>CM017198.1:755000-1357500 GCA_004837865.1 Musa balbisiana
TATATATATATATATATATATAACCTATGTTAGATTAATATAAAAAGCTTTTACATCTATATTTATTTGATGAGTTTAATAGGAATAGTGTTTGTGAGTGGTTCGGCCATCACCGAATTTGGAGAGGACATTATAGAACAAGATTTAATGACTCTGACACCCACGACAAGATCCGAGAGCAATCTAATAACTGCTTGAATTCCCTGTCATCGACCTCTCGGGCTCTGTCGCTGGTCCACCCTGTCCTCGTCTTCTTTGCCATCTCTCCTCTTGAGGCACTGCCCCCACCCATCTTTTCGTCCAAGAAAAATGTCTTCTTTACTCCCCTCCCTTGGCTTTCTCTGCCACCTTCTTTCCTTCCCACCAAGAAAAAGAAGAAAGCAAGCCCTCCCACGCTTGATTCCTTTTCTCCTTCATCCTCTTCTCCGAGAGCGCCCCGGCCGAGAGAGGTCTCTTCCCCTTGCTGCAATGGGCTCAGCTTCACCCCGCAGCCATGGCCTTCTCTTCTCCTTCCTCCTCTTCCTCTCCTTTGTCGTCCACCAGAGGCCAGCGCGTGGGAGCGATGAGCTGAGAGCTCTCATGGAGTTGAAGGTTTCTTTGGACCCGGAGAACAGGCTCCTCACCTCGTGGACCAGCGAGGGGGAGCCCTGCCGAGGTGACTTCGAGGGGGTGGCCTGCGACGAGAGCGGGAAGGTGGCCAACATCTCTCTCCAGGGGAGGGGGCTCTCGGGCTCCATCGCTCCGGTGGTGGCGGAGCTCGAGGGCCTCACGGGGCTCTACCTTCATTTCAACAAGATCTCCGGGGTGATTCCGAGAGAGATTGGGAACCTGTCTCAGCTGAGTGATCTCTATCTCAACGTCAATAACCTCTCAGGCAGGATCCCGGAGGAGATTGGCAACATGGGTGGCCTCCAAGGTGAGTCCGATGTAGCAAACTAACCGAAGTGCAGTAGGGATTTGTAGAACCTTACGATGCTTGTGGAGCTCTCTTACATGTCTGATCCCACCTTTCTTCCTCCTTTCCATTTCCTTCAGTCCTCCAGCTTTCTAATAACAAGCTGTCTGGGAGCGTACCCCCCAAGCTGGCGCTTCTGAAGAATCTCAACATGCTCGCCCTGCAATCAAATCACCTAAATGGAGCAATACCTGCGACCTTGGGAGATTTAACCGAGTTGACATGGTTGGATGTGAGCTTCAACCAGCTTTTCGGTTCAATCCCCGTCAAGCTGTCTCAGCTTCCTCAGCTGACGGTATTAGATGTTCAAAGCAACTTGCTTTCCGGCAACGTGCCTTCAGGTATATATATCTTCCCACGATCCCCTTCTAATTTTGATTCTTGTGTACCTCCCTCAACCCGCATATGAACTGAGATCGCACTTGTTATGTCTCAAGAACTCAAGAAATTGGGCGGAAACTTCAAATATGGGAACAACACTGATCTCTGTGGAACTGGATTTACCGATCTGAGGACTTGCACTTCTGCTGACCTCCTCAATGCGAGCAGACCCGAACCATTTAGCGCCGGCCTGGCACCTCAGGACATTCCACAATCTGTTAATTTCTCTGCAGATTGCAGTGCAACCCACTGCTCCAGCTCTTCCAAGTCCACCAACGTAGTGATCGTCGTCGCGACCACCATAGTTGTCTTTGGAGTTATGGTTTGTGGACTAATGGCCTTCCTCTGGTTCCGGCTCCGGAAGCAAAAGATTGGTGGTCTGTTTGAGGTCTCAAACAGTCTGCTTAGCGCTGATCCGACCAAGTTCTCCTATCGAGCTGCTTCTCCACTGATTAGCCTCGAGTACTCCAGCCACTGGGATCCTATGACCGATGAGAGGAGCGGCGGCATTAATGGGCTCTCTCAGGAGGTGTCTCAGATCTACAGGTTCAATCTGCAGGAGGTGGAGTGCGCAACTCAGTACTTTTCGGAGGTCAACTTGCTCGGGAAGAAGAGTAGCTTTGCAGCCACATACAAGGGGATACTGCGAGATGGAACCCAGATTGCAGTCAAGAGAATCAACAAGACCAGTTGCAAGTCGGAGGAAGCGGAGTTCCTGAAGGGGCTGAGGACGCTGACGTTGCTGAGGCATGACAATCTTGTTGGATTGAGGGGCTTCTGCTACTCGAGAGCGAGAGGGAATGCTTCCTTATTTATGATTTCGTTGCTAATGGGAGCCTGTCGGAGTATCTGGATGTGAAGGGAGATGGATTCACAAGGTTCTCGACTGGCCTATGAGAGTCTCTATCATCAACATTGCCAAAGGTATAATCTTTTTTGCATATCCTATCGATAAATGATGTTGATGATCTTATATCAAGGAATGAACATAACTGGATGTCGTCGGATTCTTGCAACAGGCATCGAGTATTGCACAGCGACAGAGCAAACAAGCCATCTCTGCTCCACCAAAACTTATCAGCAGCCAAGGTTCTCATCGCACCATCAATTCAACCCTTTGCTCTCGGGCTCTGGCCTGCACAAGTTACTGGCAGATGATGTGGTGTTCTCATCCCTCAAAACAAGCGCTGCCATGGGTTACATGGCTCCGAGTACGCCACCGTCGGCCCGGTTCTCGGAGAAGAGTGATGTGTATGCCTTTGGGGTCATCGTGTTCCAAATCCTCACCGGGAAAACGAGGACGTCTCACTTGAGACCAGAAGCTGAGTCTGGTAAACTCGAAGACCTCATCGATGAGAACCTCCAGGGCAACTACTCTAAGCCGGAGGCAGCTACATTAGTAGGCATTGCATTGCTCTGCACTAGCGAGGTCCCGAGTCAAAGACCCACGATGGAGGCAGTGCTTCAAGAGATGAGCAGCGGCAGCAACTGCTGTTGCAGATCTAAGAACTAGTTGTGTTCATGTTGCTTCTCATTTGAGTACATACTTCCTTGATCTTGTAACATGATTTATCGGTACCTGACTTGAGTTTTAGCTGAGGGTAAAAGTTATGGTCCTCTCATGGCTCCTGAGAGAATCTGATAAGACTATGTTTGTATTCATCTAATCGCCACAAGTATTATGATTCTCTTCTTTGTGGATGAATCCATGCAGAAAGAGCCAACAAGTTTGGGCAACCCGTGAGTTCAATATGACGCCACTACTCTCTGCAATTTTTGTGCGGTTTAACAGGCAACTGACCAACGCACGCCGCTTGTGTCCACTGTGTTTCTCAGGGTAAACTTGCTCTGTATGACAAGCTTGCTGAATCCAAGTTAATTATCCCAACACATCCCAGATATATATATCTTTTTCTGTAAATAATACTAAGAACACATAAGAATTCATGATCAAGGAACAAAAATAAAAGAAAAAAAAAGGGAAAAAGAGAATAAAATATGCATGCATCGCAAAAAAGCAGCAGTAGCAAAAAACAACAACAACAGCAACAACAAATAAATAATTTCATGTCCTATTTTTGCTGTGGATGAACTATTTGCATGGGAGCTTATGTTTTTGTGTTCTTGTTAGAAATTTCCATGAAGGAATTCCTGGTGGATCATCACCCAAATTTGTCTGTGCACATCAGTTCAGATCCATTCTTAAGGTGGTAAGGTGGTAACTTTGGTTCTACTTTGCAAGGAAAACAATAATTTGTGGCAGATGATAAGAAGAAATGGCCCTGGTATTTTCCTCTGCACTTGATTCCTCCACTATGGATGCATGCAGGAATGTGGATTGAGTACCAGAAATCTAAATTCATTGCTCCATTTTGCACTAGTCCACCATCTCTTTTTCCACTTCAAGCTTCAGAAGGATTGAGTTGCTACATCTCCCCCCATGCTTCTACGTTGAAGTCAGAAGCTGATGTCATAATTTTGTTAACAATATGTTGGAGTTATTTTTAAAAATTATTTTTAAAAAACTATATTTTGATGGTTATATGTGAAAAGATATGTCCTATTCATGTGAATAAGAAATAGTCTTTCTCTTCTATCATTTTTCTAGTTATATTTTATTTTAGTTTTATTATTTGGTTCATTTGAAAAAGGCTAGTAGAGTCGACAATACTCACAAAAGAAATAATATCGGTTGAATCATAAGATGAGAATCTCAATCATTCTCGTCGAGATTTTACTTTCACACAACAATTATACATCTCCGAATTCTTTCTAAACTTCATCTTTTTTATTTATTATTTTTAACACTTAATAGTTTGTCAATTAAAATTTGTATACTCTATTTTTTACCCAATAATTTTAAAATAAAAATTGGATAGATTTTGATTAGGAGATTGATGGAGATTCAATATGGTAAAGATTGGTTTGTTATCATATTTCTTTCTACTATCTCATATAGTACAAATTTTAAATTTTGTGTAATCAATTTGTATTTATTGTTTAATTATGTCTGGAGTAACAATCACTATCAGACGGTTACGTTGGTAGCATAGTTTTACATCTTGTGTAAACAGTACATTTTTGATCTATTTTCATCTCGTTAATATTACTGATAGGGAATAAGGTTGCCTCAGTTCCAGCTATATATTGCCACCTAAGCCGAGGACAGAGGAGCCCATGTAGCCTCCTCCTCCCAGCGGCGAGCGATAGGGAAATGACCTTTTAACCCTCCTACGAGTCATGATTAGTCATCGACATAAAAAAGTCCTTGAAGGATCATGGAGGAGCTATCAGCCTCTCATTATCGATCATCCAAGTATAAAAGCTGACACCCAAAATATGAAAAGGGATAAAAAAAATTTTTATTATTTCTATTCCACCATTAACATTAATGAAACTAAGGTACACCTCGACTCTATAACTCTGAGTCAATCAAGATCATCTCGGTTCAACGAAGAATCAATCTCAGATAAACGAGTAACACCTTGTGATTGTGTCAACCGATTCGCCTAGACCCACCCAACATTCGAGAGTATTATATCTTGGATTTAAATACCAAAATTTAGCCGTAAGATAATGACCCATAAAGAAAAATCATTATTGATCAATAGGAATGATTCTCTTAACTTTGAAGAATCCCAACTTAATAGCTTAAACTTCTTATAATTATCATTATCATTCCTAAAGAATTTTCTAAAGATCATCTTAATCATTTCAGAAATCTTAAAACTCATGAACATGTGGATTAAGATAACATTAGTTTGCACAAATTGCGGCCTCAGCTCAAAACATAGGCACACAGTTTTCACAAGTAAAATATGAGGGGATGGACGTCGATGACACATCTGATCCACGTAGCCATTCCATTCTATCGCTTCATCTTCCATCCCACGCGGATTCTTCCCGTTCCAAGGCGGCGGCTCCCCGCGCGCGCAGCATTCTCTCTCACTCATCGTTTCCGATGTTCCGATGAGTTGACCCACTCCTCTCGTCTTCTGTTCCTTTCCGACCGCAGGTCGATGAGTACGGCCACGCTACATGTGGTCTCCACCTTCGTACCTTCACAGGCGACTCGTTGCCCTTATCCTGTCTTGAATGCCAGCTCTAGGCCACTTTCCCGGTGCACCGCCTTCGTCGCACCCATCAGAAGTCAACTGTCCTCGTGAGCATCCATTAAGTTAAGACCCTTTCTTCATCGTCTAAACAACACACAACTTGCTCAGATTTCCACCAAATCCATGTTTATATATGCACAAGTCAATCTTAGCGAAGCCTCCTTGATAATTCTTCTTCTAAGATCGAACTTAGATGGATTATGTTAAGCCAGATGTGCCCGGATTTCAGTTTGGGGAGGAGCTGTAAGATCCAAGCTGCAGTTGCGGTTGTTTACGGTAGCACACGAAGCTGACAAAAAAAGGTCCAGCTTGTCCGCGTCTGCTGCTGTAATCCAAATCGCGACTTGTTGCCGGATTGTGCCAAAGTCAACCTTCCGCAACTATATCGTCGTTTATTATAAAGGTTGGAATCTTCCTTCGCCGCTATTAAAAACCCATTCATAGCTCCACTTTGTTCAATAGCCTACGCTTTTCTTCAACGAGCCCAGAAGAAACGAGGGGAAGAGATGAAGCTGGTTTGGTGCCCGGAGAACGCCGCCAAGGCCTACATCGACGCCGTGAAGGCCCTCGCCAATCGGGACCTGGAGGAGACCAACGTGGCCGAGATGGTCGCTGCCATGGCCGGAGGTTGGAGGGCTCAGCTCATCGTGGAAGCATGGTCTCGCGACGCCGGCGCCGCCACCGGCGTCGGGCTGCGAGCTGCCGCTAGGCACACCCGAGGTCGACACGTGTGTGTCGTCCCTGACGAGCAGTCGGCGGCGGAATACGTGGAGGCGATGCGGCGTGCGGGAGCTGCGGCGGAGGCGGGGTCGGTGGTGGTGGGGGAGGCGGAGGAGGCCATGCGGGAGCTGGAGGGGGTGGACCTTATGGTGGTGGACTGCGGGCGCAGGGACGCGGGGAGGGTGTTGAGGGAGGTGCGGCCGGGGCCGAGGGGGATGGTGGTGGTGCGCAAGGGAGCGGACAGGCGGCGGGGCGGGGCTGCCGCGGTGTTCGGCTCGGGGACGAGGGTGGTGCGGTCGACGTACCTGCCGATAGGCAGCGGCGTGGAGGTGCTGCATGTCGGCGTCGGGAAGGGGCCGAGCTTGGGCGGCGACCGACCACGGTGGGTCAGGCACTTCGATCATTACACCAAGGAGGAGCATGTTTTCCGGAGGCGGTGACGATTCGATCTTCGTTGGCCGCTTTAGCTCCACTTTACTCTCTTTCATTCTACACTGTAAATCGAAGACCTGTAAAATTTCCTTCGATGTCAATTAGTAGTTTTGAACTGTTTGTTTCAGTCACCTGTCGTTCGATTGAAACCCTGTGGAGTCGCATTCACTGGTGAGAACAAGAAACCTCATGGATTCGTTGCAAACAGAAAAGTAAGCGACAGAAACAACATACACACCCACCATTTCCAGAACATGTGAGAAGGCAAACCAATTTTGGATGCGGCAACCAAAGACGTAGCACATCTTTATTCTTTAGATTTCTGTCGAAATAATGTTGGATTTTTGATCATTCAGTCAAGATATTTATCATAAATATCATGTATCACTATCATTCGCTTGGCGTACGGTGAACAGCTTCCTCGTACGAAGTTGTCCTCAGACGACGAAACGTCTCGTCCGACGACTCTTCCGATTCAACTCGGTCGTTTCGTCTCACCGTACGAAACGTCTCGGTGCGCTTCACCAAACTCGTTGCAGTTGGATTTAGGCTGCTTCGGGTTCTTACCCTTGTTTTCTTTCTCCTTCCTTTCCGGCCTTTCCATTACACGATCAAACGCCATGTAAAGTTAACAGTAGCATCATTGTGCCGCTGCAGAGAGAGTTTAGGTAGACACACCGATGGGAGGAGTGGAATATGTCACCTCATGCAATGATGACGAGCCATTGACGATGTTACTCCTCTGCATCATATTTCGTCTCCCCACACGCAACTGGTTGTGCTCTTCCTTCCGCCTCTTGCCACGTTACCATGTAAAACCAGGACGCTCGACAGGCACATCTGAACCCAATGAGCAAGCCGTGACCAAATTCTCGGTGCGTTTGGAGGTGTGTCTGTTCCAAAGAGGACAGCGAAAGGGGCCATTAGCGACTGCTTTTTCTCATGACACACACCATACCTAATCAATGGGAGTTTGAACAGCTATGGAATGAATGAATGATAAAAGTTGGGAAAAAGGAGGATTTGAAACTCGATGTATCTGTTGATTAATCGACTCCAACGGAGGCTTGGCGTCGCTCGATTGGGGCCTTATGGAAGCCTACTTAATCTACTTTGTCGGGCTCGGGTTGGCTCGGGTTGGGTTGAGCATCGGCTCAATATATCCTTAACATACTAAAAATAAATATGTTACTCTTTATTACATCTGACCAATTATTATTTTGAGATGACGACCCTCATAATTGTTTGAGATTACTATTTATAATCCCTTATTTACTATTTATAATTTTATTTTAAAAAATTAATATCTCAAAGCTATCATTTAATAAATAAACATAAACATTTATTTTCTTCTCTTCCTTTTTTCATCCTACTCATCAGAAGATAATATTAAAATAATAATAAGCGAGGTAAGAGCATATGTTGAGAGGGCAATGATAGACAATAGAGAATATTAGGAGCGTTGATAGTGGTAGGATGTGTATGTGATGATCGCAAGGGAAGGGGGGCAAAAAGAAAAAAAAAAAAAAGGTAAAATTAGAATTAGATAGGCTATAAATAGTGAAATATTTTTTTTATTAATTTTAAATAATTGTTAATAATAAAAAAAGGACTCTAAATAGTAAGCTTAAAAACGTTTCTTTTTTTCTCTCGTAAAATTTTAATGAATCAATTTGGTGAACCGATTTAGGTCAAATCCCTAAACCATTCTTTTTTTTCATCATGTCTTGTCCTCCACAACCTCCTCCTCCTCCAACTCTTCTAATTTCTCCTCCTTTTCGACCTCTCTTCTTCTTCCATCTTTATTTTCTCCTCCTCCTCATTTGCCTTCGACTCTCTCGACTCTTCGCCGCCCCCCCCTCCTCTCACACTTCTTGTCTCTTCTCCCTCCTTATTTATCTTCTTATATTTCTCCACTACCCCCTCCCTCCCATTGTTAAATGTTTGAGATAGTTTGATTGAAATTGATCATGTGACACTTAAGAATAAACTAAAATACACTTATTCATACAATCTATCTAAAAGGTTTTAAATTTTGATAATAAATTATCTTAAATTTTTCTAAAAATATTATCAATGATGTTAGAATGATGTCGTAGTAGATTAATGAAAGTTTAAAATTATTTGATTGATGTTGACCTAATTGCACTCGAAAATAAACTAACAAACACTCATACAATATATCCAAAAATATAAATTTTAATAATTAATAAATTTAAGATGGTTTAATTAAAATTGACATATTACACTCGAAAATAAGCTGAGATACACTTGTTTACAAAATCCATCCTATTTAAGATTCAAAATTAGGTATATTTCATTTAATTTTTCTCATATTTTTATTTAATTTTATCTAAAATATATTAGACTTGTATATCCTCACCCATATACCATTATAATACTCAATTCATATTTTTTATTTTAAAAATATTTTATAAGAGTTATAATTTAAATTTTAGAAACATGTTTTAACATAGGTTGAGAATGAGTTGAGTGCGAAGCACCCGAATGAATTGGGTCTCATGTCTTTTAACATAAAAGGTGATGATATATATATTTTTTGTCTAAGTAACAAAAATAAAGACACCCTAAAGTGAATATAATATGATTACGAGATATGCCATTCGATAAAAAATTAATAAAAATTATTTTTAAAAAAAAAATCAATGAAAATAAGATTTGAATCCAACATCTTACAATATATTATTGGTATTTTATTAATATATTTAAAATATATATTTGGTAAAAAAAATTAATTTTATCAGAAGGTGAAGGATCAAAAGATCCACCTATTTCTCTACATGTGTTGTAATAATCTACCACCCAAAAAACAAAATAATGGAAGCATAGCAAACAAGATCTAAAATATTATAAACAACTTCACACTACAACAGGAAAACCATAAAATAAAAAGGCTCGGTGACATTATTGGTATATCCCCATGCACAAAATTATTCTCTCCTCCTCCTCACATGATGATCTCCTGCTGCTTACCCATCGAGGAGGCTTCTCGGAACTCTTTCCGCCACTCAATCGCTGTTACTGCTGTTGTACGCGCAGAGCACCGTGCACTTGACCACCCCACCGCCGCCGGCGTTGTACACGTGGAACCCCGGTGCCACCATCATCCGCACGTTCGCCGGGGTCAGACGCCGGACCCGGTCAGCCGCCACGTCCTCCATGAACCGGCAGTCGAACCGCGCCCCCTGGTCCGCCCTCAGCACTGGCAGCGCCGGGTGAACGGACCGCGCCATGAGCCGCACCACCCATGCCCCCTTCGCCGCCTCGAAGAAGGCCTGCAGCAGCCCCTCCGGCCACGCCCGGTCCCACCCCACCACCCCCACCACCTCGCTCATCTTCCGGTCGCAGAACCGACTCAGCCCCTCACTGTAGTGCCGCGTCCCCTTGCAGAGCACCTCGTCCCATCCCAGCCCCCGGATCGCCTCGTACCCCGCCCGGCTCGCCTCGCACCGGGCCGCCGGGTCGATCAGCCTGGTCTCCTCTTCGTCGTCCTCCTCGAACCCGGCGTAGAATGCCTGGTTCAGTAGCGCCTCCATGTGGAACAGCAAGCCGCCGGGGTTCCTCCGCCATTGGACGGCGGCCCAGGGGTCGTCGTGCTGGATCAACGCCGTCAATCGGTCGGAGGACCGCGACCCGGGTGGGCCGAGTCGGACCTGCGCGATGAGAGAGCGGGCGAGCTGGCGGACGGCAGCGCGTGCGTCGGCGATGGCTACGTGGAAGGCCTCCGTCTGGAAGGGAGCCGTGGAGGGGCCGAAAGCAGGACCAGGTTGGATGGAAGCCCGGAGGTCGCGGCAATGAGACTCGAGGCGGTCGATCTTGCGCTCCAGCTCGGTGAGGGAATACTCGAGGCGGGAGGCCTCGAGGAGGGCTTCGTCGCGCTTCCGCGTGGCGTGGAGGAGCTTCCTGGACAGTTCCGCCGCCACGAGACGCCACTGGTCTTCACGGACAGCGGAGGCGGCCGAGTCGGTTGATGCGACGCCGGCAGCAGCGGTGGGGCTCCGGCGGGTGACAGATAGGAACAATGAGCGAAGGAGGCCGCCGGGGCCGGGGGAAGAAGAGCCCGCGGGGGGATGCTTGTGTCCGGCGGCGTTGTCGAGGGGGACAACGGAGATGAGCTTGTCGCGGGAGGTGGGGCGGCACTTGTCGCAGGAGACGTACACGGCCTCGCCATCGTCCTGGCTTCTGGTCCGGGATGGCCGCCGCGTGGTGAGAGCTGGTGGGGTGGTCACCGTCGACGAAGCGACGATGGAGGGGTGGAGTGGAGTGGGCTTGTGCACGTAAGCACTAAATCTGACGGCCGCGGCTTCCTCCTGCTGCTCTTCTTTCTGGTGTTCCACGATCTGTCAACAAGCAAAGAATTCATGCAAGCGTGTGAAGTTTCTAAAGGCGAGCCAATTGAAGAAGGACGGACGAGTAGTAAAGAGAGTGCTTACAGGCATGAAAGCCGGAGAGCGAGGAGGAAGCGGAAGAGCGAGGGAAGAAGAGGAGGGAGATGCGAGAGGAGAGACCATATCTGAGACGGGCTAATTCCCCTTTTGGATGCTTCCTTCTCCTCTTTTTGCGAGGGAGTACCGCCTTAAATGCTGTGTCTAAACTTCGCTTTCATGCAATAAATACGCTGCAGTCTTCGTTGCTTTGTGCCGCAAACAGATGATTTGCTTGCCATCTTCTATTCTATCTCATTCGTTTTGCTCTCCCATTGTTCTTCACCTTCAGTTAAAGAGTCACGGAGACATCCATTACCCAAGCTTGGTCAGTCATCAGCATTTTAGTGCAGAACAGTGCCATGTTTCGTGGATTTTGGATATTGCAAGAACACACGAAGGAAGCATCATGGGACTCACCATGCACGTAGACAAACGTAAATGCTATATTAAATCAACAATTAATGAATGATACCAGCGGAGATGATGGATATCATGACAGTATGACCTTCCGGTAAGAGCTAAACAATTAAGTGAAGTTAACATTACGAAGGCTGGTGTTTGCGGGAAGGTAATGGGGAGGTCATGGAAGGCTATCGTAGCGCCACTAAACTACAGTGTTCTGTTCCTGTGGGATCGGCAGCAGCTGACCATGCTGGCCGTGCATGTGAACCACATCACTGTCTTGGCATTTAACATTGGATTCATGTATCTTCTTCTTCTTCTCTCGCTGCAGGTCTTCTGAGTTTCCACTGTTATCTGCATTTATATTTACTGTTGTCAGTATGTTGCAGAAGCTGACAACGGTCTCGGAGGTGACTGCTGCCGTCGATTCCAGGCTGCTATTGTTCTTGGAAGGGCTTCTATGCTTACTCACATATTGAAAGAATTAATGAAGAAAATAATACTATGTTTTCCTTATCATAATGATTTTAATTAGGTGACTAGCATTCCTAAAGGCTTAAGCTCTTAAGAGAGAACTCAATATAATTTGTAAGCCTTCACATCTTCTCTCTCATTTCCAAATTGGTGTTGGTTTAGACTTAACAGGTTTGGATGATTAATAATCCTTCAAACTCAATCTCTCCGAAAAGAGAATATCCCCTCTGGTACAAATGCAAGACCAAAACCACACAGACATACTTGAAGAGAGAGAGAGAGAGAGAGAGAGAGAGAGAGAGAGCTTATAATAAACTTTAACACCGAGCAACTTTGTTTGTCCATCATACTGGTTTTAAATGATGCGATCAAAATGACCTTTTTACATCAGAGGAGAAAGGATGGTGGCGGTGAGACCTCTTTTGGATTGCGCAACATTGCATAATATTCCACCGACAAGTCATAGCCCATGATGAACATAGATAGATCAAAGAAGAATACAAGCATATGCACCTTCCCTGGACTTGAGACTCCATATACTTGGAACAGGGCAGTACTCTCTCAGATAATAGAGACAAGCAATTCACTGTCAAACGCTGGGAGGAAGAAGAAAGAAAGAAAGAAAGAATTTTTTGCATAGCAACTTGGTCAACAACTATGTTCTATATTTTCTTCTCTTCTTCCTGAAACCTTTTTTTATTTTTTATTATCAAGGATACAACAGCAATAGACATAACAGAAGCTACAAATCAACAAAATTTTCGAAAGCACAACAACTATCTGGCCTGTCTGATGACACCAAATGAACCATCTGCATGATTATAGAATAGAATGAGGTCCCGGCAGCATTAGTGTAATAAGATAATCCCATCCTGCTCTCTAGATTTGCTTGTTATACTACAGTGAAACTTGATGGTTCAACGACATATTTCAATCATGATCACATGACGCACAATCGTGATTGATCAACCCAGCCTGTATGCCGATGTTAACACCAAATGCGTCGACCGTCATTCTAGCTTGTCCTGCACGCTAGGCTACAGTGAAGACATAGGACAAATGCGACCGACACACACGAGTTCATAAATCATGTGATTGGCACCAATTTGGTTACATTGTAGATGCTTCTAATCAGCATGTGCTTCCACCAAAGATATAGAGGACCTCAGTAATTTTTCCTTCAATCTTCCCTGCTTCTTCTCAGAGTGACACTGTGCCTATGCTACTTGACCTTAAGTTTGTCTTCCACAATATTCAAGTTTTGGAATGTTTCACTGCAGGACTCGAATGGTCATCTGACTTCCTCTTCTTTGTTTCACCGACCAGTTTTTTCACATATGCTATGTATCCATCCACATTGAATTTTCTTTTGCAGCCTGCATAATTCATGTAACGTATTTTTCCAAAGACTGGTCTCTCCTTCCAGCCCTGAGAGCGGGAGATATCAAGCAAACTCCATTAAAACCCAAGTTCAAGCACCAGGAAATTTTATAACAAGAATTTACTCAAACATATAACTCAATCTTGTCACGAGGAAATGAGACAAGTGGATTCTAATAGTCCAACTAAGTGAACTTAATGAAAGATGTTATCAGTATGCAAACCTGATCATGGACTCCGCATATGGACCACATGCAACCAACATAGCCACTCGGATCTCTACCATCTAGCTCATACTGCAAATACTATCGTCGTTAATGATGAAGCCAGAAAAAATAAAAGACCAAGGCAAATGGAATTTGAAAAAATAACAAGTAGCAATAACAGATAGAAACAATCTTTACACATTAATAAGATAATGCGGATATTTCCTGAAGAACGCTATATGACTGTTGAAAACATGCAGTTCCTTCCGAACATTTGACCACAGTCAGACACAAGTAGCTTTTCTTCTAACCAATGAGTCCTACTTCACAAGCTGTTGAATATCATTAACAGTGTAGATGTTGAACACCAGCATTATCAGATTGCAGTGAAACTTAGGAGATGGATTTGAAGGAGCATTTGGATATGCATCAATGGGGATTTTCAAATTACTCTATCGTAACATCCAACAAAAAATTATATGCTCGGATGTTAGATATTCTCACAAGCTAGATCGAGTTTCGTTTCTGTTTATTCTTATAAGCAGACAAAGGGCGATTGTTTGATTATTACAAAAAAAAAGAATATCAATATATGAGGCTCCCAACAATGCATATAAAAGGGGCGTATTTAGTGCAAGAGGGATCCTGGAAGATCAATATATGCAACCTACCTCTATGCATGTCTGATGCTTATATATTCTGGTGCTCTCAAGGTCAAGGAGCAGAAACCAGATATCACAGTGAAAAGAATTCCATGATGTCAAAAAACCCAGTACCTTGTCATTTAAATAAATTGCTATCGAAAGTGCTTCTTCTGGTCCATTTGTCCATTCAAGGATTTTCTTGGCCCAATACATCCTGTTGATAAAAAACATATTAGCACTATGGAACACATACCTGTGAGAGAATATCCAGTGTCTTCTCATAGCAACAAAGAGATTGATAGAAAGAGACAAAGAGGTTCATATGGGAGTCATAAGATTAGCACTCATTCAAAAATTAGTGTCATAAAGGTGCTTCTGAGCATGAGATAGATTAGTTAATTGCTGTACCAGAATACCACATTATTGAATCTCAAAAGCAACTAAGCTGAATTGAGAACTTATTCTATTTCACACATGATCTTTAACCTAGAATGTATATAGTGTAGTGTGAAAAAGGATCTAAAAGATGAGTTTGGCAAGCACGGATGAACAGAATAAGAAATATCAGAATGGCAAAGCAAAATCCTCAGCTTTTTACCGCATGAACCCATGCATTTTGCCATGGTAAACCATCTCGAGTTGTGAGGCATTCCAGAGCTGAAATAAGAGAGAAACCAATATTTAGCTCTAAATCAATTTCTTAGTTAATTAAAAGTTTGGATTAATTATTCACAAGAGATAATTGATATGTCAACCTACAGGATCAGCAGTTTCTGCTTTCTCCAGCTGCTCCTTCCTGAAAAACAAAAAGTCAAGCAACTCAGCATGCAAAAGCAAAGCGGTAGACTAAGTTTCTCAAAAACATGAAAAGCCTTTAACCCACAATGAGTAAAGATAAGCAAATCTAAGAAAAGTGGTGAATTAACGTACGTATAAATATGTTCTCGTTTATCTGCAGCGTGATCCATCAAGGTCTTGCGAGCCCATTCCCATGCACCTTGCAATGAATCATAATGAGGCTGGTAATAGCAAAAATTATCTGCTAGCTCCCTCCTCACAATCAACTCCTCCAAGAATGCATCAACCGACTACACAGTATGTTTGCAGCAGCCACATCAACAACTATTCTTCCATTAGTTACCCACAAACATGCACGTCTTCCACAAATTGCACCAAACAGATTAACAAAATAATCTCCAAAGCATGGTTTTGTGAAAGAAAGAATCAGAAAATCAAACATGAAAGAGTTGGTTCCCAGTGTTGTTGATCTGCCTGATCTGCTTAATTTAAACCTACAAGGCATTCTATGAAATTAAGCAGTTATATGCTCAAAAGAATTCTTTGCAAAAGAATGACCTTCAGGGCTTTGGCGGACTAATTATAGATTGCCCCCCTGTAGTTAGTTGTCTTTAGCGTTCCGGTTCCTATACTTTAAAAAGTTACATTGGCATCCATGTTGCTATGAAAATAAAACAATTAGGTCAATTTACCATAACGACGTCAGTTTTATCTACGGAAACATGAAAATAAAGGGTAAAAAAGTAATTTTATTGTTCGGTGGTAGACGGCATTGATGGCGGACTGTAGCACCGGAGCTTGCCGAGGGAGCATGGATCGAAGTGCGGCGGTCGCTTGGCATCTACGTCGACACCAATGCAGATGCAAAGGGGGAGGGGTTCACCACCATGCCAACGGCGTCGCCATCTTGTCATAGACAAAATTGTAAACGAGGTGTTTGATGTAATGCTCATGTATATCTATCTCTTTCGATTTTATTCATGCTTTGCACAGCATAGAGAATGCTGACGATTGGCTTGGCAGGCCCCATTTTGATTAGCTTTGGTAGTCTTTTTAGGCTTGTAAACGAAGGTTGTATCATGTGGGCACTTGTGAGCATTTCGATCCGTGATGGATCATCTTAGATCCTTTATTGTGCGATAGTTCAGAGCTTGCAAAGTCTATGGTTATAATTTGTATTAACTATAAAGTGTATGCTGAAATAGTTGCTTGTGAATCTCGAATGAAACAATTTTTCTAACCCGTTTTTTTTTTGTAGGTCCTAAGGGATCATAGGAGGTTTCAGAGAGATTAATCTTTGCGGATGGACATGCAGGGGTGCTGCATGATTTAGGCAAAACCAGCTAAGTTCGTGATAGTCTGCCATCAGCACCGTCCAGTATCGAACATTAAAATTACTTTTTTATCTTTTATTTTTATGTTTCTGACATTGTTAAGATAAATGAACCTAATTATTTTACTTTCATAACGGATGCCAATACAACTTTTTAAAATACAGCTAACTACGGAAGAAAATATATAATTAGTTCGTACTTTGGTAGAGAATGTTAGAAAGAATAATAAGGGCAGGCACACCTGACGATAAGATTTTCTGAACTTCCAAGCCTCTAGAGCGCATCGCTGAGCCGAGATTTGCCCAAAGTGCAGGTAAGGGGAGAGCCCCGACAACGCCCTCGACTTCACCGGATCGTTCCGATCACTGTCGTAGTGCTTCAACCTCTTTGTCAAGAACCCATCTTTGCGCCCCATCAGCGCCTCCATCGCTGCCTCCTCCCCTGGCTCGCACCAACCGATTTCTGGCACTTCCCCTGCCTCCCTGATTAATCGGAAGAAACCAGAAATGCCAACAAACTCGTCCCAAGATTCGAATTTTACGGCGCTTTCTTAAACCTTTCTGTGGTTCGTCGAATTACCTGAGGGCTTCGTCGATGAGCTCGTCCCAGTCGATCTCCGGTGGCGCTTCCCCGGTCCACGGTACGGCGGGCGGCGGGAGCTGGGGGAATTCGACAAGGTACTCCGTGAGGAGGCGGTGGATCTTAGGGCGAATGGTCTTGGCACCGTATTCGAGCTTGTCGGAGGCGACCCAGACGGGGACAACGTTATGGGCGTCGACCTCGTGGACGGCGACGGCGGCGGGGAGGCGCTCGCAGAGCGCGTCCTTCCAGGCGCGGACGGGCCGGAGGGGGGAGAAGTCGGCAACGAGGGCGGAGGCACCGACGCGGCTCAGGAAGCTGGGGAGGGCGTCGGGGGCGTCGCCGCGGAGGAGGAAGAAAGGCAGGCCGAGGGCAGCGAGGCGCCCGCGGAGGTGGCGGAGGCCGCGGAGCATGAAGCCAAGCTGGCGAGCGTGGGCGCCGAGGAAGCGGTGAGAGAGGCAGAAGGCGACAGCGAGTGGAGCGTCGGATCGGGCAGCGAGAGCGGCCGCGTGGATGAGGGCCCAGTTGTTGGTGGACCGCTGATCGCGGAACATCCAGTACACGACCGGGCCGGAGGGGGAGGGCGAGCCGGGCTTGAGGACCCGGACCCGATCCGGGTGGAAGGGGGCGGGTGTGGCGGCGGGTGCGACGACGGCCGGTGCCATTTGCTAGTGAAACCGGGAGCGCAACGACCCAGCAAGAAGAAGACGACGACGCAGCGGTAGTGAAGAGACGGGCGTGAAGAAGGGTGGGCGCAGCATTTTTGTGTGGCGGAGAAGAGGACACGTACGACGGGAAGCGAGCGACTGGAGGACGTGGGAGTCGAAGTTGGACATGCTCCGTGGCGGTGGTTTCTGCCTTAAACTCCGATCACCCTATGATGATGCTAATATCACTATAGACTGTTGATTAGGTGACTAAAAGTACACATTTTGATGTCTAATTTAAATCTTAGTGATTGGCCATTATGATTAATATCCATCAATTAGTCATAATATAATTTCGTTAAAATTCTTTTATAACAGTCCGCTATATATATAGAGAGAGAGTACCACTATTAACGGTCAAATAACAGTTGTTGGAAGCCAGAATTAGCAAATGCCCCGTTATACCAGTGTAACGGTCAAATGACCCGTGTTGGAAGCAAGAATTAGCAAACCGGTCTCCGCTGCGGCACACCATAGTCTACTCGACTCGCTCTCTAGCCTCCGAAAGATTCCCATCTCCGCCCCATCTCGGCCGATCCATCGATGGCGACGGCAGACTTCGCTTCCTTCTCCGTGCCCCTTCTCTCCACCATCGTCGGCGGCGTCCTTATCCTCCTCTTCTTTGCTGATTACTTACGCCGCAAGAGAGCCGAGATCTCCACCATCGCTGCCGCCCAATCTCCTCAGCAACCGGACGCCACCAAACCTCCGCCCTCCTCTTCTTCCTCCGCCGTCGCCTCCAAGAAAACGCATCGTCAAAAGCACCATTCCCACTCCGCCACCGATAAGGTCCCTCGAGCTCTCCCCCTCCCTTCTCCTGCCTCCGGTTCTTGGTAAAATTTGTTTTCTTGGTATCGCAGGATCAGAACCGAAAGCACCATCATCTCGATGTCAACACCTTGAAAGGCCACAGCGACTCGGTCACCGCCATCTGCTTCTCCTCGGACGGCCATAGCCTCGCCACCGGTGAGTTCGTCCGCTTCGTATTTGTTCCCTTCCATTAATTCGAGAAACATACTTATAGTTTTTCGGCACTAAAGCCCCGATGCTCATGATTCAAGTTTCTTGATTGCAGCCTGCGCGGATGGTGCGATTAGGGTTTTCAGGCTGGATGACGCCTCCAGTAAGAGCTTCAAGTAAGAAGTTCGTGGATTACATTTTTCTGAATTCTAGCTATGCTAGCGATTGCTACAATTTTCTTGATAATTCCAGTTATACCAGTGATTGCCACCATTTTCTTGATCGTTTGGGAATAATATTGTGACCTAGGTTTCTGAGGTTAAACTTGCCAGCTGGGGCTCATCCGACAGCCGTTGCATTCTCCGAGGGGTCTTCTTCGGTGGTCGTGGCAGCTCAGATGCTTTCAGGTTCGTCTCTTTTCATGTATGGGGATGTAGGCCCCAAGCCCTCTGCTGAAGGCAAGCAACAGGCAAAGCTACCCCTTCCTGAGATCAAGTGGGAGCACCAGAAGATCCATGATCAAGGCTCCGTGCTGAATCTTTCTGCAGTTCCTGCAACATATGGTACTGCAGATGGGAGCATAATCATCGCTTCGTGCTCTGAGGGTATGTAATTTTTAAGCGATCAAGATATTCAGTGTCTTGATAGAAACTAATGTTAGCATGCATGATTGGATTACAATGAAGTCAAATTTGCATAACTTGGTGCTTCTAGGTTGAATATATCAATAACAATTCTAGTACTCTTTAGAATAAAATGACTAGTGGATATATCAAGATAATTATTGTATCCTTCGGTGTTTGAGCTAGGTATTATGTATGTTGTCCTTCTTGGCCCATTTGTTAGTGAAGGTTTCTTGTTGGTAATATCAGTTTGTGGTCGGTAAGTTGTCAAAATGATGATCATACCTCTTCTCTCTTCTCCTCTCTCTTCTATCTCACTTATCTGCTTCTCTACTCTCTCTTCTATGTCCCTTATCTGCTTCTCTACTCTCTCTTCTATGTCTCTTATCTGTTTCAGATACCAATCTTTCTTTTCTCTACACTTCCCATTCTCTGCATTTGTGATTGTTTTCTAGCTTCTGTAGCACAATGTTTCTGCTGAATTCTGATTACGAAAATGAGAAGTTTTCATCAGCTTACCAACCAATCCAACTTATTTCTGCTCCTTCCCAAAGTTTCTTATGTCAATGAGAAGTCATTGAGCCATCAGGACCCCAGATCTTGAGTGTGCTGAATAATTTCATGGTTTTAGATAATGATTTGTTTTTTTTTCGCTTCACTGTCTTTGTTGGTCAACTATTCTTGATACACCTACCTATTTTGAAGACATTGCAAAATTCATCAAGTAAAATTTACAAAAGGGTTTTCAAACTTCTTAGTGGTATTGAATATTGATGATCTTTTAAGAAGTACTATCTAAACTGCCCATGATCATGAAAACTCGATAACTAATCTTTAATAAGTTAAATTTCTTGAGAACCGTAACATGATTTACCATTTATGATTGACTCTTGGCATGATGGATCCTTGATTTTTTTAACTTCATTCAGCAGTTCCTCCATAATCATTCTATTTTCTTTTTTTCAGATTCATATTGGCTTCATATCCTTGCTTCCATCAAGTTCTCTCTTTTTTTTCGTATTTTTTTTGTAGATATAGAAAACAATTAATTTGATTTGCTGATGATGTGCTTTATTTTTTAAGTTGAGGTACACAATAATCATGTTCATGGGATCAGCTTAGAGTCCTTCATTGCCTTTACCATGTTTGATGTCGAGAAAATAAGCTCTCATTTGGATTTTTGGTTCTGATACCATATTCTAGATTTAGCCTTTGTGAAGAGGAGGCATAAATAGCAGTTTTGGAAGTTTATTCTCTTTTGGTGAATGAGTTTACGATTAAGATTGTTATGAAATAATATTCTATCACACTTCAGGGTGTTATTTGATTTTATGACATATTTGTGTTGATTTTAAATTCATTATCGATGCGGTTTTGATAAAATTCAATGACATAGATCATAGAAGGCCTGGGCCATATGTGTAACCTCTTTATCATATTTTGGATTGTTTCTTTATTCTCTCGGGAAGCTTTGTTGTGTAAGTGTGTAATGATGATGAATGGCCTTTGATTTTAGGTACTAGCATCAAACTTTGGCATGGAAAAAGTGGGAAAGAGCTGGGAACTGTTGATACAAACCAGCTCAAAAACAACATGGCTACATTATCTCCGAATGGACGTTTTCTAGCTGCTGCAGCATTTACTGCTGATGTGAAGGTTTGGTTCTCTTAAATGATTTCTCAAAATAATTTGAGGCACACCATATTTTAATTGTTAAAAACACTTCTCTCCGTTGCCATTCGAGGGTGGGAAACTGCAAACAGGAAACTTTGTGCCTTACAGGATGTCCACACTAGTAGAGCTATAGGCAACACTAAGACCTTATTATATATGAATCTTTGTGAATATGTTAGCACTCGTCATGCAAATCAGCTAGCATGCATACTTTTCCCAATTTAAAGAAAAGAAAATTGCAATATGGTGCTAATGAATGGTAATGTGAATCTTCCAAAAAGTTCATGATATTTTCAACCATAGTACTAGAGTGACTAGAAAAATGTGCATGTTATGTTGTAACTGCCAAGTTTTTCCCATGGCTAACAATTGCCTTTATCAAGCAAAATGTTCCAAATGTGTGAGAATCATAGTTAGATGACTAATTTGTTCGAGTTAAAATTGTGTTACTCTAGCAAGATGGTATCTCAATACCTCTTATTTATAACAATTGTATTGCAACAAAATAGTCTTCTCTTGTTAGCATTTCATGTTCTTTTTAAGGCAAAGATAGGTATGAGATTATCTATTATATTTCATTAAGATGATGAATAAACATACTATAAGAAAGATAGCAAAGGATTAAAAGGGAAAAAAAAAGCTGGTGGTGTTTATAATTATCAGAGGACAATTGATATAAGGGTTGACAACTCCATGTATGTTTGTACATACATGATGCTTTATCTCAAATAAAAACAAGATCCTGATTTGGATGTGGCTTTTGTTCCAATGGGCTGAGTTGTTTGGTGTGGAAGTCGAACTTTGGATAGAAATTAATTAACTCGTCCAATTGTTTGATATGTTTATTAACATTGTGATCATGATGAATTTAAAACATATGGAGGATCTGGTTGAGGTTGATTTAATACGCAAAAAGCTTTTTAAACATTCCTTGTACACTAAAATTAGCGTAGATCAGATAGAAGACATCAAAATTGGAAGTACCAGAAGTTCAAGGGAATCAATGCTGCAGTTATACACCATGTGCTAAGGTTGCTACAATAGGTATATATTGTTCACGAGTCATCAGGCTGCTAAACACATTTGAAGGCTCCTTCTTGCTGATTCTGCAGATGAATAAAGAATAAATTTGTTTACCACATGTGAGTCAATTTATTGTCAAGAATCTTAACACAGTTGATTACCTTTCCCAGATAAAAGGGTACAATAGAGGACATTCTTCACAAGAGGGCTAAGTAGGTCAAAGTTTAGCTTGTTACATCTTGTATAGTAATTTTTACAAACATAATAACAACCAACCATATGATCACAATTATTTCAGTGTGGCTATCTAATCCTTATGCCATCAAGTACCACTGGGGGTAGTATCACTAGTCAAGTAAGTGAACCTAAAACTCCTTTTTATCATTTTTAATAGAATCCTCTTGGATCTTTCTTTGCCTTGCCTTGCATCAATCATCTAAATTGACTTGCCTCATCCAAACCATAAATTATAGATCTCTGTTGGACTTCCCAAACTTCCTTAAATGATATTGCTTTAATGTATTTTCAATTGGAAATGCTCTAATTATTCATGAATATAAATACTTGTTATTTTTTGTAAGTAAACCCAGATATCCATCTCAGCATACTGCCATACTCATATTAATGACACTGGTATTTTTGTTATGTTGCTTCCTCATCACCCGGTATTTGATTCGGAAAGCATTGCTTGCCACGCAATGAGATTAGGGATAATAGTATTTGAGTGAATGGTAGTGACCTTATCAACATGGGTGACTGTTTGGCACTTTGTCTCGGAGTTGTGAAATACATGTCTATATTATGTTAAAATAATTGAGCTAACATGTACTTGCAATAGCATCAAAACTCTCACAGATAGTTTCTCAAGTTATGAACTATTAAATGCTTTTGATCGAGCTTATTGTTCTGGATGGTAATATGGTATATGCATTCTTATTCTTATAAAAAACTTAGATAATTAAACTATCACCCTTATATTAGCTTGTAATTTAAATTTCTTGTATTAGAGCCAGCATTTCCAACTTTCAATGTGATCTTATTTTGGTTGCTGCTCTATATTTGTCATAGGTTTGGGAGATTGTCTATTCTAAAGATGGGTCTGTGAAGGAGGTCTTGAAAGTTATGCAGCTCAAGGGACACAAGGTGAGGGTTGCCGTAGTTTGAACTTTGAATCTTTAACAACCACAGTCGCTATTTTATTTGCTTTCTCTGAGCATCATAAATTTCCCTATTTTATATCCTTAATCTCAGTTCCAATTCTTATTTTCCAAATACATATTTAATTTTCATGTAGTTTTCTGATTTTGGTGCACTGCATTAGTAAATGAATAACTTGATTTTCCTTGAGTTGGTGATTTCTCAGCACAAATATTTATTTCACCTATAGTTTGGTGGTTCATTTCATTTCATTGTATGTCTTGCTCTTTAAAAATCAGAAATAAAATGCTACAACTTCAATTAAGAAAAAAAAATTCATGCCTACCATGTTCAATGTTATCTCTGATTTCCAGATTGTAGCGAATTGCAGTTTGTGATTTCTCAGTACAAATATCTTTCTTGACCTATAATTTGTTGGATTCATTTCATTTCATTGTATCTCTAGTTCTTTAGAAATCATAAATAGAAAGCTACAACTTCGATTAAGAAAAAGAATTTTCCTCATGTCTACTATGTTAAATGTTATGGCTGGTTTCTAGAGTGCAGTGACTTGCTTGTGCTTCACACATAACTCAGAGCAGATAATCACAGCTTCGAAAGATGGTTCTCTACGAGTCTGGAACATTAACGGTATGTGTAACTGAGACACAATTCTGTATTTTCGTCAAGAAAGAAGCTTCTCATTGAGCATTCCATTTCAGTAAAATTTACTTCGTCTGTTGTTTTTCATCTCAAGCAATTAGTATTTCTGATCTACCTAGCTGGCCTATGTTTTCCTGACTTTCAAATGGAAATTTTGAATTTGTAGTCATTGAATTTCAAGTTTTTTATTCAATTTATTTCATCAAATTTAGAAATTAGAACCATTGACAGTCATGTCAAGTTTAACATCTCAAAGTATTTTGTGTGTATGTTCGAGAAATTGGCTGAAGTAGGAACTTGTACATTGGTCATTTGTGCACTATTATTTGCACCTTCTTATTATATTTCCTGTGAAATAAAATTAATTGTTCTTCCTACTAATCATACCCCAGTCTGACCTTGTATTTCATGTTTGGAAGACTGAACATTTTCTGTTTGCTTGAGATTTCATTATATGTGACATAACCCTTTAATATGCTATGCATTTCATGAGCTTTGCTTGTCCTGTTTTTCATTTGTTTTTCTCTCTTTTGCTTCTAATACTTGCCTTCTTTTAGTTCGGTATCATCTTGATGAGGATCCAAAGACCTTGAAGGTGCTTCCAATTCCACTTCATGATTCCAAAGGGGCTGTTTCTAACTATAACCATATTAGTATTTCACCTGATGGAAAAATTTTGGCCACGATTAGTGGATCTACTTTGCAATGGTTGTGTGCTGGGACTGG
Source organism: Musa balbisiana (assembly GCA_004837865.1). NCBI lineage: Eukaryota > Viridiplantae > Streptophyta > Magnoliopsida > Zingiberales > Musaceae > Musa > Musa balbisiana. Next base: position 779,382 of record CM017198.1, read on the forward strand.
GAGTGTTTTGGATACAGCTGATAAAGCACATGAAGGTATGTTATCTAAAACCGTAAATCCATGCCAAAATATTCTTCTGTTTCGATGATTGGTGAGAGCTGCTACAGTGCTTAGTTCAGCTATCTCTTTATTGCAAAGATTCTTCTTTTCTGTGCAGAACTAAAATTTTTTAGATACCTTTGGTCTATTATTTATCAGAACAGGATATTAATGTACCCCTTAGATTGAAAGGAAAATTTTACAAGACAACTATAAGGCTAATGTTGATCAGTTGGTTGGAACAGAAAGTTTAGTATTATTGAGATGAATCAAATTTCCAATATAATATAAGACTAGCAAAAAAATTTTGACATATTAAAAGGAGATTTATAAATATCCAGTTGAACAAGGTGGGTCGACTGAGATTATAAAGAGATATACTGACAGAAAACTATACAAGATTCATGTAGCTGCCATTGAATGGGAACAATGCTAAATGACAATAAAAGATTCATTGCAGCTTATTGTTTTTGTTCACTTCTTCAGTATGTGGTTTACTAATTTTCTTGTGTTTAGAAACAAAAAAATAATGTTTCAAATATCTTCTGAAGATTATATTAAGCTGAAAGGGCACTTGACAGTCATATAACATATTTTGATGCCACCATCCATTTTTATCATCCTGTGTCAATTTGGGCAATTGTTTTCTCTGGTTTCTCGTGGATAATGAATCTGTTATTGAGAGTTTAGGTTTAAGAAGTTGCAAATGATAGTTATTTATAATTTAGTGCTTTTCAGGCATGTCTTATGTATACATATTTTGGTTTACTACCCATAAAGCCAGTTCAATAAATCTGGGGAGTAAGTTTCACTAGAAAATATTTTAACCAAAAAACTAAATGAATGGAGGACCAAAAAGGTCACACTATTGGGCAATTATAAACTAAGATATTTCACATCCATTATTGATGGACAATAATCTTAAAGGGATCTTCAAGCAAAAGCACCAGCAAACAGCAGTTCATTCTGATAAGAGGTCGGAAAAAGATGTCATTGGACGAAATCATCCAGCTACAGTGGAAGACTAAATGTAGCAGAAAATAAATCAGTATAAGTGGACTGTCTGTGCAGTATAATACTTGCAATCTTCATGTTCAATTTTTTTAACATGTTTGGGACCCTCATGGGTTCAAAATTTCTATCGAAAACTAAAAGAATTTGTAAATGAAATTTGATTCTCATTGTATCTTGCTCTTTTCCTTATACTAGGACCTTTCAGTCATCATTATGACGAAAAAAATTGCTTATGTTTACTTCTCTCTAGATGTTAGGGATTCTTAGAGATAAATGGTAGTCCCTTGTCCTTTAGCAGAAACTATATTGTTGTTCCCAAGATCTTGCCAACTAGAACTTTGAAATGGCACTATTGAAGCAATATACACTAAAATATTCTGATAGTATTACTACCCATTTCTTGTGGGACTTCAGTTTCTGTAGGCATGGCATGATGAAGCATGGTAATTGGATTGGTGATATTGTCATTCCTCAGTGTTTTATATAACATTAGGTCTTATCATATGCTACCTTCTTAAAACAATGTGCTAATGTCTCTTTCCCTCAGGTGACATTACTGGGATTGCCTGGGCTCCTCAATCAGTTCCAGTCGGTAAGAATCCTTTCTACTACTTTATGTGTTACATGATCTTCCTATCCTAATATCTACAGGTGCTTAAGATTATGCTTATTGATGAAATCGATCTTGTCAGCTTGCAAAGTAGGGCATTCAATTTTGCATAAAATTAGCAGCAGCTTTGATGCCCTGCTGTATCTTTCACCAGTTGTATGTATCTGCAAGTCTAGAACCGAACAGCCTTGCATCTGGCTAGACCTGTTAGTTTGCACAGGCTTTTACAGTATAATTCAGTTTCTTGTTGAACTTGGTCATCAAAGCATGACATTAGTCCTTATATACCTCTGCATGCGTGCATGGGGTGCCAGTTTATCAGGTTGGTCATTTATTTATTTGTTCATGATCTTTCATTGTTTTTGCATAATTTTTTCAGGTGGTGCACCTGCCATGGTTTTAGCTACAGCTGGTGCCGACAAAAAGGTCAAACTATGGTTAGCTCCAGAAAGTAATCCTTCTCGATAAGGTTTACAAGCAAGTTTATTCAGAAGATTTCCAACCAGTTTTGCTGCTGATGCTGTTGAAATGCTTCAGAACTTTTGGCTAAGCTTCACCATGACAATTTTAGAGATGACCAGCAGTGCACACAGAAAAAATATAGACAGAAAACATCTAAATCTTGTGAAGAGATCCTATTGCTATCAGCCTGTGATTTGCAGTGTCAATTTTCTTTTCTTGTTTCGGATGCCGTGACATAGTTTAGCCGGTCAACAGGAGGTCTGCTAGCTTTTTTCTTCAATAAATTTTGAGGTTTCTTTTAAAGTTTGTCGGTGCATGGAATACGCATGTTGATCTTGCTTGTATCCGCTATATATGTTTCATGTTGAGGTTCTAGTTTGGTTAATTCTCAACTAGCAACTAGTTGGACTTGATTCATTGATTAATAATGTTCTATGATGGTTTAGGTGTTGCCACGGAGAAGGGAACGGAGTTGTAGTGTGTTTTCTCATCGAGGTTTCTCGCTTCGCGTGAATCATACGTATCATAGAACCATTCATCTCTAAATGTGCTAGTACGATAGTTCCGTGGCATCCGCATGAAACATGCAGTTCTCTCTAGATATAGTTTGTAGTTTGTACTGGTTTAAACGAGCTGACGCAATTTGTCATTGCAATGATACAACCAGGTGAGAAGGGGATGATGAAACATGATGCTGTCGAATTTATCAGGTAATTTCTCTTCTAATATACATGTTATCGACAACAAGAAATAGCTACATGTCATTACTTCGAATGTTACAGAATTTATCCTTGTGCTACTTGCACAACGCATTCCCACCGATGACAAACTCGAAAGTGACATTGGAGGCCTTGTTTGGTCGGTTAGGTTGTGAAAAAGCTACGAATACCGTTACCGTTCACTATCGAAGGTGTAGACTCATCTTCGTATCTCCTTCTCTGCGGGGTGCTGACATAGCAGACTGACGAGGGAGGTTCGTCGGAGGGACAGTTTGTCAGGAGTGATCTGGCCTTGGAATGAAGAGGTTGGGTAGAGGAGTGGGGGTCTCCCTTATTGCAAGGTCATCTCCTAACGATCGATAGTTTGCACAATAGGTCTGCATTGAGGGCTTCTTGGTTCAATCTCTTTGATGCTTAAGTTAGCACAAAACGGAAGAAAAGAAATATAGTAATATGAGCTATGTAAATGAGAGAGTAAAGATGTTATTGCCTACTTGGCTCGCAGCTCGACTTGGGGAGTAGCTTTTATACCTAGGCATCGAGAGATCTGGTCATGCATTAGCCCTGGGCCCCCTTACTCTGAACGATGGAGGCCTTCATGAGGATCGAACCAAGTCTTGCCACTTCCCGTGTCAACATAAAGAATCACACCACTCTCTTTGTCAATCCACATGCTATAGTTGATGAACCAGGGCCAAAGGCTAATTAATAGTCTACATGAGAAGATTACAGTCGTGGGTATCATAGTTTCTCATTACAGTTTGGTAGACCTAATTTTTGCTTTTAGGTAATCCTCATTAATTACATCGTTTGTGTAATGGACAGTATCTGAAAAATAGTAAGATAATTGTCTTCCTGTTTGTTCTTGCGATGGATAGTATTGAAGTCACATCGTTTATGGTCCCCCGAGAAGCTCCACATTTTAACTACGAGGCACGTTCTCATGCCTTACGACTGGTCTGCAGAGCCTGTCATTCTCGCCACTGGTGAGTTGTTCCATTGAACTAAGTTGGTGAGATGAGCTCCCAAAACATACTTTAATGGAGTAGCAGGTGGATCTTGGTGGGGGAAACCCACAAGGTGCAGGTGAGATCCTCTTCGAGTAAGAAAGCTCAGTAGAGAGCAAACAAGTTGAAACATCAAGTTGTTTTCTTGTGTACAATGACTATACATATAAATAGTCACACCCTTTCTTCCACAATAGCTGGCAGCTGAAGTTTCCACCACCACCTACCTGTCAAATAGCCATCACAAGCCCCAATTCAAACCCTACCAATACCCTAAAAGCCCCCAACCTTTTTTCTTCTTTTCTTTGTGGGGCTGTTTCTACCAACCATTCTACTCTTTCTTCTCTTCTACATTCTCAGCTATCCCTATCCACGACAATGGCAATTCAATGAGGGGGGGGGGGGTGTGCGGGGACCTATGATCTCCACTGTGGAGTAGCAATCTGATGTCCTTTCCTTCTCCGATGCCCCCATCCTTTCCTTCTCCAATGCCCCCCATTTCTTTTATGTGCAGACTCGGGTCCAGATCAGACATACTACACGGCCAGCACACATGCAAACCCCTAGTGTTATGGGCTCCCTACTAAGAGCAGGATCTGATGAGGCCCAGGTTGTAGAGGTTCCTCTTCACTATGCTCCCAAGGTAGAACAGCCCAACCCCACCACCGCCACCACCATTGGCTACTCTGTCCTCCTCGGTGGTGGGCCACTTCTGGTGGCACCACGGCCGTCGCTCCTCAGTCAATTTTAGGCTCTCCACGCCGACACGTTCCGTGATAGCGTCGACCGTCCTCTGGTCGACGGCGTGGCCGGCCGTGTCGACCACGTAGAACAAGTCCATGGCAATTCCGGCCTTGGTGGTCACCTCCGCTCTCGTCACGGATAGCCCGTGCTCGCGGAACGTCTGCGTCACGTCCGCGAGCAGGCCTCTTCGATCCGCTGTGCACAACTCCAGCATCGCTCCCTGCAGAAACAAGTATAACATGCGCAACATGAGCACCAATTCGGACAAACCTGCTTCACATTTGATCCTAAAAGAAACGTACTTCGCATGCTCTGCGATCAATGGCGGCTTGCAAGCACTGGATCACTCGCTGTCGCTCCGCTTCCGAACTGATCGGAGTTCCGTCCAAATGCCTTATGTAGAACTCCTGGATTGATCGATTCAAAGAAAGAAGGAGATGGTTTGAGCACAAAGGTCGATACAAAATGGAGGCTTTGACGGAAAATTCTGACGGATTTTACCTGGCGAGCCCTGTCGCCGTCGGTGTCGATGATGCCGTGGAAGACGACGTACTCCATGTCCGTCAACGTGCATATCACGTCGAAAAGGAGCTTCGGCTGGTCGCGGCACTCGACGTTGACGATGGAGTACCCGCGGTTCACCCAGTTCTGCACCGAGACCACCGACCGCGGCGGCGTAGAGACGCCGGAGGTGGTCTGCTCGTAGTCGCGGTCGGCGAACATCAGCTGGTGCATCCGGCGGTCGGAATGGGCCGCCGAGGCGGACGACGACGCCACTGCTGTGGCGTTCCTCGCGCCGCGGACGGCGTGGTCGCCCCTGAGGACGTTCCCGAGTCGCGCCTCGACGCGACGGGCGCGGAGCGTGGCGTCGGCGTCGGCGGGCGAGCCGGGGTGGCCGTCCCTGACGGTGATGAGGGACGCGACGCGGCCGTTGTGGGTCCACACCTTGGCCGCCACCACGTCGCACTCGACGTCGCGGAGCACGGCGAAGACCTCGGAGAGGAGGCCCGGGCGGTCGGCGCCGGCGAGCTCGAGAGTCGTGAGGCCGTGGACTTCGAGGCCGGCAGGCTCCGTAAGGAGAGCGGAGGGCTGTGTGTCGTCACCGGGGAGAGAGGCGCACAGGGAGCGCTCGAGGTGGGAGGTAAGGGATCGGTCGGCGAGCTTGCGGCCACAGCGGTCGGTGACGTGGAAGACGTTCATGAACCAGCGGCCGTCGGAGGAGATGTAGGCCTTACGGACGGCTAGGTCGAGGTCGGCGAGGACGCGCACGGCCTCCAACAGGATGCCGTGCTCCCGAGCGCTGTCCACCTTCACCAGCGTCGCTGTGGGGCACACGGCATTGTCCACCACCACTCTGCTCGCCACGACAACAACCGCCAGTCACACAGCGGAATTAAACTGGTAAAGGTGACCAACTCGGAAACACTAGGAACGGAGAACAGCGTCGAATTCGACACGAAGAACAAGACAAACCCAAGCCAAAGCAGGCAGCCAAAGAGGCCAACACTTACGGAAGGAAGAATTGAAGAAGACAACCACCGGATCAAGATGAAAGAGAGCAAGAACATATAGATCACAGAGACAGAGAGAGGACTCGCCTGGGGGTGTTCATTCGGATGACCAACTTGTCATACTCGTCCAAAGACGCCGCTAACTCCTCCATCCTTCCTCCTCCCTGGATCGACTACAAACTCAACAACACAACACACAAGTCGGCACAAACTATGTATCTTATAATGCAAAGAGGGACCAAAGCAGGCGATATCAACAAGAAGAAACCTCGTAAGGAATCAGAGGCAAAGAAGTCGCCGGCCCGTTCCCCTCTCTCAGTATCCTCTGTTCCATGGGATGCCTCGTTACCATATATCGGAACTCGGTCCCAAGATGTCTTGTCCCCAGAGAGACGGAGAGGAGCCATCAAAAGGACTTGTGCGTCGGGCTCGGGACTCGTCGACCTACTCGCCAAATCCTAACCCGACCCGGCCAACTAACCACCTTCCTCGCCTCTGACCCTCTTCCCTCCGCTCACAACATACGCACGTGGGCGGGTGGGCCCAACAACCCTTTCCTTCCGCCGCACGCTATAATTATGCCCACCTTCCTCCTTCATTAACTAACTAACTAAACCACCTGTTCTTCTCGTCCTCCGCGGCCGCTGCCGCTGCCGATGCCGATGCCATTGCCGCCCGCCGTCCTTCCTTCCCCCACCTTCAAGTCGCTCTCTCTGTTTAACAAACTTTAATGGTCGTGATGATCAGGATGATGATGAGAGGAGCTCCTGCGACGCCGCCACGCGTCCCTTCGAGGACAATTAATGGCGTTTTGTGGAGGACCAAACCCAGGACGCGTTACACGGCGTGGGAAGGACGGTTGATGGACCGGTGCCCGTAACGTACGTCTCTGACGACGCGACGCGTCACGGTGCGGCTCGGCCTCAAAAGGCACAAACCACGTGTCGAGCAGGGGGCGCTGCCGTCATGTAGCACCGTCAGAGATGTAACCCTCACGATTAAGCCTTCTCTTTTGCCATGGACAAAAAACATAGATTTTCTTGTGAGCGGAGACTGTCGTGAGACTCTCTCCGCAGATGACACAACTGCATCGAACTCAACCACATTTAATTCCCTCCATACTCCACTAACATTTTTGTTTCTTGGGTGGAGCAGACTGTGGGTAGCACCTTCAAAGGGAACCCATCAGTGCCACCCAACCCGAAAGACAAGATCTCATCCATTGGGATCCCAACTCCGTATCAAATCCAATTAAAGGATACTTGAATCCTATTTATGTATTGAGTTTGAACTTTGACGATGAACACCATCCAATGTTGCTTAATCAACATCATGTGACCTAGTGAATGATATTTCTTGGTCGTAGATACATTCCATCAAACATGTTGTCTCGTTCCCAAAGACGGGACGGAGCAACCATGATGGAAATGGGAAGATGGCAGAAAACAAAAGTGCGCAGACCTTTGGATGCTGTCAAACTTCATGAGATGTACCGACAAGGGATTCAGAGATGATGCTGCAGCTGTAGCTGCAGCGAAGCTAGCTAGACGATATAAACCAAACGAATCGAGAGAGAGAGAGCAGAAGCCAAAAACCTGGACATGAGGATGAGAGCGTGGAAGCTTCGAAGATGTTGCAGCAGCTTTATACATTGCTTCGTCGGGTTCTCCAATCGAGAATGATTGGCTGCTCCTCCTCACTTGACAGGAAATAACCAGGAAACATACAGTCGATCAACAACTGCACACAAGGACAAGATTTTTCAATTCATAGTGTAAGTTGTGTCTTTAACAATGGATGACAATCCAACCTACATCGAGTACCAGTTCTTTGGAGTTTGGTCCATAAGATATGGGATACATTGGCTGCATCCACTGTTGCTCCAACCAATCCATTCAGTAAACAGGTTGTGATGCCTTCCTTCCATGAAAGCAATATACATAAGAGAGAGAGTTAAATAATGGATGTATCACTTGAAATCTTGAGATCAGTATGCATTTACTTGACAGTTTACTGACCAAAATTGATGAGATGAGGGATATGACACAAATACATGTAATGTGGCAAACGAATTCCCCTGAAAAAGAAAAAGAAAGGCCATGAAAACAACAAGTCAAACATACATACTTTGGTCCCTATGTTTGCTTCAGCAACAACAACCATTGATAACCAATGATACTGCAGTGATCTGAAAATAAACTGAAACCAGCAGCAGCAGCTGATGATGCCTCTTTTGTTTTTTGGAGGGGGTAGGTCAGCAATTTCCCGAGAGAGAGCTGCATCTATTCCTACCTTGTCATGCACTCTTTCAGGTGGGGCCTTCGTTTTCATGTGTCATTCATCAGGTATACCTTCCCACTAAACACAAAGCAATTGATAGATAAGAAAAAGATATAATGAGCACATAACCATCATGTGACAATATGTGGCCAACTGGCGATCAATCGTAGCTCACATTGGTCATATATAGTACCGATCGATTAGTCAAATCAGACCAAACCTAAAGTTTACTTAGTCGTCAGAAAAGATATAGATATTTATCATAAATACCCCCCACCTAATTTTGTAAATTTCACTTGGACAAACTAATTTGAAATGAATCTGGACTGGATTCCAATTACAATTCCAACTTAGACAATCAAAATCTACACAACTAACAAATAAGATAAAATGTTGTCCTATCTATGGCCTTTGTCGGAGAAAGATGTACAGCCCCTATATATACCTCAAAAGGAAATCAAACATCAGGGCTCACCAAATCTTACAGCTACAAGCGCAGGATCATATAGGCACATCATTAAACTGTATATAGACAAGCATCTATTGTTTTTTTTGCTTTGGTCTTAGCAATTAGCAAGCATCATTCTATCGACACCTCTATGCATAAAAAGCTTTGCCGCATGGAGTTTTAACCTGTAGAAGCTTTTGCGATTCCTTGCATTTGAATTTGCCCCATGAACTGGTCTCACCAGTCAAGCCACCGGTGCAAGAGTTGCAACTTTACAACTTACTCCGCCCATTTATATAACCTGCCATGAGACACAGACAATTATCGTTTTATCAGTCATAGTCAAGGCAGACAAAATCCAATTGAGCATGTACAGTATAAGCTTACTATCTGACACAAAATTCAAATCCTTGTTTCGAAAATCAATTCTTTTTTACAAGGGTTCCTGCAGACTTTACTCAAAATCTCAAGTAAATTACACAAACAGTAATTTAACCTTTAACTTGAGACATCCAAGAATGCTTCACAAATAACTTTTGTCCTTCCCAGCATTAGGGGAGATCTATGCCAGGTTCCTGCAGACTCTACTCCAGATCAATGCATCTAGTTCTCAGCTTCACTCTGTTGAGTCTGTACAGCACATGACCGTGAAATCTAAATAAGTAAAAATTATTTGAACTGTAATTTAACCATATCCTTGATATCCAAGTAAATTACACAAACAGTAATTTAACCTTTAACTTGAGACATCCAAGAATGCTTCACAAATAACTTTTGTCCTTCCCAGCATTAGGGGAGATCTATGCCAGGTTCCTGCAGACTCTACTCCAGATCAATGCATCTAGTTCTCAGCTTCACTCTGTTGAGTCTGTACAGCACATGACCGTGAAATCTAAATAAGTAAAAATTATTTGAACTGTAATTTAACCATATCCTTGATATCCAAGTAAATTACACAAACAGTAATTTAACCTTTAACTTGAGACATCCAAGAATGCTTCACAAATAACTTTTGTCCTTCCCAGCATTAGGGGAGATCTATGCCAGGTTCCTGCAGACTCTACTCCAGATCAATGCATCTAGTTCTCAGCTTCACTCTGTTGAGTCTGTACAGCACATGACCGTGAAATCTAAATAAGTAAAAATTATTTGAACTGTAATTTAACCATATCCTTAGATATCCAAGAATGCCTCACAAATAGTTGTCCTTCCCAGCATTAGGTGATTCTTCTCTGCCAGACTAAAATTGCCAACAACCAATGAAATAAAATAATAATCAGAAGCCTCACAGAGGTAACCCATGAAAAAATAAATGGTTGCAGTTCCGAACCAGCTTTTGCATGTTCAGCAACTAAGTACCGCTTATAATCGCAAAATCCTTGACCCTGTTCCACAATGAAAACCAAGTGAAATATCCATTATGAAAAGTGAAATTAATGAAAATTTTCAACAAATAGCAGAGAAGCCATATACTGCAAACTAATACATCCCAAGCTCATAAAATGTCCTACATAAAGGGGGAAGGTACTTCAACCAATCTTTCACGAAGGACCGCACAATCCCTCATACACCAAACCAACATGTACAAGTTATACTAACAAAGATCACAAATATGTGCATGGCCCACACAAGCATCACTCTTTGTGTAAAAGAACAGTAATAGGATTCACCTTGAAAGGATAGTCTCCACATCCAAAAGCACATGATTTTGTAGAATGGAAAGAGTATCATTCTTGCTGCCAGACTAGGTTATGTTCTGCTGTGGCCCTGGGGCAGTAACCTAGAACAATTTATTCAAACCTCCCATATGCTGCCATTGTAGAAGAAATTATACCACTACTACCTATCATTTACAAGCTTGAGACAAAAAAAGGCAAAATCATTATCTTCATTGGACACTTCTTAACACAATTTACCTCATAAATGGAAACCCCTTCCAGATCCACAAGGGAGAAAAATATTCTATGTGAGTAATAGAGTTCAAAAAACTGAAATCTGACCACCAAAAAACAAGCATCCGGACACAATGGCATTAGTTCTTAACTGAAACCCACCAGCAAGGTTTGAATTTTATCATGTGTTGCTTACAGGAAAACCACAGTGAAACCAAGGCTCCCTTCTAAGGATAACAGGTCCCATTCCATGAGATGGACCTAATGATATTTGTTGTTGCATATGATACAACCAAGTCAGTCACAGTTCTCAATGTTATCCAGCGGAATTATTATTGGTCAATAATAATAAACATAATCAATAAATGGGACAAGCCATCTGCTGAAGATCTGCAAGTGAAATGTTGATTAAGTTGTTAACTGCTATTATAAGGCACTGTATTTTTCAATACATTGTCGAGATTTCTTCCTTCTAATATGGGAGGAACCTAAAATCACATACCGATTGTAGGGCATTTAGCAGCATCAGATATAAAATAAAATATGATAGGGTTCTCACATAAATATTCATAAAGTCACGGAACAACGGTGTAGGCATTGCAGAGGATTATTGTAAAACACCTACCTGCTTTGATATCAGTTTAAAGGATATGTCCCTGCTATTAAGGTACACTTATATGAAAAGTAGAATTGGCCTTCCAAATGTATAAGAAAAAACAGAGAGTTCAGTTATTAAACTATCATAAATCTACTGCAATAATAAAATAATCAATACCAAGATGTAGCCCTTAAGGGCTTACAATATTCCATATACATTGTAAAATAAGATAACTTTGGATCGTATAAAGACACCAATAAAATTCTCTTAACATGAATCATTTATAAACTCTCCCATTGGTATCTATAACAAAAACATAATTCAAAAATAAGTATACAACCTAAGGTATGACTCTAAACTCCATCTAAAATAGTGACTGTATATATGAATGACCATACATTCAAACATAAAAGAAAAACAAACAAACAGCCCTTGCCTGGGGCTTGAAGGGAGGGTTTTGGGATAGTTTAGTCTCCCACCACTAAATTAACACCATGTTGTTATATCTGCATAAAGATCAATAATGTTAATCAATAATTTATAATAGGCACATTCAGCCTCATAACTGGCTCACTGAGATAATTCTAACCATAATTATCAAACCTGCACTGGACATCGGACCAACCTAACCTCAGGTCACCAGTTCACTGGTTGGACCAGTGGATCTAGCAATAAAATATGTTTGTATAAAATAAAATAAAATATTTATTTTATAACAAAAATATAGTTGTGAAGTGCCTCTTTGTTATAGAATGAATTTGATTAATCTGGTTATTAAAAGATAGAAATATCAACTCCAATAAGCTGGACACTAAAAAGCAGGTCAGGCTGTCAGCAACAATGTGAAGTTAGGTGATAAGAGAAGAACAAAGAATAATGGTGAGAAAGAGAGTGGCATCAAAAAGTACAACAGCAAAAGAGAGAGAAATTAAAGAAATGAGAGAGACAAATAAAGGGTGAAAGCTAAAGAATAGAGGAGGATGACAATAAAAGAGAAAAAATAACAAGAGACGATGGTAACAAGGAGAGAAGAAAGGATGATAGAAGGGGCAATTAATAAGAGAGGTCTGGTTTGTGTATATTAAAGTTGACCCGTATGGGTTGTTCTGTAAACTCAACTTTACAAGGTGCTCCTCGGGAACATCATGTCCTCAATTTGTTTGTAATGTGTACTTATGTTGTTCTTAACTGCCAGTAGGTGCAAACTTAGCCATTTATGCAATCATATATTTTCTGTTTGTTCTGCATCATACCGGACATATTTGACCAAATCTAAGCTTAAAGTAGATGTATTAGATAGCATACTCATCTCAATATAAATAATTAGCATTCGTTAAACATACTTCAACTATAAGCCAATTTGAAGTTATAATAGTCATTAGCCCTATGTGTTCGTAACAGATGGATCCAGTATATATACTCAACTCAAGTTTCAAGGTATATCTTATTTTAAGACAACATTGTTTGTTATTGAGAGGCTGAGATTATATAAGAGATAAAATATTATTAAAGATACAAGGAGACAAACTTTAGAACACTTTACAATAAATCAGACCAAGACCAAATATATTAAAACAACTGGCACCATGATCATAGGAAAAGATGGTGCAATCAAGGTAGATAAACTCGAAATTTCAACAGAAATCTTGCATCCTCTTGTCATTCAACAACATAATGAGATCAAAGAAGATACTGCTGAATTAAATCTGGTAGTTAAAATTAAATGGTACATCTGAAGTGTGATGTCACCATGCTGCTAACTATTGCTTCACAAATTGGAAGAAATTATTCAAAAGACAGAAACAAGATCAATTATGTTTTATTGAACAAAGTGTTGGGCAACCGGAAACATATATGGAAAGATAGTGTAACAAAAATAAGCTGTCAACATGGATATCGAATTACAGATAAAAGTAACATTCATTTTTAAAAAAGTGAAGGTTGTAAAATGTAGCCTGGACGCGCCTAAAGAAAGCAAAAAATGGTCATCAAAGCTAACTAATTCAATTTAGAAGACTAATGCTAAGGTAGAGGAAGCCTAAAAAGAGTAGGTTAGAAGTGGTACAAAAAAAAAATGATGCCTTTTGAGTTATTTGGTACCATAAGCTTACATAAAGCTCATTGGTCGGGAAATTTTTTTGTGGAAAAATATATTATGCTTGTTATCATGTTCCTTTTTTTAATGGACTTTGAAATAAATTGTTATTGTTCTCATTGTAGAGTTTGCAATCTTTAGCCCATAACAAGAGAATGAGTCTTCGTGAATAGGAAGAATACTAAACTGACATTCTGGATGATTCATAAATTAAGTATAATGTTTTCTCCTTTTCTATGGTGGATTCCACAACATCTTCAATCCTGTTAGAATCATTTCATGTTCAGACTTCATGGGTCTAACTTGACACAAGCCAATGTGTTACAAGACCCAATCTTAGTGTTAAGTTTTACAAATGAAATGAAAAAAGCATCATGTTTAAGCAAGTTAAGAAACATTGCGTGAATGCAATAAGATAAACAGACATGACATCAGTACCTAACAAAGTGCTTACTGCTACGCTACGTGGTATCCCATCATTCAAGAGACAATACCAATTGAAGTTTCTGTTCTGAACAAGCTTCGAGGGCACAATGAAACCAACACAAAGAAACACTAACCATGAATCCGAGCAGGCCAAGTTTTCTAAAGGCATAATCAAACCAATATAAAAGGCATGATGCAAGTAAGGATTGTGTTTGTTGGCATGAATCAGCACATGTTGTGCCAAAAGGATATTAGCATGTCTATGTTGAATTACAACTGAGTGCTGACACAAGGCTAAGCAAATTTTTTGGCAAAAGTTGGCTGATATATAAGTATACATATACAACCAGCAACGATCAGGACAGAGCTACACCAGAAAGGTGTTGCTGTCATTGTGCTAAAAGGGTATTGGCATCATACCATGCCAAAAAGGTATCAGCATGCCCACATGCCATGATATGACAATTCTTGGATACAACTAGCAGAGGAAAATGTGAAACTAAAGAGATAAATCTGGGTAACAAATATGACCTTGAGATTGATCTCAACAAGGTGATGTGCACAGCATGGATAATGCATGCAATCAGTGTATCATAATTGGCCTGAAGCTGTGGCACATGACTCGACATGCCTGCATTGGTTGCCATTGCACACAACACTGATCCTAGCTCACAAACATATAAGATAAAGATCAGAAGAAAGTACCCGAAATTGATGGATCCTACTGTTTTTTGAATTGGACAAGACAACGTATAGAGAAGTACCATGGAAGTTAAACTAAACAGAAGCCTGCAACATCAGAAAACAAATTGATACGAATTAGGGCATCGTAAAAGAATCTGCCACACAACAAGTGCCTGAGTTTTTTGAAAAACACACATGACAACTGGAAAAATATAAAAATGTGAATGACAGAATATTTGATGAAAGAATCAAAGGAGCATCCTAGTTACCTTTAGAATTGTATTCCAAAAATCACTATTGCAGGTTGTCCAAATGCTTAGATAAAGCAACGAGTAGATGTCCACAACATTTAGGACCACAAACTAAACCAATTGCCACACTTATCTACATGACTAAGAATTCGTTGAAAACCATGCAGTCAAGAAATTGATATTATGACAATCAAATGCCATTCTGGACTTGTTATGATAGTAATTTGGATATGACATAAAGCATCTAGTGCCAATCAACCATTCTAAGATATATACATTAGAGGAAAAAGAAACAACTCGAAAGATAAATGATAGGCAAAAGTTCCATCATGGAACACGACAGAAGTTAGACCACTAAACATGTTTTAACTGATAAAGGCGACCTGTGTATTTGACGAACAAGGAAACTGCAGGGAATATCCACCTAAAACTTACTCCTAATAGTAAAAATGGTGGTCCCCAAACTTTCCTTTAGTATACAGAATTTACAAGTCCTTTCCTTCCATCTCTGATTAAGGGAAAAACAAGCAAAACCTCACTTCACACAATTCCTCCATGCCTAAAACCACCCTCTCAGGAATCTGTACTCGGATCCAAGCCACCTGGTGAATCATACCACTTGGCGCTGTCGACATAAAAACCATCCACCACCTGCATCGTTACAGGACTTGGATCACTCAAGGGTTTTATCAGCTTGGAGTCCTCGTCTTCGCCACAATTGAGAATGATCTTCTCATCAAAATCACTGCAGTCTTCCTTCAACATCCACTTATCAGACTTCAAGCTATCCCTCATAAGCATCTTCCTGTCCTGGCAGTCGGCTGCCATCCTATCCCATGGCACAATGGCTACAAGATCAGAACCAAAATCTGTATCCTCTTCCTCAATCATCTCAGTGTCCTTGTTGAAAACACTACCATGTCTATCAAGATGGTGATTACTCTCGTCTCTCCATTGTGTGACCTCATCATCACCTACCACGAATGTCTCATCTGACTGTTGCACCCCACCTTGAAGCCTCTTGAACCTGTGCAAGATATTGGACAACTCCTGTGACAGGGAGCCCAACATCTCCGGACTCGTTTTTGCAATTCTCCCTTCCAACAAAACTGTCTCGACCTTGAGCTCCTGGACCTGCTGCAGAACCATGCGATGTAAATCCCCTTTGTCATCGTTCCCCATAAGGCCAACAAATGATTCAGGCTCCATATCCTCCCTAACCTCATATATCTCTGGATCAAAATCAAAAGCCCCCTTGTTCCCGACCACCCGGTGGATGATCCTAGCATTCCCATCAAGTGGGCCAGGTTCATGCCCAGTATGAATTGCATATAGCTTGAATATAGCAGTGCCCTCCTCCTGATATACAAAAGTCTTGTCCTTATCATTGTAGTTCATTATGGGAACAATCGCCCTTATGCGGAACCCACAACCACATCGCTTCGACTGGTATGGCTCCCTCTTCAACACTCTGGCTTTCTTGGCTGAAGCAGTGGCCGATGACGGCTCGCCTGCTCGGTGGCAGGCATAGTCCTTCACTTCAGCCATGAAAGGTTTGTACCTTATATACTTCTGGCGGATGCAAAGCACCACCTTGTACTTGGCCGCAAGCTGCTGGAGACAACGCCGCACGTCCTTGGCGGGCACTTCGAAGGAGTCGGTGTACTCAAAACGCCGCCTTTTGGAACGTGACAGGTTGCTGCCCCCAGGGGACGTGAGTGAGGAAGACGCGGACGAGCAGATCGTGCAGGACGCTACACAAACGCGGATGAAAGATTCGGGGATGCCATAGAACTTGGCACCAACTGTCCAGGACTGCTTAATCCGGTCGACGGTCTCCTTCAGCCCGAGGTGCCGCAGCAGGTCAGGGTCCGCGTGGGCGGCGGTAACGATCTCCTGCCACTGGTCGACGTGCGAGACCCGCTGCGCCGGGTTATTCTTGAAGAAGAGTGCGGGTAGGGCACCATCCATATGGGCGTGGAGCTTGTCCTGGATGCGCTTCCACGCGGTGAGATACGCCGTGTCCTCGTTCCGGTCCTTCCAGACGGAGCGCCACGAGTTGAGCACGGACGGGGGAGTGGCGCTGAAGATCTCGTCGGGGGTCGCGAGCCGGCCCTCGAGGATGCAGTGCACCATCAGGGCGTGGGACTCCCGGTTAAAAGTGTAGAACTGGGAGGAGACGTGGGGCGTCGGGTCGATGCGAGGCAAGGCCCGGGAAAAGGCGGCGGCGGTTGCTTCGTCCAGAGAAGAACCGAGCGGAGGTGTGGCAGCAGTCGAAGGGCGCTTCTGGTCTTCGATCAGCGCTTCATCGTGGTCGACCTCGTCCTCCTCGTCGGGATCCTCGTCCTCCTCGTCATCGTGGCGGAGGAGGTGTGAGGGGAAAGGGGACTGGGAAGGGGCTAGGGTTCCGGAGAGGCGGGGACTGGGGCCGCAGCCGCCGTCGTCGTCGCCGTCGTCCATGAGGAGGGACTGATGGTGATGAAAGGAGGGAGAGTGGAGGAAATCGACGTGGTCCTCGACGGTCGCCGCGGCAGAATGAGGAGGAGGAGGATTGGGGGTTAGGGTTCGGTGGGCGAGCGATCGGGGTGGCTGGGGTTTCACGCTAGGGTTCATGGGCGTGATGGTCGGCAAGGGCGACGAAGATGTCTTCGGCATCAAACCCCCCCTCCCCCGCTCCTATTCCCTCTGTCACTCTCCACTCGATCTTCCTCCAACCTCTCTCCCCTCTTTCTGGAACAAGTGGGGGCGGAGGAGCACGCCGTTTGCTCACCCGTCGATGGGAAACGAGTTATGTAGTCAAAGGGAAGGGTGGGATTGGTGGGGGCAGAAGTGGACCCGGCGCGTATCACGACACGAAGGTCGAGTCCAAGAAACGAGTCCGAGGAAGCGTCGTATTGCCGTGGGAAGAGAGGAAGCGTCGGTCAATTACGGGGACGACGAGCAGACTTGGGGAACCTCCGATTGCTGAACCACCCATCAACATATGGCATGCAGTATCAAATTCCTTTTAAGATCATGACTTTCTATTATCTTACATGTCAGTGGTTTAATGGCGAATTCCATGTTCTTTTTTGGCTCAATAAAACCGGCTCCATTTTCTCCCAAGATGATTCTGGTGGTTTACACAACTGAGTTGTTAGAGTTCTGTGATTCAAAGTTGTCATATTCGATGTTGAAACGAAGAGGAAATAATTGGAAAATGAAATATAAGAGAAGATAAATAAATTTACCATCCTAATAAAACATCCAACGGATAGAACTTTAGAATGATAATACATTTCAGAAAACTATGACTCTATTCAAAATCACTCCATGCTTCAAAGTTTACGAGATAACAATATAAAAGTGATAACGTTAGAGTAATCGTCAAATGATAAAGTTTTAAATAGGATATTCGATATAATATTCATGTATTTCGATTTTATTCATATTTACATAACATATAACATACAGAGGATTGATAGTAGACTTGAAAATTCTATTTAGTTAATTTTGATAATTATTTTAAGCTTTTAAACATAAATAATGTCATGTGGAGACTTATTGGGACTTTGGTTTGTGGTGGACCACCTTCGACATTTTATTGTGTAATCATTCAAAACTTACAAAGTTTATGTTTGTAATTTGTATTGTCTATTAAGTGTTTGTAAAAATAATTACTTGTGAATCCCAGGTTAAATATTTTCTCTAATTCGTCTTCCCTTTTATATGTCATTAAGGGATCATAAGAGTTTTCGGGGAGGTTGACCTTTTGCGGACGAATACGCAATGGTGTTGCATGACTTAGGTAAAGATTGCTAAGTCTGTGACATATGATATCAGAGAAGGAGAAGTACACTTAGAAACATTTAGTATAAAAACGTATGGGATCTAACGGGGCTACATTAAGGGCAGCCAGCACGAGCAAGCGTTTAAGGGAAACAGGCGTTGAGTTATAGGGAAATGAATTGAGCTACTCAGTGACCGAAAGAGTTATGCAAAGCTCATAAAGATGAGGGGAATTGCTAACTTAAAGAATTCGATACTTATGCGAGGGCTTATATACGGATGATAGAATGTTTATGGTTATCCCAAGGCAACCAAAACTCAATGTTAGAGTATTGAAACTTTCTCTTCGGCATAGGAAAGATACATTCGTAGGTGGCTAAAGTGTGTAATATATTCAACATATTACTAAGCTTTCAGATCGATACAGGAGTTCTTGACTAAGAAACGAAAAGATAGTATGTGGTAGTATACCTTTTCTACTCAAAGGAGTAAGCGATAGAGATAATAAATAAGATGATATAATCCTAGAGGCGATCAAAACTATTAGAGATTTGCTCTTAATAAGGGCAAGATTTTTCTCTTTTCGGTTAAAACTTCTTGCATTCTAAAAGTTCAATAGCAATGAGAAGGAAAATCGTAGTATAAGAAGTGCAAATATTTTTTGTACTTCAAAAGTATGAACAAAGAGTAAGTAAAGGTTAGTAACAAGCTTGATGCATAGAATACAACCATCATAGAGATGAGTGAAGTTGAGTAACATTTGTGTTCTCAACTCTTGAGAAAATAAGCCAAGTACCTCAGTTCTCTTATTTATCTAGTAGAGGAGCTATACACAAGTTTAAAGACCCTTCGAAGAAACTTAGTAGAAGACAACAATTATTAAATCCTCATCATTGGTGATCAATCCTATCGATAGTAGATTATTTGTTTTATTTCTCAATAGAATGTTAATCGAAAGCGAAAGTGATTTGAAGTTACTTGGAGGCGATAACTAAATAGAAGAGGAATCGATGAGTAAATTTTACAAAGAAAAAAACCCAAAAAACTTTAAAATTTCCAAGGTGATACTCATTAAAACTCTAATAGACATCCACCTAGTTCAAACGACATGGGACTTTTGAGAGACTAGCACATAACAAGGAAGATTTTTTTTTTTATCGAAAGGATCCGCAAGAATCAACAAGTATTAGCACAACTCAATCGACTCTACACCAGAGTTAAAGTTATTGGTGAGTTAAAGTATCATGACAAATTAATGGTCGACTACTCAACAACAACAGTAGAGAGTAGTTGGGAGCCAAGAGACACGTTGTAGTTGGAGCAGAAGATTGAAGATTTAGCAAAGACGATGAGATGTAGTATCTGCAAACGCTTCAACGAAGACGTTGAAGGAATAAGTAGGGAAGAATATTATGGACAAAGCTATAAATAATGTATTTGATATAATACTCATATATATTCATATCTTTCAGTTTTGTTCATATTTTACACAGTATATAAAGGGCTTGTAATATATTTGACAGCTCTATTTTGGTTGGCTTTAGTAGTCGCTTCAGGCTTTTAAATACAAGTAGCGTCATGTGGACACTTACGGGGACTTTAGTCTATGGTGGAACACTTTGGACTATTTGTCGTATAACCAGTTAGAGCTTGGAAAGTTCATATTTGTAATTTATATTATATATTAAGTATTTATAGAAATTGTTACTTGTGGATCCCGAGTTAAACGTTTTTTTTAACTCATCTTATCTTTTATAGGTCTTTATGAGACTATAAGTGGTTTCAGATAGGTTACCCTTTATGGACGAAACTCAATATAACTTAAGCAGAACTAGCAAAGTATGTGATAACATGACTAACTATTTTTTTATTATTTTAAAAACTTATAGAGTCTTTATAGAATAATTAAATGTCATTATTTTAAAAATATTTTATCTAATTTCAGAAGAGCAACGATCGTATCTATATAATAGTTTGAGCAATTTATCGAATCACTCATAATTATTTTGTATTATATTATGCCTATAGTAATTATTTTTATTTTTATTTTTTTTATAAATATCAATTTTTTCTTATAAATTATTTAAATTAGTTTAGGTAAGTGAGAATAAGTTTGAATCCTCTTAAATCATCCTCCACCTCATCCTCTCTATCCTCTCATTTTTTCTTCTCCTCCTTTGTATCCTCTCATTTTTTTTTTCTTGATTGTCTCTTCCTCCTTCGCCTCTATCTCTCTTCCTCTACTATTACCTTATATTTTTATTTAAATAAATAAGCAATCTTATAAATATTTAAATATATATTTTTATTTAAATTAAACAAGTAAATAAAATAAAAAATGTATGTAATCTTACAAAAAAAATTTATAAGACTTATGCTAGATCCATTTACTAAAAATTAAAAGTTCATAATCTCATCCAATAAATTTTTAAGAATAATAATTAGTTAGTTTCATCCAATAATCTTCATCATTTATTTATAAAAAAAATAAGCTAATTTATGGGAAAATCTCATAATAATGAGTTTTTACCAGATAACATTCTTATATTTGATTTTTACTAGAGCGCCTTTTTTTAAGCTTTGATTAAAATATCTTTAATAAAATCATAAATAAATTATATTTATTCTTCGACAAGGTTTGACTTGATTTTTCAGATCTGAACCTATATTTTTAGATGAATGACCAGACTAATGTAACTAAACCCAAGCTATATAATTTGGTTTAATTGAGCCTTACCTGTTGATTTTCCTGAATTAATCCCCACCTCCACTTCACCTTCTCCTCCCATTCCCATTGGACTGCCTCCATCCTCTCCCTCTTGTGTCTTGTTTCTCTACCTCTGCCTCCCCTTTCTCTCCTCTTTTGCCTTTCAACTCCATGCTCCCTTCCTTCCTCCCCTCCTCTTCCTCTTTATTTATCTCCTCTCCTCATATTTTATTTAAAAAAAGTCATTATACTCAAGTTACACTTATTCACAAAATTATATTAAAGATTATTTAATTTTTATATAAAATTATCTTAAATTTATCATAAAATTAAACAAACAAATTATCCTTTAAAATATATTATTTTTATATAAAATTATCCAAAATTACACAAAAAAAGTCGTTACTCTTGAGTTATACTTATTTACAAAATATATTAATTTTATATAAAATTATCCTAATTTATCATAAAAATAAAAAACCTGAGTTATCCTAAGAAATATATTAATTTTTTTATAAAATTATTTTAAATTACTTAGAAAAGCTATTACACTTGAGTTATATTCAGGTTACACTTATTCATATAACATTTAAAAAAATTAGTTTTAATATAAAATTATCCTAAATTTATTATAAAACTAGTTATAAAATCATACATTTCCTATTTCCTATATTGACTTAGTCACACTTAAAATTAAACTAAATTAAATTTAATCACTAACCTATTTTAAAATTAATATTTTTATTTTAAGATGATTTTAAGATAATTAATTATCAAAACCTTGAGAAATTTACTAGAATATAATTCTAACAAAAGTTATACTAGTTTTTATTTTATGATAAATTTTAATTACCAAAAATACTCATAGTGATAGGCTTTTATCGGATGGAGCCCCTATATTTAGGTTTTACAAAGGGATATCCTTTTTAAAAAAATATTGACAATGTCTTTGATTTGGATTGAATCGATTTGGTTCAGATCTAATCGAACTTTATTGAATTTGTGAATGAGTATAACGTGAGTGTAACAAAGGTATATTTATCAAACTAATCCAAATTTGTCTCAAACTTGTAGCACATAATTCTAAGATATTTGGTATTTTTTATTTTTTTTTATAATTTTAGAGTAAGTAAATTTTTAAATAGGATATTTTTTGGGTTAAATCAATAATGGAGTATAACTCATTAAATTTTCACCCAATCTTTCCAAACTTCTCTAGAATTATTAAGATAAAATAAATATATTCAATATCACTTTTTTTATATTTTTATATAAATTTAGGATGATTAATTTTTAAAAATATGATATTTTTGATTGAATATGTGATCGAGTATAATACGATTGTAACTCAAGGATAACTATTTGAATTTTCATCTAATCTATCGAAAGTTCTTTCAAACTAATAGGATGATATGCTAATATATTTAGTATTATTTTTTAAAAATTTTATATGAATTTAAGATAATTAAATTTTAAAATAATATATTTTCATGTTAAATATGCGATCAGAGTGTAATTGGAATATAATTGAATGTAACTCGATCTAGTTCGATTCATCTAAAAAAAACTAAGGCAAACCTAATCAAAAAATAATTATCATTATTTATTATTTAAAAAAATATTTTGATCAAAATCTAAAAAATATATTCTTGGATAAAAACCAAATATGGGAGGATTATTTTTCGATAAATTATTCAATAACTAAGTAATAGAAGTGGCAGCGAAGCGGTTAGGTTAAGTGATGTGGTTCGTCCATGGAAGCCAATACCACCATATTACATTGCCTCTCTTTTAACACCTCAATCCCATCCTCTCCACGCAAACGTCAGTCCTTCCCACCCTTCCGCCGCGATCGATTGGGAAATGGCGGCTCGAATTCTCTCCTTCCTCCCCATCCCCACCGCCTCATCCCGCTCGTCGGCGCCCGTCAAGCCCATGTCCTCCCTGTCGCCGCCGCCCAACCATCACGCTGTCCGCCTCCGGAGCTTTCTTATCGCCATCCCCATCTCCGTCGCCCCGTCCCTGCTCTTCCCGAGGCCAAGCCTCCGCTCCGCAGCCTCCGTCGTCTCCATTCTCCCCACCGCGTAAGCCTCTCCTCTCAGATCCCCATACACAATTTCCTTTAATTGGATTCGGTTTTGATTGTTTGTTCTCTCGTTCATCGTTGGATCAGAAAGCCGGAGAGGGCGTCGGCAGAGAAGTTGCCCAGGTAAGCTGCTTTAGGGGTTCTTGGGTTTCTGTTTCTTGTGTGGATTTTGGTTGTCTTGAGGCGATGGGGGTGGTTTTGATCTTGATAAGGCTTGTTTTTGGGTAGTAATGGAGGTGGTAATGAATGGGACAGATGGTCGTTGAGGGCCATAAAGGCCTTCGGCATGGCGGAGTTGGAGGCGCGGAAGCTCAAGTACCCCAAGACGGGCACGGAGGCTCTCCTCATGGGCATCTTGGTCGAGGGTCAGTTGGATCTCTGGCGTACCTCTTCATACTTCTTGATCTCTTTAGATGTAACAAGTTATTTGATTTGATTTAGTAATTGTTCGGTAATTTGCTCTATACTACATTTGATGAACTATCTACGTATTACATACCTGAGGAGATGACACAAGTCTGAGAACGAGCTAGTGAGAAATGCCCATCAAAGTTGAACCATAACCGGTTTTTACTGGTTACCGTGCCTTGGGATTCTGGTTCTACCATGCTTTGATTACAATATTCCTTGAAGCTTCTCTTAAGTTCGGAGGGATTTGCTCAAAATTCTGAGAACAAGCTAGTGAGAAAAGCCTATCAAAACAGAACATGTTGCATAACCAGTTTACTGGTTACTGTGACTGGGAATGCTGGTTCTACCATGCTTTGATTACGATATTCCTTCAAGCTTCTCTTAAATTGGGAGGGATTTGCTGAAAATAATCTCATCGGTGACCAATGCAACATGAAAATAAAATAAAGAATTCTATATTATGGACATAAATGTATCAATTTTCAAACAAAGACAAGAAAAGAACTGAATCCATAAATTCCTCTTGCTCAAAGTTGCTCACCTATTTCCCGAAAGACTGTATGCTTATCAAAATTGCTTCGTCTGGCTCTCCTCTTTGGCTTAATTTCCATCACAGTGATATATATCAGTAGCCTT
Source organism: Musa balbisiana (assembly GCA_004837865.1). Classification (NCBI taxonomy): domain Eukaryota; kingdom Viridiplantae; phylum Streptophyta; class Magnoliopsida; order Zingiberales; family Musaceae; genus Musa; species Musa balbisiana. Next base: position 803,770 of record CM017198.1, read on the forward strand.
TGAGGTATTTTGAGCATAAATTTTGGTGTGATACCTTATGGATTCATGCATTATGAAAAATCTTGTATAAATTGCAGTTTGAGCAGATTTATTTGAAGAGGAATATATTGCACCAAATAGATAGCATATGCCTCGTCTTGGTGTAGATATTGCATATGTTTCTTCTTCTAATATACTTGTAGTATTATTTTTATAAATATCAAATGGAACATCCAAAATAAAACAATAATGTTGAAGTAATTGCACCGACTTTTTTATTGTTACTTTTGCCTTTAACTTTAGGCTACTTGATGTTTTTGGACTTCTTTTTTCCCAACTGGAACTGCAAAATGAAAATGGAGAAGCTCACTTTTTATGTCTTTATAACTGCAAAAAGTGTCATGCAATAAATCCTAGTGATGCTCTGATCTAAAGATAACCAACACTTCAAGTGGTGATAAAGATACAAGTTGTCTATCTGGTGGGATATAGATTCACAATGTTGGATATAAGGAAAATAAGTGAAAGCAAAACTTTTGTCACTTTGTCAATTAACTACAATTTTGGGTCTAAATCAGTCATATTTCTTTGGAAATGCTTTATCATTAAATTAGCATGCACAAATTGTCTTGCTGGACAAGCTTCATTTGTTCAGTTGTGATCTCCTGTATAGAATTCTACTTATTCGGTAAAGTGTGCCCTTAAATTATGGGGAAAAGTGTATAAAGTGGTTCTAAAGCATATTATCCTTGAAAATCAGATTATTGGTCAGCTTGAAAACAACATTTTGTGAACGATCAGGAGTTGTTTCAAGGATGAAATGCGGGAAAACAATTTAAGGTGGTCAAACGAGACCTATGGCTACACCAGTCAGGTGAAGTAAGCTGTTTCGATTATTGGTGCAGACAGAGATATTGAAAATTTAAATACATTGCATGAGAAATCAAACGAAGGAATTTTGTGTCATAGTTTGACGAAGATTGCTACTCTCATCAGAGCTGATTGACAGAAAAAATCCATATAGCTGACTTTTAATATTTGTATTTATTGGTTTTAACTGTATCTGTATTAGCAGTTGCCAAAGCTTTCTTAGGCATGCCAAGGATCATAGCATGGAGACAGCTTTTAGTGTAGGGACTAGCTATACTTATACCAGTTGTTATAAGTTATAACATATCGTACCTTAACCCCATATGTTGGTTTTGATGCTGGTGCAGTACATTTGGTGGCATGGTTGGATGTTCATCCATTCTCCTAAAGTCAGAAGTATGCTCAAGTGTTGCAGAAACCTATCTTACTTATCCCTTAGATTTACCTAGTTGCCAAATTAAAAAATAAGGTACCGTATAGCTAAGTTTCGAGGTTAGTTTCCCGGTAAGATCCTATTTTCCAACTGATAGGATATTTAAAGAAGAGAATAAATGAAAATGTGGTTTAATAATTATGGTTTCTCTGCTTTTCCTGATTGACTCTTGCTCTAACAGTTTGAGGTCACCTCTTAAAAGCTTTCTTTTTTTTAATCCAAAAATACTTTAATATGCTCACTTCATGATCGAATGACTTGCAAATTAAGCTTCAGAGGAAGGGCACATTCTCTATTCTGATCTGCATTTGCATGACTGAACTGTCTCCGCTTCGCATCTGATGATATGGTTTCTCTCAGGAACAAGTGAAACAGCAAAGTTTCTACGTGCAGATGGGATTACTGTTTTTAAGTTGCGCGAGGAAACTGTCAAGTTATTAGGTAAATCAGATATGTACTTTTTTAGCCCTGAGCATCCTCCGTTGACGGAACCGGCACAAAGGGCACTAGATTGGGCTGTTGATGAGAAACTAAAATCAGGTTAGTTTCCTATATCACTTAATACTGTTTGCATGATGTTAAAGTGAGCTTTTCTTGGTGTGTCTGTCTGAACCTGCTTCAGAACTTAAAACAGGAGAACTAATTTGTTTCATTTGGCATCAAATATGTGGTTCATTGTTGGATCTTAATATGCACTTTTCTGTAACATAGACATCATTTTTGAGGCATGACTTGTCTTCTTGGTTTATGATTTTCATATAAATTCTCAGTAGAACAAAATCTTTTTTTTAATGAAACAATTTTTAGTTTCTTGTGGATGATTTGTGTAAAATCCAAGTTATGACTAGGATTTGATGTATGCACTATTAGTTAGTCTAAATCAGAACATCAATATGCATCGAAATCAAGAAGAAAATGTCAATTATAATCAACCCCATTTGTAGTTCAACACACCAACAATTTTTTTTATAAACTCTTCAATACTAATTGGGTTGTTATGTGGTAAGTGGATTTTCTGTTAGATGATAAATGATTTGATATGACAAATGATACATGAGGAACTTTTGGGGCTGAGGAACTCTTTTTTTGCTATGCTATGAGGTTGTTGTTGACTTTGAAGAAGCTAAATGGACAACCACTTGACAATTTCGTCAACCGAAATATTTAATACATGAGAGTCCTTTGAAACAAAAAGAGAGATATGAACTTTTGGGGCTGAGGAACTCTTTTTTTGCTATGCTATGAGGTTGTTGTTGACTTTGAAGAAGCTAAATGGACAACCACTTGACAATTTCGTCAACCAAAATATTTAATACATGACAGTACTTTGAAAAAAGAAAGGGAGATATGAACTTACAATTCAGAGATAAGCATTGCCTGATGAAGAAAGGATGCTATGTTCTCATAACTAGTCTTGGCCTGACACAAGGCTTGGTGAAAAGAAATGCTATGTCTGAAAATCTTCTGAGAGTTATTAAATCAGCTTAACTGATATGTGGAGCATAGTTTGCAGTTCAGTTTGATGATTTAGCAGCCTAGCTTTGGGACGGGCAGATTCTTTGTTAAAAATATGTGAAATTTAATTAGCAGTTGACTTTTGGTCTCATAGTATTTACTGAGAAATATTTAATTTTTGTAGAAATAATGTATTACATGTTGCAATCTCAGGTAATAATTTAGTGAATGAGTACATGTTGTCATCTTTCTTTGTTATAATGGTATCAGGTGAGGATGGAGAAATAACCACAGCACATTTGCTTCTGGGTATATGGTCTGAGAAAGAATCAGCTGGTCATAAGATATTGGCTTCCTTAGGTTTTGATGATGAGAAAGCAAGTGAGCTGGCCAAGTCTGTAAGTGTTTATCTAGCCTGTCTTTTGAGACAATGTAATCGGATATTTGGATTTAACAATATTTGGTTTACCTTCAGGCTGATAAGGATATTGTCATGAAATACCGATAGAGGCTACCTGACGTCGAAAATTGATTCAGAGTTTTAAAGTGTATACCAACCAGGATTTCTGTTAAGCTGATTGCTTCCTAGAAACTCAGTTTGAAGCAAACTGCTTGCGAGGTTAAGACATGGCCTATTAGCGGACTTTTGGTATCCCCTGGCTGTGTTGCATATTTTTATGCTTGTTATCAGAGCATTTTTAGTAGGTCAATGCCTCTTGTAATCGAATACAGTTGATGCTTGAGTTGAATTCTTGCTTCATTGCAGACCATCTGATTCTAGTTTTGCAACGGCCATCACTGTTGTTCTTGATATTGGCTTCACCATCGATTAAGGTATGAATTGTCACGTACTCTTCTTGTTGACTACAGCTCTTGTGGAAAACAATGCTAGACAGGTTGACAGCTGATGTCCCACATCCTTTCCAGGGTGAAGTCAGGAAGATGGACCAATTGATCGATATGCAGGAGGTGACATGGACCCGATAACTCCCCTCAGGAAGGAAGTCTCGGTCAGGGTAATTGGGCTTAGGCTGTGGGGGTAATTTGTCATAGTTGCCAGCATCCTTTCGCTCCACGATCTCAATGTCTATTTAATATAGTGTTTCACTGCCAAAATGAGTAGGGGAAGCTTATTCCATAGTTTAGCAGCTCGTTGATTCAACTTTTGACCGGCACTCCTTATAAGGTAAGCCGTGGCAACTCGTCCGTGGGGTTGTTCCACGCCCTTCTGTTGCACCCAAAACAAGCAAGCGAGAAAAGCATGGGTTGGCGATCGCTCGAGTTGCTCTGTATATATATTGTCCACCTAAAGTGTCACGTCCCTCTCTCTCTCTCTCTCCCTCTCCCTCTCCCTGTGCGGAAGCCTGCAAGGGAAGAGAAGAAGCATCTTTAAAGAGCCTCAAAGTGAGAAGTACTAGTAATGGGGAGGGAGGTAGCGGGTCATCTCATCATTGACACTGCACTCACACAGTAGCGCAGGTTGATGGAACACCACATCTTCCATGGTGGGATCCGAGTAATTGTCACAAAGGTCCGCGTCACAGCTGACCATCCCCCGACCGGCATCGAGTGGAAGCGAGCGTGTTCGTCCCCACAAGAGACGGGGCCATCCCTCCACCCACCTCCCTCCTCCTCCTCCTCCACTGTCGTGCTCTTCCGGAGTCCTTCGAGAGCTTGATGTAGGGTTGATGGAGCCCGCCGCCCACTTCGACCTATGTTCACTGAGCCACCTGGATTCCCAAAACCCAAGATTTTTGTTGTTCCTTCATCAACTCTCACATCCACTTCAATCAACCCATCAGTCTGCAAAATTTCTTCCATAAACACCTCGGCTGTTCTCTGGTCCCTCTCGAGTAAATTTGCAGTGGCTGCACCATTATACATTTCTATATACACATCCTAAGTGACGTACTTCTCTCTTTCTCTTAGGTGTGGCCAACATACCTAATGCCACTTGCCTTTGGATACTGCCTCGTCAGAGCTTCTGCTTGTACTTCGCCAACGGAGTACTTCCGTATGTAAGTAGATCTTTTTGAAGCTTATATCCTGCTACGGTGATCTTGTTTCACGCTTACTGAACTCATTTCATTCTTAATGAAGTACTTGGTATCTTTGACTTCGATAGACTATGGTTCCTTATTGCAGCTGATGTCTTCTTCAGGCTTTTGCGTGTGTATATTCCACAGGCAGGCTGTTCAAATTATCCTTTATACACTGCTGAAGCTTTTGCAAACTAAATCAAGGATCAGAGCAGGAACAGAAAGTTGCAAGTCTGGTCAGCAGGCGGGCTTTTGATAAGAAAGTGGAAGAACACAGTTTGGTCAGTATCTGACGAGTCAACGGCTGTTCGATGGTTTTCCCATAAAAGTCAAGAGAGTAAGATGCGAGTGGGTCAATTGGTCGAAATGCGATCGCGCGTGGTTCCCGTTGTGGAGCAATACTTTCTTCGAGTTCCAAGCATCCTTCCTTGCATGATGGCTGCTGGTTTTGTGGGTCACATCTGTCTCCAACGGTGGACCCCATCTCCTCACACTCTTATTTTGACTTTTCAGATCTATCAGCATTATATGTATATATATATATATATATATATATATATATATATGGGGGCAGAAATATTCATATAGCAATTGCATTGAACAAGACAAAAACTAGTTTTTCATGTAGCATTCCGACAAGGAGGTTTAGCAGAAACACCTCACTTGATAATGACTGGATTTTAATGTGAATTTATTATTTGGGACCTGACATATGTATATATATATATATATATATATATATATATATATATATATATATATATATATATATATATATATATATATATATATATATATATATATATATATATATATATATATATATATATATATATATATATATATATATATCCAGATAGAAATGGATAAAACATTGTAGCACTCATGTCCATCACCTGAGCATCTAATTGTGGAATGTAAGAACAAGGGAGATGAATTCTATGAGATCATCAACAAGTAAATTACTAGTTTGATGTCATAATAAATTGTGGCATGTATTATTTATAATCCTTGAAATATCCTAATATTTGAACAAATATCTATTATTATCTCAAAATAAACTACCTTTTATCCTTCTAGAATATTTTTTTTTTTGTATTTTCCCTCTAAATTATATATATATATATAATTAATTGATTTAGAGTAGTGAGTGTGATCTTATTTGTGGGCGGTGGACCATTCACCATTTCCCACTTTAAAAAGCGTGCCACTTTCATCGGTCAAACCCCCCAGAAAGGAGGGGGCATTTGTGCCCACACAATCGTACGGTCGATATCCACATTGCAACAAACAAATCCCTAAGAGACAAATCTTAATATAATTAGATGAACACATATGGGTATGCGCATAGGTCGATCATGTTCGATTTAGGATAAAGTCAAAGCTGAAAACGGATCGAATTCGAGCTGGTCAAGCGACATCGATTCGAGTCGATCGAGACTCAGATCCTGTGTCGGATCCAGGCGTTCCCTACTCATCACCTGCCCAAAGTGGCGACTACAACCTGCACTTTCTCCCATGGAGTTGCTTGAAAGCTGCTGCGTCAAAGGGAGGAGAAGTATTGCCGCGAAAGGAAGGGTTGATGGTCCCTTACCGGCACTAATTATTGCTACCAGCAAAGCCCGGGGTGAGGTTCGAGAAGAGAAAGACGATAGATAACGAGGGGAGAAACCAACAAAGAAGACTCTTCATCTCGCCGTCGTGCTTCTGCAGCAGCCCCACCAATATGGCCACCGAAACTGAGAGCTTTTGCGTTCTTCTCAAGGGAGACTTGGCTAAACAGCAGCCCCAGTACTGCTGGTAGATCTTATGACCTAAGTACTATTGATTCAAGTCAAGTAGTGGTGGAGATAGAGGGGAGTGGGAATCTACAGCAAGTCAAAAAGGAAAAGATAAGGCTTCAATCTATTTATAATCTACGCTGCTGCCTCCTTTTCTCTGTGCTTGTTGGCTTTCAACATGCCATGAGAGCTGAGCTAACACAACAACGCAACAGCTTTTGCTCGCTGCTCTTATTTTATGACCCTTATCCCTGCAACCCCATCTCTGATTATTTCTCTCTCTCTCTCTCTCTCTCTCTCGGCTTTGTACAAAGAGTTCTCCCCCCACACACAGCCTCCTCTTCCTTTTGGTTCCATTAAGCATGAGCACCATGGCGCTGGAGTCATGGCTGAGCCGAGTGAAATCGGCCATCTCCACTGGGCTGGACACCGTGCGAACGACGGCGAACGCCGACGCCGCCAGCTCCATTCTCAACCGTAAGAAGGCCAGTAGCGTCGGCATCCTCGCCTTCGAGATCGCCGGCCTCATGTCGAAGCTGCTCCACATTTGGCGGTCGCTCTCCGATGCGCAGATCGCGCGACTTCGCAACGAGACCATCGCTCTACCAGGCATCAGGAAGATCGTGTCCGATGACGAGTCTTTCCTCCTCGGCCTCGCCTGCGCGGAGCTGGTCGAGTCGCTCCGCCTCGTGGCGGATTCGGTCTCCATGTTAAGCCAGCGATGCAGCGACCCGGCCCTACGAGGATTCTGCCGAAGCTTCAGGGAGTTCTCCGACTTCGGCCACGACGCCAACCGATGGGCCATGGGATGGAAGGAGATGGACTCGAAGGCCAAGAAGATGGATCGGTACGTGGCGTCGACGGCGGCGCTATACAAGGAGATGGACGAGCTGTCGGAGGCGGAGCACAGCCTAAGAAAGATCGTTCACTGCGGTGGCGGGTGCAACCGGATCATGTCGACGAGCAGGCTCGCCATGGTGGCTGAGATCCAGCAGAAGATCTTCTGGCAGAAGCAGCAGGTCAAGCACTTGAAACAGACATCTCTGTGGAGCTGCACCTTCGACGCCGTCGTGTCGCTGCTGGCACGGGAGGTGTTCACGGTGGTCGCCAGAATAAAGCACATCTTCCGCGTCGGCAGTGAATCATATCCCTTGCCTCGAAGCCTGTCGGGGTCCGCTGCAGTGTACCCGTCCTCCGACACTGTTTCGCTGCCTTGGAAGTTCTCGTCGGGGCCACTGGTGCTGCCGTCGAAGCACGAGCAAGGCGGCTTCTTCGAGACCAGCTCGACGATGCTGGCACCGCCGCCGTCGACGCTGGGCGCGACGGCGCTGGCGCTGCACTACGCGAACTTGATCATCGTGCTGGAGAAGATGATCCGTTCGCCGAGGGCGGTGGGGGCGGAAGCGAGGGACGATCTGTACGGGATGCTGACGGCGAGCGTGCGGGGGCAGCTACGGGCGAGGCTGAAAGGGGTGGGGTGGGGGGCGGCGCGGGACTCGGGGCTAGCGGCGGAGTGGAGGGTGGCGTTGGCGCGGATCGCGGAGTGGCTGGGACCGGTGGCGCACGACACCATAAGGTGGCAGGGGGAGCGGAGCTTCGAGCGGCGGAGCGCGGCGGCGCCCAGGGCCAACGTACTCCTGCTGCAGACGCTCTACTTCGCCGACAGGGTCAAGGTGGAGACCGCCGTGACGGAGCTGCTCGTGGGGCTCAATTACCTGTGGAGGTTCGAGAGGGAGATGAGCGCCCTGGCGCTTGCTGCAGACCATGGAGGACTCCAACACTAAGCGTGGGAGTCCCACTGGTACTGCCTCCATATGTTCATCCCTATTTGGTTCGAGTTCAAGGCCGGGGTTGAACTGGTTTGTACAGGGCCACATCGTTCCTTCTCCTTCCATCTCTTGTTCTCTGCCATGTCCAAACTAACATGCAGATCGAGCTTTCATTTCTTTTCTCTGTAGTTTCTGGTAACTCGGGAAACCTGATGGTGAATGAAATAGCCAAGTTTGGGTTCCTCTTCGTTCTCTCATGTGCCATGTCCTCGCGTATAGCTCACACATCTGACAAGTCGGGGGGGGGTTTGGTGGAGTCAATTATGGCGAATCCACCACATGCTCGATGGTGTTCAACAGGCCTTTTCTCCTCACCTGCAGCGGCCCAGTGCTGCAATGGATAATTGCGGACGACGCCTGCAGCTGGCCTTTCTTCTGTTCTCCTCTTTTAGGGGTGACTTCTTCTCTGCATCCTTAGCTCACCCGCTTTGCAAGCGATTTAGAAGGTAGGAGAGCAGGAAGAGACATTGCGTTGGGTCTCCTGCATGTATGTTTGGCTGTTCATTAATATACATGTTAGTATCTATCCTCATATGCTATTATTGCTGCAATATTTTCGCCCTTATAAACATAATAGAAATCCTCATTAGTAATGTAAAAGAAATAAGAATCATACTATTTATTGTCGCCTTAAAAGAAATCAAGAATGGCTTATTGATTCTGGAAAGCACTGCACCGGTGAGGTCGTTGAAGGCATATATGAACACATCTCAAATCACCGGTGAAGTTAGGGATGACTAACATGTACAACATCCATGAATTTGCACTACCCAAATTCCATGCCACTAATTGTTTAAACTAAATATTAAATGATTTATCCACTCAAATCTATGTTTATCATGGGATAATTAACCAAATCACTAACCTAAAATGGTTAAGCTCAAATTATTGACAGTAACCCCAGCAAGTCATAAACCAATTCAAATCTTTAAATACTCCCAATGTGAATTCAATTCGGGGTGTTACAGATGACTAGTAGTGTATGTATGAATCTCATCCGACTTGAATCCAAATACAATTATCAAAATAGGAAAGGAGTTCCGATCCCCTGTCATCCCTACTTTGAATAGATGTGTTATACAACAGAAGATCCATAACCTAGTTGATCATTAAGTAGAAATACACTTTTGACAATCGTGCATGACGCTGCTTGCTCTCAGAGTGAGGAATGGCAAAACGAAAAGGATGCCGTTGCATGAGGGATTTTAGCAGTTCAAAGCGGCCGCAGTCTCAAGGCTTCCTTTCGATTCCATGCTGTTGATAACTTTCGAATAGTGATCCGTATTAGGCGAAAACTCACTTGCCGATATGTAAAAGGTTGAAGCAGACTGATCACCACTGCCTGGAATTTTGACCACAAGCTAGTGTCGTTGAGTACCTGCAATCAACGAATGATGCTCAGCCATGATGATTGAGAAGTTACTGTTAAATGTATCTTTCAAACAATTACCAAGAGATTGACACAACCAAATGTATCAGGTTGCTGTAGATCCTATGACAAACAAGATCAACAGTGTCATGCTGGCAAGCACACAATGACTCTCAAACATGATGATATCATCTTGACAAACTTCTTTCTATTGCCCTAATGTTTCAGCACAAGAAATTCCTTGCACCTTCTCCAAAAGCATCATGGTATTCCTTTGAAAATTAGAAGATAAAGCTGATAAATTGTTTATTTTCGTACCAAATAGACACCAACATCTCCAAACTGCTTTGTCGTAAAACATGGATCCAAGCCCAAGCCACAAGCATCCGAAACAATTCTGTAGCCACCAAAACCAAATTTTCTCTTTTTCACCACATAATGGTGAAATCTGCTTTGCGTTTTCACTAGTCTGAATCTTATGCACCAATCCAAACCATTAGGTCTTTTTCACCAATAATCTCCACATACGCAAACCCCATGCTCAAAATGGTGAAATATCTTAGTATCCTTGATGATGATCTCACGCTCAGCAATGCTCGAAATGAGCTTCGCAGCACGGTGACAATCCCCGCACATCCGAAGGTTCATTGTTATCCTGATTGGGGTTTTTGGGGTAGTATTTATGAGCACAAAGGCGATTGCTAGCTTTTCACTATGCACCAAAAGATGACCCTCCTTGTCTTCCTCCTCAACGTCATGAAGAGCAGTCTCGGTCTCAGTAACATATCCCAACTCCTTCAGCCTCCTCATTAGAACATCCAACTTCTCATAGATTTCTTTAGATTGTGGGTGCGACCTATCACCCATATGAAAGGTATGTACCTTATTCCAAAGCTCAACATTACTACAGCCTGGCAGTTTCTTGATTCCTTTTGTGGTCATCAAATTCCTCACCAACGTAACATCTTCCCACCTTCCAGCTCTAGCATAGATATTGGACAAGAGCACATAATAGCCAGATTGCTCCGGAACTAATTTGAATACATGATCTGCAGCAATCAATCCGATTTCCATGTTTGAATACACCCTGCAAGCACCTAATAATGCGCCCCACACTCTCTCGTTCGGCTTTATGGGCATCTTCAGAATGAAATCATAAGCCTCATCAACATGTCCAGAACGGCCTAGGAGGTCCACCATGCAAGCATAGTGCTCGATCCTTGGAACAAAATGATAGCATTCTGTCATACACTTGAAGTAGTATTTTCCCTCGTTCAGCAGTCCCGAATGACTGCAAGCAGAAAGAATCGAGATAAAGGCAACAGGATCAGGTTTCAGGCCTGATTTCCGCATCTGCTCAAAGAGAGCGATGGCTTTCTTGCCATGCCCGTGCATCCCATAGGCTGATACGATGGAAGTCCAAGAGACTACGTCCTTCCCGTTCATACCATCAAACACCTCCCTTGCAGCCTTCAAACTTCCACAGTTGGCGTACGCATCCACCAGAGCATTCTCCAGCACCAGATTGGGGCGCATTCTTTTCCTCTCGATAAATTCATGTATTTTCTTTCCGAGAGAGAGAGCCGACAAGTCACCACAAGCAGGCAGAACACTGGCAAGCGTAACCGCGTCGGGTTCTACTCCAGCCATCTCCATCCTTGAGAAGAGCTCTACTGCCTCTGCTGACATCGAATTATTTGCATATATTGCAATCATCGCGTTCCAAGAAACCAAATCTTTCTTACCCATTTCGTCGAACATTTTTCTTATAAGATGTATGTCGGTCTGATTGGTGTTTGACATGGCAGGCAAGATACTCGCCATAGTACCGGCATCAGGTTTCGGCTTCTGCAGTGCTACCATCTTCTCGCAGAGCTCGATAGCACGGTCGTACAGGCCGTTCTGTGCATACCCAGCAATCATCGCGTTCCAAGACACAACATCCTTATTCGGCATTTCATCGAACACGCGTAAGGCGTCTGACAATCGCCCGCACCTCCAGTACAAGGCGATAAGCGTGTTGCCCACGAAGATATTGGTGTCGAGGCCAAGCTTGGTGACGGCTCCGTGGAGTTGAAGCCCGCCGGCGAGGTGGTCGGAGCCAGCGCAGGCCTTGAGGACGCAAGGGAATGTGTAATTGTCGGGCCTCACGTGATGGCGCAGGGACATGTCGGCGAAGAGGCGGAAGGCGTGGCCGTAGAGCCCGTGGTTGACGTAGCTCCGGATCATGACGTTGAAGAAGACGGCGTTCTTATGGGGGGCACCGTCGAACACGTGGCGGGCCCCGTGGGGGTCTCCGCACGAGGCGAGGGCGCGCATGAGCTTGATCTGGACGGCGGGGTCCGAGAGGAGACGCGGGCGGTGGAGGAGGCGGGAGTGGAGGGACCGCAGGGTGCGCGGGGAGCGGCAGTCATCCAGGGCTTGGATTAAGGCGGCATTGCCGCCTCCGTCGGCGTCGATGGGCGCGGTGAGTTCGTGGCAGTAGTGGGAGATGGCGCGGGGGAGAAAGAGGAGTCTTCGATGTTTGGTCTCTCTGGATACGTAGAGAACAGTGGGAGCAGCAACAACGGTGGCCCTCGTCGACATGATACAATTAAGCCTTCCCATGCGTCCCTATATAATTAATGCACACAAGGTTTAGGTTGAGAGGGGGCAGAGAGACAGAGAGAGAGAGAAACGGGCCGATGGAGGAAGCCTCATCCCTCTCCAGATTACAGCTTCCTCGTCGGATACTATTGCTATGCGATTTGTGCCGCCGAGGTCTGCTCTCCCCTTCTTCGTTCAAGCTATATGGGTATGGAACGCCATTATTTTGCTTGCCTAAAAGAAGCCTTAATGGCTCTCTGGAGTCTAAAACGCCTCATCACCGGTGCTCCTCTCCTCAAGAGCATAGCTCGATAATGAAATTGAGGGAGTCACTCTGTCTTCCTCCTCGGAGAATGATAATCTCTGTATTAGATTTTTACAGTAATTAATCTTTTCTTTCGGGAAATCTCTTACTTCAAGCATCTCATCTTGCTTTCCATATAGAAGGGAAATCTCATGCATCCACCGTACATCGGCAAGACGAATCGTGGTTGTGTTTGTAGGACAATAACAATGTCTGCAGTCCCACTCTCCTATCACTCAGCCAATCTTTAGTCGTCTTATCTCGTACATAATTTTATATCAGTTGGTATGCATAGGAATCAAATCCTGCTTGTCGAGGAAAAATAAAAATACTATGATTTGGTTGCATTGGAGGCAGGAATTTAGTTGGGCTTTTCCCATGTTAGTTGATCGGAAAGAAGGGAACACATGCAGAGGAACCACGTGATCTTTCATGCCCTCTACTGTGGGTTGTGTAGGACACCCGTGTCCATGCAAGGAGAAGAGGAAGCAGAAAGAGAAGGAGAGGGAGAGAGTGTATGCATTCTACTCTGCTGTATCTACCTTCCTGTTCTTTTTCTCTCCTTCTTGGTTGGTTGTGTGTACATACATATATTGCATTCCTTGATGTTTCATTATTGTTCCTGTGTCTATTTCATAGATAACCAAAGCCATTGGAGATGAGAGAGAGAGAGGGTCAGGTTGTGTCCTTCACAAGCCCAACAATGGCACTGAAAGATTAGCCCGACACGACGCACACCCATGTCTTGTCCTGCCGTCTCTCTCCCCCACCGCATGCCATTGTGCCAAACTTCCTCGCTCTATATATAGCACCCGTTAACTGCCCTTTTTCGACTCGAACAACCGCCGTTACTCCACTGCAGTCTGCCGCTGGTCTTCCATCTCAAAATCCCAGCCGTGAGTGCAGACAGAGAGATGGCCATCGGGAAGGGCAACAAGCTTCCGCAGGCGGCGGCCATCAAGCAGATGCTGAAGAGGTGCTCGAGCCTGGGGAGGAAGCAGGGCCTGGACGAGCACCTGCCGGGGGACGTGCCCAAGGGCCACTTCGCGGTGTACGTGGGGGAGAAGCGGAGCCGCTTCGTCGTGCCCATCTCCTACCTGAAGCGGCCCGAGTTCCAGAGCCTCCTCCGCCAAGCCGAGGAGGAGTTCGGCTTCGACCACGACATGGGGCTCACCATCCCCTGCGAGGAGGTCGTCTTCCGTTCCCTCACCTCCATGCTCCGGTGAACGCCTCGCAGGCCGAAGCACCACCACCGACTGCTGGTGTTCCTTCTTCCTTTTTGGACCCAAACCCCACATGTACTGCTGTGGGTTGGCTTTGTAGATCTTAGAGCGGCTTGCGTCACGCGCCCCCCTGTGAAAAGTGACTCGACTAGAACAAAGGAAAACAGGGCTCCTTCCCCTGTTCGTATGCATCTCTCCTTTCTCAGATGCACTGTTCTCGCATTTTACTGCGTGAAGAATTCATAAACTCAAATCACCTGGTGAACAAGAGATCATAGAAGTTTTTGCCAGAAGATGGGCTACACAGGATAAACAAATGCCATTCGAACCTGCAATCATGCTGGTGACAAAGAAGAAGTGAAAATATGGTGCAAGGAAAGATTGAGAGCTTTAGAACTTTGGCATCAGAACTGTCAAGCAGTAACACATGTAACTTCTCAGTAAGTTTGCACAAGAAATCTCTCTCTGTTGGACAAAAGTCTTTTACAGGCACAAAGAAGTCAACCAGACAATCCAAATCGCCATTCTCATACCCTCCATCTATGGCACCACTTTGGCATGATTAGTAGACCAAGAGGCTAAAGAGCTGATTCATCGTTGAGATACGGTGACTCTTAATCCACCTGTCTTCCATGAAATCAAATCAAACACGAGATAAGGAAAGCAACTCCCATTAGGACACTCGGACTGACTTGCTTCTGGGAGGAAGGCTTCTCGCTGCGTCGGCAGTTTAAAGGTAAAACCAGCAGTCCCAAGTCATCAAACTCTTGTTTCAAGAACATGAGAGCTTTGACCATGGCAAGTGCAGGAAGTCATCGAGTGGGACTCCTCCACGGTAGCTAAATCCTCCCAGTCTTGGCCTGACTTGAATGTCCAGTTCATGTTCCTTCTGCACTATCTGTTAGCTGTCCTAAAGTGCATGTGATCCGCTGAGGTCTCTTTCCTGTTCTTCCCTATCTGGCGAGAGAAACAGTACCTGATGAGCTCACCCATGTGTTCTATGCTTGTTTCTGCCACAGACATATTCTCTACCCGACATTTTGGTCAGCAGCAGTGACTGCTTCGGGTTGGAAGGATCAAGCAGGGCAAACATCCTTATGAGTATCAAATCTGCAATCCACAAATTCATCCAATAGCAGCTGCTCCACTGTATTCAATCAAAACCAGGAAGGGTTACATGAACAAGCATCAACTTTTAAACCTTGTTTGACGTTTTGCCATCTCAGATTCTCTTACATGCTAAATTGAGATGGCTGACTCCGTATCCAGACATTTGAATTTATAGTTATATACTCTTTTTTGGTTCTTCCTTTCCTTTTCTCATCTACTTTGCAGTGATAAATTTGGATTAGTACCTCAGTTCTTTATAAGTAACTATTACTTTTTAGAAAACATCAAATATGTGGATGTGTATGTAATGTCCACCTAAAACAATCTAGTTATTAACTTGCCTTTGTCATCAGTAATCCAAGATAAACAAGTGCTGATTCATAGTTTATGATCATGACATATAATCTATAGGACAAGTATCATCTTATGATCTAGGTGAGGAATTTTTTGCCTGAACAAGGAGAAGACAGTAAGGACCAGTCAAGTCTGCATTGCCTTCTCTGAAGACAAAGAGGTGATAAGAAGAAGAAGAAGATGCTGTTGCAGAAAATGAATGGTCCATTACACATGGAAGGTTTCAAGGAAATCTGAACCTTGAACATGAGCCAAATCCAATATTTTTGGTGAGACACTGCATCGTCCTTGTCTAGCCGAATCAGTTGAGGATTTCAACCTGGGAAGTTTATATATAGAGAGAGAGAAAAATCAGGAAGTCTTTGTTCATTCTTCTGTAAGTTGTATCAATAGAAATCTTCATGTTGCTTTTCCAAGCACTCTGGCACTTCAAAATTATTATGAGAGAGAGAGAGAGATTGCATGAGCCTATCTCTATCTCATTTGACCCATAATGTTTATTCAAGATAACTACATGGCAGAATTATTAGGTCAAGAATTATTTATCCTTGTTAATGCAATAATAAGTGACAAGAATCATTCCAGTGATTCAAGAAAGAAAGCAGAGGCAAGTCACATGGTTGCTATCTGATCCTGGAATTATTGGCATTGATTTATTGCTCCAAAATCTATGCGAAAGATATGACTAACTTAAATATTTATTGATAGTGTATATGGATTATTACAAAATAGAATAATTATATGATTTTTTTTAATTAATAATAAATAAGAAATATTTGTTCCAATCATTTCATGATGAGGAGATCAGTAAGGCATTATTATTATGATTCCCATGATTTAAGAGAATCATGATAATATATTAACATTATTTTTATGATTACAAATTATGATAATATATTATCATAATTCATGTGATTGTGAGAATCATGACAATTTTATCATGGCTCAACTTTCACCTCTAGTCTCCAGTCTTATATCAATTTTATTTGTAAATAAAGTGAATTAGATATTTGGGAAAAAAAAATTAATTATATTTCTCAATATCATCCTTCCTAATATGTTCCTGTAAGATGATTCTCCATTAAAGATATTGATATTAGACACGAGTAAAAATATATATTAATGAGACAAAAGCTGGGTAAAAATATGTACAAATTGGACGACGGATAAAACATGAGAGACATATAGCTCACTATTTGAATTTTGTCATGAACAAAGTAAAAATTGATAGTTACATGTTTCATCCGAAAGTAAAATATAAAATTAGCACATGAATGTTCTCTCAAGATATCATCATAATATATAATTGGAGATTCAAAAAATATGGCAAATAATTCCCTAAATAATTATTGAATCTAATAAAGTTCAACAATTGTACAAGCAATGACGAAATATGACAAAGGCGCTAATAGATGTTATGTTATCCTTATTATAAGCACAATCAATATCTGAATATGCATAAAATAATCAATGAGAGTATTTTCAGATAAATGAGTCATAGTTAATAATGTTGTATTTAATGGTTATCCGGATAAAAGTAGGCTTGTGTATAAATTAAGATAACTTATTCACTATCCGAATAAGTGATTGTCAAATACTATGGAGTATCAACAATTTAATAATACTCAATGGTGTCACTAAGATTAATAATATTAAATAAGATAAGACTTGTAGATATTGTCATAATGATAATATTGGCATCAAGCATTTAGGAATGATCAAATGCACTTTTGTTAAGAGAGGAATACCATTCGTCATGTGGATAACTTGAATACAAATATAATAATTGAGGGACCTAAGATCTGTGATTGCAAAGTTATTTCCAAGCTACTAAATAAACTGATTTATTATTATTAATTTACCACCGATAATAATTAGGTCATCTATATAAACTAGCAAAGATACAGTACACCCTCATGAGAATAAATGAACAATGAATTAATTATGAAAAATAACTAAGAGTATATGTGAAGTTTATAATACCATGAGAGTAGATGTATTTTAAGTTTATGATGCCAAGCTCTAAGGGTTTGCTTAAGACTATGGTTAAAAAACATGCGAGGAAGAATGTGATCAACAAAGCCGAGAGGTTACCTCATAAATATTAGGATATGTACAATACTAAGAAGGAAGTGAATTAGTACTAATGTAAACTTTAATAAACTTTAAAATTTTGATCAAGAAAAAAATATTAAAAGCTAATTAAAAATAGGCGTGAATAAGAAATTTAGTAAAATAAAGAAACAAATCAATTTATAATAATTTGATCAATTGACCTATGTACACTCACGATCCCTCTTTCTTCATGACCTAGGCTTTCACTATTGATCTTCTTCTATGTGAAGATCAATAACCTTTTACAATCTAGATATTAAAAAAAACCTTTGTACTTAATTACTCTTATAATTTTATGAGAATCTCACACCATTTAGACTTGGTAACTTAACTAGAGACTCAAGAAATAAAATGAAATCAATCACCACATTAAATGCTTAAAGCGAAATATTTGTAGCCCTAAAGAACCAAGAAACTCAAGAAATAAAATGAAATCAATCAAAACATTAAAAGAGGATTTCAACATTATGAAAGCCCAGGATGAATATCTCTTAATCATGCATGAAGTGAAGTATTTATAACCCTAAAAAGTCACAAAATTGAGGTTAATCAGGGGAAGGTACCCTAAATTAAAGTTATTGACAATATTACCATAATTCCAGGTGGTAATGCTATTGAGATCCCTAAATGGCATATGTAATACCAAAATGAAAATTCTTTTGATCGATGGATCAAAGTACTTTGACCGAAAGAATATTCAAGAAAAGCACAAACTTTTAATTGAACTTTAAATTTGTTATCGGTAAGATTTTAAATAGACAATACAAACATTTAAAAAAACATAATTTATTATAATTAGAAGTGGATTCAAATAATTTTTTAAATGACAAAACCATATTATGAATAGAAGTTGACAAATGCATGTGATAAAAGTAAAGAGATAGAAAGCTTGAGTGAGAAGTGTAAGACTCATTTGGATGATAAGATGATGATGAATTTTTGTAGTTCCTTCAAGTTCAGGTGTATACAGTGGAGTGAGAAAATAAGAGATATTATTAGTTTTAAGAGAATTTTAAGATGCAATATTATTGAAGATAATAATATTTTTTAAAATTAAAAGAGTTTGAAAATGATATGAGATGAATGTCTGAGGAAGCATTGTTAGTTATATTGAAAAAGTGAAGTAGAAATGATTAAATAAAGATTATAAGGCTTGTTAAAGTCTAATGTCTTAATACCACCCGAAAGAAATATGTAGTATAATTTTTTATTTATAATATATATGTATTTATGCATAAATAAAGATTATAAAATAAGATAATTATATATTTTTTAATCAATAAAAACTATGAAATATACATTCCAATCATTTTATGATCAAAGAGATCATTGTTATCATGATAATATATTAAAATATTTTTTATTATTAAAAATCATATGATATATTATCATAATTCATATAATCGAAAGAATTATTATAATCTTATCATGATTTCTCTTTCTTACTAATGTCATCTTTCTCAATTTCATCCTTCATAGTACTATCCTCTACAATATCTATTTCCTTTACCATATATATCACATTCATTTTGTTGATAACAATAATAGAGAAGAAATAACTCATATTTTTCGATGACCAATAAGAGAGAAATAGTGATTCATGTCTATCTTATGTATTAAATAAAAAGAGTTATAATATTTTTATAACTTTTTTTCAGGAACTTAACTTTTTGTTAATATTTCATGATTCTTTTAAATGATTGGAATGCATATTTCATAGTTATTATTTTATAATTTTTATTTATGCATAAATACATATAAATTATAAATAAAAATGTATGCTACACATTTATTTCGTGTGGTATTAAGACATTACACTTTAATAAGCCGTATGCTCTTCTAAGCTGTTTTGAATCATTTCTTCTTCACTTTTTCAATATAAGCCAAGAATGCTTCCTCAATCACACATTCGTCTCATATCATTTTCGAACTCTTTTAATTTTAAAAATATTATTATCTCCAATAATAATTCCTATGATTTAAAAAATTATGATAATATATTAACATAATTTTTATTATTAAAAATCATATGATATATTATCATAATTAATATAATCGAAATAGTTATTAGATTTCTCTTTCTTACTAATATTATCTTTCTCAATTTCATCCTTCATAGTACTGTCCTCTACAGTATCTATTTCCTCTACCATGTATATTTCCAAGTGGAAACACCTAATAAAATTCTCAACAGATCATTTTCTACTTCCACTAATACTTTTTGAGACATATAAAAATAATTAATTCAATATAACAGAATTTTATTGAGATTGTGTTAACTATCTTCCTGACACAGAATCTCTACCACATAAAATGGAAAATGAAAAGCATCCTCTTTCCACCACCTCCTCACTACCTGACAAATAGGACACTTGTATTACAACCACCACCACTTGGCCTCCTAATCATTGCGTCATAACAAATGAATATGCGCATTAGAGAGGTTGTTGGCCAATCACATGGAAGAGCTTTTGTTCTCAGGCATCCTCCTCCACCATCATCCAAGCAGTAGTACATTGACTGACGTAAGCAACTCAATTGTGTGATGCCTTCTTTTGTCATTAACGAATACAATATATTCCTTTAATGTGACACACACTTTCATCGTTCCGAATATATTATAACGATCAGAAGAGTTTGACTGTCAAGACAACACGCTGCAACTTTGGGCTTCTTAAGCCCAATTCTTGTTGAAGAATGCTTGCGTGCTATTAGTGTATCCTTTACTCTTCTCCTTTTCCAATATTTACACAAAAACATCAAACGAGTATTTATAATAAGATTAGTGAGCGTTGTTTCCGACAATGGGACGTTGCATCCACCGCCCCCCCCCCCCCCCCCACATCACCGTCGCGACCCCCCACCTAGCGTTTGGGGATGAGATGCCCCCGCCCAGCTTCTAAAACCGTGCAAAAAATCATGGGACAAAAGTACAAGATAATAATTGAATGGGAAGCTTCCCCGTCTTCGTGTCACCCACATGGGCGTGTACTGTAAAGTGAAATATATTATTTAGAACGAAATACATCTTTCGGCCACTGGTCGAATCACCCCGTAGACTTTTCCTGGTCATGTTTTCTTCGACAGACGTGAGATGTCTGTTCATGCGCGTCCAGAGACACATCACCCAGGAAGCTCGACGGGGTGAGTCGGTCGTTTCCAGTCGGGCATTTTCGTGATCCAATAAGCTTCGTTCCTGGATTCATCCTGTGCGTCGTTCTCCTTCTCGCCTGTTCCCTCCGCTCATCGCCCTTGACCCTATCTCCTCCGCCGTCTCGGACAAAGCTACAGCTCGCAAGGCCCCCTCCCTTCCCCACACTCTGGTCCCCAACTCAAGGCATGTTGTTCAACGATCTCCTATCCCCTCCTCCATCCCTCGTGGGATAAATGTGAGCTTTACGACCACCGCTACCATCACTGCTGCTACTGTTACTGTGGACGGCCGCGGGCGGAACTCGACGATGGCATTGGCCGCCCTCACTCTTCTCGCCTTGCTCCCCGGCCTCGCGTGGTTAACCATCCCCGCCTCCGCCACCTCCACCTCCTTTGTGGGCGTCAATTACGGGCGTCTCGGAGACGATCTCCCTCCCCCCCAGGCCGTCCCCCGCCTCATCACCTCCATCGGCATCGGCCGCGTCCGCATCTACGACGCCGACCCCGCGGTTCTCCACGCCTTCGCTAACACCGGCATCGAGCTCGTCGTCGGCCTCCCCGACAGCTGCCTTCCCGCGATGGCCGCCGACCCCAACGAGGCCCTTGCCTGGGCCCGCGCTAACATCCAGGCCTACCTCCCTGCTACCAAGATCGCCGCCGTTACCGTCGGCAACGAGGTGCTCACCAACGCCCACGATACCGGCTTCGCCCTCGCCCGCTGCCTCGTCCCCGCCATGGAGGCGCTCCACTCCGCCCTCGCCACCCTCGGCCTCGACCGCGACGTCGCCGTGACCACCGCACACTCCCTGGCCGTGCTCGCCACGCCATCCTACCCGCCCTCCGCCGCCGTGTTCCGCCGCGAACTCCTCCCCTACATCTGCCCCCTCATCGCCTTCCACGCCCGCACCGGCTCCCCGTTCTTCGCCAACGCGTACCCCTACTTCGCTTACGAGCGGGACCCCTCCGGGATAGCGCTCGAGTACGCCGTCCTCGATCCCAGCGCCGCCAGCATCACCGACCCTGGGTCCGGCCTCCGATACGCCAACTTGCTCCACGCGCAGGTCGACGCCGTCTACCACGCCATTGCCGCGGCCGGTGGCGACGCCGGGAAGCGGGTTGAGGTGAGGGTGTCGGAAACAGGGTGGCCGTCGGCAGGTGACCCGGACGAGATCGGGGCCACGCCGGAGAACGCCGGCAGGTACAACAGTAACCTGATCCGATTGGTGTGCGAGAAGAAGGGGACGCCGCTGGTGCCCGGGACGCCCCTCCGGGCGTACATCTTCGCTCTCTTCAATGAGAACCAGAAGGAGGGGCCGACATCGGAGAGGAATTACGGGCTCTTCAAGGCCGACGGCACACCCGCCTACCATCTCGACATCACGATCCCGCCGGAAGACGACACCACCTCGGGCGGAGGCAGTGAAAGCGGCGGAGGCGACGGAGGCGGGTCAACATCGGAGCCCGACGGCGCGTCCTCCTCGGGCTACTTCGGCATCTCCTCCGCAGCGGTAAGTTTCGCCGCTAACAGCAGAACAGCGTGAATCCCTTTATTTACTGGGCTCTCGTAGTCTAAAGCTGTTTTATAAACTGTGCCGTGGGCGCAGCAACAATGGAGGACGAAGGCTCTAGTGGCGGCGGCGGCGGCGGCGGTGATCGCAGCTGTTATCTTGCATCTGCCTTCTTTGGGTGGCTTTGACAGCTGAGACGTGGAAGAAAGCAACCATTGTTTCAATAAGCTTCGGTGGGATCTGTAATTGATTCAGCTTAGGACAATTGGCATCACCTTCCGTAGTCCAATGTGTTGGAAAGCTGTTTGATCCAAAGTCATCATCTTTTTCCTCCTTCATTCTTTTAATTGATTGTAGTTTTTGTTTTCTCTCATTTGCTTCGTCTTCTACTAATTTTAGATTAAATAATCTTTTTTAATATCAGGGAATGTACCTTTTTTGAACACAGTCTCTATATTTTCTAAAATTTCCACTTTAAGGTCTGTATTT
Source organism: Musa balbisiana (assembly GCA_004837865.1). Lineage (NCBI taxonomy): Eukaryota > Viridiplantae > Streptophyta > Magnoliopsida > Zingiberales > Musaceae > Musa > Musa balbisiana. Next base: position 826,367 of record CM017198.1, read on the forward strand.
TTAGTTATAAAGGGTTATTTATATACATGAAATTTTGCACCGGCATTTTTCATTTTGTAAATCATTGCTTTATGGGCGATTTAATAAAAAAACCCTAATTTTATTATTTTTTTTTCAATTTAGCATTCTTATTTTAAAAAATATCCATACTTTTTAGAAGATAATATTATCCTTGTAGAACCAACAAGATTTACAAATGATTAAATTAGAGAAAAAATCGATTTACCTTTAATCGACTCTTTTATTATACATCGTACATCCCAATCAATATGACCTATATTGTATGATCTTTCATTTTCGAACTTTTTCATGTTCCATCGTAATAATTGACTTTTCTCCTATTCGATAACTAGCAAGAGTGTCGGTTTAGAGTTTATTATTATCATCGAGATATTTTTCATTTTTGTCACTACTAAGGATTCTTTTCATTTCCATCATCGCCTACACTGTAAAGAGTCTTTATATTTTCTAAAATTCAAGGTCTGTATTTTTAGTTGTAAAGGGTTATATACATAAAATTTTGCACCGACAATTTTCATCTTGTAAATCATTGTTTTATGGGCGATTTATCAAAAAATCCTAATTTTAGTTTTTTTCAATATAGCATTCCTATTTTGAAAAATATCCATAGCACATCTCAATCAACATGACCTATATTATATAATCTTTCATTTTTATTTTTTATTTTATTCTATCATAATCATTGACGTTTCTCCTATTCCATAATCACAAAACAATGAGTGTCGGTTTATCGAGATATTTTTTATTTTTGTCACTAGTATGAATTCCTTTTATTTTCATCGTTGTCTACTAAGGATTCCTTTCATTTTCACTTAACTCTCTGACATATCTTCATTTGTACGTATAAATTTTTAGTCACCTTAGAAACAAAATTCTAGGGTTTTGAACATGAGGATACTTGTTACTCATTTGTATTGATGTTTAGTGTTCTGACCTAGCTTTGTCATCTGTACAGGTCAAATATTTTGAGCATTCTTTTGTAAATAAAAAATAAAAAAAATCTTTGTAATTTGTAGTTTTGTAAAGTTTAAGATGCCCTTTATATGATGTATATCGACATCTAATATTGGTAGTGTGTACTGTGGTCAAACAGTATGGGTTGTGGCCATCAGGTTTGCCCATTATGAACTGATTAGATTTGGGGGTGTGGTTAAGAACCATTGAAACATTGACCCGTACTATTTGTTGTTAACTGCTATAAAATAGTGACTATGAGTAACATGATAAAAATAACTTGATCAATTGTAACCACCAACATGGTGAAATACTACTACAAATCATTTGAAAGTTAAGTGAAAGCATTGCATTGCATTATACCCATATGAACTTCAATCTTAATATTTTAAATTAGTGAATTTTTTTGGATAGTTTTTAAAAATTTTCAGCATACGAAGAGTATGTTTTTTAAAAAAAAAATTTCACCTAATTGGGCACGTCTAGCATATTTTTTTAGTCACAGGATCACTATAACACTCCATCGAGTTCGCCACCGTAGAACCCAACAGTTACACTTACTTGTTCAACAGTTACATATGTTTTTTTTCTATTCTCTTTTTTTTTCACTGAATTAAGATGGATTAATATAATATTTTCTGACATTTGACCTTCTAAATAGGTAACAACCTAGGATAAAAAATTTTGGGGTTAGACCAAATATAGTGTATTGCACACCGAGAGTGATCCAAATCATTTGACATTTTTATAAAAGTTTTGAATTGGACCTAGATAGATATATATTTTTTGATATTTTTCTAAATTTTCAATATATGAATGGTGTGTATTTTTTAATTCTATTTTTTTTTATATTTATTTAATTAAGATGAATTTATATAATTTTTTTGATATTTAACGTTCTAGATAGGTGGATAACCTATGGTAAAAAAATTGTGTACAAAATATAAGTATTGGTATATGATACACTATTTTTAGGGTCAGATTAGGATTTGTCCAAATCATTTGAACTTTTCATGAAAGCTTTGAATTTGGTATAGATAAACATATGTCGATGCTTTTCTAATTGAACAATATGCTATTTTCTTTTGTTTTCTCCTTGTTTTATAGAATTAATTTTTGATCAGTTCTCCTTGATTGAATTGAACAATGCTTATTAATGTGTAGATTTTTCATTGAATGATGAACTCTAATATCCTTTTTGGCTTTAAACAGTAATTAATCATGCCATTAAGTACTTATTATGCACGTAGAACTTCCAAAGCCAATTGTAACAATGTTGATTGAAGCATAGGTTTATTTTACATTCTCTTATATGGAACTTGTAGGTATCTTACAAGAAAATATTTTGTATTTGAAGGATCAACTTGTAGGGATTTAGAAAAGCGGATGATACAATTACATCTATTTAAAGATAAGGAACAGTGATAGATTATTGTCATATATGCTATATGTATTTGCATATATATATTATTTTATCAAAGCAACTATATATTCCAATGATCATTAGTATCAATGATAGTTTAGATATTTTAAATAAGAACTTGCAGAAAAGATAATGTAGAAATTCAAGTGAAACGAGTATACTTCTTTTAGTTGTTTGAAAGATTGGCTGGCTACCCATATTGTAGGTGAGTTACATAGATTTATCTAATTTATAAAATATTATATTAGTAATTTGGTATAATATGATTTGATCTCGATACATATTTCATAGGGGTGGTTTTATGAATATGTCTTGTGCTTTTAAGCCATCAACTAAAGTAGAATTTTGAAGATTATGAAAATAATATATTCCCCTATTACATTACAAAATAATTAATAAAATGATATGTAAAATATCTTAGCTCATTATAGATTATTAAAAAAGTAAATCTTTTACCACCTGAGACATGACTAAATTCATATAATTCACTAGTAAATGAGGAGGTATGAGTTGCTTGCTGATGCATGATCTACTGAGAGAGAGACCATCTACTAAGGTATATATATTTTTTATCAAACACACACACACACACACTAATTGTAGTTTTGTTTTTTGAGATAACTAGTTTGTAAATGAAAGTACCAAAGCAAAGCTTTGATGTAGCTTAAATATATGTAAATACGTAAACAGGAACATGTAGAAAAGGTAGCATTACCTATATTACGATAGCTACTTCCGGGAAGCCTTGATGTTGCTTAAATATAAAACTACCAAAGCAGATTTTGAGAACATATGTTAATGAAAGTTTTGCTAATAATTGTTTGGTGGATGGTGTGGTTCAACATGAATCTAATTGGTTCGATGATCCGAATGATCGACCCAAGTAAATATCTATTCATATTAAATTTAATTTACAGGGAAGCATTTTATTCACATAACCTGCAAGACTATTCATATTATTGAATACCTACCAATTTATGTCATATCCTTGTTTCAAGATTTAACCATGAGATTTGGCAAGTTTTGTTATGACAAGCTGGTTTGGGACTGCCATGTTTTAAATTAGATTGTTTGGAATCTAGATAGATTGAGATGATAATGATATATATATATATATATATATATATATATATATATATGTATTTGATGATACTATTAGATTATGTGACCCTTTATAATTATATAAAATATATAATACAATTAATTATATTTTGACGTGATCTTTAGGGATCATTAGTCTCTCGCGTCTGTAAGACAGAACATCTAAAAGACTCAATGATCTTGTGAACAAATAAAAAGAGTATACAATTCATATCGAAAAAATTGATTTAATATTATTTGATTTTAATTTTATCATAATTTTTTTTGATATAATATATTATAGATTTTATACGTACAATATCACACATTAAGAATCCCGCATCATGAGATAAAAGAAACGAAAGTCGATTATCTTCTAACATATTTCTTTCGATAAAAAGCTTTTTATTTTCTTTGGGGAAGAGAACAGAGAGATGCATTATAAATATGAACGAGTAGTTTTGGATGAAAACTAGGAAGATTTTAATATGGTTCAATACAAAGAATGATAAATTTCTTCCTGCTTAGTCTTAAATTTAGAATTTTGAAAGACTTTTAATGTTTGTGTTTGTTTTATCACGAAAGAATGATAAATAAAATGGATGAGGCATTACTTAATTATTATATTTCTGATTTTGGTTATTGGACGTGAAAATGTTCTTTATTGATTCAAACGCTAGGGCAAGAAGGATAGCGAAAGAGGAAAAAACCGAAAATTTCACATGGTATATATATATATATATATATATATATATATATATATATATATATATATATATATATATATATATATATATATATATATATATATATATATATATTTGATCAAAAAATCAATTTGATTTATTTCGTACCCTTCTCTCCATGTGAAAATGGGAATTTAAGGAATGATGGAAGGGAATAAAAAGAAAAAAAGGGGGAAAGAAAATCGAAATGAAATAAAGAACAAAGAAAAAAAGTAGTATTGATATATATATATATATATTTATATATATATATAATATCACAAATCATTTTCCCATATCGTCTTAAATTATCTTACAATTGTTTTATTAATTTGTTATGAAAAAAAATAACAAGAAAAACATGATAGTATGTAGTTATAGTGTGTTACTGAACCAAAATAGAGTTTGTTGAAGAATAATGATAAATTCAAATTCAACATGAGACTAAAATTCGTTGGACAGGAAAACTTTTTTTGATAGTAAAAAAACATTTTGGTAATTTTACAAACGGAAGGATTTTCTACAGGAAAGATTCGATCAAAAAATAAAAAAAATATGGACAATTTTTGCGTTATATCGTAATAAAATTTGTGAATGGAGAAGACGAGTGTTCGGTTTGTAGGATGGATTCTAATGGAACCAAATTTGAAAAAATAAAAAAATAAAAAAATAAAAAAATATTTGTCAGGCGGTAAAGTTTGTCCCCCTATAAAACCCGTTTCGAAAATGTGGTGGGGGTCGGATGTTTGCGCTTCCGGAGCTAGGGTTTAGAAATAAGGTTTAACGGGAAAACGAGGAAGCTCCGAGCAGACGCACCCCGCCTTGCTCTCGACGATGGCGAACCAAGCGCCCGCCGCGAAGCCCGTGGACGAGTCTCTTTGGTGGGACTCCTTCGTCGCCCTCTTCGACGAGCTCGACAAGGTTCCTCCCTCCGAGAAGCTCCCGGATCACCTGGTATCAACAACCCGCCCCCTCTTTCGCTCTGCTGTTTCTTTTGGAAGGGACGGCTGACCATCGGTTCTTCCAGGCGGAGAAACTCAAGCGAAACCACGCCTGGTTCTTGAACTCGGTTACGCGGTTCAAACCTCCGGATCAGACATCGAGGCTTGCGCTGGATTCTCATGAAATAGCGGTTGGATCACATCGACTTTTAGTGAAGCCTGAGCTCAAAAATGCTGCTCTTCGATTTAGCGAGCTCATGGTATCTCCTATCTTTTCTCCCTTCCCTGATGTTTCACTCAGTCAATTGCGTCAGCATCATATCTTGTTTATGTTAAACTTGATTGACACAATCTTTTTATTTAAAAATGTGTGGCCAATTACATAAGCAGTTCTATTGTTTGGACACCTGAATTGTCACCTAAATTTGCTACCATGCTACCATACAGATCACAGGTTATGTAGTGGTTTTTCCATCCTAGAAATGTATAATTTATCATGGCCTGATTGGGGCTTTGGTCTTTGGAATACCTCTTTGCATCTCATTATGCTGTCAAGGTACTCAGGGTAAATGTAAAAAATTTTCAATGTTGAATGAGTAACTGTATCCCACTGAACAGGAACCATATATGGTACTAATCAAGCAGTTGTCTTCTTTACTAATTTGTTAATATCTTAACAATCTAGTTAAGCATCTTAAGCCAAACTTTGAATCAATCTTCTTGTTTTTATCTGATCTTTTATCATAGGCTTGCAATGTAGACAATTATGGTACTGGCTCAGCCATTTTCTTTTCAATTCAACAAGAATGGCTTGTCTTGTTTTTACTTTCAAATCCTTTCTACAATATTCATATCGATCAAATTCCAATGGAGTGTCTTGCTGCATCTTCGCCATCTTTAGGTTGTCAGTTTTTATTCTACATCTTGCAGTATTCCTTTTGATCTGGAGTTGTTGAACATGTTTGTGTTCTAAAAAAAAGGTATTGTTGTTTTGGATGCCCTGAGGCCATCCTTTTCTGGATGGCACTTGATAAACACTTAGAGGTAAACTGATAATGTCTCAATTGGAAGAAGAATAGATATAGGAACAACAAATATATAACAGCTAGAAATGATGACATTTGCTAAAACACAGAAATTATAGTGTTGCTGATTTCTGGGTTATCTCCCTTTGATAGAGTTGTGAACTTGACTTTGTTCTAATGAAGAAGAATAATGAAACATATATCGACAGGTTAGTTGGAATTTTAAAATGTTGTATCCATTCATAGCTTCCATATGTTTTCCTTCAAAACTTTAGATGTCATCATATGTATTATGTACTTCCTTTGACAAGTGGGGATGAAACAATACTGTTGAAATTACCCAATGGGAGTCATTCTTGGGTGACTGGATCCACCAAGGTATCCATGGGCTGCCCAATCACATGATGATTGGGACATGTTTCTGTGCATATGATTCCTGCATGTGAAAAAGTCCCAGGGCAGTTTCTGCATTTTGCTTGGGCTAGTCCATCAGTGAGATGGCATATCTTCTTCATTGAAGATTTTACCTGAACATTTGGGACTAAGGGCTCGTTATTGTAGTCAAACAAGCATGATAGTTAAAACATGTGCAGCATTTTCATCTGTATATTCATGCCAATGAAGTATTGTAGTCATGCTCATCCTTGAAAATTGCAGTTTTGAGTCTGATATGTTTATTATTATTACTGCCATCATCTTATGGTGTTGTTCATTAGATAAACCTTAGTTATGTTTGTGGAGGCACAAACTGGTTTTCTATGGATTTTATGCTGGTCAACTTGGACCCTGATACTATATGTCTTATAACATTAGTGAATCATGTATTTCCAAGTCTGCTGTGGCACTTATTTCTGTCACGTACTTAGCTGGTTTTGCTTAAGTCGTGCGGCACCCTTGCGTGTCCGTCCGCAAAGGTCAGCCTCCCCGAAACCTCCTCATGGTCCCTTAGGACCTACAAAAGAGAAAACGGGTTAGAGAAAGCGCCTTACTCGGGATTCACAAGCAAACAATCCAGGAAACACTTCGTTTACAATGCAAATTACAGACAGACTTAACAAGCTCCGAACAGTTGCACAACAAAGGGGAAAATGGTCCATTACAGATCGAAAATCTCTCACAAGTGTCCACATGACACAACCTTTATTTACAAGCCTAAAGTGGCCATCAAACCCACACAAATGGGACTCTTAGCCTTCGGCCGTCCCTCAACCTGCTGTACAGAGCATGAACAAACCCACAAGACACGGACATACATGAGCATTGCATCAAACATCCTGTTTCAAAGTTTGTCCGTGACATCTTTGAACTTGCAAATGGTTAACTTGGCATGGCAATTTTTTATCTGTGCTTTGTAATTTGAATTTTATGATATGTGTCTCAGTCTTTAAACTGGATTTCTATGCTGTTGTAACTGTAATTTCAGTGTTGGTATTTATGACCCATATGATAGGAAACTCAAAAAACGAACCTAACTAAGATCCTTTGATATCACATACTTTGTGGAAGCATAAAGAGGTTTATATATGACTTTTGTGCATAAACATGATGCAACTTATTTGTTCATCTTTAAAGCATTCTGAGCTTTTCCTCTTCGTAATGAATGTTTGAGTCCTGAAATAATATTTTATTGGTTTTTTAGTGCTTAAATGAGGTGCAGTCATACATCCTTGTCCGTAGATCCTACAGGATTAGTAAGTTAGTTGCTGACGTTGAAGACAAAGAGTTTCTGCATTCTGTAAGTGGTTTTCTTTCATTTACTATGCCTATGTTCTATATTGTTTAGTTTTTAATGTTGCAATTTTGGATTCCTCAGTCTCATTTAACTTTATATCTTGTATGTAATATTGTTCTCTCTCTAAATTATATCAAGTTGCTAGATCATGCCTTCATCTTGTAAGTAATATCAATTTTGGATTCCTCACTCTCTCTTGTTTCTTACTTGGGTCCCATGTATTTTTTGTCCCCATTTTCTCGTTGTCTTGTCTTAATTTTCACAATTTGGTTTTTTCTTAATTGGAAACATCATGTGAAAAATGAATTTTTTTGTTTGCATCCCATTGGTTCCTAAGTGGCATCTAAATTGCTGCTTATTTATTGTAAATGTTACAAACTGGGTGTACAAATACTTCAACTAAGTTCATTGCATAAATAAAACTAACCCTTAACATTGAGAAGCCGTAGTTCATCCATATTTCAGGCTTCTCATAAGGTCAGGATGCCATTGGTGAAATGTTGGTAATGAAGTTTAGGGCTAAAGGCAGAGTTGACAACTTATTTCATGAGGTGTTTTACATTTTAGGTCTCGTAATTTGATATGCACTTGCACATCTATGGAAACATGGAGAGAGTTAAGTGCTTGGCTCTTCTTCCTGCCTTATTTTTCACCTGTCCATTTTGTTTTTCTTTTGCTCCTCCTATCCTTGGCAGCTCTGTCTCCTCTGTCCCTTTTATGTGCTTCCGTATTGGTTTTCTTTGCTTCACCCAAGCCAGCATCACCGTTTTGTGCCATCATTTGTTGGTCCCCGATTCCCTATGTTGCTTGTTATTGACATTCTAACCTTAAGGTACCATTGCATCTCTTCCACTTGTTGTCACCATAAAATTCATAATTCGCATAATAGCCAATATTACATAGCACATGATATCCAGCACATAGTTCATAACTTCATATATTATACTACTAAAGTACTGAGAATGCTGCAGCAGACAGACGAAGCAACTTTTTTACCTTGAAAAAGAGCTGTTAGATACAGTAGAAGGTATAATTTGTAATCCATGGTTAAGATTTGAACAATAACCATCTGCCTATGTAGTGGTCCTTTGCTATGTCATAGTTATGTCAAACCCACAACAGTATTAGACTACTTGTTGTTATGTTCCTATGTACATCATTTGCACGATAAAATAATATATCCATTTGTTGCAGTCATTTTCTGATGGAGACAAACATTACAGCCTTGGCACCATGTTAAGGTCTCTCTATTTTAACCTAGATGACAAGTGTTGAGTCATGGAAACAGCTTTTTTGTTTGTATGGGTAAGGCTGTGTAGTTTTGTCCATTGACCTTTCTTAACCCTGCATTGGCAGTTGCCTTTTCACTAGGCTTTCCTTTTATATTTTCTTATATCGTAGAATGAACCATGAAGGCTCAAAACCAACTGCAGATGCTATGTAGGAAATAATCTTCCATGCTATCCTTCGTCAATTGATAGTTTGTTCTCATTGGATATGGCAACATATATAAGTGGACATTACGTACCCATATGGATGTTGGGTTCATTAATATCATCATTTAGTGCCAATATTTTTCTGTTATTATTCATTACATAGTCATTGTTCACTAGTGTAGAAATATATTTGATGTATTAATTGCCATTTATTGTTGTTGAATGCTGACCTTCACCTTGCTTTGTCTTTGAAGGTATTGCCGAACTATTTTCTTGAGCGACAGTGCTTGTTGCAGTGCCTCAGACGGATCTTTGCGAATGCATGTAAGTTCATGATAATGCTGTCTTGCTAAGTTTGATGTCCTTATTGGTTGAGGAAAACTTTGGTTTGGTCAGCAGATTATATATTACAGTATGTCACTGTAATCTCCATATTGGTCGAAGAAAATCTTGGTTAGATCATCAGATTATATATTGCAGTCTGTCACTGTATGCAGTTGACATATCCTGAAAGGTGGTTCATCAGCTGCTTAGTAAGCAATAAGAACACATGCCTCATCTCTACAGACTCCATTGGAACTTTCTTGTAGTTAAGATAATGCTCGTTGGGTCCATCGATACTCACCAAAGTTCGATGTTTTTCCCTTCAGGCATGCTATGCTTCTTTTGTTTGCATAACATGCATGTGCGCTCTTGATGTGTGTGTGTGAAAATGGGTGTGTGCATGCACATGTCTGAAACATGCATGAGTAAGGTTGATAGTGGGTCAGATATTTTCAGGTACTTGAGTAAACTTGACTTCAATCGGATTTTGGACAGGTTTTGGTATAAAGTAGGTACCCGAGTTTGGATTCGAGTACCTAAATACTTCGTCAGGTTTTGGTGCCCTACCTATTGTAAATGCTAATATAGGGGAGGGATGGCAACAAGTAAACGGCAGATCAGGTTCCGGAAGCCTTTGATTGATTTTTGGGGCAAGTTTGGGTAGGAAAAAAGTGTTTAAGTTGGATTTGGGTTTGGATTAAGGTAAATCTCATTGGTACCAAATTCGCTGTCATCTGTATGTGTGAGCATGGCTATTGAGTACATTGAATGAAGTGTGGGGCAATTGTATTTTGGTATGACAAGTGTGATTCCAAGTGAGATTCTCTTGTGAGATAGGAGATTCCCTCTGTCACATAGAATTGCAACTATGGATCATTTAGTTATCTTTCCAATTTCTGAATTTCAAAAACATCTAAAACCCGAAAAGTAACCATTGGTTTCATTCCTGTTGTATGATTGAAGAGATACAAGCTACCATCTGTTGAATTCCACTGCAAGTGGAATGGCTATGCTCAGCACCAGTGTGGGCGAACAAACACCCATGCTATGGGTGATAAAAACTTGCTCTATAAAAGCAATGGTGTGAAGGAAATTCTCCATGACAGGTCAAGGTGTAGCTTACCCATAAGACAATTCCAGAAGCATGTGGTGTGAAGATTCTGAGGCATACTGATGGGCAGTTCATATTTGCTCCTGTGTTTTGGGAACTGGAACCAGCATAGTAGCTGAATGCTGAGGTCTAGTTGAAGGAAGTGGTAATTGCTAAATTTACACTGAAAGAGAACAGAACTGAATTTACTTTAATTGCTGATGATTTAAGGGGGGCAATTTGTTGTTATACTTCAAGGAAGGCACACCATAAGTTTTGGGCTACCAGTTAATTGTTGTGTACAGGAGATCACAACTAAACATCAGAACTAAACAATATGTATAACTAAGATAGTGCTATATTAATAAATGGAGAGTGTGAGAGATGAAAAAGAAATTAATTTCTTGTTGAATCAGAAACAATCAACAACAGAAGTTACAGATTAGAAGTAAATATATTAGAGAAGAAAGAACAACAAGAGAGGGAAGGAGGGCTGGGGAGAGTGAAGATACCCAGCCATTCATTTTCTAACAAACATTAATTATAAGGCCAATTACAAGTGGTTATATGGTCTTGCATTTATAAATTTCATCGACTTATCTTAATAAGACTAGGACACAGATATACAGAAAAATGATGTGATAAAACTTACCTTTCTGAAAAGTTTGTACTCTCAAAATGTTTACATATAAAGCAACCTATAGAGTTCTCTAAACTCAAGTCCTAATGGCTTAATAAATTATGTAGGTTATACAATACATCCAATTGAATTCTTGAACTTCAACACAAACTCCATCTAGCAACATTAATGACAAAAGTATGTGCCTATGCAAAGTGAACTATGATCACATTCCCTTTTATGTTTGAACTTTGAAGTGCAAGAAAACTGGTGTTGTGTGTTGTTTTCCTAATTGCAATTTGTAGTTGTTGCGGTGAGTCCTCGAAATGGGATGTTGGAAATATTTTTATGTGTTCATTGTCTTCCGCCCTAACAAATTGTTTCAATGTTGAAAGTTATAACTCTTTTATGATGCATTAGTTAACATATCTATATCTTACTTTCATTAATTTAATTGTTCTCTATTTTCACCAACGAAGGATGTGTTCTTGTGCAGTACACACAAGCAATGGTTTGCTTTCAACAGAAGCTTTTAAGGGCATAGCTTTGCAGTTAATCAATGATGGGTTTGAACGGAAGCTACTGACCATCTTCCAAGATCTCCTTTTGTCTGTTTTTTCTGATCAAACTGTATGTTGATTCAAGTCCCTTTTTCTCTATCTAGTTATATGTTATACTATATTAATTGAATCGGTTGCTTCAAACTCTGTCTAGGTGTAACTATTTTATTGTTTAGCTTCATGTGACATTTAGACTTATATCTTAAACTTCTTTCCTAATAACTATTAAACTCCATTTTAAATAGTTAAAGCCATGTCTAGTATTTTTAAGTACTGCATTATGTATAAATGGCGTAGGATCTATTTTGAAAATTGCAAATGTGCATTTTCATGGGTACATTTGTTTTGGTGGGCAGTAAGACTTAACTAACCTTCAATCATTTTCCAACTCCCCTTCCCCTAATAAATTATAGAGTTTCACATTATGTTTTATACACCTAAGAATCATTTAACTTCAACCATAAGGGAGCAAGAACTCAAGTTGGTGTCTCACTTTCAATCATTTGTTTTGTTCTCTAGTAGCCATCTCAAAGTCATGTTTTTAGCTTTTTTATTATATTTTAATATATGATGACATGATGGAAAGGAAAAAAGTGGAATGAGTTAAGTAAAAGATAAATAAGCTCACCACCCCATAAAACATCAAAAGATACATATATCACCACTCAAAGGAGTTTAACAGGGAATACAAGCCTTAGAAACTCACCACACCTAAGGAATTTACAACAGAGATAAAAAGTTGTATGAGAAAGACAAGACCTCTATAAAAATAATATTCAAATCACTCTATATGTCATCACTAAGGCTTAGAAGACACGATATATACAGAGGCTTCGAGCAACCCTTCAAGCATGGGTGAGTATTAGTTCCTTACCATTCTCAATATCAAAATTAATGTAAAACAAACTAAAAACGTATATAATAACTAAAAATCACCTAGAAACTCCAGTAGATAATTCTCTTTCATTCTTGGTAGTACTGCCACCATGATATTTGTAGAGAAAAATGAACATGACTTTTTCTAGAAAACTTCAAATTGAATTCTTCTATATCCTTGGCTTACAGAGCTTTACAATGGTTTTAGAATAATGTGCTTTATAAATGTCTCAGCATTAATCTCGAAATTTATATGAAATGAGTCCCTAAATCTTGGTTCATTGGAAAGCTAAGAGATTAATAAGAATACCTTGAATTCTCTTGATTCAAGGCATGGGAATACTCCTGTGTTAACATATAAAAAAGGGAGAAAATTATTCAACTTTAGCTATAGTTTGGAAGAAGACTTGTTGGTGTCTCATTTTCAATTATTTGTTTTGTTCTTTTGGTGGCGATCTCGGAGTCCTACTTTATTGATTTTGAATTCTCATATTTTAGTTGTTTTGCTTTAACTTAATCAGCCTTTTTTCTCATGGTATTTGCTTTGTAGGAAGTTGATCTCAAGATTCTTTGGGTGGATGAGATATTGATTGAAGAAAACCTACTAATGGACATTTTATTCCTTGCTTATTATGATAATTTTTGTAGTTGCAAGATTGAGCAATGGAAAACTATGTGCTCACTTTTCAAGGTAAATTACTGGTTCCTGTGCTAGAGTTTAAATTTCAATATACTTACCCACTTCAGTGATAAATATATGCTACAACAAAATGCAGGATGTACTTTGTGGTTCACTTAATATAGGGAAAGTAGCAGTTTCAACAGAAGCAAGAAATTCATTCGCTCATGTGAGAGCTAAGATGGTGCTTGTACTTATTGAAACCCTGGACCTAGAAAATTTACTTCATATGGTTCATGATGAGATTCCATTCAGGTTCTTTCTTGAACTGTTGAACTCCCCTTTTCTCATTTCTTTGAGGCCAATTTGTCTTTTTTGTTGACCTGTTCCTATGTATCTTGGTTTGACATTTTCACTTGTATCAGGGAGGGTGGTTCTGTATTTTCTGTAATTGACATCAAAGAGATGGATGCTCAAGTGTCAAGTTTTTATGACTTAGGGGCAGTGGAAGCAGGGCCTCTGCTTCTTGCTTGGGCAGTTTTTCTAAGTCTATTGTTATCCCTTCATGAGACACACAATAGTAGTACCCTAATGGTAAATACCATCAGATTTCCTAGTTTCTGCAGTAGCCTTTATCATGTTTTGTGCATTGACACTTTTTTTAGGAGATTGATCATGTCAGTTATGTTCGCCAAGCATTTGAGGTTGCAGCATTTGATTATATACTTGAGATTCTTCGCAATGACACATTCAGAGATTCTGATGTAAGTTTTTATTGCAAGTATTTCAGTCAAAATGTAGAATTTATGTCATAGTTCATTATCTCTGGACTGTTGGTTTTTGCTTAACATTGATTATAATAAATTGCTACTGGTAGAACATAGTGTCATTTCAATTTTTTAATGAATATGTCTATACTAATTTTCTGGATTTGTTGGTTACCTGTAAATTGAATCATATAGTCCGAAACTTACTAAAGTTTCTTTAGTGCTTGATATGGACTTCATAAGTGATCTAAGTTATTTTCTTTGCAGGGTCCTGTTTCTGGTTTCTTAAGTGTCATGAGAACATTCTTGTCTGCTTTTATCGCCTCCTATGAGCTATCCCATCAGGTATAACATTTTGTGCAAAACAGGAAGAACATTCAATTCCCTTGGTGTGGAATATCTTGTTCTTTCCAGGATTTGAGTGAATAGTCAATATATTATACTAATCACTGGACTTTCTATCCAGAAAGAAGACAACACTCTGATCAAAATTTTGGACATTCTATGCCATATATACCATGGGGAGGTGTGATTGTATAAAATTTTGTTCATCAGCTTTTCTGATTTTTTGTAGCTTTAGATGTTATCATTTACTTAGTTGTGCACATTGTTTGTCCTGTATTTTTCAGGAATCACTTGCCCTGCAGTTTTGGGATAAAGAATGTTTCGTTGATAGTCCAATTAGATCTATCCTTTTTATGTTAGAGAAAGAGTACCCTATTCATATCACTGAATTTGTACGTTTGTTGTCTGCCGTTTGTGAAGGATCTTGGCCTGCAGAGTGTGTGTACGTGATCCTTTCGTTTCTTTTACTGTTTATATCTGTCCCCTGTGTGATTCTTATATCCTAGCCTTTTTCTATTCATGGTTGTGCTTTGAAAGGCTTGAAAATTCTGGGTCGAGGTCAAGCTATGAATTGTTGTGTCAATCTGAACAAGATTAGCCAAATAGGTGATCATATTTGTAAGAAATGAATTTTAAAAATTAAAGACAAAAATATATAAAATAAAAAGGATTGCACTAGTATTGTAAAAGAGATATAGAGATTAGAGTACCAAGACAGTAGCAACTATGTTAGTATTAGTTTTCAGGCATATAAATCATAAAAAATACTATAATGGAGATTGGGGGTGGATCAGATTGGTTGATCTCATGTCAGGATCAGCCGATTTTTCTAACCATTGTGTCAGAAATAGTGTTCGGATTCAACATGTTCAACACGACAATAAAAGTTTGTTAAAAACATAGTGGTGGCTTCATGGATTTGTATGTAGAATAAGTTTTTATTATTTTGTCATAGAAGTTAAAAAAATATTAAAGATATGAGACAGAAGTAAAAGCTTTGGTTGTGTTATTAAGAAACAAAACCACACTATGCCACTTTGGTTGTAAGAGACAATATTATTCTAGAGAGAGACAAATATCTCAAATTTATAGTAGACTTGATACTGAAATGTGCCTCAATTCATCTATATGGTTATTTTTTTCGTTTCCCTGGATGAATTGAACACCATTATTCACATTTGAATTTGGGATCAAAATCAGCTTGGATTGACAACATTGGTTGAATCAGCCTAATTAGTTTTACATGGAAGTTGGTTTACTGAATCAAATTATTGATTGGCTAGAATTGTTGCAGATCAGTTATAACCAGTTATAGCTAGCAAGATTGACTAGAAGTTGGTTATAGTCAGTTGGAATTGATCAAAGATTGATTCCAAAAATTTGATTGAATTTCAAACATAGTTCTTTTGAGTCCTATTGATCTGCAAATGATCAAGCATTTTTGGAATCAGATATGGTCAATCTTTTTTTTCTTTTTTTGATGCTCATCTAAAAGACGAAGTTAAGTATTCTGAAAAATTTGTCTATTTATGCAAAATTATATTTTATATCTAACCAAAGTTGGTGATTTTTATGTTACCTCTCTAAATATTAGTTTAGCACATATATCCTTGCAAAACTCAAAGACATGTTACCTCTCTAAACTAATTGCAGTTAATATCTTTTAGTGGATTATTAGAATAATGAATAAGACTCCAATTGACATGACTGCCCATCGAATCAGGTGTCTTTTCTGCAGCCTTCTGCTTTTTTCTGTAGCATATGATCCTTTGACCTCAAATCATTAAGTTTCTTCCAGTATAATCCTTTAAATATCTCAATTCTCTTCCAAAATTGAAGCAGGCAGTGAAAGAGGAAGAGAAAAAGGAAAGAAACATGGAAACAGAGAAAAATAATTGGTGAAAATAATAACAATATATTAGTTATTTAGAATTTTTTTCCTTCTATTTTGGTGAAAATATATCACTCTCATTAATAATTGGAATTTATTAATGAGAGTGATATATTTAGAGGATTTAAATATTGGGAGGGATGTGTATGCATAAAAAATTGTACGGACAAATACACTATTTCCAAGCTTCGAGATGGTAAATATGTAAAAAAAAACCATGTTTTTATTCTTTAAGTTCATATCTATTATATATTATGCAGACAGAGTGACATTATTGGACCTTGCACTTAGCGTGCCTACATGCAGCGCTGCTGTAGGTGCGGACATCACTGCCTTGGTAGTTAATACATTCCATTCTGGTACCTAGGCAGCAAGTGATATCCGATGATAACTCATGCCTTGAAAATTAGCGCATGCCTAAATTCACACAGGTCTCAGCCATAATGGTGTTAATTCTCCTAAAGGTTGAGTAAACCAGTCATCAACTATTGTAGATGGCATTTGGATCATTTACCTTTCTGATAACTTTTTGTAGCAATATGTTTTACTATATTTCATTTCTGGTAATGTTATTTTGGTGAATAATGAAATGCATGATATTGGATAATATATGTGCTACTATTACATGATTGATTGTTGGTCCTTTTGACAGGTACAACTATCTAGATAAGATGAGTGGTATAACAACACTGTTTGAGATTTCCGGTGGTTATGGTGATAAGACTGTTTATGATATCATTGAGACTCATCATCCTGTAGAAGTTCCTGGTGTTGAAGGCCTTTTGATACCTAGTGGAACCCTTGGCCGTATCTTGAAAGTCCTTGCTCCAAATATTGCTTTTGTCTATTGGGAGGTAAATCACATGAGCCTTTTTGTTGCAATGATTTTGATCTTGAAGTTGCTAGTAATTTTTTTCCTGTGCTATTTTACATTGAGACTGTGGAGACTCTACTAGAATAGCTGCTTAGCTGGTTTTACTGCAAGGTTGCATTATCTTATGTGAAGTAGATATCATCCTCTTTGTTGAATTGTTTGGTTAGGCTGTCTAAGCTTGCAACCGATAGAAGTCTTATCTACATATTGTCAAGCATTTTTAATCTTACGGATATTGCCTTTATATGATCATTTTAGTTAATTAATGCATACATTGGTCATTTACCATTCTCAGTGTTAACATTTTAATCCTTCCCAAAAGTATTTTGAGATTTAAAAACAAATTGGATTATTTGAAGATTTGTATGCATGTGACTAGCAACCGAGCTACAGAAGTGGAAGCCACTGCAACTGTGGCAGGTGGTGGATCTGTTGTGGAAATGGTTGCAGTGGTGAACTGTAGGCAGCAGTAGTGTTGGTGATCAAACATTGATGGAGAATAGTGGTAATTGCAAGTAATGTTGTTTGGTGATGTTGGGGAGTGGGATCAGCTACGTGGTGGTGGATGGCATTATGTGAAAGTGGTGGTTGAGGAAAGGTGGGGGAAGCTGCAATTATAGGTGATGGCTTGTCAAATGGTTAGGGATATGGGTATTTCTCATACTTGTGATAGACCTCTATTCTTCTATTAAGTCTCCTAACTTTTGGCAGTTAATCAATATATGATCTGAAATCTGAATATTCTTTTTGGTCGTTAACCTTAATAATTTTTCTGTTCCTTCTATTCTTTGCTGAATGTGTTTTACATTATTGTTGACAAAATCTCGAGTCTCCTGACATGTTTCTGTATGTACCATGTAGTGTGCACATTCAGGCATTTTGCTTCTCGTTTTGCGTTTGACACAGGATATTCATTCAGATAATGTGGATGACGTATTATTCACTCTTAACCTTTTGCACCGGATAATATCATTCAATAAGGTACTTTGATTTTCATTAGCTTTTTTAGTTCTTTCTACTCTGGATACCTTCTTTTCTATTTTGGGTAACTTCAAAGTGATATAGTGATGACATTTTTTTCAGACATTTAAGCTTGTACCCAATTTGCTCAGAATAGGCAACATGATTGCTTGTAATGAAATTCTGTTTCTAACACCTAAATCCTTTAAATATATCACAGCACTATTGTGATAAGACCTAGCAAATTTTTTATTTCTGTTTCTTTCCATTACCATGCATACATGACTAGCAAGTTTGACATGGCCTTGTAATTAGACCGAGTCCTTTCGGTATATTTGGTTCAATTAGAATGCTTACATTATGCGCAACTAGAAGTTCTTTAATTTTGATTCAATAGTCAGTACAGTTTTTTTCTTTTTGACTAATACATTATATATATATATATATATATATATATATATATATATATATATATATATATATATATATATATATATATATATATATATATATATGTATATCAAACTATTTGTTGATGCAAGAGTCATTTTTGTCGAGTGAGATTGCAATAAGTCGGTCCTAAACTTTTTCATATTTGTTGATGCAACAGGCCATTATTTATTGAATGAAATTGCAATAAATTTTGACCTTAATTTTTTTGCATTTATCGGGGTGAGCATTATCATCGGCTGGTTATAGATGTAATCACTTACTTGCTTTCTCACTAATTTAAATCGGGTTAATTCCTTGTGATATATAAGTAATTTCCTCCATACTGCATGGGTTTTTTTATATATAATAAGTATTTACAAATTTCCACACAGCATTCTGAATTTTGTTTTATATTATTAGAAAACTAAATTTCCTTTGGTTCACAAATTACTCTTCGATAAAGCATACTCTAAAAAGTCATACCAGCAGATGTTGATTCGTCTGATCTTTCTGAAATTTATTAGTTGTGTCATATGTGAAAACTTACGGCTTCCAAATAACATTGAGATTTACTTCAACCACAAGCATGCTTGTGATCTGAATGACCCAGAATAGTCCAATAAAGTTGACTTCTAGTAAATGTGCAACTACTTAATGAAAATTTCTCCTTTCTGTTATTCTTAATGTTGTCTACATTGAAAGCTCTATCATCCATACTGTCACGGACTTAGCTGGTTTTGCCTAAGTCGTGCGGCACCCTTGCGTGTCCGTCCGCAAAGGTCAGCCTCCCCGAAACCTCCCCATGGTCCCTTAGGACCTACAAAAGAGAAAACGGGTTAGAGAAAGCGTCTTACTCGGGATTCACAAGCAAACAATCCAGGAAACACTTCTTAGACAATGCAAATTACAGACAGACTTAACAAGCTCCGAACAGTTGCACAACAAAGGGGAAAATGGTCCATTACAGACCGAAAATCTCTCACAAGTGTCCACATGACACAACCTTTATTTACAAGCCTAAAGTGGCCATCAAACCCACACAAATGGGACTCTTAGCCTTCGGCCGTCCCTCAACCTGCTGTGCAGAGCATGAACAAACCCACAAGACACGGACATACATGAGCATTGCATCAAACATCCTGTTTCAAAGTTTGTCCGTGACATTCTCCCCCACTTATTCCTTCGACGTCCTCGTCGAAGCCTTTGTCGACACTGCAACTGCTTGCCTTTGCTGAGTCTTCAATCTTCTGCTCCAGCTGCAACGCGCCTCTTGGCTCCCAGCTGCTCTTCGCTGCTGTTTTTGAGTAGTCGAATCTTTGATCCGCCATCCTGCTTCAACTCGCCAATGACTCTAAATATGGTGTGGGGTTGGCTGAGTTGTGTTGATCCTTGTTGGTTCCTGCGGATCCTCCAGATGAAGGAAAAGACCATCCTTTCTGCGCCAGTCTCTCAAAATTCCACATGCTGCTTGAACTGGGTGGATGCTTGTTGGAGCTTTAACGAGCATCCTCTCGCAAACTTCTGAAGTTTTGGGTCCTTCCTCCACAAAATCTGTCCATTGACTCTTCTTTCGCTTAGTTGCCTCATCCAAGTAGGTTCGCATCACTTCAGCTTTCGATTGACATTTCGTTAGGAAATGAAGCGGACAATCTACTCTCAGTAGCACTGATCACCGTTGGTGAGGATTTGACAACTATTGTCTTCCATTATCTTCGAAGGGTCTTTGAACTTGTGCAGAGCTCCTCTGCTGGATAGATAAGAGAATTGGGGTACTCGGTTTCACCCATTCTCTTAGTAGTTGAGAAGGCAAAGGTTACTTGACTTCGCCCGCCTCCTCGAGGTTGTACTCCATGCATCGAGCTGGTTACTGGCCTTCGCCTGCTCTTTGCTCACACTTCTGAAGCACTTGAAGTGTTTGCACTCCTTGCATTGAGTTAGTTACTGTGATTCACCTCTTCAATGCCATCGAACTTCTGGAATGCCGGAAGTTTTCACCCCAACTTGGAGTAATTCTCTGATAGTTGGTCGCCTCTGGGATTGTACCGCCTTCTCCATCAGCCCTGCCGCCTACTCCACTGAGTAGCAAAGGTACAGCACCGCGTACTGCCTGCTTCGTTCCTTGGTCGTGCCCTCTTGCATGACCCGAAGTCCTTCACTTTCGGCTATCTTGATGAGAAGCTCGTTGACACCGGTCTTACGAAGTTCTTTGGCCTCCGCCCTTCAGCCTTGTCTCGGTACTTGGAGATTGCCTCTGCATGCTCCACCTCCTCGGCCCCTTTCACGACCAAGCGCTCTCCCTCCACGAGAGCAAGGGATCAATGACTTTCACGGAAGTCCCGCCTTTGCGGTACCATGGCGCTGCCATGCCCATGGCCCTACTATCCGTCGCTTCGCCTCTGCATCCCTTTTCTTCCCGATCAGTAGATATGTCTCTGTGGCACTCCTCCGAGTCCACCTCCATACTAACTGATGCTTGAGTTTGGGTAGCTAAGTCCCTCTGGACTCGTCGTCGCTTCCTCGCCCCTTTCGACCGCCTGCTTCAACACCTCTGTGTTCTTCAAGCAGCTCCCTTTGGTCGATGGAAAGACAGACTACAACTCCCATGCATGGCCTCTGCCATCATGTTGTAGAGTTTACACCAATTCTGTTCTCCTTAGCTTCCTTGGTCGCAACGTTCGCTTACTCGACCTTGTCCTCTGACTTGTCGGGCTCCCTTAAGCGAATATAGTTCTGGAACAGTCAAACTCTCTAGCTGCTTCGATCATACCTCCGTATGATCTTGTCCCTCACGGGCAAGATTCGTGTGTATCGCATTGCCACGAACTGTTCCACCACGATCCGCTGCACCCTGTCGCCTCCTGGTGACATCTCCGTTGCATTCTGATCATTGTGGGATGAACTCGAATTGTGAACCCTCCATGTGTGGCCTCTACCAATACATCGCAGGGTCTCTTCCACCTTCGGTTTTGTTCGCTCCTTTGGCAATCGACCTTCATCCACCCACTCTTGGGTCACACCTAGATGAAGCACCGCTCTAGGACAGTCCGTCGCCTAGTAGCTCCCGAAGTCCACCGACTTCGCTGCAATTAGTGCACCATTGTCTGGATCCTGGGCCTCTGCCCCTACCAGCACAATCTCCGCTGCGCACTGCTTCCTTCAAGCAACTTCATAGCAACACTGTGGCATATTCTTCAAGAGTACTCGCCTTCGCGTCCTCTTGCCCCGTGCCAAGGCCTTCTGAACCCAACTTTGCCTCTGCAAGTTAAGTTGCCTTGGTTCCTCCGTCAAATGCTTCTCCGAGATAAGGTGCATGTGTCCAGAAGCTCCCTTCGTCTTTGGCACCATGCAGGATGAGTCCGCTCCATCAGAAAGGACCCATGGAACAACATGATCCTGCTCTTGCCTCTGCAAGAGTTCATGTCCTTGACCTCTGTCCACGGAAAGCTCTGCGCCTCCGCTCCATGTTCCATCTTCTATGCCGGCTCACTTCATACGGCTTGGGTACTTCGCCAAGTTACACCCAAGTTGCTCCGCTCCTCGTTTCTGCATTGAGTTGATGGTGGTCCTCGCGCCCACCAATTCCACGGGTCAGCCCTCCCTTGAGTCCGATCTCCATATCGACTCCTAGTGTGCCTTCATTTCTGTTGCTTTTGGTCGCTCCCCCACTTGATCTCGCAATGCATCCACCAATGCGTTCTCTCTAGCGAGATCATGCGACGACTCCTCGCCGCTCGCTCGATCCATTGAGCTTCGTGGAGGTGTTATTTGTTGAGGTACTCCTCTTCAACATGTGCGGTCCGTTGCACAAGATTCTCCCTCTGGAGAGTCGGGACTTATCCCTCCTGGATATCTATCCCGTTGGAGCAAACATCTCTCTTCGATTCGGAGACCACCATCCCCTTGGACTACTCCGATTTGCTGAACAAACTGCGCATTGTCCTGCCTCCTGCAAACGCACTTGCTAGATTGCGACTCCATGTCAATACAGCCCTCACTGTGCCCCTCAAGGCCTAGCAACATGCTGAACTTGCTGCACATTTCAGCCTCCTACGGATGTATCCTTCACATGCCGAAGAGAAAGTTTCAATGCTCCATGGCGCCGAGTTCCGATCGCTTTGGGATGGCCACGAACAGTCCGTCGTCCGCATACAAGCCCTTGCATGAGTACCGAATTCTTTGAGTTAGCAATTCCCCTCACCTCTGTGAGCTTTGCGCAACTCTTTCGGTTGCCGAACAACTCATTCCACCTTACATGGTCTCAACCTTTTGCCAAGCGCTTTGCTTGCTTTGAGCACCATCAAGTGTTGTTGTCAACGTTGAGCCGTAACTCAAACTCAGCCATCCCAACCTTTGTGTGCTCCGCATTCTTCTCAGCTTGTTTGTCCTCGTGGTGCCTCTTGCACGAAGGGTTGGCCATTCCTCTGAATGCCACTCTCAGATGCCCGCTCCTCTGAGCGACTCCTTACCCTACATCTCCATGTCCGTTTTTTCCCCAAAACAGTCGCGCATGCTAGCTGCCCTCAACGCAGCCCCGCTAGGTCCCCCACGTTTGCATGTCAAGTGTCTCTATGAGTGCTTGTCCCGCTCTGATACCATCTGTCACGGACTTAGCTGGTTTTGCCTAAGTCGTGCGGCACCCTTGCGTGTCCGTCCGCAAAGGTCAGCCTCCCCGAAACCTCCCCATGGTCCCTTAGGACCTACAAAAGAGAAAACGGGTTAGAGAAAGCGCCTTACTCGGGATTCACAAGCAAACAATCCAGGAAACACTTCTTAGACAATGCAAATTACAGACAGACTTAACAAGCTCCGAACAGTTGCACAACAAAGGGGAAAATGGTCCATTACAGACCGAAAATCTCTCACAAGTGTCCACATGACACAACCTTTATTTACAAGCCTAAAGTGGCCATCAAACCCACACAAATGGGACTCTTAGCCTTCGGCCGTCCCTCAACCTGCTGTGCAGAGCATGAACAAACCCACAAGACACGGACATACATGAGCATTGCATCAAACATCCTGTTTCAAAGTTTGTCCGTGACAATACGGTCCAATTCTAGCTTCGAGTTCTCTTCTATAACATTAATGATATTTTTCACTTTTATTGCTATCTTTATGATCATCCATATTATTGCTTTTTGATATTGATTTATCTTGCAGGCTCTGGGTTTTGCTTTGATGGGCCTGGACAAGTCATTGCCTATTCAAACATCTAAAAATAGCATGCAATTGGCAATGGACATGAGGTAGGAATACACAATATAATTTTTTGCACAGTGTTTAATTTTCCCCTTATTTCTAATTTTTCTTACATTTTCTAGTGTTGATATGGTCAAGATCATCTGCACCTTGATCTTCAAGTCAGTCCAAGATGTCAGCAAAACACAAATACTATCCGTCTCTTTGGACATATTGACTGAGATGCTCAAATGGTAAGCTAAATTGTAGTTGAAGCCTAAATTCTGATCTTATTTGTGTTTCTGATAAAGGTATACATGTTTTTTCCCACTATCGTTTGTATTATTTTACATATACTCCTCTGTTGATGCCTTTTTCTTAAAATTTCATTTATAGGATGATGTGGTGCTTTAGTGTCACCTGATCTCCCTACTTTCATCTGTTCATATTTTTGTGAAATATGTCATTAACATTGATAACGACTGATATTGCCGTTGTACTGGCTACATACTAGGTTCTGTCATGTTACAGAATTATTTAACAGAAATATTTACAGAAATATTTTTGGCAATGCTTACAGGTTACATTGGTCCTCAGAACCAAAAAGTAAGCAAGAAATGGTAATTGAAGTTGATATATTATAATGTACCTCTTATCAAAATTAGGCTGGACGCAATAGAGATAGTCAACTGGGTAATAACTATTGCTTGATCCAATGTTTTAAATGTTGATCTGGTACTGGTTTCAGTTTTCTACTGGACCGATATGGTACTAGTATACCAGGCAGTATACCAATCCATGCTGCCCTGTATTTATTGAAAAAAAAAATTAAAACAGACTAAGTACCTACTGGTACTGGACCACCGGCTAAAACCTATTGATACACATAGTACCAAACATGGTTTGATCTAGGTCATATTCTGTAGTTGATGTTTCTTAGCAGCAGCCATATGGTTTGACATTTTCCTACACTAACCTAGTGCTTGAGCCTTCGACGATGTGGGGATTGGGGAGTATAGAATGTCTAGATCTATTCAAGAATGCAGTGTGACCTCTTTTGGTATCTAAAACCTCAAAGCGATGAATTTAGTTGGAATGGAGCAACCTGTGGCTGAGGTTCAATTTTCATATTTTGACCTAGATACGTGATATAATAATTTTTTATAACAAATTGTGGAATTTCATTTGGTTGACGTCCAAAATATGGTCACTAGAGCTTCTATATATTGACTGTACTGCATTAATGTTTTATATTTTAGAATTTACAACTTAGTGGCTGCTTTATGTCAAGGAGCATATAACATGGTAAATACATGGATTGCTGTACCTTCTGCCTCAGGTTCATGTAAGCTTGGTTTGACTGAAATTAAATTCCATGACTTCATAGTTGGCTTTTTTGAGCCTAAGGCAGAAAAGGGCTGGAAGAGTAGCTGCATCTGTTCTCCACTTTGCTTGTTTGCCATCTCCTTGGTCACCGCATCTTCCACTCTGTTGCTTGATTTCTTACTTCCTTGAGGTCCTACCCCTCAAAGCCTCGTGCCTTAAAACCTGTTGCTCATCACCATTCTTGCTTCTTCTCTACCCTTTTTCTCCTTTTAGACTCTTGTTTACTCGAATGATGCTGACAGAAGTTCTCTCTCAAAACTATGCATTCCTTCTTTATTCTATTGGCCGCAGCATTTTGTTTCTCCTAGCCCTTTCAGTCATGCAATTAGTTTGTCATTATTGATGTACAGCCTCTTATTTGGCCTCATTTTTGTAACAAATTGACATTTCAAACATGTCAATTTTTAACTTTAGATACGGACAAAAGTTATTTTCATAGCAAATTTATTCATTAAGAGCTCATAGCCCATTTACAATGCAACTTATCTGTGTAGATGCTCAAATCCTTTCTCATTTATTATTAATTTCTTTATCATGCATGTGTCTTACTGTATTTTTATGAATGTCAGTGAATTGTTTATCTAGAGGCACTACCACAGACATTTCCCCCATTGAATTAACAAAAAGGGACATTAGGCACTTAAGCCCTCAATCGTTTCTTTTTTTGCATGAACCACATGTTCCTTCCTGTAGTTTGTTATAAATATGTAATACACATCTAAGATTCTGAGCAGCCATTTGTTATTGTTTGTGAATCACTCCACTCCACTATTTGAGCTATGCCTTTAAATTTTATTCACAATTGATTGTGCTACTGTGGTTGTCCTTTCATCTGATTTTAATGCTTTTTTCTTTGGCAGTTCTGTGATGCTTTATAATTTGTTAAAGATGCAGTTACTTCTTGTAGTATCTTAGGCAAATGTACTCTCCTAATCATCATGTACCCTAAATCATTCATTCCTCTAAACTGTATATTTCTATCTGAATAACATGACATTTTTTATTATGAACTATTCATACCTCATCTTAGATCAATATGAACATTGCAGTTCAAATTCACTTTCCAGCCTGTGCTTTACACTTTTCACTTCACCGTTCACCAGGATGGTGAATAACTGTCTCTGATATGTAAATAAAAATTATGAACTTTTGCATTTCAAATTGACAAGAATAGCCATCTTGCGAAATCATCACGAAATATTCCATATCAATGTTAAAAACTTATACGTTGTTATCCATGTCATCTTTGCCTTCACTATTGCTGAGAAGTACTGATGACATGCTGTTATGTGTGTTGGTGAAGATAAAACATATCTTAGTGCACTCTGTTCACAATCTTTCCTGTCCGTTACTGATCTTTAAATCCTGATATTGTTTGGAGTAACAGTGCATTTTTTTGGTCTTAGAAATAATTTTGAGTTAATTGTAGCTTCTTTTGATGTAGCGTACCTTCTCATGTTATTGAGGCAGTGGTGAAATCAAATATTTTTGATGTAAATACTAGTGGCACTTCAAGGTAAATCTTTGATCGACATGGTTCTCTTTAATTTGTCCATAAAAATAGATGTAGGTTCTTAATTCTTGCCACTTATTCTTGTTCATGAGTTAATTTTATGATAAAATGATGCTTTATTTGTACCATAATCTCTTGCTATTATTTAGATGTTCTTATTCGATGTAATCTTTCACTGACTTCTATACTCTTTTGTTTCATCTAGCAAATTGCATGAAATGGTACTAACTGCACATGAACTTTGCACCTTGCTTCCAGTATATATCAATTCAAACAGATACATGTATCACATGAGTCTTTTACTTTTTTCTGAGCATAAGATTAGATGAGCACTGATCCATAACTTATTTGGTTAAAGAAAATGACAAAAGCAACTAGGAGTCATTGTAAAAGATTCCCAGAGATGAACAACTATGATGCTTTCAGTGATTTAAAAAATGCTAGGCACCAGGGTTCAAAAACGCCTAAGGCGCTAGGCACTTGCCTGAGCGAAGTGAGGTGCTAAAATATAAAAAATATATAATATAATTAATAAATATAATTATTTAAATAAAAAAATATGATACTAAATTAAGAAAATCTTGCAAAATCACAATATCACATTAACAAAAAGTCTCAAAATTCAAAACAATAACAATAATTTCAAATAAATAAAAATTAATAATATGAAAATCAAAATAATATATTATTAATCTAATAAATAGAAATACTATTACTAGTATACAGTTAGCAGTATACTGTTAATATACTGTTAACAGTATACTATCGAAGTGAGAAGAGTGTGAGTAAGAGGAAGATCGAGGCTGCTGGCTGAGAGCAGCGATAATGCTAGTAGTGAGCAGCGGGAGCAGCGAGCGATGATAGTGGCAGTGGGAGCAACGAGCGACGATAGCGACGAGCGGCGACACCGGCAACGACAGTGGTAGCAACAAGCAACGACAGAGGGAGCGGTGACAGTGGTAGCGGGAGCGGCGAGCACGGTTAGGGTTAGGAAGTCGCGAGAGGAAGGCTGATATCGGTGCTTTAGTTGGTTCGATTGAACCAACTAAAGCACTAGAGACCGAACCAGACCTAAAATGCTGGTTCGGTCGCCTAGTTTAACCCGGGCGCTTGCCCGAAGTGCTTGGTGCTTGGGCTCGGGAGAGCGCCTAGGCGGCGCTTCTTTGAAGCGCGGGCTTGGAAATGAAGCGAGGTGATCGGGCCTCTCCTCGCCTCGCCCGAGTGCCTAGGTGAGCGCCTGAGCGCCTATTGAAATCACTGGATGCTTTTATAAAAAACTGAATCATAAAATGATTCTATTTGGTGAGCTTGTGTACGCATTTTCTTATATAAATGTTGATCTAATGTGTGATTAGAAATTATTACTCAAAATAGAAAGGCTGGTACATGAAAGATGCATGGTAATTGCTGTTTGGAGGTCAAATCTGATTCAGCTCAGGTGGTCATATTGGGTTAAATTGTGATGTTAGCTTTAGCCAATGGAAGGCCTTACTTTCATGGAGCTTTTCTGTACTTAAATAGACTTTATGTACTAGAATACCACAAATGAAGCTTTCTGTACTTAAATGGAGCTTTCTGAAGGAATTACTAACACTTGATGGCCAGAAGAACGAGATCTGAACTGGCTTGATTTAAAGAGAAAAGAAATATTAAACCACAAGGGGATTTTCAACTTGCACTTAGATTGTTGTATCTTCAGTTTGGTTCCTTTTGTTTTAGTTTTGGATCATGTCTAATGAGTTAGTCATAAGTAAAGCCTGAGTCAAATTTGGAAATCTACCTTTTCTGGTTTCTAGGAAAAATTGAAAAATATTTGTTGTGTGGACTTCTTCTAATAAAGAGGTTTATTATTATTTTACAGTTTCCCCTCCCACTTATAAGGAGTCAAGATGCTATCTATAAAAATAGCTTTGAAAGGGTCCAAAAATGTACAAAAGGTCAACATGTACTGGGAAGTCTAGAAGGATGGCAGTTTTAAATATTATAAACTGGAAGACACTACTGAACAAGGAAGAGATACTATGGGTTTCATAGAAGATACATAGCAATATTATAAACTGGAAGACACTACTGAACAATGAAATGGCAGTTTTTACTTGTGTTATCTATTCTTTTACAATTATCATTTTGTTTTCTTTGATATTAGCACTTCCTTTGCATCTATTTCTATCTAGAGTTTTTTGCTTGATTCTTTGAAGTATCTTGACAAAGAATGATATTTTGTATATTTAGCTGCTTGTAACATTCTGTTTTCTGTTTCCTTTTAGGACATCCTTTGTTTCCCAATGTGTTTAATAGATTTTTTTTCTGTGATTGTCACAATCTAGGAGGACATGGCTGTTGATTTGACTAACTCTAGTAAATCATGTTTAATTAATTTGAATTTTAGTTGATTTACTTGTCTATCTTGACCTTTTCTATGGAATTGATGCCTGCTATTTTGTTTCATGCACTTTAGCTAAATGATTTATTTTAAAGTTTTGTTCTTTGACATTGTGAAAGTTTTTGGTTCACCTCAATTATAGGTGTCATCAGTAGTGTTTGAAAATTGAAAATAAAATTTGGATCAGCACTGTGACTGTGGTTCTTGAATAGGCATAAAACCAAGTTATTTCTGTTGAAAAATAAGTCAAATATAAGGAATAGGTAAGTGGTGAAAATGAGAAGAACGCGAGGACAAGAAATATCAGGGTGATTGACAAACCCATATGTCATGCATGTCATCTTTGGCTTATCTCCTTTGTTGGTGCGGTCAATTGAAAAATTTTCTTTCATCTTCTGTTTAATATGATCCTACCCTTTGATCCCATGTTCCTTTTTTTGTTGGTCTTCCTCTAGGCTTTCACCATTAAGAAGCCCATCCCATGATCTTCAAGATGTTTTGTGGAGCACAATCTTGTGTTGAAAGATGCACTTAATCTAATCGAGGCATTGAAATCTCTTTTCAATAGATCTGAAACACCCAGGAAGGTGATGTATGTTTTGCTAGTGCTCCATAATTTGTTTGATCAAACAGGTTGACCCAGTGGAGCTTGCCCATGAAACATCTTAAATTAAAAGACTTGAATCTAACATTTTCATGATTGGACATCAAATGAGATACAAAAATTCATTGTTTGGAATTAAATCCAGTTTCTTAAAAGTTTGATCTTAATGAAGTGATCTCTCTATTTGCAAGTTGCTGCATGAATCAACTGATTTCTGTTAGGAATCTGGAGTCCTGGACAACAATGTCGTGGCTTATTAATGTCTTTGTCATAGCTTTAATTTCTTCTGACACCATTGGCCATCATGGTCAAGCGGCACACCGATGTTAAGCCCTAATAGCTGATATAATTTGTTGGATGTTAAATTTACATCTTTATTTTATTTTTTTCTGAACAAGATAATCACGTTTAGGATTATCTTGTTCAAAATTTTTAGAATTCATGATAAGAATTTTGAAGTATTGGATTTTAGTTACAAGCAATTGATAAAGTCACTTGTGTGTCTATAAAGCGTGACATCACTTTTGTTTTCAGTGGTACATGGTTGCTTTCAGGAGGCCTTGTTAGGATGCTGATGGAAGACTCTGGGGAAAAGGATGATTCTTATGCATTAGCTGCTTCAGGCATGTCTACTCTTTTCAAAATAAATATCTGTGCTCTAATTTGAATTCTTTGCATTTATATTATCTACATCTTCTGCAGAAAACATGTCATACTTTCTTATCTTGCTTCTTCCTTATTGGGTTTTCACATCTGTAAAATCTTCCTAACCATGAACTGCCTGTGAATGGATATTTTTACCTTTTTTGTTTAAACATCGTCCTTTAATGTTGATCTTCTCATGGTGAAGTTGGTGTGTGTTGTTGATGATATATTTCAGATCATGAATATCTATATTAATATAACAGACCTGTTTTTGTGCTCAGTAAGCATCTTATGAATTACTTCCACATGTGGTGGTCTGCTGACTGAAGAAGGGTAAAGACTAAAGACATTGATGGAATGGAACTCCTAGAAACTCGGGGATGCTAGTACATATCTAAATAATACATAGAGCCTACATAAAGGGTAATAACCAACCATTGATATGTACTTTAATTTCATTGGTTGCTCTTCTTAGCCAACTTTCACCGTGTTCATATACCCACTGAAAGCATCAAGATATGGCTAGAGTTTATGTTGTCTAAATTATAAGATCAACAAGGTTATCTGCATAAAGTGTCTCTGGTCATCAAGCTCTGTTGAGGGCACATCACTAGTGTGATCTTGATCATTGATTATATGAATCTTCTAATATATGTTATAGACTAGTATTCCTTATTTTCTTCTATTGATTCAGTGAAGTTTAAAATGCTTAATTATGTCATAACTAAGTGTGCCATTATGTCATTGCAGTTCTTGATTTCACTGTTCAGCTTGTGGAGAAAGGAGCAGAGGATAACTTGGTTTCTGCTTTTATTATATTCTCTCTTCAGTATGTCTTTGTCAATCATATGCATTGGAAGTACAAGTCAAAGCATTCTTGTTGGAAAGTGACACTGAAGGTTGATTCTTCTATTCTTTGTGCTTGTATAAATATTCAATGTTATTGCTCTGGCCATGGTAGTGCGTACAAGATTTAATCCTTTCTTACTCTTTTGTAATTCCTCTTCTAGTGTTTATGGAATGTGCTCATAATGTTGATGTGTTATGCGTGTAACTTCAATCTATGCTTCCTCTACATATTAATCGACATAGACTACTTTAATCATTGCTCTGCATTTGTTTTGGGTGACTTGTGAAACTTCATTAGATTGATGATGATATTTTGCAGGTTTTTGAAGTAATAAGAGTTGCATCAGAGCATCAAAGGATTCACAAAAGCTCAGTGGCATCATATGGGACATTTTACTTTATGACTCCTCTATCCATAATATCCTCTGCCGGATTATGTGTATATCAGCAGAGGCCTTGGTATGCACTAATGCTATTTTGTGATTTTTTTTCCTTTGCCATTTTATCAAGTTCCTAATGCTGACAGTTCTGATCTGTGTGAACGATGAAAATAACAGAGGTCATATATCAGTCACCGTCATGAATTCAAGGAAGTTGAAACCTTCAGCTTGCTATCTGTTCGCTTTGTTCTCTGGCTATTGTTGTGTTATCAGGAACTTTTAAAAGCTTCCTTTGCTATTTATTTTGTGATTTTTTTTCCTTTGCCATTTTATCAAGTTCCTAATGCTGACAGTTCTGATCTGTGTGAACGATGAAAATAAACAGAGGTCATATATCAGTCACCGTCATGAATTCAAGGAAGTTGAAAACCTTCAGCTTGCTATCTGTTCCGCTTTTGATGTATTATGCTCTATTGTGCCTTATATATCACAGGTGAATAAATTTTTAATACACACTGACAATACTTGTCTACTGAAGTTTTTGTTGTAATTTCTAATTTTTAGAAATGATGTATCCATATAGTCAAATTCTGTTTAGCACAGACTTACTAGTTCAAAGTAGTATTATGGTGTTCTCTGGCTATTGTTGTGTTATCAGGAACTTTTAAAAGCTTCCTTTGCTATTTATTTTGTGATTTTTTTTCCTTTGCCATTTTATCAAGTTCCTAATGCTGACAGTTCTGATCTTAAAAGCTTCCTTTGCTATTTATTTTGTGAGTTTATCAGGTTCTGATTCTAGTTTCCTGGATATGTTTGATGCACAATAGTGTTGTATGTTAAAATATGTCCATAGTGCACTGTGTGGTTGATGCAGTAGAGGATTTGGCAAGACGTAGACATCAAATGTATGCCATGGATCAAAATGTTAGTGGATATTCTTGTAGGTACCACTCTGATAACTTCCCATCATGCTACAGATGCAGGCTGCATGCCATGTCATCATGTGTATCTCATTTGCTATCTATTTAAAAATTTGAATTTTACCTATGAAATATACAGTTGTGTCAAAACTTGGTTACGCTTTAATCAGTGTAAAATAAAATCTATTAATGTGGTAAATTGCATCAAAAGAACTATATGAATGTGGACACAGCTTGGCATGGCTAGACATGGTGCAAAGTTTATATGTACAAAGTTTATACTATACTGTGCATGTGGTCTCCACACAGGTTTGGTACATCTTACTTTAGTTCTTCGCATACGTGTCTAGATTGCACTATTTTCGTGGCAACTATCGATATTTTAGCTTAGTGGAAAAGTTTATATTATTGTTTATCATAAGTCAGCACTAGATCATTACTGTATTTGCTTATTTTCACCATCTTTATCACCATGATTTAACCTTTTTTTGTCAATGTAAGAATGAGATCAATTATATCAGACCATTAAAATCTAAAAAGATTCCAAGCATTCTTAGAATTTACTAGTGTTATGAATCTGATATTTAATGATAGGACATTCTTATCATGGAGGAAGAATTTAATTACCACTTTCATGATAGAATGCCTGCATGCGTAAGAAATATGAACTTAAATAACAACACAAGCAAGATATAATATACTCATTGCCAATTTCCACTAGTTCAGAATTACTTTTGCAAGATGAATTTAGATAAGAAAACAGAATACAAGTGAAGACCTAATATTGGTGGATGGGAAGATTGAGTTTGCAGTTCAATCTCTTGCAACAGTGGAGCAATAATCTCCCTTCCTAAGACATATATCCATAGAAAATAAATACAAAAACCTATTTCATGATAGAATGCCCACATGTGCAAGATATAAGAGCTTATAGGACAGGTAAAAAAAAAGAAGATACAATGTACTCATAACCAATTGTCACCAATTGAGATTCTCCATTCGGGAGTAGTTTGAAATTTAAGTTGTATGATCCTTTGGGATGACTAATACACTTGTTCATACTTTGGTGCTTCATGAAGGAAAAATGACGAATCATGGTTTGCCTTATCGGTCCGTACTGGTATACCGATCAACCATCGGTATGGTATGTACTAACATATTGACACATAGTACAGTGTGTACTGACATATTGGTATGTACTGCTTATACCGATCCCCTATTGGATCGGTATGTACTGCTCGTACCGAGCGGTATATCGTGGTATGATGAACCTTGATTTTAATCATGTAACCTTTGTAACTTGATTGATGATATTTAAATTTTTAAGTAGAGTTCCAATCCCGTAAGAGAAATGGATCATATGGGTATCTAAAATTTGCCTTAAGTAGTTGGTAACTTGAGAATATTTCTGAACATCCAACAAATGTTCGAATAGCACCTGTTTTCCACATGTCAGTATGAGGCAGA
Organism: Musa balbisiana; assembly: GCA_004837865.1. Lineage (NCBI taxonomy): Eukaryota > Viridiplantae > Streptophyta > Magnoliopsida > Zingiberales > Musaceae > Musa > Musa balbisiana. Next base: position 860,386 of record CM017198.1, read on the forward strand.
TGTGTTTTTAAGTATCAGATGTCCAAAGATTCTTAAGTGTTTAGAAATCATCTTTGGACATTACATTAATGGTCATGATTCTGAGTTTTAGAGTTGGCTGTTTGTTGTGTATTGTACTGAATCAGCAAGGCACCATTATGTTAAATTTTAGTTTGTACTAGATGACAAGTAAGGTGGTGGCGAAAATCAAAGCATGTCATTGGCCACCTTGATGTGGAAGAATTAAGTTTAATGGGGACACGTCATAAATGATAGAATGATAGGTTTTGATATCAATATCGTGTCATTTTATGACAAAAGAACAAGTTGTTACAGAAAAGACTAATAAACAAATGATCCTTATGCATTAACTTTATGTTCCAGAATACAAACCTTATGAACTTTGACAAGAGTTGTGAATGAGCTGAACATGAACAAAAGATAGCACAATCATACTTGGTTCAATCAAACCACCGATGTTTGAGCTTGGACTGATGTTGATGTTGTCTGTGAGACTAATTTTGCTCATATTGAGCATGAGCAAACTAGCTCCAGTTTAGCTTGTTTGCCTTCCACTGGTTTTGCTGCTTCACGGTGAGGGGAAGCAGCATCATGAAGGCAGCAACCTTGGGTGCAAGCAAAGGCAGTGCACGGAGTTGCAAGAGGGAAACCTTAATAGCTGAGAGCAGAGTAGGATAGTTCAGATGGCCAGGCAGTGGTGAAGGTGATGCCAACCTTACTCCATGCAGGCCAGAGATGTCCATGGTCCACTTCTGTTATCAGAGTTGATCTATGTAAAGGGAAGGGCTGAAGGGGGCGATCAGCTACTCATCACCCATGTCAACCATCATGGGTGTCTACCGCATGTGGTGCTAGCCGCCAAAGATATGGCTCTCTCAGCCCCAAGTGGAAGACAAAAAAGGAAAACTTTATATCTAGGGTTAGTTCTCACCTAGGGTTTTATATGGACTGACATTAACAGTACCTGTTATATTTAATGGATAAAAAGAATAATTCTCTCTCTATATAAGAATAGATCTATGGCTATACTAATTCAGAATATGTATCATATGAGAGTGTTGATTAATTTACAGTCAAGGTGTTTGACTTGATTAAATGAGATCATGTGTGTATTGCTTGGTAAATATTTTGTGTTGAATGACTGAGCTGTGTTGAATGGGCTTAAAATTGTCTACAAAGGATGGAATATACTGTTATCTGATTTTGTCTCTTGATTCCAATCTTTATATGCCACTAGAAGTTTCTCTTTTGAATTTATTTTTCAGGTCATTCTCTAACTAGAAGTAGTATACTCTTGAATTTTAAGAATCTTCTGGTGTTCACTTTTATTTGTTAGATATGACTTTTTGTCTCCAAAACATATGATTAAGCTCTTATATTATATGTGAAAAATGGAATATTTTAATTGTTTTATATGTCTCTTTCCTGCAAACAATGTGACTACACTTCAAATTTGTTCCAATATAATGGTTTTCTTTGTTCATAAATACAACTGTTTCCTTTTGTTCAGTAAGCAGTACTTGAAAGTTGAAATTGCCTATACTGATTTCAGGAAACTTCTTCAAACGTGTCAGCTCTTGTCCAGATGGTGTTGTCACCTTCAATTAAACCATTGCCTGTTGTTCAAGCAGCAGTGTCATTGATTTCCTTCTCTGAAAATTCTGTAAGCTCAATCTATTCTCTTTTTTTGCTTTACATTTTTGGGTTCCAAGTTCATGATAATCTTTGTTGTCAGCTTTTCTTTTTCAATTTAGCTTTTAGTAAGTATTGTGTTTATTGCAGGCATCGAGTAGGAACAGTTCTGACATGAGTAGAATTATAGTAATGGTGTTTGGGGTCCAATCTATGCTTTCTTTTTTGAAGTGTTCAGGCTGCACATGATTTTCTGTACATTTTGCTTCAAAAGCACCAAATTAGGAATATTTCAAACATGAGTTTCTCCATCACTCCATCAGTATTGTGATTCTCATGATTTCTGTTAGACTGCTACAGTATCTAGACCCTGTTCTCTGACCACTGACATTGGACCTATATTGTTCTCGCTTTTTTGATTGCTTGTCTATGATCTATGTTTATTAATTTGTACTCTTGCTCTTTCTGTGTATATGTATATGTATCATAGTTATACCATCTTTAGGCCATTTTATCAGGGAAAGATTTTTTCCCCATGTGTTATGTAGATATCTTACTGTAGGATTTCAGCTTGGGAAATGGAAAGGTTTTTCTGTTAAGCTAGGCAATTAACTGAAAAGAAATAAAAAAATATTACTTGAGATTTTGCCTGAGGCTATTGAAACATTGGAAATTTGAGATTAATTGGTGGGGACAATGTGGCTCTTGCCTCAACCTTTATTATCCTTGCTTAAAGCCTGACACATTTCTTTGATAAGATAATGTTCTCTAAAATAGAGATAATATGGTCAATTGGCTCAGGTGTACATATTTCTCTCGTATGTTTTAATGATTGCTTATACTGCTATATTAATACATTACAAGTCTTTTTATGCAATTAGAAAGTCACCTTATGTGTCAGTTTGGATTGCACAAATGTATTTTGCTTTGGTCGACACATCTATCCTGATCTAGCTACATAATTTGTGAAGCTGCAGCTCAAATTGTTCAGCATGTATAAAGGAGATACTTCTTCTATAGCTGTTCTGAACAGTCAAGCTAGTCTTTTTTTTCTTGGCAATTATAGGTTATAGTCCATTTCCAGCTTACACTTGGAGTTGATATCACGTAAGAGAATTTTGTTTTTTTCTTTTTCAGGCCATTCAAGTGGCTGCGACTAGAGCTCTTTCCTCTTTGTGTTTTATAGCATCAAGACTTCAGTCCTACACGGTGGAGAATGTCAGCCCTGTGCAGAAGCTGTTCAGGTTGTAGCATTTCCTCCACAGATTCCTTTATAATTATCTATTTTGAAAGTGAAGATAGCATCTACCTCTTATTATTATACCTCCCATTCAGATAAAAAAAAACTGCAGATGGCTGTTTTGTGCATTTTAGATAAGGATCATTATCTATTCTGAAAGTGAAGATAACATCTACTCTTATTTTTTATACCTCTTTGTCAGATAAAAATCTGCAGATGGCTGTTTTGAAAGTGAAGATAGCATCTACCTCTTATTTTTTATACCTCTTTGTCAGATAAAAAATCTGCAGATGGCTGTTTTGTGCATTTTAGATAAGGATCATTATCTATTCTGAAAGTGAAGATAGCATCTACCTCTTATTTTTTATACCTCTTTGTCAGATAAAAAATCTGCAGATGGCTGTTTTGTGCATTTTAGATAAGGATCATTATCTATTCTGAAAGTGAAGATAGCATCTACCTCTTATTTTTTATACCTCTTTGTCAGATAAAAAATCTGCAGATGGCTGTTTTGTGCATTTTAGATAAGGATCATTATCTATTCTGAAAGTGAAGATAGCATCTACCTCTTATTTTTTATACCTCTTTGTCAGATAAAAAATCTGCAGATGGCTGTTTTGTGCATTTTAGATAAGGATCATTATCTATTCTGAAAGTGAAGATAGCATCTACCTCTTATTTTTTATACCTCTTTGTCAGATAAAAAATCTGCAGATGGCTGTTTTGTGCATTTTAGATAAGGATCATTATCTATTCTGAAAGTGAAGATAGCATCTACCTCTTATTTTTTATACCTCTTTGTCAGATAAAAAATCTGCAGATGGCTGTTTTGTGCATTTTAGATAAGGATCATTATCTATTCTGAAAGTGAAGATAGCATCTACCTCTTATTTTTTATACCTCTTTGTCAGATAAAAAATCTGCAGATGGCTGTTTTGTGCATTTTAGATAAGGATCATTATCTATTCTGAAAGTGAAGATAGCATCTACCTCTTATTTTTTATACCTCTTTGTCAGATAAAAAATCTGCAGATGGCTGTTTTGTGCATTTTAGATAAGGATCATTATCTATTCTGAAAGTGAAGATAGCATCTACCTCTTATTTTTTATACCTCTTTGTCAGATAAAAAATCTGCAGATGGCTGTTTTGTGCATTTTAGATAAGGATCATTATCTATTCTGAAAGTGAAGATAGCATCTACCTCTTATTTTTTATACCTCTTTGTGACAACTTTCAGAGTGTTTTTCCAGGCAATTTCTCTTGATTCATTATGCAGGTTTACAGTTTTAAATTAATCTGCTTACATGGTTGGCAAAACAATAGGGTTAGGATCAAGAAACCTACAACTTGGCTATGAAAGATAAAAAGTTAGATCCTTTGTATATTTTTGAACTTCAAGTTGGCACATAACATGATATGTGAGTATTGGTTCTTACTCAAGTTTATTAACAAGTTCTCTTTCACCTTTGAATATCTTACATATATAGGATCAGTTTTGCTATTAGGCAGACATATTCTTTGTAATTGAATGTCATTTCTGTGTATCCTACATAGATCCAACCCTTGATTCTATATGGAGAAATGACACCAGGATATAAAAGGTTCAAACAAACTTTATACTTCATTCCAAACAATTCTTGTTTGTTAGTTGACTTTTCTCCAATATAGTTTTCATTCTTAGCCATTGTTTGTAAATGGTGTTTGAGCATTTTTATGATAGTAACATTTTTTAATTAATTTTCTCATATAATGCATGTTTTAAAATACGAGTCCTGTAAGACAATTTTAGCTTGGTACTATTCTGTCATGTCCTTAGCTAAGATTGCCTAATGCATGCGGCACAAGGGTACCTTAACCTCGTGCACTACACAAAGGTCCTACACAATGAAGAAAAGGTTAGAAAGGCGAACGTGCGGGTAAGTTGTCACTGTTGTGCATGAAAAGGACAAGATACTGGGATACAAAATAACACAAAACAACTAACTTTTATTAGGCTCAAAAGGGTCTTGAAAACAGGCTAAACACGCACACAAAGGGGGCTCCGAAGGTAATACAAGTCCAATGTTCACATAGCACCTTCGTTGAATAGAAAATGAGCACACAAAAGATGGTGCATCACCTCTCAAACATATGCCTAAAACACCGTCCACTCGGGTGCTACCTAGGGGTTTCCAAGGTGCTAAGACAGTTGATATTTCGCACCGCTAGTCCGTTAGTTAGAAATCAGCTTGTGGCACATGAGAATGGTGCTGTTTTGGACCATTTTTGTGCGGCATTGTGCAACATGAAATGTTTTTGAGTTTTACATGACGGAACACAAAACAGAAACACTGGCAACAAACAAAAATGGGGCTGACAATAGTGTTTTCTGCCCTGTAAAAGCTGCCCTAAAGAAAAAAAACAAAAACATGAAGAACACAACAAAAAACCAGAATCGAAAACCGCCATGGACAAGCGTCGAACACCTTGTCTGCGTTGCTCAATGACATTATTCAGTACATCATTTTTTTATGAATTTTAAGTGATTCCTGGCAGTGTGTCAATACCATAGCTGTCCTACAGATGTAGCAGACTGGTGTTTAAAACTTCGGTCATAATGTAAGGATTATCTTTTTAGTACGAAACACCATACAAGCTGTTGTCTGGTAATGGCATTTCCTAAGATAAAAAAAAGAAAAAGATGGAGAAAATACAAAATGGCCTTGACTTTGGTCGTATATCCTTTTCTTTTGTGGTGATTACCTGTGATATGGTTTAAATAATTGGAGTACTTGTGGTTGTTTTGAGTCTTTTGACCAAGCTAGACTTAGCATATAAGCTGATATGGAATTGGTTCGGTTCAGTTGGGTTGGTCAAAACTAGTTTGACCAGGCATGTATTTATTAAACCCAGTACAGTTTGAGGCATGGATATTGAACCAGTTATGTGTATCAACTTCTGAATATAGCCCGTTTGCATCATTTGTGAACTTCTGAAATAGTGCTGAAGCATTTGAAACCCTATTGAATCCTTAATACTTATCTGAAACTGCCCTTGATATTTCCCTTCTCCTAGAATTAATTGGTGCTGGAAAACCATCAGCTCAGTATGCATCATTGAATTTGGCAGGTGTACCCAATGCACGAGCTCTTGCCAATGTGGGTCTTGGGATGCATCATTCTAAATATAGAGATGTTTCCATGAGTTGAACCCTAGTCTCTCATGTTGTAAGACACGAGCAATCTCACCTTTGTACCTTGTTCTGCCCTCTGAAAAATAATATTCCATTATCGGTATTTGAACACAGGTCGCCTGGGTGAAAGCCAAGCATCCTAAGCAGACTGGATGACCATGGAATCTTTATCATTCGATTTGGCGTGAGACTTAAATCTTGGATTCTTGTCAAGACTGCCAATTTTGTGCCTTTTTCAGTTGCCAAAGTGGGATTTTTGTTGGAAACATTTCAATTTAGCTGATAATGAAATCCCTAGGCAAAAGTCCATGTCATTGTTATTTAGCGGATCTAGTGCACAAGGCTCCCACCAATGCGGGTTATGTGAAGTATCTATGTTTGCAGCTTTAAACCTATATGTAAACAGGTTGTTTCTATGACAAAGATACACTTTGATGGTGATGATACTGATGATGAGGAGTACCGATTTGTAGGGCCAGTGGTATGGATGCAGGGGGCATGATGACAATAAGCGACACTACAGGTGACAACAGACAATGAAAGGGGTCACAAGAGAGTGTATTGTAATGCCCTTGCCCTATGTAGATTGCCTAAAGCTGGTACATACAGGTTCAGGTGAAATTGGATTCCTTGATGGGTTAATGTTGCCGTAGGGGATTGTCACATATTGCTGTCATGGTGCAGATACTTGATGTCACTTTTTTGTCACATAGCATGCTGCTATATTTTTGACATGCCTTCGTGCTCAAAAATTTTGGAAAATTATTATGTAGCTCATAAGGAGTTTCTGAATCATGTCTTCAGTCTTGGTTGATCTCTTCTTGAGTTGATTGAATGCATTAGGATCAACTTGTCTTGATCTAAATCTTCTTCCAAGTTCTGATTTTGGACCAAATTAGTAGTTTTAAACCTAAATTTTAAACCCATTGATATGGATTAACTGAAACCATAGAAACCTATCTCAAGCTGATAGAGAACCATCTAGGTTTATCAAGGATTTTAGGAGAATTTATTTTAGACAAAGAAATCAGTAAAAAGGCATCAATTAATTGGCCTAGAAACTCTAAGAGTTGTGTGAAAAAATGAAGAGTGTTTTGGCTTTTCTAGGTGTTAACCTTGGGACTCTACTTTTGTATTAAGTGCATTTTTTTTCTTCTCAGTCATGATCAATTTTTTAAGGTTATTTAGGTCTTCTAGAAGTCACGTTTTGAGTTTTTAAAAGACATGCAAATTCCCTAGGAGGTTGCTTTTGTGAATCATTGTCTTCATTGATTATATTAAAGCTTCTAAGCCCCTATAAATAGTGGAACTTATCAATGGATGAAATACTTCAGATTTGAATAAAAAAAACTTACATCTTCCCTCTTTTAGTTTCTTACTCTCTCTCTAATCTCACTCCTCTCTTGCTCTCTCTCCTCATTTCTTTTCCATTCTACATCACAAGCCCTTCAAATTTTTCAATAAAATATATATTTTGTGGTTCTTTATAGAAATTCACTATCTTGATTTGGATTGATCAAAACCATCAAAACTTGAACCATAGTGTTAAAATTATTAAAAGTATATTGCAACTACTAAGATTTTGTCAAAAATATATGAACTACATAAACTCTCCTTTTGAGCATCAAACTGAGATGGAAACCAAGATCGGATTACCTTGGTTCGATAAAATTTAGCTTTGACATAGATGGTTGAGCATCAAACTGAAGTGGAAACCAAGAGTGGATAGCTTGGTTTGATAAAATTTTGGCTGTGGAATAGATGATCTATATGAAACATCTATAATTCTGGATTTGTGAAGTTAAAAGAGTATCATAAACCAGTCAAGAATATCATAAATCCTCATTGGGTCTGAAAGGCCAAAGCTGTTTCCTGAAGATCAAGGTGCAAGTGTCAACATGGAGAATAAATTCAAGGAGACGATATGATTCAGTGATGATGAGTTCTGAAGTTGGAGTTTCATTTTTGACAACTGAAACTGTTGCGGCAAAGAGAAATTGTACTTTGTACTTTGTAGGACATTTTTTGGAGTAACATAATGGGATGGTAGTCAGATGACAAAATGACTTTCATCCTTCTCTTTCATGTTTCATGTGATGTTAGGAGAAATATAACAATTAAATTTGCACAATATCTGATAAATTTGTGTTTTTTAAAATTTTTTGTCCACATTTCTGCAATTAAATTGATCCACTTGCTCTTTCTGTGTCCACTTCTCTGCAATACTCTTCCAATGCACTTATTTAATTTCTTTACGAGATTTGTTCTTTGCACTTAAATTTGCTTCATTTCAGCCCACTCTCCTCAGTTCTCTGATATTTTCTGAGGAAAAAGAGGAGGTATCATCGGATGTTACCAGTGATTCAGTGAAGCAACTTGCTGCTGTTCCTGTTGCAGAAAATTTGGGTTCATATTGTGCTACTAGTCCAATTGAAGCTATTCGAAACTATGTAGAGAGTTCAGAGATTCTTTTCGACGGGTAACTTGTCATACCTTTTTCTAATGATGAATCATATCTACTATGAATTTTGCTTTTTAAATTTCCTTTAATCGTTCAATAAAAGTAAATCTGCTTCTTTATCTTAGTTGGGGAGGTTGCTTATAATTTTAGCTTCTCAAAGAAACATAGAATTTTTTTTGGGTGGTAAGTTTATCCTTACAAACTTGTTAGTTGGATCTAATATGTAAATTGTCTTATCGTTGCATTTCTAGTGGCTCTTAGTTTGACCAGGGAATCCTTGATGAAGCTCGTAGGCTGTAAAGGTTCCGTGCAACCCCAAATAGTTGGGTACCTATGGCTTCTTGTTAACATGTTGCTGTTGTGTTGTCTTTATGGTGTTTGAGAAATTTTTGATGGCCTTATACTGGGTTGGATTATCCAATAAAAGAAACTTTTTTAAATTATGTGCTGTTTCTTTCATTAATGCACTTGCTTGTACTATACAGTTCTACTGCACTCTATCATGCGCCAATAGTTTGATTATCTAGATAGGAATTCTGCCTTCGCATAATTTTCACTCTATTTGTGATCATCGTTCAATTTTCTGTTCAATAAATTTTTTGATCCTATATATTATTTAATGGTGTAATGGATAGCATTACTAACATGGTGACACTTCCATATGTTCCAGTGCACCTCATTTATTGTGGAGTATCCTTAATTTTTTGAAGGCTTTATGGGAAGGGGGTATCCAATTTTCAAATATATTAGGGAAGATTAGGGTTTCTAAAAAATTCTGGGAATGCTTATCATCATTTCTCTCTCCAACTCATGTTATGAATGGTCTGCTGAAGAAAAGTTTCAACAATTCGAAGACTCAGTGCTTATCATTAAGGTACTCTCCATTGTCATATCAGAAAACTTTTCCATAGCATCAAATTACTTGTACTAGTCACTGCAACTAAATAGCTTTTTCATTTTCCTAACTCTAAAAAATCTAGTAGTTTTTCCAGCCCAGTAAGAGTTGGTGCTTCTTTGTAGGTACCGGTGCCTGGGTAATGTTCTAGGGATCATGGCACATGAACTGTTTTTTCTGGAAAAAATAATGCAATGTGAAAAACCTGACAAGGTGACTTGTACAAGTACGGTTAATGCAACATCAAGACATGCAAATGCTCTGTATGCACAAGAGATTTTGTCCACCTGGTTTGTCGATAGCTCTTTTCTGGAAAACTTGATCAAGTCTTTCTCTGACATTGAATATGACAAAGAGGTTGTCTTTCGTGCAAAGGTGAATTACTAGTCATTTCAATCCTTTTGGTTTCTTATTCTTTTCCTTAATTATTACTCTATCTTGACTGATATTTGTCTACATTTTATATTGCTCTTTTATTTGGCAAAAGGCTCTCGTGTTTGCTTTTAAGGTTTTAGAGGACAAGGAGAATCAGGCTGCTTGTTGATGTCTATGTCAATTGGTAATGTCTAAGATGGAAAATGGTTTACATTAATTGACTTTTTAACACTCTTAATAATGATGTTGGTGGCTTCAGATTTTATTTAATTTCGCAAATAACTGAACTTGTGAGGCATGGTTGAGAGTCTTGAGACTGTGGAATTAAACCACTGCAGCATTTGAAATAGATGATTACCAAGATGCTTTAGTGCTATTTTGTCATATCAGTGGAGCCTGTCACACACACCTTGTAAGGAAAGTTATTTTTTCATCAACTATATTAAATATTTATACACATTATTAAAATGTCCAAACATGATTGTATATCGAGATTCAATCTCAAACATAATAGTGCTTTTTGCTTCTTGGGATATGATATGTAGTCAGTTATCTAGAAATTCACCATTGGTGGACCTACTATGCATTTCCAGCAATATGCTATTTACATATAGAGATTTGACCTGGGTCTAATAATTGTTTCTTTCTAGTAGCTCGTACTGTCAAGGAAAAGTTAGTCATGCTGCACCAAGCTGCTGCTTATAAAAGTGGTCTTGGTGTTTACTATTACTTTTCTCTTTTTTAAATGAATAAATTTTAATATCTTCCAAAATAACTTTGTTTTCTGGTATGCAAAATCCTACTATTCTCTGCTGTCCAGTGTACTGTCCAACTGTAGGTACGATATATACCAAACTGTACCAACAAACGATACATGGGGGGTGTACTAATGTACCACCTGTATTAGTCCCCTATTGGACTGGTATGTATCGCCCATATGGAGCGGTAACCTTGGTTTGCTTATCAAAGTATTATTTTTTCTCTAGCTGTTCTTTTTTCTGTTGACTCTTTTGTGTATATTAGCCCAATAATCACTATTTGATCCTTGCTACTTTAGACAGCTATCATACAATTAGTTTGATTGTATTTCAAGTGATCTGTTCTACATTGTTTGTGTTTCCCTCTTTAAAGATTATTTTTTCTGTAGGTAGCTGTTTGTGTATGCATAATACATTTGATAGCTAAGTTAACTACTGGTAATGCTGGGAGCTTGTCCGTGTCTTTGGTTAAGAAGATCCATGAAATCTACAACACGGTTAGTGTTCATATAATCATTTACCTTCACTAAATGATTTAGGATTTTTCTATTTGTATAATCAGAATCTTGTCATGAATTTATTTCCTTAGTTTTGGTCCTTAATATTATTCTTATCTATGCAGTTAATAGCACATTCTGCCTTTTCTACCCTGTTGTCACTATATTCATTGCGTGGCTATAGGTATGCTTCTGAACTTAGTTATTGAAGTCTATATTGCTTATTAGTCCCACAATCATGTAGCTCATAACCTTATGCAAGTCACACTTGGTAGGCGGTCAAATAACAAAAACATCTATACCCTTATTGTGCAATCACTGAATTCTAGAAGGTTCACAAAGAGTAAATGTACAGTAGAAAGTAGAAAGTGAGACTATTCTTGCCACTTGCCATGGAATTTGTTATAGAGCACACTTCAAATAACAAACTTCCTAAAGATTTTGATTTTTAATCTACAAAATATTCAAGAAAAGGTGGTGCTGTTGTATCTAAACCAAAGAACCTAAATATATTGGCAAATAAATTGAGTGAGCTTTATTGACATTAAATTTTCTTGCGTCAGTTATTGCCAGAGCCAAATTGTGTGCCACTAAATGAGCATTTCCACATGCTGCATATTTGAGCATATACCTCTAAATGTGTTATTTATTTTCACTAATCCTTCACCGTTATAGGAAACATGCACAATATGCTGGTATTGTCTACACCAATCTCCTAATTCTTGTGATCCATATGGGGAAGGACTTGTTGATTGCAATCCTTCCTCCGACCGGATTTATGTATTGTGGAGGAGTTGTAAAAATTGTCATAGAAAGTTGAAATCCAAAAAGGGTAATTGATGGAAAACAATTCTTGGACTTTGTGGTAAGAATTTTGCTTTAAAACAACTAGTAAAACATGAAACTGATTGAAAAAGACTTTGTGAGCAGCAATGCTCAGACTTCTCTCACACATGCGCGGATTGTTTGCGGCAGTAGCTTGCTACCGACTTATCAGGTTTCTCCTCAATCGCAAGGACCTCCTCCTAAGGTTGTGACTGGAACCAACAACTGTTTGGTAGCTGTGGCTTCTGGGTTGAAGGAGGAATAGGAAGGCAAAGTTGCTGCTGGAAGACGAAGCTGCTTCTGGTTATTTCTCTGCTGCAGATTGCTGCCACAGGTTGTTGACAACAGAAGAAGCTGCAACTTGCTTGGCGGAAACAGATATCGTCTTGATCCCAAAGTTGGGGGTTCCCAAGGATGACTTGATAGATGTCAAGTGGCACCATTTCGTACGTCACCTCGTCAATGTATTGATTGGTGATTGCAAACTGAATCTTGCATTAGCAGTTAATCTTCATCTCCACATCCTCTTGGAGCCAACCCAGAAGATATGGGTGTTGTTGGGTTGTCCTGTTTAGGTTGAGCCTATGGACTAGGCTCATTGAGATGAGGTTTCTTTGCCAACTGGTATCGTGGATAATGCCAACGACCTTTTGTTTCACCTGGAGTTCAGTGTGAAGAGTTCTTCTTGAACATCTGGACCAGGTGATGAACTCAAATCTTTAACCTTTGGCCTTTCCATCAGCAATAAGCTCGGATCCGCATGATCAACCTACACAAGTTCAATGGAATCATCACCAATGGTTGCACGCCGTTGTCCGTCAACTTTGATTGTTCTTTCACTTTTTGCCAACGGTTGCAGTCGTTGTCCGTCGAATTTGATCGTTCTTCCACTTTTTAGGGAAGAGTTCAAGGTGTACCTTGCAATACTACTTTCTCACGTGCCCAGTAGTTTCACAATAATCTTTTTGAGGTTGAAGAGTTGTTGTCCTTTGAATCTTCTTCTTGATTTTTGGCCTTAAGAGTTGCTTTCCTAGGTTTCCTCCATGGTCTTTGCCACTACAAGTTTGGTTTTTTCTCTTGATTGCCATTGCCATCTTACTTGCTTTCGAGATATCCTGAACCTTGAAGAGGCTTAGTTTGGCTCCAATCTAGACGTGTAGTCCCCATGTGTTCTTTATGATAGTTTAGTGGTTGAGGGAAATCCCGAGTGACACTGCTTATCATCAGAACTCGGTGGCGTAGTCTTGCATTGTTTGATCTCACCCTTGGTGCAAGCTATGTCATCTTTTCCACCGATCTTCGTCATAGAATCAGAGGTATGCGTTACACCATGCTAGAGGCTGGTCGGTCAACTTGAGTTGTACGAGCGCCAGTTTGTCCTCGCTACTATACCCATAGAGAGTAAAAGAGTTTTCAAGTTGATCAAGCCATGCATCTAATACCATGGCATTGATGGAGCCATCATAGGAGGGTATGTCAATCTAGGCCTCAGAAGGGTTGAAGCCTCGCTTGTGCCATCAATTTTGTAGCATCATCATTGTTGTCGTCATGATGCGTTTTTGACGAACCGGTTTCAGATGTAAACGAAGATGGCTCTTTATCCTTCACTGCTATGCGCTTGTCTCCATTGTCTTTCACTGTCGGGTTAGCTTGGGATAAAATCCAATCCAACATGCCATCCATCTTTTGCGCAAACATTGCGACTTGGGTAGCAAGGTCCTCTGATGATGCTGGATTGCTTGCTGCCATCACAATGTCGTCTCTTTTGTCATTGAGCAGGGTTGAAACTCCAACTCCTTTAGTTCTTGCGATCTTTCCTTTGAGCAGATTTACATCTTGTGGAGGAGTTGTGAGGATTGCTGCAGAAAATTGATATCCAAAAAGGGAAACTGATCTCCTTTGCTTTGAAACAAAAAGTACTGAGGCACACAACTGATTGAAAGACTTCGTGTGCACTAGCACGGATTGTTTGTGGCAGTAGCTTGCTGCTGTCTTCTTGGTTTTCTCCTCCTTTCTTCTCAGCCACAAGGATCTTTGACTGAGGTTGCGGTTGGAAGCAACAGCTGCTGGGGTGGCTGTGGCTGCTGGGTTGAAGGAAGAAGAGGAAGACCGATGCTGTTGGAAGACAAGGTTGTTCCTGGTTGTTTCTCAGCTGCAGGTTGTTGACAGAAGATGAAGCTGCAGCTTGTTGCTGACTTCTTCTCTTCTTCTCTCTCTCAGTTAGAATTAAAGTTCTGTGGCTGGTTGGCTGGACTTAGGCAGAGGGTTGCTGCTTTGGATTCGATGAAGAGGGTGGTCAGCTGCTGCTGGAAGAAGAACTGCAGCACCTCTTCCTTTCCTCTTCTCTTGGCTAGAATTCTTGTATGGCTGGCTGGATGTGGAAGAGGCTCTTGTTTCTGATGATGGAAAGGGTTGCACATCCCTTGTTTTATATTTTGGGGCATGGGTTAGTGTCCTAAGTGTTTTAGGACTCCTCTAGGGCTGGCTGCCCCTTGCTTCCAACTCCTCTCCCAATCCGAGTCCAACTTGTATTGTGTCTTGCTGCAATTTGGAGCTGGTCGAACCTGGCTTTGGCGCTTCGAATTGAGCTCGAGTTGGGTTTGACCAGATTTTCATTGCATTAGAGTTTGACTCAAACTTCTGGTTGAGCTGAATTGGACTTTGACTCGAACTTGAGTTGGGCTGAACTTGAGTGAGTCTTGAGCTGTGTTGGATTGGACCCTTGAGCTCTGGTTTGAACTTATGAATGGTTCAATCAGATTGGGATCAATTTGGAGTTTGGTTCGAACTCCGGTCGATCCGGATTGGAGTTCGACTTGAACTTGGTTTGACCATCCCTGATCGTCTTGTCATGTTGTCACTTACCCTCCAACTACTGTGGCCAGTTTGGAGTGTTCAAACTACTCTACTTGAATATGAGGACATCAACATTTTATGAAATTCCTAACATTTTCAGCATAATATGCTTTGATCTCTGCAATAATACCCAACCATCATCTCTGGTACCTGCCTATACTAATACAAATATCCTATTAAAAAAATAACTAATCACAGTTATGTAAAATAGCTTTGAATCGTTTGACTTGATTAAGAAATTACAAATTGTTGATGATGAACGATTGTTTTCCAACAATCATTATAATGACCCCAAATTCATGTTATTCAGGTTATAGGATATTACTTACATTATGTTATCGGTGCATTACTTAAGCAATTTTGTTATGTAAGACAGTTGAATTTTTCTTACATGGTGTAATTCTTCTTTCTACTGCAAATCCATTCATGTTCTATATTGTTACTCAAGTTTGCCACCATGTGTGCAGTGAGGAGAAAGAACTTACAAGTCTTATAATTAGTGATCTTTATTACCATCTACATGGAAGGCTGGAGGGTCGGGAGATTCCATCCGGTCCATTTCAGGAGCTCTCAAATTTCCTGCTTAGTTTGGGAACATTTGAGTGCAATGATGAGAAATATGAGAGGATTTTTTTTCTTCACCTTGAAAATATCAGCATGTTTGACATAAAAAAGGTACAGGAGGAGATTGGAGCAGAGCTGTGGGATCTTTCTGATTGGACGACATCTAAAGAAGTTGCTGAAAGCATGTTCATGCACATGCATTCTGCAAATTCGTCTTTGACCATTGCAAGCTCCAAACATTTTGCTTTAGAAGCTCTTGTATCTGTCATAGCTGTGTACAAGGGAAATGTAAGTTATCCTGAATATTTTGACTCATTTCAATTTTCATATAGGCCAGAGGAAATTCTCTTTTGTTCTTTTCTAGTCACTGTTTATTTTTTCTGTTTGTTTTGAATGTACCACAGATGAACAATACAAAAGAATCATTCTTACATGGTAGAGATATCTCAGAGTCAGTTGTTGAATCAGGCATTCGACATCTTTGCGGTTGTTTGCAGCACGTGGCAGATATGCTAGTTCATGAACAAAATATGCCCGAGGGTTTTCTAAGAGTTTTTATAACCCAACAAGAGTTGTTGCTCATTCTCTCAGTTATCTTATTCAAACATAATTCACATAGAACTAACAAGATACGGTTCCTTCCTCTTTCTATACTTGAAACTAAATCAACTGGCTCAATCATCAAAGTTTGTGCTGATGTCAGGCCAATAACTCCTCTCCTGAGAAAAGCAGTTAAACTTGTGCTGACATTGCTCTTGACATCACTTGAATTCAGTAACGATATGTCACATGCAGACAATAAGTCTGATTTTGAAGTCAAGCTGTTAGCTGATGCATCTTTCATAAGTATTGGACTTCTACCAGTTCTTTGCAAGTACACACAAGATGCTGAATACTCTAATCTTTCTGTGGCAACAATGGATTTAATTATGAAAGCTTTAAATCCTGATACTTGGTTGCCAATTCTAAGGAAGCATTTGCCGCTCCAGCATATTCTCCAAAATATCCAGGAGAGAGATGCTCTAGCTTCTGCTCCTGTGATTTTTAATTTCTTGTTGACTTTGGGACGTACAAAAGGTGGAGCTGAGATGCTTTCTTCTTGTAAGTTTTTGTCTTCAACTATGGTGCTCTTAAGCAAGTTACATGATGGTAGGCCTTTCTTGAATAATCTGGATCAAAGTGAGATTACCACCATTTATGATGAAAAGCATGTGCATATTTGGGTTACCAGTTTGGCTATCATAATCTCCCTGATACAATCTTTAGGTGATGACATCTCTTATATGGATGTTATGGTCAGTGCTCTACGCTATTTCTTTTCTGAGAAGCCTTACATGCTCTCATTTTATTTTTCTGCTCTGAATCGTCTTGCCAATGATCATAGCAAGAAGAGAGCACAAACTCATAAATTTCAGATATCTCTCACAGCTCTTAAACTTATGGAAAACAGCCTCATGCTTTTATGTGTGCTTGCAAGATATCAAGCCTCATGGATTAAAGGCATGAAAGAAATGGATTCTGAGCTAAGAGAGACTATCATTCATGTTTTGGCATTTACAAGCAGGGGGGCTCAGCGCGTTGGGGATTCATTGGGTAGGTCCTTGACTCTTTATTGCCAACCAACTACCAAAGAAGAGGTTGAGCTTAATAGAAGGCCATCATTCATTAGGAGTCGACATGGATGGTTTACTCTCTCCACTGCTGGTTTTCTCACTAAAACTACATCTTCTGATTCCTTAAGCACAACTTTGTCTGTGGTGATCAGAAATGAGGAAAATGATAATGCTGATTTGGATTACCGGTCTCATTTCTCTGACACAATTGCTATACATATTTATCGGATAGTTTTTCTTCTTCTACAATTCTTGTGCATGCAAGCTAAAGCAGCCGTGAAGAGGGCAGATGAAGTGGAGTTTGTGGATCTTGCATATTTTCCTGAGCTTCCTTCGCCTGATATTCTGCATGGCTTACAGGTAAAACAAGTTCCTTATCTATTTGGTGGTGTAGAATATCATCCAAGTACTTAAAAAACTAATTAAGCTTTAGATATGTTGAGCTACATACACAAGATTTAGTCCTGCAATGATAAAATGAATTGGAGAGAAAAGGGAAAACCCATAGAGTATTACTCAAGATTTGGTGGTCAATGGTTCTTTAGCAATTTCCACTTCCTACTGTTCCTTGTATACTCAGTAGTTCAACTGTTTGGAAGATGGTATTGAAACAAATCATTGCTGAACTTCTATAGCAAGTCCTTTTTTATGGATGCAATTTAACATAAAAGCTGAGCTTGGCATAGGCTATGTTGCTTAACTTTAAATGACCATTGCACAATGGAGAATAAATTGCATTTACTTCCTCTTTTTGTTATGCTACCATCTATTTTCTCTGTGAACCAGATGTCATAGCTTCAGCTACAAAGACATACTCAATATTCTTCTATCTTGTCAAGTTGTACAACTGACTTACTATGTGTTGCTGTAGGACCAAGCCATTGCTATTGTCACTGAGCTTTGCAAATCCAGCAAACCAAATTCCATTGAGCCAGAAACAGAGAGTGTTTGCTGTTTGCTCTTGCAGATACTGGAAAGATCATTGTATTTGGAATTGTGTGTGTCACAAACTTGTGGGATCCGACCAGTTTTAGGGCGCGTTGAAGATTTTACCAAAGACATTAAAGGACTAATCCATGGTATGACTCCCTCAGCTTTTGTTGACAAGAAGTTGACATTTTGATGTGTAAATTTTGTGTGCGTGTATTTGCAAGAATATTCCTTTTTAGCTTTTTGCTTTGTCTTGTCTAACAGTGATTCTGCTGTTTTTTCTTTGTTCTTTTTTCTGTAGTGGTTGAGCAGCATGCAAACTTCAATCAAGCTCTAAAGTCATTAAGGCAGATATTAGCACTTCTGTACCCTGGATTGATGAAGACGAGTAATTTTGTATGATGTACAAATGTAAATGATCAACTCTGTGTTTTTTTCCCCCCTTTTCATTGTCAAGAAGCTACAGATTTTCAAATCCATATTGTCCATCTTTACTATACATCTTTTGCTTTCATTCTCCTAGCTATGAAACACTGGGTATGTCCCTCGAAGGTTTATGGTTAGGAGTTTATTATTAGTGACAGATCTTTGGTTGCTTAAGGGATCATTATCTTGGTCTTTTCATTGGATCATGCTAGTACTGAAGAACCTCGAAATTTTTATGATTGAAAATTGATAAAGTCCTGATTAGACTGGCACCCATGAAGCAAAATTCTTATTATGCTTGCACCCATGAATTATCAATGTCGCAGATTATCCTTGGATGTAATCTAATATGAGCATGCAAATGCTCATTGTAAATATTTTTCTAGGTCATTTTTGTGGCTTGTATCAATTAAGTATGATATGCACAACATTTTGTGTTTCTGTAGTCATATAACTAATTTCGTCTGTGTGAGACCATTTCCGATATATGAAAACCTTGCTATTGCTTGGCTAATTTAAGAAGAGAAAAGCCGGAAAGATGCATATGAATGGCATGATGATATTTTTTTGACTATAATATTTTTGATACTTCATGTAAGAAGTTAGATCTTATTGGATTCAGTGATAGTAATTAGGTCATAAGCTACAAGGAAAGAACAATATAATATATTTCTTATTTTATCTTGGTAAAGCTGTATTCACATGATCTTCAACAAAATAATCCATTCTTATGCTATTAACTTGTGAAACTTAATATATTATAGTAGCCTCTTATGTTTGTCATGCAATTTGGCTAAAAAAATTATTTCAGTTGCTTCATATACAATAAGAACATTAAATCAAAATTTATGTTGACCATAAATTAACTATTGCTTTAGCCAAAAAAAATTAGTATATTTATGAAAGATGACAAACATATCAATATAAAATTTCATTTCCTAAAGGAGCATATCAAAAACAAAAAAAAGTGAAACTAATTCATATCAAGACAAGTAAGTAAATGACAGATGTACTCACATAACCCTTTAAATTTAAAGTATTTCAACAAGCCATATATGAGATTGAATCAAATAAAAGTTAGCTTCTTGAAAGATGATATGTAGAGGGACCATGATACAAAATTTCTTGTTTCATTAATCTGATATTATTACTTTATCTAGAATAGGATATGGAGTTGTTTTCATATATGGAAAAGATTATTGAGCATAAGTCGATAGGCTAACCTCGACAGAACGAGTAAGAAACAATGAGAAGACTTGCTTTTAGAATCATCAACAACAAGTACATATGCTTGATGACAAATAGTGACGTGAATTCTATCCATGAGAAGCAACCACCAATCCTTCCAAATACTGTAACAGCTAAAGTTTCACATAGAAACATCACACGGTCGGGAGGGAAACGAACGCTTAAACCAATACCGGGAGGAGGGGGAGGAGGAGGAGGGCGACTCCTATTCCCACCCAACGCCCCGCTCCTCCACCGTAGCAGCCGCTGTCGTAAGGCGAGTTGTCTACGAGCTGCTGGCCGTCGAACCCGAACGCCTGGCTCGCCCCGCCCAGCGGATGCTGCTGCTGCTGCTGGTCGTACATCGTGTTCGACTGCGGCAGCTGCTGACCGCCCGACGCCGGCCGCCCGAACGGAAGATTCTGATCGTCGCCTCCGATCGGCACCGCGAAGGGAGGCAACGCGGGCGCCAGGCCAGGCGAGCCCGGCAGGCCACACCCCTGGTTCGCCCGCGGATCGTCGCTCGCCTTCCACGCTAACTCGCCGTCCTTGTCGCGGATGCGCATGTCGCCGTGGTCGACCAGCTCCAGCGTCTGCAGGAAGTTGTTGTCGGCGGACTGCGCCCCGGTGTCCCATACCGGGGTGCTGCCGTCGAACACCTGCAGGCCGTACGCGGTGAACACCGCGGCGCAGGTGTTGGCGCTGCTCACCGGGCCACACTCCGACTCCCACATGCTCCGCCCCGTGCTCGTGTCCTGCACCTGGATGTAGCAGAAGTCGTTGCCGAAGCCACCGGCCCCGGGGGCGGTCTCGCGGCGGAGGAGGCAAGCGGTGTACTTGCCGGAGGGGGAGGTGAGGAAGGGCACGGAGGTGTCCGCCGCGTGGGGAGGGATGCTCGCCAGGACTTGCTGCTTGGTCGTCCTCTCGATGGTGCCGGCCACGGTGGTGGCTTGTGCGGCTGGTGAGAGGAGTAGTAGGACCAGGAAAAGAGATGACGACACGGAGAAGGAGAGGAGGAGATCCATCGCCGTTTCGCTCGATGGTGAGAAGGCAGCGATGGGATGCATGCATGGAGAGAGAGGAAGCGACTTAAAGGCGTGGAAAGGAGGGTTCGGTGCAACGAAATCGATTCCATAATGGGGTTGGCGGCAGTGTGTTTGGTTACGATGATGACATTAATACGTGACTATCATTAGATGAACTAAGATCTGCCAGTTTGCCTACATGAGAAGGAATGGTTGATTCAATTTACAACTATTTTGGATTGGATCATAATGATCGAATTGTATCTGATCATGTTTTCTACCATATTCATATCAGAGATTAGTGAACATGGTCTGAGGCCAAAAATCACAACAGGAGAACAACATGTAGATGAAAATATATGTTTGTAACATTGTCTAAAACTCAATGAAAATATGTTTGATCCCTGAAATACTAAACCTACGAGGAAGGAGCAGAACCTTTTTACATCACATTACCAGTCAGAGAAAGAAGATGAAAATATATGTATGTAACATTGTCTAAAACTCAATGAAAATATGTTTGATCCCTGAAATACTAAACCCACAAGTAACAGAACCTTTTTAGTTCACATTACCAGTCAGAAAAAGAAAAAACACAAATACAGATAAATCTTGAACAGAATATTGACCTGAGGATCGATATTATTGAACAGATTGATAGTGCTTTGCTGATGAATAATTAAAGCCCGAGTTCCAGAAATCCCCACATTGGCTGAAATCTCTCACACTGAAGGACCATTTTTATCGATAAATAGATTCATAAGAACCAAACTTTTAAGATTATTTTCTCTTCACCTAACATTATGAATCAGTAGTCAACCTTCGGCAAGTTACTGCAGAAAGAATACTGAGAGGTGGCAGAGTTCTTAAGGAACCTGCTTGCTTGCCATCCAACCACTGAGACTTGTTCTTCTCCAACATCTTGCTACGATATTGACGGCACGGTCATAAATGTTGCACAAATTGATGCCTACAATAAAACCATGTCCAATCTGCCTTTCACTGGCTTTGGTGTATTTTTTCTGAGGCAAGCAATGGCAAAGGCTTCAGCATGTATCCTTGCTACCTGCTAACATTCAAACTGCACAACATGGTATGGCTTTGCATGACCTATCAAGAACATAACGAGCACAAAATCAGTCTTGCATGCCACTCTTAATACAATGGAAAGAAATAAGTATGAGATCAGGCAGGTGACAAGTAACAGATATAACCACGCTGAAAGCTTAGTTTAATTTGCAGGAAAGAATTCTAGAAAAGAGGAAACCTTGGATAATATACTGATGGAAGCGATGTGGAGGGATCTTAAGTAAACATATAATAGTAATGCTAATAAATCTCTTCTTTTCCATTTTCTCCTATAATTTTCGAGGAAGATGTTTACTTTTGTACTATCGATATACAGTGCAACACATAAAGGTGTTCCATCGAATCGTGATCTGCAACATTGAAAGAGCAAATCCTAATGTCTCTGTTAAAAAAAAAGTATAAAATACTCGATAAACAATTAAGTTGAATATTTACGAATTCCCAAAATCTGAGACTACCTCTTCCTGCATTTAAGTTTAGCATAAAAAGATACCTATCCAGTCTTTAGATATGACAACTAGAAGAAACATAGCATAGATCTCTACATTTACCTGGCTAATCCTGTCAAGTCTTTTGGGATTGTTGCCTAGGCACTACAGAAGAAAACGGAAAGGAAGCTGCCAAGCCATACTATTATAGACTATAGTTTCACACATGAATATTTATTGATATGTACACATGATGGTCCAAGCAAGGACTCTTAGGTGAACTAAAGCCACAAACTACCTAGGTGCACCTGCAAACACCATGTTGATAAATGAACAAACTTATTGATAGTACACAATACATAAATAGTGTAAATTAGATTGCTTACACATTCTAGAGTTGCTTGCTCCTTGGGAGCAAAACCCGATGCAATACAACAATATTGTAACATCATTTATGTTGAAACCTCTGACATACTGTTCATGGTCCACTCAATCAGCCAATTCCAATCTGATCTAGCTGAGGGTACCCTCTAGCATTAGTTCAACATGCAAGCTCCTTTTTTCCCCCAACATGTCAGCTCTTGATCAAGATCAGCCAGCAACTACAACAAAATAGATTTCATCTCCTAGATTATGCCTAAACTATCAATAGTTTGAAATGGTGTAATCTCGAACTTATAGTTTTGCAAACTGTACTATCAATTCAAATATTTAACAGTAACAAGCATAAGAATATAATGAAAAAGATGTAATCTAAGGTATATTATATCAAGAGTGACCACCATTAACATTCTCACATGCTTTCAGAATTATATGTAAATTAGAATATTAAATTGATCTGAGTGATAACAACTAGAGACCACAACATGGTCAAGATGTGCATTAAAAAATGACCTATGGGACAATTGCTGAAGCAAGTTAGTTGAACCGCCAAGCATAATTTTTTTAAAGAATGACCAAAAAGTAATGGATTTATATAAAGAAAACTTAGTTGTAAAATTCTGAGTTTGCTGGTCATTGCTGAAGGTCATGGAATCCAAAAGGAACTGTGGTTCTACTTCACGCACATAACACAGAAAAAAGTGCTTCTTTAGAGCTAAGAACTCAGGGAACCAGAGAACTATGCTTCATCTGACAAACTAATGTTCCTGACACATACAACCTCCTCTGCGGGCTGCAATTGATCCAGGGCTCCCAAAGACTGGATCTCATTGTCAAATGCAATCCAGCTGGAAGCTCGTTCTTTCATTGCTTTATTCTCCTGCATGAGGTGTCTGACCTTCTCCACAGATTCCCACCGTCCAAGATCTGCATAGAAATTTGAAAGCAGGACATACGCTGTCGGACATTCTGGATCCGACTTAATAGCCCTTTGTGCCACCATCCTTCCAAGCCGTAAGTTCCCATGAATCCTACAAACCCCTAGCAATGCGTTCCATGCTCGAGCACTGGGTCCACAAGGCATCTCCCTGAGGCATTCTGTTGCCTCTTCAAGACGCCCTGCTCGGCCCAGCATGTCTACCAAACACACATAGTGATCTTCATCCGGAACAACACCATGTTGTTTCCTCATGGAACAGAATAACTGTAACCCCTGCTCTACAAGGCCTGAATGACTGCATGCAGTCAAAAGAACTATGAAAGTATTAGCATCAGGCTTTGTCCCTGTTTTAATCATCTCCTCAAACATTTTAACGGCCTCTATTCCATCACCATGCTGCCCAGCAGCCGACATCATTGTATTCCACAACACAGTGTCCATCCTGCCAGCATCCGTAAGGTCAAAAACCCTTTGACCTCCAGCCAGATCCCCACACTTGGAATACATATCAACGAGAGAACTGATGACTATGGCATTTGGGTTGAAACGGGTTCTCAGCAAGCGAGCATGGATCTGCTTTCCATGCTTCACTGAAGCAATAGCACCGCAGGAACAAAGGGCACTGCTGAAAGTGAACTGATCTGGCGCAACTCCCAATTTCATCATGTTTCTAAACAGATCCAGAGCTTCGAAAGGGTGGCCATGGCGTGTGTAACTTCCAATCAAGGCAGTCAGGAGATGGAATTCTTCTCCGGCATCTCATCAAACACCCTACGAGCAGAAAACTAGGTCGCCGCTGCTGGCAAGACCGTGAACCAGGGTAGTCCAAGCGGTAGGCATCTCATCAAACACCCTACGAGCAGAAACTAGGTCGCCGCTGCTGGCAAGACCGTGAACCAGGGTAGTCCAAGCGAGCACATCTCTGGTAGGCATCTCATCAAACACCCTACGAGCAGAAACTAGGTCGCCGCTGCTGGCAAGACCGTGAACCAGGGTAGTCCAAGCGAGCACATCTCTGGTAGGCATCTCATCAAACACCCTACGAGCAGAAACTAGGTCGCCGCTGCTGGCAAGACCGTGAACCAGGGTAGTCCAAGCGAGCACATCTCTGGTAGGCATCTCATCAAACACCCTACGAGCAGAAACTAGGTCGCCGCTGCTGGCAAGACCGTGAACCAGGGTAGTCCAAGCGAGCACATCTCTGGTAGGCATCTCATCAAACACCCTACGAGCAGAAACTAGGTCGCCGCTGCTGGCAAGACCGTGAACCAGGGTAGTCCAAGCGAGCACATCTCTGGTAGGCATCTCATCAAACACCCTACGAGCAGAAATCTCTGGTAGGCATCTCATCAAACAGCTTCCTGGCATCATCCACAAACCCACATTTCGTGTAAGAGTTGACCAGAGAGCTGGAGATGATGATATTGGTCAAGAACCCGACAAGGAGCACCTGGGCGTGGACCTGGCGGACGAGGTGCGCCTCCCCAAGCCGGACGCAGGCGACCAGGAGGCCGGAGAAAGTGTGGGCGTTGAACCCGAGTGAGAAGCGGCGGAGCTGGGAATAGAGGCCGACGGCGTCGCCGTAAGAGCCAGCTCGAGCGAGGGCGAGGATCATGGTGTTCCAGGATACGACGTCGCGGTGGGGCATGCGGTCGAAGAGGCGCCTGGCTTGGTGGAGCATGCCGAGGCGGGCGTATCCGGCGAGCATGGTGTTGAAGGAGAAGAGGTTGGGGGTGGCCATCCGGCGGAAGAGGCGGCGAGCGTCGTCAGGGCGGCCGCGGAGGAAGTGAAAGGCGAGTAGGTGATTGGCGAGAGGAGGGGTGGGGGGGGCACAGAGGAGGCCGGAGAGGCGAAGGAAGAGGTGGACGCGGCCGGCTAAGGGAAGGGCGGCGGGGGACCGGAGGCACAAGCGGAGGAGGAGGGCGAGGGTGGCGGAGTCAGGGCGGAGGCCGCAGCGAGCGAGGAGGGGGAGGGTGTCGACGGCGAGTTCAAGGTTGCCAACGGCGAGGCAGCGGCGGAGGGACTGGAGGAGGCACGGGGCGGGATGGGTGGGCATCGGGAGACGGCTGCGGGTGCGGCCGGCCTCATCGTGAGGGCATCAGAGCCTGTGCGCTCTTCGTGTCCGGTCCGGACGCGCAGCGTCAACCCAAGACAAGGACGAATATAACCATGGGCTATAGGAACGGGAATCTTGATGAGATCATGTGACGTCTCAGTGTTTAGCTCGAGTTCACAATAGTTTCAGATTAAATCAGGTTTGGGTTTGATTAGGCAGGTTCGAATCCGACCCGATCGTGATCCGACAAGCTAAACCCTAATTTATAATTTCCAGAACCGTGCTGCTGGATCTTGTTCCAACCCCAACCTATTTGTCAATCTTAAAGCCGCTCTTATCGTATCATGTAGATTTTACCCCAATCCAACACCGCCGTTCCCAGGAGCCCCCCAAGGCAAAGGCTATTGTGGACATGGCCCAAGCGGCAGTGGCGGTAGCGCCACTGCGGCACTCGCCGTGGCCGCGGCTCTCCTCCCTCTTCTCCTCCGGGAAGCACCGGCAGCATCTCTTCTTCTCTGTAGCCCGCGGCCTCAGGCCTCTCGCCCCTCAGGCGCCCGAGGGCGACGGGGATGGCGAACCGGACGCGCCCGCGGTCAGGAAGAGCCGGAACGAGCTGAAGCGGGAGGCCCGCCGCGCCGTCAAGTGGGGCATGGAGCTCGCCAGCTTCTCCAACCCGCAGATCAAGCGCGTGCTTAGGTTTTTTGCTTTTGCTGCCTCCCGCCCGAGTTCTCATCCCTTGTTTTCGTTGTTTGCTTTATATGCGGATTCTTCTGTTTGCAGAATCGCCTCTCTTGAGCGTGAGGTCTTCGACGCCCTAATGCTAGTGAAGGTAGTGTTGCTACATTGTGGCCCTTTTGTTATTATGTTTCCTCATCAAAAATAATGCTTGTTCTTACCGGGGACATGGATTTTGTTGTTCCCAGAGATTAGGTCCTGATGTTCGCGAAGGGAGGAGGAGGCAGTTCAATTACATTGGTATTTTGAGTTTACTTGGCGTGTCATGT
The DNA here is from genome assembly GCA_004837865.1 of Musa balbisiana. Taxonomy (NCBI): domain Eukaryota; kingdom Viridiplantae; phylum Streptophyta; class Magnoliopsida; order Zingiberales; family Musaceae; genus Musa; species Musa balbisiana. The sequence goes on from CM017198.1 coordinate 886,781, forward strand.
TATTGATTTTACAGAAAAGAAAGCAACTTTTTTTCCCCTCGGTTCAATGTTACATTATCTCGTGAAATGATTTCTTGAGATCATTAAAAATGTGATTAGGATGACTATGACCAGATGCGTAGATACAGATAATTCAAATTTAGGTGCTGAAATTTCCAAAGCATTTGTTATCAAGAATGCGAACCACAACAAGCAGTGACCATGAATTTGCTGAATTACAAACCAGAAAGAGGTGTGCATACTAAGACTTTCAGTACGAATTTCTTAGCATGCGATTTACATCAAGGAATAAAACCATGTTCTGAAGGACAATGAGATTATTTAATCAGGTGTGACAATATGTAAGTACAAAGAAAAGATTATAACCTTCTATTAGCATTATGTGCACCATCGAATATCAGCCTTGTGACAAGATTATGATACATACACTAGCTTAAATGCATGTGTTTTCTTTTGTTCAACATTTCATTGAATAACTACTGCTCTTGGCTCTTGGAACTACAATATAGGAAATGTTCTTTTGCCTACTTAGCAATGAATGTTGTATTTGTTAAAATAGAATGTTGCTTGCTGCATTAGTTTCAATAACTCTCGTTCTGTATTATGGGCTATATTTTGAACTTTTGATTGTCTCTAAACCTTTGAATCTCAATTTTTAGGTTGGGAAGATCAGGATAAACCAAATTATAGATTGAAAATGAAAAATGCAGCATCCTGTTAATCTTAGCTCTATCAATGACACTAAATTTTATAGAAGCTCCTCCTCTTTGCTGTCCTGAGTGAGCTTTGTATCAAAGCTCTCTTTCCTTGATGTGTCTTGCCTCTTTTGGAGGTTTTTACCTGTGCCATAAGTGCATGCAAACAGGGAGCTTTTATCTTTCTTATACGCCAAAATCGTGCTTAGAGGATCATAGTACATAAAAGCTTGTCTGAACTTCTATCTACAGGTTTTGAACATTTAGATTCCATAAAAGATCACACAGTGGAAATCATGGTTTTACTGGCTATTTCATAATGCATTTGTTATGTTTTAGGACGACTTTTGCGGCAAGCACAACCTGATTTGATGGATGCTCTAATTCAAGCTTCTAAAGATGGTGACAATGATAGATTGCTAGCTTTGGCTGGTCCACAGACATTGTCTGATGAAAACGATGAAGAGGAAGAAGAAGAAGACACATATGGGGAAGAGGCTGTCTATGATACATGGGCCTCAGTTGAGGTTGGATAACTTCCGAGTTATTTTGACCACTATAGCAATAATTATCACTTCTGAGCTAACATCATGATATTATTGGGAATATCAATTAGGTATCTGAAAACCATGCAGAAATAGCTGCCAAGTGGTTTGATGGCCTTGTTGATAAAGATGCTTTAATCACGAAGGAAGTGTATTCAATTCACAATGTTGAGTTTGATCGTCAGGTATAACTATAACTATCTTCTAAATTTATATAGATATATTCAGTGCAGAACAGAATCTTGAAGTTTCTTTATTCTGCCATTTACATTATCTAACAAATAAGAGTAGCATTATCTATAGGAAGTCTTCCTTTTTTTCTAGTCAAGTGTTGATTGGCATGCAGCTTCTTATAATACGGTATTCTTATTCTGAGGGATTGTTGCTTTGTGTTTTTTAACTAAAATGTCAAGCCTTCATAAGCAATCACTCCTGATTACTTAAAAAGAAAAATCACTCCTGACACCTTCATGAATCCTTTCACATAATTTAACTCTGTTAAGGGCAACTTCATTAGATAACGCAGAATCTGGGAAAATCAGTGTGTATATCCTAACTCCTACAAATATAGAGATTGTTTACATGACTTAAAGCTTTGATACCTCAGTTGCAAAGGAGCAGCCATACAATTTAGTAACCTTCTATATATCATCTGCATCACTTAAATCTAATATTTACTATGATATTCGGCGTTGGACTACTGGGCTATGTTGTCCACTATAATTCTTGTCTTCACTGAATCGTCATGATTAGCCTGTCAGGATAATGCTTTACCTTTGTCATTTTATAGTCTGCTGAACTCAACTCAATTAGTCATTTTTATTGGAAATTGCACCTGTAAACTTCACGTACTGCTATAAAATAAATTATAGGAAATTGTAATATGAAGTTGCAGCCCAGAAATATATGGTTTGCTGTCTAAAATTCTCCTTTTAACAAATTATATAGTTATTAAATCCTAATTCAGATCTGTGAAGAAGATTTGTGTAACTAAAGAGCGCCTCGCTTTTCTGCTGGCTGTCTATAGTTCTTTGGTCTGTTAATCGGTACAAGTTTTCTGAAGTACAAGTGACATCATTTGGACTCAAAATTATTAAAGAAAAAACATCTGCCCATCCATATATTCTCAATTTGCTTAAAACTGCTTTCTTGTATTCTGCTAAACTTTTTATGTAACTTACCTTCTCCACGACATGTTCATTGACATCTAGCTTTGTATGTCATTCTAATAAATTCAGTTTCAAGAGAGTTTTAAATTTACTTTGATATCCAATGTGGTGGCCCATGTCTGAAATGTAGTTAACAACTTTACCACAGGAACTGCGAAAACTTGTTCGAAGAGTACAATCAATTCGAGAAGACATTCTGGTTGATGAAAGTGGGGTGGGATATGATGCTATGTTAACCAGTGCAAAGAAGCCTCTCATTCGTTTTCTATGTTCGCTGGCCAAGAAAACATTGGCTGAATAAAGGTTCATTTTTATTTATATTTTCCACAGTAGGAAAGAAGATTGTGGTGTTAAACAAGAAATATCATTTCTTCAGGGAGCCTCTCTCTTTCTCCATTTCTCTCTCTCCCACCCCGAACATTTTACTTGTAAAAAGTTTGTTGCTTTATTTTCTCACTCAATCATATTAGTTAGAATTGCTTGCTTGACATAGAATATAGTTCAACATATCGTATTCTCTAGCTGACTACGATATCTTGTTCAGGTCAAATGTAACTGTAACACTTCCAAAGATGGATGGATGGAGAGAAAGTTACAACTATTACTGTCATCTCTTGGCAACAAAATATAATCTTTTAAAACTGTCAAAGCTTCAGTTTACGCCATCACAACTCAATGGTGTGGATAACATTGGCAATCAAAGAAAACAGGGTTAGACCTTGCCGAAGGTATTCTTTCCATTTTGTGGAATTCCCAACTTTTTGGCTGATGATGACTCTTTGGCACTCAGCTCTGTTGGAATCTGTTTTCTCATATTGGTATGACCCCCAAGTACAATAGACTCTGGTTGATAGAAAAAGTATGTATTTATCACAAGAAAAGCTTCTTTTCAGTATTCATCATGCGGCAGTTGGAACATTTGACATGGCTCTTGACAGTTTTTATCTAATAATTGAATCCAAACAAGGCTTGTTCACGGTTAACAAGAATGTTCATGACTTTTATGTAGTAGGCACTAACAGGCGACACTGTCTGAAGAACATGTAGGTGTCAATACTCAAGTGGTTTCTCCATTTATGGTTAGTCTTAGATATCATGCAATGCTAACTGTGTATTACAACTCAAAGTTGTTTCTCCTTCTATGGTTGTAGTCTTAGATATCATGCAATGCTAAATGTGTATTACAACTACCCAAGACATGTGATGAATTCTGGACTACATATTGTCTTCACAAAACTTCAGCTAATGTCGTTTTCCTTATCTTTTTTGAAAGTTGGGCAGTTTCATTCTTTTGTCACAGTATTTGATTGAACAAACCTCTCAGTGGGTCTCGGTTATAATTGGTATTCCCTGTACTTGATCACAAGCAGTTGGAATCTTACAGCTTCTTGTAGGTGTCAGTGGCCTGGGGACCTTTTGATGCATCTACTCAATGCACAATAACTGGATTCTCCTAGGGATAAAATAGATATTGAGTCATACATCAAATGGTTGGTAGCCCAGATCATGAAATCTTTGGTACTCACATGCTGAATTCTAGTTTTCTTGAGTTGTACTATTTAAATCTACTCACATGCTGAATTCTAGTTTTCTTGAGTTGGACTACTTAAATATAGTGTATCCTGGAGAGTCATATTATTACTTGATTGGATCATCGAAAGGGGTTGTGTCATTATCTTTGTAACACTCCGGTTAGTCTCAGAAGGGACAAGATTAAGATTGACTTATAAAGATATGATGAGTATATTATTATCAATTTTAATTTAAATATTTTGATTAATAATTTAGATCAAACTAAAATTGATAGACCAGTTAGCTCAGATCGGATCTCGACAATCTTGCTTACGTAAAAATAATTCATGTTTCCATTCATTATAATCAAACATGCTAAAGAACTCTCACCAAAACGTCTGTGCCATATACACCATACACATGAACTTTTTTTTACTATTTTTCATATCATTATTGGTCAATTTTTTAGTCGTATCATATACACAACACTTTCTCTATCTTCTAAAGTTGTGTGTGGAGTCTCAATTTTTTAGTCGTATCATATACGCCAACTCTTTCTCTCTCTCTCTCTTAAAGTTGTGTGGAGTCTCTCAACCCTTGCAGTTCTGGGAACTCACTTCTTGGGTCTCCGAATCCTTGTGCCTCACCGCGTCGCAGAGCTCGAAGTAGAGCTCCCGACATCAGCAGGGGAACAGACGAGCAGCTCTCGAGTATGGCTGGATTCATGGCTAGTTTGTCTGCGACTCTTTTGGTCTTCTTTCTTGTTCAAGGTATGGTGAAGTGTTTTCCTGCGTTTGCCTGTGTTTTATGATTTAGTAGGTGAAGTGTTTGGTTTTCAGGGTGGTCGGCGGCTGAATTCACGTTAACCAACAACTGCGACTACACGGTGTGGCCGGGCGTGCTATCGAACGCCGGTGATGCTGCGCTCTCGACGACGGGATTCGCTCTGGAGACAGGGCAGTCGAAGACCCTCGACGCACCCGCCGGGTGGTCGGGCCGTCTCTGGGCCCGCACCCTCTGCGCCACCGACTCCTCCGGCAGGTTCAGCTGCGGGACCGGGGACTGCGGGTCCGGCAAGGTGGAGTGCTCCGGCGGCGGCGCCACACTGCTGGTCACGCTGGCGGAGTTCACCCTGGGAGGTGGCGGCGGCGGAGGCGGGATGGACTACTACGACGTGAGCCTGGTGGACGGCTACAACTTGCCGATGCTGGTGGTGGCGCAGGGGGGGTCTGGCGGCGGTTGCGGCTCGACGGGGTGCGTGGCGGACCTCAACAGGGTGTGCCCGTCGGACCTGAAGGTGGTGACGACGCAGTCGAGCAGCCGGGGGAGCGAGGTCGTGGCGTGCATGAGCGCGTGCGAGGCCTTCGGTTCGCCGCAGTACTGCTGCAGCGGCGCCTACGGCAATCCCAACTCGTGCAAGCCCTCGTCCTACTCGCAGTTCTTTAAGAACGCCTGCCCCAAGGCGTACAGCTACGCCTTCGACGACGCCACCTCCACGTTCACCTGCGCCTCCGCCGACTACCTCATCACCTTCTGCCCCAGCACCGACAGGTAAATAGTCAAACGGATGGAGACCGAACCAAGTTGAATGCTTTACCATTACAGAGCTCAAATATAAGTCCATCTGCATTTGGACAAGCCATTTTAGCTGGACAAGGGCGTCGATAGACGAGTGGCAACCCATGGAATATTGTCTTCGCCTCCTTCGTCTTAGTTTTAAGCTTGATGTAAGAATGATCACCTCCTCTTCATGCCACGTCTTTACCTTCTTTTAGCTGTGAGACAGCAGCAAATGGAGGGAGATATCAAGAGACGTCACACATAAAACGCGTCTTGCTTTGGTTGCTTCCCCATACTTCATACAACTGCCATCACTCCATTATTCGCCTCGTGTTATCGTAATGCCCATGCAATTGTATGATGTTTGTTTTCGTGTACTTTTTGGTGCAGTCAGAAATCCTCGGGCCAGAATCCGGAGTCGTCGGCCGGCGCCGGGCTACCGTCAAGCGACGGCAATGCCGGCGCAATGGAGTTCGTTGGCGGCAACGAGTTCAGCGGCGCCTCGCCGACCGTGGCAATACGCGTTTCGCTCGCAATTCTTGTCACGTCGTGGCTACTCTGAGCCTGCATGAGCTTCCAGGAACGGGCGGCAGTGAAGGAGACGGATGAGGAGGAGGAGGAGGAGGAGGAGGAGGAACGCACTAATTCTCCGGAAGCAGGCCCATCTAATTTTGTCGTTGGCGATCGACCAAGAATATTCTGCTGGTGGGGGATCGAGATATGAGAGGGGTGTGACAAGGAAGGGGAAGAGCGTCACTTGATCTGGTGCTTATTGCTGTAAGGCTGGTAGTTATTCTCCTCTTCTTTTGTGCAGAGCAGCGTCGCTCTCGTGGATGCAAACGCGAGAGGCGGTGAAGAAAAGGAGGAGAATGTCGGTGAAATGTGCCATCAATTATTGTAATTTATGGGTTTGTATCGGAGTCGTTTGCGTTCGACCTCATTTTCTTGTCTCTATAGATTGGCTCGCGAGTCACTGATGAGTCCGACACTCTTACTGGTGTTCGATGATGAAATTGTGGGAACAGTTGCTGCTTCACCTCTCATGCTAAGAAAGATCATCCGAACGACAATGAGTGAACTCTTACGTCATGATCGAGGAGTCAGCACGGTTCGATTCGATCTCGGATGCATAACGTTATCTACTTCAATAGTCTATTTACATTGTCTATTGAAGTCCATATACATATATTTTATGGTATTTGAATGCTTTAGTTCACCAACACGCAATTTACATATTAGGTGAGATTGGTAACAAGTAAACTAACATTATAATAGAGGACAATGCAAAAAGACAAAACGATTCCATTACCATTCTCTATCGTCTTCCTACATCTTTAAGATCCTTGGGCGAGATTATCAACCCGTGCCACACCTGGCTTGCTCTCATTCTAACCCGACATGTTATCCACTGAGGGCTCCGTGGTCGCCTCCCCACCACAAAACATGCTACTATCTCCATCCTGACTTCTGCTTCGCGTTCTAACCCTTCGACAGTTTGCGAGATAGGAGGAGACTCTCTCTCGAGAATTTGCGAGGGAGGAAGCATGACAACAGCAGCAGCTACAGAAACTATCAACAAGAGAGCGAAAGAGGTTGTGTCGAGCGTTTCTCATCTTTTCCTGCTGCTGTTATTCCTGTCGCCGTGGCCTCTTGTTTCATCTCTCGACGTAATTACCCATCTTCCTGGATTTGATGGGCCTCTGCCGTTCTATCTGGAAACCGGGTGAGTTCGTCTTTCTCCCTTGATTGGATTTGTGTGAACTGCTCACGTGCTCATCAACAAGGTCCTCGAACATTTCATCCACATACTCATATTAGGTAGCTGGTTCTTGAACTCATGAATTGTCAGCCAAGAAGAGTTAGAAGTTAAAACTTTCGTTTCTTTTTGCTGTTGAGTGACAACATAGAATCGAAGAAGCGAACAAGAGGGAAAAGATGATAGTCCATAAGCGAGGTTGGAGAATGAGAGATGATCCCGACCACTTGCTAAGTGCAACTAGATAGCACAAACAGCGAGAGAAGCACTGTAAGCTAACAGTGGCGGGTCCAAATGACTCCTAACTGTCCACAGCACTTCACACCGACACGAATCTAACTACAGCAAAATGAATACTGTAGTTATCATTCCCAGAATGATGGGCAACTAATCAAGCGTATTCGTGATGGAGAAATGTTAACCTAACAAAAAAATTGAAAACCATGTTATCTTTACTTCTTCTTCTTTTCTCCTACTTGATTGATGCTTTTCTCAGCTACGTGAATGTGGATGAAGCCAATGATGTGCAGCTTTTCTACTACTTCATAAAGTCAGAGAGGGAGCCTAAGGATGATCCTCTACTATTGTGGCTAACAGGAGGCCCGGGGTGTTCAGCTCTCTCCGGATTAATTTACGAGATAGGTAATTTTTCTTAGACCAATTTATTTAGATGGTTTTTGCTATATAATTCAATGCTGGTTTTAAATACTTGAATCTTCATTGTCATTGTGAATGATGTGAAGGGTTTCGGAGGCAAAATGATCATTGGAATCTAAAATATGTGATGGCAGCATTACATTTTGGGTAACAGGCTGTTATATGTGTGTTATGTTAACAGTGTGTGTTAGCAGTATTCGTCTCTTGACATTACGTACAAGTTGTTTCTATCTGCCATGTAATCGTCCTTAAATATGCCATCCATCTGAACCATCCGAGTTCAAAGAGAGAGCCTTCCATCCAAAGATTAGTACGAAGGCTTTGGGTGGACATATTGTCTTGTATTGGGTCATGTTATTTTCACGTATAATAGATGCTGCATCGTGTACACGAGCTACATTCTCAGATCAATCTCACACAACGTACAATCGGAAAACATCTTCAGAGAGAGCGTTTGTTGATTTCTGACAAAGATCAGCCTCGGCGGCATTGACCTTTTGTTATGTGCAGGTCCTCTAGAATTTGATGTAGACGGGTACACCGAAGGCCTTCTTCCCTCTTTGTTGTACAAGTCAACCAGCTGGACAAAGGTTTCGATTTTCCACTAATACACTAAAATGTTTTGCTTTTGTTGTCTTGCTCTGAGTGAGTTCGGGTGGCTCTTCAGGTGTCTAGCATCATATTTCTTGATTCTCCAGTGGGCACTGGGTTCTCTTACTCAACCAGCAAGCAAGGTCTCAAAACTAGTGATACAAAATCATCTGTAGATGCCCATACATTTCTTAGAAAGGTATATGTATATATATATATATATATATTTGGAACATTTTTCTGCGCTATAATCAGCAGCTAAAAGAAATTATGGTCAACTAAAATTGCATTTTTTGCAGTGGTATGTTGATCACCCATCGTTCATTGCAAATCCTCTTTACATCGCTGGAGATTCATATTCTGGTTTCATTGTGCCGGTTGTTGCCCAGTACATCGCAGATGGTAATATATTTTGGTTCAGAATAATCTACGTTTATTTGCAGATTAGTTCATCCTATGAACTAGTCTGGTGTTCCATATGTTTATGCTTTCACCAAGAGAAAATGACATGACTGATTATGACTTCAGGTGTCACGATAATTCATTTTGAAATGGTCGAAAAATGTAGAACAATTTCCACTAAATGTAGTAATGTCCTGATAACAATTAACCATGTCTCTAATGAAGTGTCAATAGAGTTAAAAGTGTTTGGTGTATGGTAAGCTCCCTCGCATAGGAAACTTGATTTGCAACTAAAGAACATCACATACAAAAAAAAAAGAAAGAAAATTGCACATCAGAGATTGTATTGTTTCTGGTCTGAGAGAAATAGGAGAACACAATGTTTTCATGCGTGCTTAAAATATAAATGAAGCTTCTGAAGCCATGATGAAGCTAGAGCTTCTGGGATGGTTACAAAAGAAGCATGAGATGTACGAACAAATATTTACTAGTACTCGACAGGTCTTCCAACTTGGTTTTCTGCACTTGTTTCTTCTAGTGTATGCTAAAGCACAGAGTGTGAGCTCAAGCATTTCAATGTCAATGTAAAGTTCTTGCCTCGAGATGCCTCTAACATTCTTCCCATGTTTCAGGAAATGAAGCTGGATATGGGGTGCACTTAAACCTCAAGGTCTGCAATGCTTGCTGGCTAGTTTGTTATTGAGTATTACCATTTAACACACTATTGAATTTTATTTCATTTTATTTCATTTTTTCTTACATGCAACATTACTAGTTCTTATTCTTTGTAATTCTAGGTGAATACTTGACAATATCTTAATCATGTTTCCATGCTTTGCTGAATCTATAATATATTTCCTTTATATAATTTTGGTAAGACATGTTAAATAACACTTAGATTGAGATGCATTTCATTCCTTGGTCTAGAAAGGAACATTTTACTCATGTTATCATGAAGGTTAGGTGATTATTCTTGATGAACAAATGATCTACTGAATGCAGGATCTGAATGTTTTTTTATGAAATAGTATCCATAAAATATATATTTTTTTAATCGAAGGACTTGGTCGGGTTGTCGATAGGATAGACATCGGAAACACATACTCTCAAAAGAAAATGGATTCACCATTATAATTCTCATACAAGTATTCATCGTAAATGTTGGAAAAGAATACCCATACAAGAATAATATATAATTTGGACATCTAGGAAAAGTAGATATGCAAAAACTCAAATTTCTATTATCATAGAATTTTCATAACATAGGCAAGCCTCGGCATAATAATAAGATTGCTCCATTACTTTCTATTTAATCAAGGTTTGAGCCAAAAAATAATTCTTTTGCGTGGTGCGCGGAGATAAGATTGTGTGCATCGACCTTTCCAAAATGTAGATAACTTAGGTACTAGGTTATATTTTTCTATAATATATCACAGTTCTTTGAGTGATTAACACATTTCAAGACCTGTATTATTATTATTATTATTATTTGCTATATTCCACCTAAATATTACTAGGTGCTTATGGTTTCAGGGACACATAGTTGGCAACCCTTGTACGGACGCTAACTATGATGGCGATGCAATAGTCCCTTATGCTCATGGGGTTGGCTTCATATCTGACGAACTTTATGAGGTGAGAGACCTTTGACTTCAAATTTTCATTGCCACTCCTTATCAGTGTGTATTATTAATGGATTGTATGTTTCCTTTAAAGAAAAGCTAATGCATTTCAGAAATATAACTTAATCCTGTGTTTTCTTTCTCAGTCAACCAAGAATAGTTGTGGAGGGAGATATCAGAATCCCAGCAATGCAGAGTGTGCAAGGTGGGTGGATTCAGTAAACCAGGTGAGGATGCTGCATTTCTTTCAGAAAATTGTTTGGTTAAAATCTCTAGATGGAGAATACTTTTTGTTCTTTTTGATCCAGTAAACAGAGAACATTATGAACATGCAGGATCTCAGTGGGATCAACACTGCCCATATTCTGGAGCCTCTGTGCAGCTTCCCTGAAAGCCCGAAGCCCAACATAATCACTGCCGGCAGGAGGAGGTTACTCGAAGCACTTTCCGACCTCCCTACGTCAAACACTCGTGATCCTTTCTGCAGGGTAAAATCCATCCATCTTTGCGAAGCCCTGCAAAATTTCATGCAACTGTGTGTTTCCATTCGTGGATGTGTAAACACAATTTTCACTGAAATGCCAGAATTATTGGTATTTACTTTCCCACGCCTGGGCAAACAATGATACTGTACGACAGGCTCTCGGCATCAGGGAGGTATGTGTCCGATACAGACTCTCCTTCCAGGTCAAGTAACTTCGTGCACTAATGGCTTATGCATATGAATGTTTGATTGTTTATCATTGTCAAACACATAATCACAAGTAACTCTTTGTAAGTAAATGCCAAACAGGGTTCAGTACAGATTTGGTTGAGGTGCGACATCGGCTTAAACAATTATACATATGATGTCCTAAGTTCTATAAAGTATCATTTGTCTCTGACGAGCCGGGGTTACCGTGCTCTAGTGTACAGGTAGAGTTCTTACTGATGTACGTATCATCCTGTGTTAGCCATTTACTTATTTTTAGCTTACATGCAGTGGTGATCATGACATGACTGTGCCATTTTTGGGGACACAAGCGTGGATAAGGTCTCTCAACTTCTCCATTGTGGATGACTGGCGGCCATGGTTGGTGGAAGGCCAAGTTGCAGGGTTTGCTTTCGTTCTCCGAGTATTGTACTGTTGTTTCCATTTCCATCAACACCTCCTTCACTGTACTGATTAACATCATCTGTTGCTCGACGCCGGTCTTCCCAGATTCACAAGGTCGTATTCCAATAATCTCACGTTTGCAACCGTCAAAGTAAGTGCTTATGTTTTCATTCAAAGAATCAAACTTGTCGATGGTATTACGATCCACGGTGCTCACTCAGTCATCTTTTTCGCTAGGGTGGTGGTCATACGGCTCCAGAGTACCGGCCCAAGGAATGCTTTGCGATGGTCCAACGGTGGCTTTCGGGTGCTCCACTGTGACGAACACTTACTTACAGATAAATGAACTGTGTATCCAAATTGTAACTACAACATGATCCGACTTTTACTTGTAACGAAGGGTTTAAGGAGGTGATAGATAGCATGGTTGATTGACAAAGTATTTTACGTCTTCCGAATCATTCTTATGCATTTTTACGACAGTGGTTACTTAAAATATGAGGCACAGCTAATGTTGAGGTTAAAGTGATCGGATTATAATACTCAATTTCGATTAATTTAGATTTAGAAAATAAATTAGCCCCTATAATTTTTTACTACAAGTCAGAATCTCTGAGGCCTTATTTGCAAGCCATTACTTTGCCACCGTCAGTACGTTTCATTATCATATTACTATTGTGGTTCATGGCGGTGGCAGTTCGACTAGATCAAGGGCTCAGATACTCGTAAGGTATGCAATGACATCAGTGCTTGGTATCTCATGAATAAAGAAATTAGCAAACGCCGTTGACTTTATGATGCTCAACTTACATTGCTTCGTATGGGCGTCCAATCCTCCTCCATTCCTCCTTGCAAAGAACAGGGAAAGATCTCATCATGGATGGCCAAAAGAGGTACAGTGAAGATGTAGAGCATACAAGTTTGTTTGATGATTTTATAGTCTTTGTCCTTTCTCTTTTACCCTCTGTCTCTCTTTTGGCAGTGCTGTCGACATCGTAACAGTAGATGGACATGAAGCTCGTGGTCTTGTGGCTTCAGGTAATCGCTACTTGGATGTAAGGTGAGCAATGTATTCTTCCTGTAGTTGAGATGTGGTCGATGAAGAGACCGCTGAGTATGCTGATTGATTGGCAACTGTTGAAGGCTGGAGGAGGACTTCGAGAAAGGACATGTAGAGGGTGCTTTGAATATTCCCTACTACTCATCTGTTACTCCTCAAGGTGACTTACTGTCTTTTGATGCATCTCTTCCTTTCTGGAATCCCATTAGAACTGAATGCATGAGTTTTGCTTATTGCCATCAAACTGATATCGTCTTCATCTTACTTTGGCTTGTTTTGGATGTCAGAGAAGGTGAAGAACCCTCGGTTCATCGAGCAAGTCTCGTCGCTCTTTGGAAAAGATGAGGTTTTTATTGTGGTAAGAAGCACTTGGAAACTATTTTCTTGATTGATGTCCAATAAGGCGACTTTGTTCTCCTTTAATCCAGTGATAATTAATTGCTATTACGAACAAATCGGAATTTTCCAAACATGATTAATGCTGCCGATCATTAGATTTTTCATTATCCTAATTATTGAGTCAAGGGAAGGAGATTCCAAACCTCTATAGTCCATGTTATAACACAAAGCAATTTTAAGAATAGTAGCTAAGACTTGGGTACGAGCAATATCTTATTTTAGCTATGTTATTAGTCCAGACTTGTTAAGTAATCAAACTTTTTAAGTATATGGGATATAAAGAAGAATAATAAAATTTTGTATATGAACAAAGATATACAGACCGTAACACACAGCGGAATTAAATGAAAATCACAATCAAATATGATATCAAAATTTACATGAAAAATTTCTCTAACATGAAAGATAAAAATCACGGGACAAACTAGAGATAATCTATGAATAATAAATATACAAATCTCATAATTTTTTATTCAAAACTTAAGCAATAATATCAAATACAGTAATAATCTATTATAGATCTGATTTAATGTAAGATGAGAATACTGCATAAATGATTTAGAATAGTCTCTCTACATTGTCCTTGTCTTCTTCCCTTTCTTTATATTGTTTTCCTATCATTTTATCTCTTTTTTGAATCAAATTATTGTGATAATTTTTTGACTCGTAGTTTTTTCCTCCTATTTTCGTAGCCACCATATCCCTCTTATTAGATCTAGGATTTTAATTGAATGACAGATAGGCTATGGACAGATAGCCCAGTCTCCACAATAAAGACTGAAATATCGAAATGTTTCACTTAAATTACTTTTAAAAATAGTGATCATGTTTCATAAACAAGGAGAAAAAGGTTGGATATGAGATCGACTGATTGTTTTCAGGCATGTATTACAAGAGTTTCGAATCACATACCAAAAGTAAAAACACATGACAAATGTTTGAAGATTTGATGTCACCACTTGATGCATCGAAATGTGCATGAGGCATTCAACATTATCACTTTGCATTGGCTTTGATGTTATGGCGAACAATCTGCCTCACTGAATCTGCTCTGGCTTTGACATTTATGAAGGGTTGTCGATCGGGAGTGCGAGCAAAACGAGCGACCGAAGATCTCCTCGATGCAGTAAGTCTAAACATTCTTTTCTGACGTCTCATGCACAAAACATATGGCAATTTATCTCTGCTCAAATGCATTTTGATGATGAATGTAGTCTTCAAAGTAGCTGCAAACTTTTCTATGCTCTTCCAGATGGGGGTGCAGTGAAATTGCTTCAGATGTGTAATATATTCTCTACTGGTTTCATTTTGCAGGGTTTTGGAAACGTCAAGTATCTTGCAGGAGGCTACCTTGCATGGCTGAAGAGCACAAATGAAGAAGCATAACATTGTGATTTCACAATCCATGGAGTCTTGTCTTGCTGTGTTGTTGGTGTTGCAATAATAGTGTGATTGAGTGTACTGCCAGAAACGGATGCCATTTCTCCAAACACCTGATGGAGATGCTTATTATACATCAATATTAAATGCCATTTTCTGGTTTCGCTTTTATTTTCTTCTCCATTACAAGAGATAATATACAGTACGATAGATACAGTAATTAGAAAATGAAGCACTGTATACAGTAGACAACAAATATCAGTAGTAATAATAAATCTTTAGTTGAAATAAAATCTTTAGGAGGAATTTACGAGACGACATCAATTCAAATTTTGATAGTCGAATTGAGAGATATTAAAAATTCTCACTATTTCTTAAATTCATGGATTAAATATTTTTTTTCCATCAAAAATATTTTATGAAATTTTTTTGATTCTCGAATTTGAAGTACCCTATTTTCATGTGATTTGTAGGATTCAAACAATCGATATTTTATGATCAAAGTTATAATACTAACAATTGAAAGATGATCGAAAGAAAAAATATGAAAAGAAGGTAAAGAAAATATAAGGGAAAAGATAAAAATGGTTGAAGAGTTACTTTTGTCATTGAGACTCAGCAAAGAAGTTGAATCAATACTGAGTTATTTTCGGAAATTGCCCTCGATTTATTATATGCTGCAATTTATTATTTTCTTTATCTAACAAGCTTCTTTGACAAATAACTCTCCATATATAACAGTGTTATGTCGAGTATATAACGGTCAGCGTCTTTTATATCAGTTTTTTCGAATATAACATGACAAACCATGCAACTGACCGAAATCATTATGTCGGTCGTTATTTGCAAGCGTCGATAATAAGTACCCGAAACGCTACCGATTGGGAGCCCATCTCTTCCCTCTCTTTCTCTCTCTCGCTTCGTTGGACTCGTCGATTTCTTGGTCACCATGGTTCTCGAGGTAATCCTGCTCCTTTCGGCTTTCCTACTTTCTTTCTATGACATCTTTGGGTGATTTCGGGTTTCGATGATGGTTTTGCGGTTTGCTCTTCCCAGGCCACCATGATCTGCATCGATAACTCGGAGTGGATGAGGAACGGGGACTACGCGCCCAGTCGCTTCCAAGCCCAAGCCGATGCCATCAATCTCATTTGCGGGGCTAAAACTCAGGTGCCCTCCCCTCCTCCTCAATTCTATTTTTTATAAGAGACGCCTAGGCGTAGGATCCTATGAAGTTAGGGTTCTTGATTTCGTTACGTTTGGCTTTGTTTCACTTTCCATTGTTGTCATACGTAGGGTTCTTGATTTTGTTTTATTTGGCTTCGTTTCACTTTCCATTAGGGTTCTTGATTGTGTTTCGCTTTGATTTTGTTTCAATTTCCCTTGGGTATTTTGTTAAACGTTAGGGTTCTTGATTTTCTTTCGCTTGACTTTGTTTCGCTTTTCGCTGTTTTGATTGGTGACTGTGGAGTTTGGTATTTCGTTTTGTAGTCGAATCCAGAGAACACAGTGGGCGTCCTGACAATGGCTGGCAATGGTGTCCGTGTTTTGGTTACACCGACAAGTGATCTTGGAAAGATTTTATCCTGTATACATGGTAAGCTTAATTTTCTTTTTTGTTGTATGCACTTGTGTTCAACATTCCTCTTTTTAGCAAAAAAATACCTCGTTTGATTCCTTTCCTGATTCTTTGTTCTTCATCTCGAAAGGAATCGGAATCGTCCTAGGAAAAAAATGTGGTTTCATTTTCAGTTTTCTTGCTTCAAACCTGGTTCTGTTATTCGTTTAGTATATATAGCAAACTCCTATCACACTTGAAATAGTTGCTTAATGAGTGACCCCTTGTTTTTAGCATAAGATGTGTATCTAGCTATGACTGCAGGATGGTGGCAAAGTCATATTCTTTAACTTCTTCCTTTGGATTGGTGGTGCTTGATATTCCTGCCGAGGAACATAGGATGCGAATTCTTAACTCTCAAATTTAGTTGATAAAAAAGAAATGGCCCAATAATTGTTTTTTGTTTGTAGGGTTGGTTGTTGGCGGTGAGGTGAACTTGACTGCTGCCATTCAGGTTGCTCAGTTGGCTCTTAAGCACCGCCAAAATAAGAAGCAGCAGCAGAGGATCATCGTTTTTGCTGGAAGGTGTTGGCAACTTTTTTTATTAGTGCTTTTGTATTTTTTACTGTCGCTAATTATAGGTTTTGTTTTCATAACCTTTTTTGCATTAGTCCAATTAAGTATGACAATAAGACCTTGGAGGCAATTGGAAGAAAGTTGAAAAAGAATAGTGTTGCTTTGGATGTTGTTAATTTTGGAGAATCTGATGATGGAAAACCTGAAAAGCTGGAGGCCCTTATTACTGCTGTAAATAATAATGACGGCAGTCACATTGTTCATGTCCCGGCTGGACAAAATGCTCTCTCTGATGTGCTTATAAGGTACTTAGAGTTCTTTGCTAGAGGCCTTCCACTGCCATCAGCCTCATGACTCTGTTGAACTTATGTCTATATTTTGATTTCAGCACACCCATCGTTACAGGTGATGGGGATGAGGGGAGTGGTTTTGCTGCTGCTGCTGGTGGTCTATCAGGATTTGATTTTGGTGTTGATCCTAATGTGGATCCTGAGTTGGCCTTAGCACTAAGAATTTCTATGGAAGAGGAAAGGGCAAGACAAGAAGCTGCTGCTAAAAGAGCAGCTGAGCAGGCTGCTGAACAAGAAAAAGTAAGGGAGCAAGCTTCAGGCTCCCGTGATGATACCATGGCTGAACCAGTTAGCAATTCAACTCTTATGGTTGACGATAAAGGACATAATTTGACGGTATGATATCTTTACACACTTCATTTCTTTTATTTAGTTACTGGTACATTCTGATGCTTCTACACAAGCCTTTTACTTGATTTGAAGGGCTGAAGCTTTTGAGTGATGCATTTCATTAGTGTTTTGTATAGTTTGATTTTCTCCCAACGTAATTCTTTTGTCAGCTATTATTGGAAGTCTTCAATATTTTTGAAGTAAATTACAGGAAAAGAATTTAGCAATGTTTTTCTTTTATTACAGCTTTCTTTTTATTTATGAATGAGTGAACTTTTGCTAAGATAAGATCTGTTTTCATGGTACTTCAATTTTTTTTACACATCATTCTGTATCTTTATCTTTTAAACTTTTTATTCCATTTTTCCATAAATTGCACTGTGGTCACATAAACAATTGGCTTTGGTATTTATCTTGTTGGATGACAGACTGTGCATTCTCTCACGTGATGAAACAAAGCACAAAAACAATGCATGAGACTCCCACCAATGCGGGTCCGGGGAGGGTCACATAGCCATACCTCTATAAATAAAGTCTACTTTTGTAATTCAAACACTGGTCACTTAGGTCACAATTGAACAAGCTTACCTTTGTAGTAAGGGTCACCCTTCTCACCTGCATGATAAAGAGATAAAACATTCACTAACTCAATGCTGAAGTTTTAATTGAAAGGTTTCTGACAGACGGAAAAGGTTTCCTATCTGATTAGCATGTCTTTCGACTCGTGTCAAGTGCTGCGTTGCCACCTCTATCCACTATGTTCTAATCCCGTTGTTGTTGTCTTCGTGTATGTCTGCTGAATTCTGGAGCAATATGACCTAGACATTGCATGTCCAATCTGCTTTAAGGTGCTATTGTATAAAGTAATCTGAGCCAAGGTTCTTTTTGTGACCCTATATAATATTTACTGGTCATTCTTTCGTTATTTTTCATTTAATTTGCTTTTTGCTTTTACTCTCTGGTGGTCTTGAAGAGTTGACATCTTTTCTCACTATCTTTTGAGGACTAATCGCAGGCTAATATATGTATTTAGTGCCAAAAAAGAACTGATTGGATTCAATGAATTTATAACATTGGCTCATATTTTGTATTCATTGCTTAAGTGTGAAAAATGTGAATATTCCAAAACCAAATTATATGATATTAATTGTGGTTCAAAATTCAAATAATGATCAATTTAGATGATTAACATTAGAATAAAAAAATGATGAACGACAATAGTATTCAAATGGCTGTTTTAAACCCTACAAATGGCGCATGCAAAGATGAACTTTTTTTTTTTTTTCATTAAGCTTGTAATCTCTAGTTTTTTAAATTTTTGAAGAGACTGGTATTGTAAAATCAAATACA
Organism: Musa balbisiana; assembly: GCA_004837865.1. Lineage (NCBI taxonomy): Eukaryota > Viridiplantae > Streptophyta > Magnoliopsida > Zingiberales > Musaceae > Musa > Musa balbisiana. Next base: position 905,389 of record CM017198.1, read on the forward strand.
TGGGTTATTAATTTCTTATTTTTTGTCTATGAGTTAAATCTTGATTAAATGAATGCTAGATTGCTTCGTGAGATTGTATTTTTTTTGTTTCTGATTGTTTTCAAGTAACCATTGAGTTCATCAAATTGCAAACCTGGCTATGGTATAATGATGTAGTGTCTAGTACGCAACTGAATATACTCCTGTTTCATGTTTTTCTTGTTTCTTTTTCATCTATCAGACTCATTGCATCCTGTTCAGATTCTTAATTGTCATCTATAGTTTCTGCTTGGTGAATGTATTGTTCTAAGTGAACTTTGTGGCATTGTGTCAGTCATGTGTTGTGGTTCATCTTAGACCATGAGATGAGGAACCAGATAGGGTTTAGGGTTTAGGCTTGCATGCTTTGTTATCTTGATACTGGAAATTGTTTTGCAGCAAGAACAAGATAGGTAAAAGAAAGATAAAAAAATTAAAAAGGTTATATATGTCCTTGTGGGCCTAGAACTCACTCCTAGAGGTCATAGGTGTGACACCTTGAAATCATGGAACCACATTGCAAGATATAGAGAAACCAGTGTTGTTACAGGAGCTAGGTGCCAAGTTTCCAAGACACTTGAGGTGCTTACCCAAGCAAAGCATGTTTGTCAGTAACAAAATGATAAAAAATGTAATTAAGGAGAAAGATAATATAAAAATAAAAATTAGACAATACATGAGTTCTATTTCATTTCATATTCAGAATATCACCACTAAAACATTGTGTTACATTCTTCATAAACTATTATTAACAAAATTTAACTATTATTAACAATAATTAACATTACTATTAAATTTAGGATAAATTCAGGAGGAGGCCAGATGGGAGCTGTCGGGGAGAGAAAGAAGTAGAAAAGGGAGGTTGCTGGGAGTAGAAGTAGGGGGGTTGTCTGGGAAGAAGCAAGGGCTGTTGGAGAAAAGAGGAGAGAAAAAGATAGAGGGAGGGAGGGATGGAGGGAGCACTGAGTGGTAGAGTAGTGGTTACGTCGGGAAGAAGCACCGAGTGGCAGTGGGGGGAGGGGGGCTGTCAAGGGGTGGCATCAAGAGGGAAGGAGAGGCGGGAACAGTGGAGAAGCACGGAGGAGGGGGGAGGGGGGTTGTCAGGGAGGTTCATTGGGGGAGAGTAAATTGGTTGACAAAGTATTCTTAATTTTACCTGCTTTTGTTGGTATAAGGAGCATCATACATCAGAATTTCTAGAATTATTACAAGGTTGAGCAATGCCAAAATTTATTTTAATATCAATTCTGGTTGGTTTGAAGCTATTATGATAGTGCTGACCTGGGATATACCTTAAAAAGGCATTCGCCAAAATTATTGCAAGGAGTACTGGAGAATGGTTGTACAATGCTAAGCCTTTCTAATAAATTGGACTTCTTCATTAAAATGAATATTGAACATTACATCATTTCTGAACTAAAAGTCTTTAAAACTTGAACCAAATAATCTTTGTTTTAGGTTTGATTAAGTTTTGTGCTGAAACGATCTATTGATCAAGCTTTCTTCACTATGATTACCCTAGCTGTATCTGAAATGCAGTCTATTATGTGAACTTGATCCTTGCAGATATTTTTATCAACTAAGTTACTTGTGCATGCTCTTTATTGTATGGATGTTTGTTTTCTTGTATCTTGATTTATATTTTTGGATGTGCATCATATTTTCAAGCATGTTCTTTTAAAATTCTTAGTGCATGGTTGCTAGTTATAGTTTTTTTCCGCTTGAGAAATTGGCTAATTCTTTTGTTCGAGACAGTCACAAGATGATGAGGCTGCACTGCTGGAGCAGGCTCTTGCAATGTCCATGGATGTTGCAAAGTCTGGCACTGCACCTGTGGCTGACACAGATATGTCAGATGCTACCGTAGATGATCAAGAGTTAGCTTATGGTTAGTTTCATAATCCTTGTAAAATTTATGCATGAACAATTGTGCCATTTTCAGATTTGTTTACATGTCTCCATCATGGTGATTATATTGTTTCTTGTCTTTAGGCAATTACCTAATATAAGTACCTTTTTTCATTGAACTTACCCTAGGATAGCTTCCTTGTGGGTAATTCTGCCAATTCATTGCTTTTCCAAGTTATCAAGACCCTCTTTGAATGTACACACATGTAAGAAACATCTGCTTTTGTGCAAATCTCTAATATTCACCATATGCATGCAAGATTGTAATTGGGATTGGGATCAGCTTGGAGTAACATGATGAGGATAGTTGGGATCAATTGAATCAAACTGACATTATTAGGATCTGACAAGAAAATAAATTAATAAAAATATAATAGCAAAATATTAGAAAAATATAGTAAAGTTTATGTAATTTTTATTACATTTATGTTCTTGTACGAAAAATTAAGGAAGTGAAATATAAAATATAAAAATTTGTATAAAAGAATAGTGAAGAATAAATTATTACCATATTAACTATGGTTATCAGAAAATAAATATTAGCTCTTTCATATGAACATACTACTGTAGTAAATCACTAATATCTGCCGGACAAAAAGTTAATGGCATTTACCCAGTGGAAAAGCTCAGGACAAAAGCAGAAGCATCATCTCTGATCTAGAGATAGAGGGACACTAATATTTACAAACATTAGAAATAAGTACTCATCGACTTGTCTGTTGGATTTTTTCCTTAGCTTCTGAATAAATTGTTGTTGCTTTTCCCTAGACATCATTATTAAATCATCGGCCAGGACATTTCTATGGGAATATGGTTGCATGCGCGCTTGGTCTGGTTTGTATGTAGATACAGAAAAAGTAGATGATTTCTTGGAGTGCTTATCATTTGTATATATGAAATTTCCTGGAAAAGGATGAGTGTGAATTAGATGTTATTTAATATCTGTATAATCCAATTGATACTTATGGTCTGTGTTTGTTTCTATTCTAAAAGTAATACTGAAGAGGTGAAAATGGAATTTGGATAAGATTTACATGTTGGACTTGCATATTGATCATGTGATTTGTACTAGACAAACTAAGAGTCAAATGATCAGTAAATAACACCTATCCTAAATTCGGTATATTCACTTGATGAGTTCAATACTGGCTTCCTATTTTCCTTTCAGGATATATTATTGGCTTGTCTTTTTTTCCAACAGCTCCCAGGTGTTGATCCTAATGACCCCTCGCTGAAAGATTTGCTGGCATCTCTGCAAGGGGAGTCAGAGGTTTGTTCTTAGGTTCCTACTTCCTACTTCAGCTTTTGGTTGATATTGGTTTGACTATTCCTTCAGTGGAACTGTTGAACTGATGTGTATTCTATTGCTCTGGAATGTGCTTATTTTCCAGCCTCAGCAAAAGCGAAAGGAAGAAGATAAGCCAGAAGAGGATCATGATGACTGATGGTTTCTGAAGCTACTTATGGCTGTTTGTAGATTTATGGTAAGGTTCGAACCAAAAACTTCATAATTTCTTTCTACTTCCGACTTTTCTTGAAGTTTCTCCCGGAAAAACAAAATCTGCCTATGTTCAGTTTCAATGAGTAAAACTTATTTGCACACTTCTACTAGACAAACTAAGAGTCAAATGATCAGTAAATAACACCACCCTGGGGAAAAGATAATGAAAATTTAAGAATGACGTGATAATAAGAACACAAGACAGAAGAATTTTCACATTATTTTCTATCTGATTTTGATTTTGTAGGATCTAGATACAATTTATGGCATCTTTTAGAATTCGATCTGATGCATTTGCCTTCATGTGATTCAGTTGGATATATATCGATTGTATGATGTTGTTTCACTTCTAGCTTCATGTGATTTGTTTGCTTTTACATGCATTTCTCTTGTATTTGGTTTGCTGATCTATGAAACTTTAACCAACTCCATGCAGCCCTTCAAATGTCTGTTCAGGACAGTGCAACGGACATGTCAATTCAATCTGAGATGAGTAAGGTGTTGGAGGACCAGTCATTTGTTTCTTCTATCCTAAATTCGGTATATTCACTTGATGAGTTCAATACTGGCTTCCTATTTTCCTTTCAGGATATATTATTGGCTTGTCTTTTTTTCCAACAGCTCCCAGGTGTTGATCCTAATGACCCCTCGCTGAAAGATTTGCTGGCATCTCTGCAAGGGGAGTCAGAGGTTTGTTCTTAGGTTCCTACTTCCTACTTCAGCTTTTGGTTGATATTGGTTTGACTATTCCTTCAGTGGAACTGTTGAACTGATGTGTATTCTATTGCTCTGGAATGTGCTTATTTTCCAGCCTCAGCAAAAGCGAAAGGAAGAAGATAAGCCAGAAGAGGATCATGATGACTGATGGTTTCTGAAGCTACTTATGGCTGTTTGTAGATTTATGGTAAGGTTCGAACCAAAAACTTCATAATTTCTTTCTACTTCCGACTTTTCTTGAAGTTTCTCCCGGAAAAACAAAATCTGCCTATGTTCAGTTTCAATGAGTAAAACTTATTTGCACACTTCTGATTGCTTGAGAAGTTTGTTGATTCTGGACATGCTAACATCTGAGAATTTACAATGACAGTAACTACATCAATTTTCTCATCGCTAATACAACAATTATAAAAATTACTTTGTTCCAGATAAGTTTCTTCGATTGAGATCCCATAATGAGGATTGATAGAAGGCCGAAATAAAAAGGACAAGTTTTCTACATGTTAAAATTGTGATTATGTGGTGTTGTTTGTGACCTTAAGGAAGTGAAAATGGTTGGTTAAAGGTAACAACACTGTGTCTAATGATGTCACTACAGGATAGGAATGTTGCTTTGAGTGACACGGTGAGTATATATGAGCATAATGGTAAATGGGTCTGAGAAAAGAGATGGGTGTTAGATAGATAGGTTGGCCTGTGGGGTTGTGACAGCCCAACAATCCCCAACTCTCGAAGCAGAGTTGGATAGTGCATATGACTTGATCCATCTATATGACTAATGGGTCTAAGTAGTTAAGCACTTTGAACCAAGTTGCTAGGTGCATCGTATCCATGTAATGGGTGCGGTGTGTGTGTTAAATAGTTGTGTTTGGAACCCAAAGGTTGAACAGTGAGGTAGGGAGGATCAGTTCTAACGGGTTTTGTGATTAGATCCTTGGATTGACACTCGAATTATTAAGTTACTTCAGACGTGTGTGGATCGACAAGCATTGTATGCTCTTATGCAATAAATATCATGGTAAAATCTATAACTGAAACCCGAAGTTGTTTCTGATCTGTGGTTCTCGCGTGACTTGATGGCATATTTTGTTTGTTTTAAATCTGAACCCTAAAGCTTTTTGTTGGATAAATAAATGGTTTGGGTCCGGATGATTAATATGATGCCTAAAGATCATTCCATTGAACCAAGATAATATGATTAATATGACACACCAAGTCAAAGATAGTGGTGGTTACTTTTTGCATCAACCACTAGTGGACGGGTGATGAGACCCTGGTTAAACTGTGTATGATATGAAATTCTCAACATTAGAATTAAAACTCTCTCTCTCTCTCTTATAATAAATCTGTTTATGGTATGTACTTTCAGATTCTTGGGAATCTCGCCTTACTTGGTGTGTTGGGTAGGAGCTCCACGATCATGTCCAGACTCTTCTCTACATTCTTGGGAATACAACATCCTTTATTAACCATCTCTCGCATCCACATTCCTTTCCGCAAAATATATAGATTTCAGTCAGTCTCACGTAAGAGAACGTGCAAGTAACTTTACATGCACACCACCGTACATAAAATGCTGCGATTCGGCAGGAGAGAAAGAGAAGGATGTCCATGTAAAAGTGGACATGTGAGTGATTGCCAAGGAAGGCAATTGAGGCCTTATTGCCTCGGTGTGATGTCGCTTGCTCTATAGGACGTGAACGCGATGAAGGCAATGGACAGAAAATGGAGTTAGGAGCATGGAGCAAAGACAACATTGGAAAGATAAGCGACATTGGGTGTATAAGCATAAGGCCTCATGGTGGGAGTGAGGGGGTGAAGACAACATTAGGAGTGGGTGGAGAAGGACGAGCGACATTGGGAGTAGAGGCAATGAGTCCAAGGGCAGAGAGAATGGGGCAAAGGCGATGAAGACAATGAGAAAAAAGAAGAAGATATTTATGGGATTTAAAAAGAAAGGAATACGATATAAAAACAAAAACAATAGCACATTATAAGAAAATATAAAAAGGTGATTTTTTTAAGAAAATATTTTTTCTTTAAACCTCCGTTCCTCTCCGTTCTAAATTAGTGAAAAGCCGACAAACATCCCATGCGTCTTATTGTATATGCATTCCATTTCTAAGTAAACGTATGCAGTTTTTGCACCTCCCTTTTCGGCAAAAGTAAATGCAATATGGCTTCCTTAGTCCAACAAATGCATCTCCATTCTATGAATTGTTCGTTTGCATTTTATTGATGCATAGGTATAGCTTTTTTTCAAAAAATAATGAATAGTTGGTTATTTTAAGAAAAGATGCGGGTAAAAATTTAAATGAAAATTCATTAAAAAAAATCTTGCCCATTAATTGTTTCTGTGATCAAGAACAGGAGGCCGGCCATGTGGCTTTTTTCATAGACCACATCAAAAATGAAAATGAAATTATTGATGGTGTTGGTGAACCATTACGTTGTGCGTAAGGTTGAGTTTGAGCCTCGTCTCTTAAGTACGCTCTTCTCTTCTTGACGAGTAGTCTACTTCTTCGTAGTCGGACACCTGCACACAGGTCGAGGTCGGAAAGGGAGATTTCTTGACTCAACCTCTCCGAAGCTCAAGTCAATATTGAGTGAAATTAGAGAGTGTTGAGGTGTTTGAAGTTTGACCCTTGACGCTGGTCAAAAGATCGGCTTTTATACCTGCGAGGATTTGTTGGTCGTATGAGGTCAATTAACTGCGATTGACTTAAGCTTCTGTGTGAGCACTGATCGATCTGCTTGGATCGGCATTGCCTTGAGCTTTCCAGAATGATTGTATCGTGATGATGTCGTTTCGTATGGAGGGGGCGACAAACGACTGCCCGCCACGTGTGTGCTGCGTGCTACATCAGATTTGAAGTTTCACGCCCACATTATTGCGTTGCTTGCTTGGATCCACATGGGCGATACCAAAATATGTTTTACCAGACGCAATACATCATATCAACCCCGAGGCTCTATGTTGACACTAACGTGACTGGTAACTGTTACCACGAGTGGTACCAGAATATGCCCTATCGAGTAGCATGATAAATATTACACCTCGAGTCATAAATGGTTTTGGAATTGCATCTTTGTACACCTAAAACTCATTGCAACAGTAATCGACATATGTAAGCGGATCATCAAGAACTCAGAAAAAGAATATTTGTCTTCTGTGCATGACTCCACATACTGTTTTTTATCATTATCATCTTTGGATAAAAAAACATTTTGATGCACTTGCTGGACACTTTGGTTACACCTTTTCCTATTCCCTCGATACCTATCAGCTGAGCTGTGAGCTCCACAGGTTTGACCCCAGAAAACGATGATCGGGAGGCCATCATGCCTATCCACCAAATTGTACCTAATTAGGACACCTCACTATTATGTCATGCTTCTAATTCCTCACATAGTAATAGAGGTGATGACACAATCCAACAGAGCCATCAAAATTTTGGAGCCATCAATATATATATATGTATATATGTATGTATGTATGTATATGTATACATATACATATACATACATATACATACATACATACATATATATACATATATATATATACATATATATATACATATATATATACATATATATATATATACATATATATATACATATACATATATATATACATATATATATATACATATACATATATATATACATATATATATATATATACATAATATATATACATATACATTATATATACATATATATATATATACATATACATATATATATATATATATACATACATATATATATATATATACATATATATATATATATATATATATATTATATATATATATATATATATATTATATATATACACATGCACACATTGGAAGGGATAGATATGTAAGTCCCCTATTTTGGTTTTGGTAGCCACGTTACGTTTCTAACTCGGCGTCTATAAATGACAACCTGAGAAGTCAGTGGATGACCCCAAAGGCCAGCAAGCCAAGGACGGCTCTCAAGGCAGGCATCGACACCTCTTCACGGGTCTACTGCAACCCATGGCTATGGCTTTCAAGATGGTAATCATCCTCACATCATCGACGGCCAGGCTATGCTTGTTTTGTTCTTTCTTTTCCCTGACGACGATGGTGTTTGTTGACGGATGTGAAGTTACAATGATTGATTTGGGCGGTGGTGACAGGCGACGGAGGGGATGCGGGTGAAGCAGGAATGTCTGAGCTCGTTCATGGAGATGAAGTGGAAGAAAGCGAGCAGGTACGTGGTGTTCAAGATCGACGAGAAGTCGAGGGAGGTGATGGTGGACAAGGTGGGCAGGCCGGGCGACGGCTACGAAGGCCTCGCCGCCTCCCTCCCTCTCGACGACTGCCGCTACGCCGTCTTCGACTTCGACTTCGTCACCGTCGACAATTGCCAAAAGAGCAAGATCTTCTTCATCACTTGGTCTCCTCTCTCTCTCTCTCATGCACACACTCGATAACCACCATTCAACTTAAATCATACATGCATTCTATGTCTTTAAGATTATGAATTCTACCTTCTCTGTCATTGTTGTCTGTCTGATAACCACCATTCAGATGATGCAAAGGTACAAACAAATCTGTTGTAGCCATCTCCATAAATTAGTAAGAGTTAGTGACTCCTTTTTCCTCTTTTCTTTTAAAGATAAAAAAGTTAGTGACTCTGTTTTGTGCTCACTTTTTTGCCAACCAATTCTAAAAGTAAAGAGAGTCCACCACCACCACCACCACCATCAACTTTAGTTACTTGGTGCTCAAGTCTGCCATAGACATCACTTTTCTCATTGAGGAACCCAAGGAGCCTTTTCTTGATGCCAAGGATTCATCGAATGGCTTCCCAAAGTTTTTCACTCATTATTCTTCCTTCACTCTGCAATGCATCCTTTTCCAAGTCATACGTGGAGTTTAGACTTGGCACCTTTCGATGGTGATGGGCAGACACCAAATCGAAAGAATCGTGCATGCTTTTCTCGGTGGGGCGAGTGGGGAGGACGGGTTGGATGTTGGTGTGCGTAAAAGGAAGTGTGCTCCTGTGGCAGGTCCCCAACGGCGTCGAGGATTAGATCGAAGATGCTGTACGCCACCTCAAAGCAGGGGCTGAGAAGGCTGCTGGAAGGGATCCACTACGAGGTGCAAGCCACCGATGCCGCGGAGATGGGGTTTGATGTGATCAAAGAGAGGGCCAAATGAGGAGGAGCTGCTGCTGGTGGTGGCTGTGAATGGCCTTCACGACTGCATCACATCACATCACTTGTTATTGATGTATGTGATATTAATGAATAATATATGTATGCACAATAACCAAGACTGACCTGACTTGGATGCTTAACAAAGAGAAGCGGGGAGGAGGGAGGGATGGTAGAATGTCTTTTACCCCCCATTCTTCTTTACCACTGCTCTCGATCTACTCGTTAAGTAGTAGTAGTACTCCTGTCTTTTACCCCCATTCCTGTCATACATTTTGGTTTCAAAAGAGAATCATAATGCATATCGAATAAAACGAAACTGGAATAACACAAATATTAATTCAAACTGCCGCTTAATCTTCTTGCATGGATTCAGAAGCTTAATTTTCGTGGAAATTAATTATTTTCACATGCCAAGCGTTTGCCAGAAGAATGACACATAGCCTATCACTTGTAATTTCACATCCGTAAGATGACTAATTGACTAATTGCGAGAAGAATTGGAATAAGATGACTAATTTACTCCGGAATTCAAATGTAAATGTATATTGATACGGTACACAAATATTCTACATCTGGCACATTAAGATGGTAAAGAACAACAATATTTGACTTCTCAAACAAGTGTAGATTATTTTTCCTTCTTATTTAGAATTTCCAAAGATAAAAAAAAACAAGTACCAAGTTCATGCATATTCGGCTCCCCTGTTAGAAAAACCAGATGGGCTCGTCTTTGACAATTGCATGCTACCGTCATGAACATACATACATACATACGGCGTGTAAAGTTCATTCTCAAATTACTACTGCCACCTCATTGGACCCCATCTTACCTATCACCGAAGTCTGAACGAACCAATCCTTGATTACCCCATGAGATACTAGTATGTATTAATGTGCTCTATTTTTTACCAGCACTCCGATAGTAAAAACTTCCATTAATACAAAGTTACTAATGCAGCTAATATGTCTTGATTCATCACTAAGACAATAATTACGATTGCTAAGAGCACTATACATTTGGAAAAAAAGCAAATGGACGTAGCATCTACTAATCAATATGACCAACAGACACGGCGTACCATATCTAGAACAGATAATGCATTTTAACCAGGCAACTTATAAGCAACATAAGAACAAGTTAGTAAAATGACTTCTGAGCCTCCAACAAAGCGGTGGATTTAAACAGTAAAACTCTTCAAATGATAACAAAGGAGACTATTATTGTGCAATATGTTTCTTTGTAATTAAATAGCACAAACAAATAGAAGGACAAAAGGTCACTTGACTAAGTTCGTAGTACCAATTTCATCCCTGTAACTTAAAATGAGCGTAGTTCAGACTTGTTCGAGAAGAAAGAAAAAAGAAACAAAGTTTGCATGCAGCCAAAAGAATTCAAAGAGCAGTTTATATATGTGCTATTGTCCAAAGAAGAAAGTAATGAGATATCACCATCAGAGAGCACCATCTGCCCATGTGTAGAACCTGATATTTGTAACTTTGTATGTATGTTTCCCTTTTTCTCTTCAATTCTCTTCTTTTTAAATTTTCTCTTGTTTTTTGTCCTTTTTTTCTTTGACCTGAGACCAATACTCTCAAATTCTGGCATGGCAAACATTACCCTTTACCTTACAAACCCTTAAGATCATCCCATTTGTGGCTAGTGATTCTCATAATGTATCACTCCTGAATAGACTTCTTCCAGATTTGGTGCGAACTGAATCCGCAAGTCCAATGACTTTCCCAGTATCATCCCGATCGCTATTTACTGCCACTTGTAACTGGTTCCTCAGGTTCCCAGATGCTGATCTAGTGAGAAATCTCTCGCCATGATTTGGTACTCTCGTGCTACTCCAAACAGCAGCACCCTCTAGTCCAACAGATTGCAAACGAGCTGCCAGATTATCAGAGTTCAGTGTTGCTGGAGATTGACCGGAAACATTACTTGGTGGCAGAACCCAGTTCATCCAGTCATTACGCTTCCTTACTTTGTCACCCTGCAATACGCATGTGTCAGAAGAGATGAGAAATAGTAGCTGCATCTGGATAAGTCCAACATATGCATGCATGAGTGTAAGAGAGAGTAGAAATCTTCACTATTCTTTTTCAGAAGTAAGAACATGAGTAGTAATCTTCACTATTCACCCAGTCCATTGGCCATTCATCTTTCTAAGACAGTGACTCACGAGCATCAAAATTTAAAGGAATGTTCTATAGATATTCACAGCTTGCACGTCATTCATCTTTCTAATAGCATTACAAAAGCTAGATGCAATATTTTAATTGAAGTCACAGAAGGTACCTGTACTTCCACTATGGTTGATAACCGCAATGTATCCAATATGAAGTCTATGCTGGTTGTTAATTGCCTAACCTGCAAAACATTGTAAGAGAAATTTCAGCAGCAAATGAAAGAAGATTTAAAAGACCGGAAAATTTAAAAGAAATTCCATGCTGCATGAAAATATTTCAGCAGCAAAAAGAAAGAAGATATAAAAGACCAGAAGCCAAAGTAACAAATCTAAACCATATCAAAAATCCAAAAAATAACTAATTCATAATTACCAAACTAATAGCCTTGGTATCACAGCTCTTCAAGAACTGATAAGACATCAATGTCTTCCCAAAATCATTTTAAGGTCCATCAAAATGACAATTTTAGCTAAAAACATCACATGGATTCCAAACAGGTCATCATCATCATTCTTCATAATGAAGCTGAAATTAGAAAACCATGTGATCTATACCAATTTTCCGATTATACAACTTTGGTCGATCATGAAAGAACTTGCATCATGGAACAGAAAGGTTGTTGACAGGTTATCATATTAAGATTCATTAGAATACCTAGAGAATCTAAGATGATATATTAGGAGGATTCACAGAATCAACATAAAAACAATTTGAAACACTAATGGGAAATGACTTCATATCAATCAGAGCCATTACAAGCCTTCATCATCACCATTCCTGGCGTACAATTCATAGATCACATAAACCAACTGTATCATGAAATAACTTAACTATTAACAAGGAGGTGGAAGAGAAACTTGGCACAAATGAACTTGGTCACTTGTGACAACTTTGATAGCCAGGAAAAAGAAATCAATGTGAACCCCCAATCCAATATATGTTACATACAAGTACAACAACCATGGTATATGCCTTTATATTGTAAGCATCAGAGGTGCCTTTCCCATGTAGAATTACCAATCTGAACAGTCAGATAATATCATAAAAACTTCCATGACAGGAATTAAATAACTAATGGCTTGTTATTTGGTCAAATGAAAACATCAAGAACAACCATCACCTGAATAAGTTTCAAAGTATTATCCAAGGAACCTATGCATAAGTATGCTTGATTCAAGTTCAAATGAAGATTTATCAGTAGTCAATTCGAAGGATATACAAAATCAGTTGCTTGAAAATCCAAGAGCCTAATTCAGGTGAGATCTAAATGGTAATCTGGTCAGACATAAAGGGCACTAAAACACAAACAGCCTGAGCCCAGAATGAAAGAATTGTAGTAGCAATTCTAACTTCAGCAGAAGAAGAACATGACAACATTAACAAAACCAGAACTACGAAGAGACAAACAAGCAATTCAAATTAAATGATAAAATACAGGAAAGGATAATCCTTACATATGACTACAAAATACACAACAATTTATGTGTCCTCGAGATAATTATATCCAACAACACAAGTTTATCTACCAGTAGCATTTCAAGATGCAGATAATTTGTATAGGGAACAAGTCAAATGAGAATGGGTATTTAGTTCCAAATTTTGAGTGGATCATACAAATTGGCTTTAAGGATGATCCATTGCACTGTAGGATCAAATAGGGGTAGAAGGCTCCAAATAAGACTTCTTCTAGCCTGAAGATTGTACATATTTCAACAGAAGCTCAAGTAGTAGATAGTGAAAAAAGTCGCTTCATCTTCTTTTAGTTATACATATACCATAATCTTTTAATACAATTGATGTCAAAAAAACGTTTCAATGTACCTTGTCTTACTTATGTGGCAGTGGAATTACTATATTCCACATTTTATGATATGTCAGATGTAGCTAAAACAATTCAATTAGTAAGAATAGAAAAGTATATACATATGTTTAGCATCTGGAAAAAAACAATATACAAGTGAATATACCGCACGATAATATATTACCATATTGCACATAAATATACATATTCACACAGGAATACTTAATCATGTATATAATTAAATATAGTGATCCAAATCAGGCATAACCTAAGCATTTTATGGCTTGTTTAATGGTTGCCCATGATAGCACTAGAGGCACAAAAAGAATGCCTTGGGGTAGTGACTTGCAGAATAACCTTTTACCATAAGTTGGACGACTGAACTACAAGATGCAATAAGGAGTATTTCAGCCTCTGGTTCATGGCCCATCAAACCAGTGATTCTCAAATATAGACCTTGAAACGAAACTTAGCTATCACACCATTCTATCTCTCAGAGTAAATCTTAGAGACCCATAAAACACAAGAAAATCAGGAATTACTTTAAGCATTTAAAATTGACTTACCTAGGAACTGAACTGTATTTTCTCAAAATTTTCTACAATCTGAAATAGTAAAGTTTGATCTCAAGATGAAGTCTACAATATAGTTCAATAAACCAACCGAATAGTGGCTTTGGTTGACTTGATTCTGGATTTCAATTGGCTTAGTGAACTGTGAAAATGGAGTATCAAGAGTTGCATTGAATCACCTGGATATCATACAGACTAGAACACAAGAAATTAAATGGACATTCTACCCAGAAATAATATGACTTCGACTAATGAGTTTTTATTCCTTAATCAACAACTGAGCCTTCTTGACCTGCAATGACTAGATCTTCTATAATTTGTTATCTGAATGACGACTGGTCCTGATCATTAAAAGACATGCTATCATCTATTTTTCATTACAGATAATGGATCATCAGATCATTTACAATCCCTTATGTGACTGAACATCTCATGATATCTTTAAGCTTCCATCCACACACTAAAATATCTACCTTTAACTTATGTTGTAGCATAAAGAATCCTATTGTTCAAGTATTGAATAATAATATCCAAGAGTAAAACCTGATTTTAGAACATATGTTAACCTTGCAACATCCTAAGGAATTGATTGACCAGTCAAAGTTAAGAAAATCAGATAGAATAATGGTGCCAACCATTGTCTTAATCGAATCTTTAAGTGAAGCATAAGGTATAATTTTGACTGAAGGGGTTATCATGCTATCAAGTCCAACAGGCCATATCATATAACTTCAAGTGATTAATGCTAATCAAATGCACATTGATCTTTACACTCTATACAACGTTATATGCCTCCTTCAAAACCTGTGGCAAGCCACAATTTAATTTATTTCAAACAGAACATTATATTCTTTGGGAAAAGATACAAAAGCCTGATGACCACAATTCCAGAAGAAAATTTAAACAATCATTCACAGAAGACAGACTAATATCGCCAGGTATAGAAAATACAACTGAAACAACAACAGCAACAACGCTGCGTTGCAAAACATCATATGATGATGAAAACAAGATATATCCTCAAAGCAACTAACATTATGAATTGTGATAAAAACAAAAGGTGTTTTAGTGTTTTACCTATAAACGATCATGCATTCTGAATTCCCAGTTCTTCAACCAAAACGAGTAAAGTTCAAATACAAGATCATGCTACATGTGAATTAAAAACCCACTCTCTACTCACGCAAAATTATTACATAGGAAAATTCAAATGAATATGTTGCATAAACAGGAACTATCAATAGAGAAAAATGAGACATTAGGTATTACTATTATAAGTTAACTCACTCTGTTGAATCCAGCAATCAATGATATTGGAACCCATCCTTGCTCATCCATGTTATTCCTCAAAAAAACATCTCTACACAAATTATCAGAGCTGCAAAAAGTTTAAACAAATCGCTAAGTAACCTAAAAAAGACTTTGACTGCATAAAAATAAAAATAATAATTAAGTTGTGAACGAGTTGTCACCTGAAATAGTAATCTATCTGCTTCAGTAAGCTAGCACACTGTGGATCAATAGCTGGGATGAACATTGCAGAGGGCACTGCCGGATGAGGAACAAAAGGTACACCCTCAGGAGGTGGCTGAGTGGCAACATAAAATATAGGGGAAGACATATCTGAAGGCATATTAAGAACAAGCCCATAACAAATGAATCATACCAGCACTAGAAAAGATAATTTTCAAATCATGTATGACAAACGCAGACCTTACCAGAGAAGACCATTTGATTCCCATAAGGTAGGACTTGAGGAGGAGGGCTGAGGAAGGGGGGTGTTACAGGCGGCGCAGGTGGCCTAAGATAGGGCCGAGAACCACGCTGTTGCATGTGGATGTCTCTCCCACCAGCATTCCGACGATATCCTTCATAACCTCCGCGCTCCTGATCGTAGCGGCTGCCAAAGTTGTTGTGATGAGACCCAGCACCACTGCCATTTTTCCACCTCTGGTTGAAACCATAGCTTCTGAGGTGGTCGCCGCCATCATGGGCCTGTGATCCCAAACTACCTCCCGGGGAACTATGGTCCCAATTGGAGGTGTTCTTGGTTGTTTTCCCTCGAGGTGAGATTTCTGGAGGTGCCTGCTTGTCCAAGTTCGCCAGAGGCAAAGGAGATGAAGCTGGTGGTGGCGATGGCAACGCTGCTCCGCTATCAGTAGGTTCACCACTGACACCATCGCCGCCGCTGCCGCCACGTTTCATTGATTTTTGGCGTGCAGGTGAAGATGGATTCGAGTTTGTCTTTGGCAAAGAAGTCGAGATTGCATGCCCCTAAGCACAATTTAGAACCACAATCATAGATTATTAGGGCATCATGAATAGGTTTAGACTATTTTTATCTGAAACTTATGAATCACCAGATAGGCAGAGAGCAGTCCATCGGAATGGGGTTTCAAAGCATCGGAGGAGGGCGATCTAGGACAGGCCTTAGCGGACTCAGATAGGGCGGGCCAGGAGGCCGCTCCCCCCATCACGGCGGCGCCTGCGTCTATCGAGCCATTGGCCGGCCGCTTCCAGGCCTGTTTCTTCCCTCCGGCGGCTTCTGATGATGGAGGCAGGTCCTCCAGCGGCGGCTTCCGAGGGGACCGATCGGCGGTCTCCTGGGACGGGATCACGACGGCCGGTCGCGGAGGCGGCGGAGAGGAGTGCGAAGGTGGGTTCCCGGCGGCGGGAGCATCAGACTCGCCGCGAACGACGTGGCTCCGAGGGTAGCGGGCGACGCGGCCGGAACGCGGGGACGAGGAGCTCGCCGAGGGATCGGCGGCCGAGGAGGCGGCGGCGGCCATGAAGGGAGAGAAGGGAGGGAGCTTCGGCGATCAGATGAGAAAGCGAAAGGGTTTCGATTGGGCGCGGCGCTCGATGATTCGCAGATATTGTTGTTCTCAAGATTCACCGAGCGATGGAACGATGATACCACGGATAGCACCAAAGAACGGACCGAGAGGGAGAAGGCGCAGAGCTCAGTCTTTCTCTCTCTCTCTCTCTCTCTCTTCTTTCTTTAAACCTTACAATAATGGGGACTAAAGGAACCAAAAGGAATCTTTTTCATTTTTAATTTCTGTTGATACTTAATTTCGATTAATTGGTATAAATAGATTAAATTTTATGATGGTATAAAATAAATGATTATTTTTTTCTCCATTCTTTTGTCCATTTGTTGTTGCTAACATGTGATCTTTTTCCACATCTTCTCTTATAATTATTCTTTCTAGAATCTCTATTGCAATTATTATAAGATAAGAAATTTTTGACAAGAAGGAAAATTATAATGAAACAAAGCCTGTTATGGTTTATACATACCCCATAGGCATCCCACATGATGCTACTGATGCATTTAAAACATTGAAAAATAGTAAGATGCTTATCTTCCGGTAATAAATTTTGCATTACTGTACTGAATAGTGCGTAATGGTATAATTATTTCCCAAATACGTAGCATTATGCTTGGAAACTTCATCTATATGACTGATGGCATATTCTAAAAGTAGTTTTACTTACAAAAATTCTGTTATTGCAACTTATACTAATTTTTTTACTGTTATATTATCAAAATTTTCTTGATTAAATTACATCTTCTTACTGTGATATAAACTGAGCAGTCAATTTTCTCTTCAAATCTTTTCAATTTTTGATAAAAATTTTATCGACAAATCGTTGTTTCTTCGATCATAATTCTGCTTTTACAAGATAATATAATTCTGCAGTAAACTTCTTTTGAGTTCTATCAAACATTTACTATCATCGGATCAAAAACTTTCATCCACAGTCCTAAAATTCCATCAAACCATATCCTCAAATTGTATCCAAAACAATCACAAAACAAGCCTAAACCATAGCCTAAATCCATCAATCCACAAATCCTTTGGATCATCACTTCTCTCAACCTATACTTACAGTAAAAATCCCATAAAATCTAATTTGACTTTATATAACGTCGGCACTAATGTGATTTGGATTTCGAACGTCGGATGCATTAGGCAGGTTAATTTTGGTCAAGATGTGGACATGTTTCCAAATCAATTAGCATGGTTGAGGCAAACCTCACTTGACCGGTCTTCTTCAGTACTGAGTCACCATGATTTATTATTATGTACGTGAAAATGGAGTACCAAAATACGAACTACATAGTTGGCTATTTTAATTTGATTTGATCAAATTGACAAGAAAACACTTAGTGAGATCAACTCAGTTGAAGTGTTGAACTTTTTAGAAAGTTGTTTGTCTGCGACACCTTAGTTTGAATGTTAATCCCATGGACAGAAACAAGTTAAAAGTAGCTGAACGAAATCAAGCAATCGACATATTTTCAGCATGCAATTTCTTCGATCATTTTCACGCATCACAAAGATGGAAAAAAGGCAATAGGAAACAACAGTCGGGATATCCACGACAGGAAATGAAATAGCCAAGTAGTCTTCAGCAAACACTAAAAGATCACATCACCGGATCAACGAGGCTCTTTCTATTCCATAATATAACCCAAACCATCATCCACACCTCAAGCTAATATTCTACTGGCATCGAGTGCAATTCTACTTGTTACAACCATGAAAAATGACATAATACGACATTGCCCCAATCTCATAATATGACATAATACAGAGGAAGAACCATGCTCAGTGCAAACTAAAAGAAAAAATTACTCCTCTGCAGTCAAGAGGCATCATCAAGCACAACTTAAATAAAGGAAATGATGTAATAAATTCAGCATTTTCAAAAGGAATTGACTAGGATCAGTGCAAGACAAAAGCATTTTGAAATAATAAAACAATCTCTTCAAGTAATTCAACTTCTAAAACAGGTGCGCCCAAGGCACTTGAATTACTTTCAAGAGAAATGATTAAAAGTCACCGTCATCTTCCTCGGCAATATGCTTAGCAAGCTCCTGCTCTTGCTGTTGCCTCTCCCGCCTCTTTTCTTCGCTTTCTTTCTCCTTGCTGGAGTTTGGTGGGAACCTCAGTGCTCTTACAGCTTCATTGTGCATGTTGAGGCAAAAGGCAATTCTGGAATTGAATGCGATTTGAGGTTCATTAGTTGAGTAGATATTCCCAGTTTCCTTACAGACCATCCATCCATTGGCATGATCGATACTTGCATCTACTGCCCCATCTCTAATGGCTTTGGCTACTATGCTCTCTGCGTCAGCCAAAGGATTCTCAGAGTCCAATCTCAGTTTTCTAGCTACATCCGCAAGGGAAATCCGAGAGTATGAAATGCTAATATTGCGGAGTCCAGTCCTTATCACATTGTGGCGTAGTCTGACAATTAGATTGTGGGTCCCATCTGAATTGAAAGTTCCAGAAAATTTATCTGCAACAATTCTAAATAGCTCCAAATCTCCAATCCGCACAGCCTAAAACACAAAAGATACTCTCAATAATTAGGCTTGTGAATCAGTAATGTTTCTCAGTCAGCAAATATACTCACATTAGTAAGCTCAAAGTACGGTGTTAAAGCCTTCTTCATGCCTTTCTGCATGAAAACAGTTCTTTCAGGAATCTCACCAAGAAGCAATCGAACAATGACAGCCCACTTGTTGCACTGGATTCGAAAGCCACGTGCAGCAACTGGTGCTTTCCGAGCAGCTTGCAGGAGGCTCTCTTTGGCATCCGTGTATTCCAACTGAATGGTTCTTATTTTTCCAAGGTAGAACAGGTAACGACAGAACTGCAGGAAAACCACAGAAAGCATCCACATTATGATTATGAGCCTAGAATAATAAATGTTGTCATACAACTACATAAATGTCATAAATATTCTTGAAGGAGAATAATATAAACCCAAGAAGGAAAACAATTTGAATGATGGCCAAAGCTGAGAACATTAAGTTCTAAGACGTTTTTGCCTGCTGATTTGAGTGTGCTTCAAAGCGTGGTGCTTTTGACCTCAGCTTCTCTGCCTGATCGTACAAGTTGTAGTGGAGATAATTGCGAAGTAGAAGGTTGAGGAGGGTTTCCTGCAACCAACTGTTTTGCTTAGAGTGTATGAACTTTCAGAGTATATATCCTGTTGCCAACCAACAAACCTGACCCAACTCATCACGCCGTAAGGTTGCCATCCTATGCAATGCAAGAAGGGTCCTGATGGGAAAAAATGAAGCTATAAACCATCAGCATATTCCAAAACTCTGAACAGTCCTACAGATTTCCACCAGATAAGTGTAATTTCATGAGGATATATAAATTGATTTATACATACCCACGAATTTCAGCAAGATTATTTGTGAGTTCATAGGTGAATGAATAATAGAAGTACAGACGAGCAGCTATAACATCCACAGCTCTTCGGTTCACATTCCTTAAGCGAGCAATGCTAGCAGAAGAACATGCTTTAGCCTGGTCCACATAAGGTACAAAAAGATCAACAAAAATCATATATGAAATTTCAACAAGGAATTGAAGGGAACAACGATGCAATAAAATCACCTCATCATATCTCTTTTGGTCAATCAGAAATATGAGAACAAGCAAGTAACAGTAAATTTCAAGCTCTGGTATAGAATGCTTGGCAGGACCTTGAACTGCTGATGCTGCTGTGTCGACATCCATTTCAATCTCATCGGTCTTTAAAGAGAAAAAAAAGACAACCTAAATTAGTCAAACCTTCAAGATGCACAAAGTGATCACTGACCTCTGCCTTGAAGCATCATGAACGAAATCCATGCATAATGAAGAACATCTATCTAGCACAACCTCTATAAAAGGAGATAAAAGCGTATCAATAATTTCTGACAATTTTTTTAATCATTTTCAATATTCTTTACTTTTGAAAGAAATGAAGGTGCTATCTACTTCAATGAAGTAAAAAAATTGCAGATCAAGCATCATTTAACATCACAAACAAATGTCTCCAGAGATCACATTTCCAAATCAACAGTAAGCATTTTCAGAAGTGCAGCTTTCATGTTCATGCATTCAAAGGTTCCTGCAGCTTTAAATAATGTTCATGCACCAAAAAAAGAAGTGCTCTGCTGCAGTACAATTATAAGTTTATCATAGTATAATCCTTGCTAGAATGCATAATTCATTTAGATAAGAAACTGCCAAGGTTTAGTTGAAGATGACTTCATTTGTCAATACAACATCTAATTTGGCGACAAAACTAAAAGGGTTCTTCCTACGAACCAAAACTATGACCAATAGATGTTGAGTAAAGTTTTAACTCAAACGGGAAATACATATGACCAAATTTGAATAAAGGTTCAACTCAAGAGACATACTCATTAATGACCTACAGACATTGAATTTAGCCCTGATGAGCAACATATAATGCCAAACATTTTTTTTAGAAATAAAAAACAATCAGATTCAACATTATGCAACAGCTAAATAGTGCAGCCCATCATATCTGTAATGCAGCTTTCGTCACAACTAGTACTAACAAGAACAGAAACAATGACAACCTTATAATTTTTATCAAGGCTCATTTAATGCACTCCTCGTCAAACTTGTTACCACAAAAACCATAATGCTTAATCACAAGTTAATTATAGTACACACTAAACCCTTGTAGACCAACTTAAGTATTCTCCCACTCTGGATATGGGGTATTACAATCTTTAAACAACTTTCATCCTTGTCAAAGACTAATATAGCCCAGAATCAAATCCCAACATAGTGCACAAGATCCATGATGTGTCTTTAGCCCCATCCACAGGCAACCTCTTGCTACATGGATCCTTCACCATTTCCAAATTTTCAATACTAGACTAGCTCTGATACTATTTGTTAGAACTTAACCTGATAGATAATTGACTCATTAACTTGTTAAGTCTAAACGACCTCAAAATGATTAAGCTCAAGTTAACAGTAATACACTCATCAATCTCTTTTAAATCTTCTTACATGACAATGCAACGAGAGAAATATTAATAGGTCATACATCTGATCTCAAACTTGCTTCCAAGCTTATTGTTAAGAAACCATCGAAACAAGGACCTACTGATTGTTTCTTCTCATATTATGTACCCAAGCCATCTATGTACCCAAGCCATTTTCCCTAGAATTTACATGTTGTTTGTCAATTGTCATGCCCAGTTGTCTGCATCATGACTAATTGATATAAAATGATCTAAACATTGTAGCCAAAGTTAAAGGCATCACATAAGAATTAAATTTAAAACACAAACATTTTTTAAGGAAAAAACAAAAAGTGGGCATAGTTTGAAACAAGGTCTGCCGTACCGAAGCGTACCGCCCGGTACGGGAGGTACGTACCGGTCCGATAGGTTACCGGTACACTGACCGCCCCGTACCGCTGCTACAGTGCTATACGGTAGCACTACTACAGTATAAAAAAATATAAAATTGTTCGGTACACCGGTATCGTACCATACCGAGCCCTGGTCGAAACGCTGGTACGGTACGATACGGCGAACCTTGGTTTGAAATATATATACATATATACATGTTCCAAGTAACTTCAAAATACCTAAAACAATTTGATGGGAAACATGAGCAAAATAACTCTGGAGAAAAGTAGACTCAAGCAATCAAAATTGGGTTAAAAATGATATCTGTCTCCTGGAAACTAAGAAAAATATACATTGACTTTAAGTGAAAAATAGGTGAAAGAAGGAACATATGACGGCACCTATCAAGCTGATACATGGCCTAAAAGTGAAATTTGTGGTTCACAATTACTTAATATTACACACTCAGTATGTCTACCTTCTGTATCATGGTTTGCTGCAAAATTGAATCAGGATAAGATTTCGCATAAACAATATCAAATGGGCTTTCACATAGGAAAAGTCTGGTTCGAATGACCAGAATTGTTAAAATAATGATTGAAAATGACCAAATTTGGTAGAGTCGAACCAAATCAACTGGTTCGGTGTGAAATTACCTAGAGAAGGTCTATCCTGGTTGATGTTTAAAGGGATCAATTCAAATCAACATGGATGGACTTCACAAGCTGAAAATTGATGCAGAAGAAGATAGACTTTTAGATTTAATAATGTTAAGCGTATATTTTTTTGTAATCAATCAACTTGAAACCAATCATGATTTCCACCATTAAGGTAATTACCTCTTGAGTATGAGACCTACTTGGATAATAATAGGCCTTTGCAACTGAAAGTCCTATATCAAGATCAGCCTACACAGAACTTGAATTGTGAAACAGTAAACCAGGAATCATGTCTAGTTGGTCAAGTTTTAAGGAATTTGTTCTGCATCAGGTCCAGGTGTTTTCTCCATATTCAGCATTCAAAGCCAATCCACAGCCACATCACACAGGTTCTAGCTGAGAATAGTCCAAATCAACTAAGATTTGCATCGAGTTAGTTATAGTTGGCAACGTCAATGATGTTATGAATTACTAACTATAACTTAAGAACTCTTCTCCATCCAACTTCCAACTTCCAAATCCAAATTACAAGCTCCAAACATCAAGAGTCCTCAATAACCAAAAACCATCCCACTTACTCTACTGTGATATATCATGCACCATTCCATAAGAAGGCCAACAAACGTTCAGCATTCAACATCCTGTAGAATTTATGTTTTTCATCAAACACTAGCACATAATCTAGCATGATGCTTCTGATAAATGTCAATGACTGAAAAATTTGTCATTTTTGCGACCAATTAGACGTTTGCTGCTAGCATACACAAGCAAAAACCAGTGATCTTACAATCTTAAACAGAATATTTTAACAGCCAAAGTGGATCTCCACAACCAATAATACACTGTAACATGAAGATCATTTATGCAAAGAGTCAAAACCAAGAAAAAATACCTTGGGAAGATAGGAGGAAAGCTTAGCAAGCACCTCGGAGCCTGGGGTGAGGACGTGGCCAAGAAACGCGGATATCACGGATGCCCTGAGCTTTCGGCGGAGCATCATCGTGAGGCGCACCGCACGAACGATCCGGCGCACCTCCTTGGCCTGAGCGCCAGTCTCAATCAGGGATGCGATCTCCTTCAAATCTGAACCCATCTCACACCACAAAATCACAATCTTTTCAGAAAAACAAAGAACGCGAACGAACTGCATGGAATTCAATGAAAGATCTCTCTTTTTATCTTTCTAGTCAGCATTCGCACGTTGTAGAGTAGAAGGGACGGCGGCGGAGGAGACGGAATTGGACAGCGCCTGGACCTCCTTCATCTCCACATCGGCAGTCATCTTTCCACCTTAGGACAGCTTTCAAGAACTGGCAAATATCAGAAAAAGAATAGTAGAAAAAAAAAGATGAAAGATTGATCAGAGATCAGAGTGCAAGAGAAAAGCGCAGTAGCGAAGCGGGATCCGTGTACAAGGGATCGGGAGAATCTCACGTTAATGTGAAGAGGACGACACTGGGAGCTTAGGGTTAGGTCCCCGGTCCTTGCTTTCCTCGCAAGGAAATCAAAGTCGGGTGTTCTCGCTTTGTCATCTTCGTTATAGATTTACTTGTGCTCTCGAACTATGTCGTCGGTCCAACATCGATCGGGTTAACATGAACGCCCAGCAAAAGTTTGGCCTCCGGTTTGGTTGGGTTTAACCAGAACAATCAACGGGGTCGGACTCAGACTGATGTGGCTCGGATTGGACAGAACCACGTCGAGCCGAGAGACGACGTTCTCACTGGACCAGTAAGACGATGAAGCAGTACCAGAAACGGTGGTGGGCTGAGATGAGGCCCGAATCTTGAAGCATAACCGAGCACAGCGGACACTGGTACGCGCTAGAGAGTCCGGGAAAGATCCGAACGTTAAAGGAACTTTTAAACTCTCCCCAACGGGCCGAGCCCTGTTTAATCTGTCCAGCCATATCCGCTGGCCGTTGCATCACCTTTCGCTCTCTTCCTCCATTTCGATCTTTTCCTCCTCTCGTCGACCATCCCATGGAGGCCTCCGAGGCTCCTGCGATCAGACCCTCCTCCGACGATCGGCTGTGGAGGAGTCTCCGCGACCTCGTCGACTCCAATCCCGAGAACCGGGAGGCCGAGATTCAGCCTTCCGCTTCCTCTCGCGTTTGGAATCGGATCTGCCCGAATTTCTGTTCTTTGTTTCTATAATCCAATCTCTTGAGCTAAGAGAAAAAGTAAATTATCCCTTCCTTGTTGATTCTCTGCAGTGTAGGATGGAATCGGAGCGTCGAAAGAGGTTGAGGGAAGGTTCGCAGCTTCTGATAAGAGGGTTCGACTCCATCTCTTCCTGTTTGTCCCATCTTTCCAGCACTCTAACAACCACGCGGCAGGTAAATTATGAATATTGCGTTTCTGGAAGGAATCGTTCTTCAGATGGAAATTCTACCATTTTCCCGATCTTTTTTACGTTCTCTGGCGTTAAATTTCTTACTTGTATGTTATTTAGTTCAATTGATACTCTTTAAAATATCTTGCTGATGACATTTCGTTGTATCTTTTTCTTCTGCTCCACTTGTAATTGGAGTTAATCCTTTCAACATGTAAATTGAGTATTCCACCATTCAGCATCTTTCTCAACTCGAAAATTCATTACATTCTCTCTTCTTGTCGAGTAGGTTTGTCGTTGATTCATGTTTGATGTATAGTACTAGTATGTACTTTTCTGGACTTAGCATGATTTCTTAATACAAGCACGACGGAAGACAAGTATCACTATGTCATATTCTTTTAGAGTATTCATTTTCGAGTTCTCTTGTCCAATGCCAAGGTCATTTAACCTCAATTTCAATATTGCAAGTTGAGTCATCTTAGTTCAACCGTCAAGAGCCTTCAAACTCCTTTCGACTTTGGCATCATACAAGATGAGTCTTCTCCATGAAAATGAGAGACCCATGGAACGACATGATCTCGCTCTTGTCTCTACAAGAATTTATGTTTTTGACCTCTGTCGAAGGAAAACTTCGTATCTTCGCTCCATATTCCCTCTTCTATGTCGACTCCATTTATGTAATTTGGATATTTTATTAAGTTCCACCCAAGTTATTCTACTCCTCAGTTTGCATTGAGTTGATGGTGACTCTCACATCCACCATTCCATGGGTTAGCCCTCCATTAAGTTTGATCTCTACATTGACTCTAAGTGTGTTTTCGTTTGGTATTGTTTTAGGTCGCTCCCTTACTTGATCTTACAATGTGTCCACCGGCGTATTATCTCATGCAAAATTATACGATAACTCCTCATTGCTCGCTCAGTCCGTTGAGCTTTATGGAGTTATTGTCTTAAGATACCTCTCCTCAACATATATGAACCGTTGCACATGATTCTCTCTCTAGAGAACCATAGCTTATCCCTCCTTGAGATATATTCCATTGGATTAACATTTCTCTTCGTATCCTTCCTTTGAAAGTTTCAGATATCACCATCCCTTTATACTACTTTGCTTTACTAAAAGAACTATGCATTGTTCCACTCGTACAAATGCACTTACTATATTGTGACTTTTCACTAATACCCTCCATTGCATCTCTCCTGGAGATATATTCCATTAGATTAACATTTCTCTTTGCATCCTTCCTTTGAAAGTTTTGGATATCATCATCCCTTTATACTACTTCGCCTTACTGAAAGAACTATGCATTGTTCCACCCCTACAAATGCACTTACTATATCATAACTCTTCATTAATACAGTAAACCCCCCCTCTCCATTGTATCCCTCGAGGCCTAGTAACATGTTGAACTTACTGTACACTTTAGCCTCATATGGATATATCTTTCCCATACCGAAGAGAAAGTTTTAATGCTCTATGACACTAAGTTTCGATCGCCTTGGGATGACCACGGATAGTCCATCATTCATATACAAGCCTTTGCATGAGTATTGAATCATTTGAGTTAATAATTCTTCTCACATTTATAAACTTTACACAACTCATTCAATCATTGAGTAACCCATTTTATATGTCTTGAGCACAATTAAATTTGGTTATCAACGTCGAGTCATAGCTCGAACTCAATCATCTCAATCTTTGTGCTACATATTCTTCCTAACTTACTTGTCCTTATAGTGCCTCTCACATGAAGGATTGACCATTTCTCTAAATGTTAATTTTGGATATCCACTCCTTTAAGTGATTCCTTACCCTATATCTTAATGTATGTTTCCTTCAAATGCTTACACGTGTTGGCTACCCTCAATGCAGCCTTACTAGGTCTCTCATATTTACGTACCAAGTGTTTATAAGTATGCTTGTCATACTCTGATACCATTTATCACAAACTTAGTGGATTTTATCTAAGTCATGTGACACTCGTGCATTTATTCGTAATTAGTCAACCTCCATGAAACCTCTTATAGTCTCTTATAGACCTACAAAATAGAAGATGAGTCAGAAAAAGCATTTAATTTGAGATCTACTAGCAATTATTTTAACAAACACTTGATAGACAATGCAAATTATAAATATAGACTTCGCAAGTTCTGAATGACCACGCAACAAAAGGTCCAAAGTGATCCACTACGATAAAAAATCTCCACAAGTGCTCACATGACACTATCGTAGAATAAGATGATAAACCAACCCTAGACAACACCCCAAAGCCCCATCCAACCTTGTGCTACTAGGGTAGCTCTTGGGTGCTATGTTGGTTGATACTTTGCGCCACTATATGGAGCTAGAAAACCCTCAAAATGATTACATGAATGATTTATTTCTGAGCAACTTTGCCTTTGTATGATGATTGTACATAATCTATGTTTACAAGCTTAAAATAGTTACAAAGCTAACCAAACTGAGATTACCAAACCTACTACAAGTCCTCTACATACTGTGCAAAGCATGAATACAACCAAAAGATACAAATATATATAAACATTACATCGAATATCATAAAAAAAAAATTATTTAATAAGGTCTAGAAAGAAAGTTGAATAGATAATTAGATAAGTTAGAAAAAGATGCAATAAAAGATTATTATGAGGAGCTTCAGATAAAATATGTAAGTACTACTCATGTTTATATCATTAATGATATTATCAATAATATTATTCATGATGATTTCATCATGATTATTTAGGATAAACTAGAAAGGATATAAAAGCTAAACTAAAAGTTATATAAATTGAGAATAAGAAGTTATGTGAAGATTAATGAAGATAATAAGATATTATTGCTTCTTATATCATTTGCTGACTCTTGTGATAACTTTATAGTAATGATATTATATTATGTGGGAAAGATATGATAACTCTGGAAATAAATTAAAAATATTTTAGTATCTTATATTACTAGGAAAAATAAATATGATAATATGAATGGTGATTAGCTACTTATGATGAGAGTAGAGGTTGATGAGAAAGATTTTTAACAAAGATAGATCTCAACATGATAGGTCAAGACTAAGAGTTAGATATTTGGATAATATTTAATACTATAGATGTAAAAAGTATGAATATATAAAATAAAATTATTTTTAAAAAGATTAAATAAGAAAAGATCGATGAGTGCTCTCTTATTATAGATGATGATGGAGATGTCCTTATAATTTTCAAAGGTAATAATAATTTATCTTTGTAGAAGAGTTAGATTTTGTTTGTATTACTTATGTTTGCAGTCAGAAAATTTGTTTTTTATTTGTTGAATAACAAGTTGACTAGTAAGTTAAGTTTGAGTGATAATTGGATGATGGAGACTTTGGGTGTTAATAAAATAAATATTATGACATTTGATGGAGCGGTATATATCTTGGAGTATGTGACTTTATGTTCTAAAGATACAAAAGAATTTCTTTTTTAGGTTTTTAAGATTCTCAATGTTTTGACCATGAAGGTAGAGTTCTAAAAGTTTTCAGGGTTGCATGATCTTAATAAAAAAAAATTATATCAAGAGTTGTACCATCTAGAAAGAAACATAGTAAAAGACTAGAAACAAGTTATTTTATGTGGGAGATGATAGGCGCGTATAGTAGCGAGCTTCATTCATAATATAAAAATTGAAAGTAATATTTATGATTTTCATGATGAAGATGATTGTGAGAGAAAAAATCCTATTGATAGGAAGATAGTGAGATATAAGTCTCTCATTGGAATCAAGTAATATTATTGATTCAATTCCAGTTATATAAGATGCATGGAAAGGTTTATAAAATTATGGACCATAAATTGATTTGATTTATATAAGTGTGGTGAATTCTTTAATCTCATTCAATTTCTAAAAAAAGCACAAAGTGAAAAACTAGGTAAAGAGTATTTAAGGTTGGTAACTACTTGGGAGGAATTTTAATTAAATTTAAACTCATTGACGGATAAGGGTTATGATTTATATTAAGAATTCTGAAAGAATAGTCTTTAAAGAATTATGATTTGTTTCTATAAATACACTAGGTTTTATTGAGAGGTAGATGACATGCTGAGAGTTTCTAATCTAAAATGAGTTTATGTGAAAGGATGTATAAAGGTTTTAGGTTTGAGTTTAGGTTAACTCAAGAAAGAGTAATTTCTTGTATTGTTTTTTTTTAATATAATAAAAAAATTAATTTAATTTTTTATGGACGTAGATAGGGAATTGCTGAAACACGTTTCATCTTGCATGATCTTCTCGCATATTATTTATTTATTCATCTTTAGCTATTTTTTTGAACTTCAATCCTCCCTCACGAGGATGCAATATGCAGGAGAGACTTCAATTGGAGGCTTTGTTAGCTGACAAGTCCAGGTTGGCAAATGAGAAAGCTAATATAATGAGAAAGAATCAATGTCTTCACCAACTTGTAGAATACCACCAATTAAAATCTCAAGATCTATCTGCTTCATACGACCGAGTTATACACGGGATGTGACAAGATTTATCATCTCCTTTGACAAATTTAGACAGTGAATTGGATGATGGGAAAGACACTAGTGATTGTGAAGTTCCCCTAAATCCAACAGATAAAAGTCTCTTGATCAGCAATTGGAACCCCATCAAAATAATTAATCATGAAATATATTTTCGTGATACTTGTGATGAATATTAATTTATGTCGCAGACTCATTTTTCTTTCCACTAACTTCTTGTTCAGAAATGGATATTCAAATATCCTTCGCTGGAAAGAACATGGAAGGATGATGGAATAATTGTCAGCTTATTCAGGAATCAACAGGTATGAGATAACACTCTTCTATAAAATATGTGTTTTAGAAACTTAAGTAGTATTAAAGATAGAAAGTCATCTATATGACCTAGACAGACAGCAATTGCTTTATCATAATAATAATAAGTAAAATTCAAGCTTGACCAATCAGGTGACACCCAGAAAACAACCATATCTGTCGTTATTTTCAGCAACACCACATAGTAGTAGCTATGTCATAATTGATCTTGCTGTAAATTATGCAAAGAGAAAATAATGAACATTCTTGACGTTCAGTTTGCTAAAACTTATTCTTGAATCTGTAGCTCTTGATGCTTGTCATTGCAGGAATCATACAAGAAAACATCAGAATAAGGTGCATGTCCAGAAACATTTATGATGACAATCACATGAGAAAAAAATAATAACCATATAGCACATCTTCATGATTGTCTGATAGCTTACACTGATTACCTGAAAGTTTCACCACATAATAGTCTATAAAGAAGAGTGAGATATTCTAAGAGTAGCTTATTATTTAGCTCTATCTGAACACTTATTATACTAGGAAAATCAGATAAATCAGACTATGGATCTCTGTTAAACTTCAATTTACTTGTAACTTTTCTTCTCTAGAAGTGGATCAAGAATGCTTCTCCATTTCTTGGAATCCAGTGCTGAACAAGACTGAGATAATGGGATTCCATTAACAAAGAAGTAAGGCGTGCCTGTCACTGCCCTTGAACATCCATACTGGATAGTAATAGAAACATAATATATCATATTAGAAAGAAAAAAAAAAGGGAAAAACACAATATTCGGATTTATCGGAACACTAACCTTGAAGGAAATCCTTGTGGCAGAGACAGTCGCTGGATCATCAAACCCAGATAGAAATGATGACAATGAGTGCTTTCCAACAGCAGCTACTGCCAACTTAGCAATTCCAGCAACTACAGAAGCTCTTCGTCAGGTTGTAAGTTGGTTCATCATAGTAACCTTCCTGTTTAGTAACCCATGATTAGATTGATAATAACAAGTGGAGTAGAATAAATACCATTATGTTTGTCATGTGATACATTTTCTAAGGAAAATAATATAACATTATTGGATTTTTTGAAGTATATTGTAGTATTTTCATATGATGATATACAGAACTTTACCTGAAACTGTAGATCAGAGACTAGAGCTTGTAAGGGAAGGGGAAGAGAAAGCAATTGAATGTTGTGGAGATGATGGTGTTTATTCCAGAAGATATATGGTAGAAAGGAATATTGTACAAAAAGATGAACCAAGGGCATGATGATTATGATACCTAAATTATCTATCTACGAAGATAACTTTCAACAAAATGGATGTACTTGGAAATATATGAAACTCAACCATACACTAAAAAAGTAATTATTAATAGAGAAGTCACAAACTTGTTACTAAATGTCAGGATCTGGCTCAAGAACAAGCTAAGCAAACTAAATATGAATCCCATATAGAAACTAAATGTCAAACTAAGTTGTGCTCATAAGTAGTAGATATGTAGATTTCTTTGCATGATAAGAGATAATGTCCACTAGTTTACTGAATACATCATTTTATGATGCATGAGTGATCAAAACATGAGTGATATATATATATATATATATATATATATATATATATATATATATATATATATATATATATATATATATGGAGGAGAAAATTGAGAGCAAGTGAATGCTCAACAACTAGAAAAAGTACATTTCTGATGTCCCTTTTGATCCATTTCTTTAGGATAAGATATTGATGTTTGGAACTCCTTCAACTTATATTTTTCGGTGAACTCAACAATTCTATTTGAGTTTGATTTTAAAGATAGATATTAACACACATGATCTGAGTTGTGTTATCTTTTCGCTAAAAAAAAAAAGAAATTTACTCCCTTCCAGTATTCAACAAAGTTCATCTGAGAGGAGCAGAAATGTATGTTCTTTGTACTGTACCAAAAACCAATAGCTTGTGGATCTTCGAAACCACATATTCCAAAGTTGAGGCTGAGACTCTTTGGAGCTCATGGATCATTAAAAGCCAGTGGAGAGGAAAAACAAAACAACTTGTAAATGTCACTTAGTGTTTTCTATTTTTAAAAGCACTTCAACTGAAAATACAGTGGTGATGATACGTCCGTCCAAAGTGACGGGTTTGTTATTCTAAGCCTAATTATACGACATTATTAGTATCATGATTTTTTACTTAAAAAATTTATATTAAAATTCTTATAGTTCTAAAAATAAAATAAATAATTATGTTTATCCTAATATCATTAGTTTCATTGACAAAAAAATACAACATGTGACATCGATATAAAAATGATGAATAAAAAGATAATTTTAATAAAATAAAAAATATTAAAATTATTTTTTTACTTATCATTTTTATATCGATCTAATATCATGTGGTATATTTTTTGTTGTAGTTGATAATACTATAACAAATGAGGTTATTTATTTAATTTTTAATACTATAAGAATCATAATATAAATTTTTAAAATATAAAGATCATAATATTAATATGATAATATGTAATTAGCTCACGATTCGGATAGGATGTGGTGGAGCTTTTGAAAACAAAGAACAAAAACAAACATGGCTTTTGTTTTTAACAGCATCTAACCGTTGCCCTTTTAGAAACAAAGAAACAAAAACAAAAACAAAAACAAAAGGAGGTTTTTGTTTGTTGTAACACGCGAGAGGGCCCACAAATTAATGATCTCTTGTTCTGTAAAGATTAATAATAGAAACTACTGACTGAGAAAGAGGGTGCGAGAAGACGAGAGAATGGCAGCCGCTCTTTCTCTCAATGGTCCTGTCCTCTGCGGCAACCCATCGCCGAAGGGACCCGTGGCCGCGCGCCGGGCCGCGCGGCGGTGGCGGCGCAGCCGGTGGTGGGGGCCGGTGACCCTACCCCACCGGAGCGGCCCGGCTCGCCGGCCGCCATCGGCTGGTTCGAGACCCGACGACTCCTCGGCCCCGTACGAGATGACGGTCGAGAGCGCGCTCAAGCTCCTCGGCGTGTCGGAAGGGGCCTCCTTCGATGACATCCTCCGCGCCAAGAACGCCGTTCTCACGTTGTGCAAGGACGACATGGAAGCCGCCGCTCAGGTTGGGTGCTCTCTCGTGCAAGGACGACATGGAATTTGATATCGGTGACAATTTAATGCAGAGGATAATGTGACGAGAAATGATTTATGTTCAAGGAAGAGGGTAGATTTGGTCATGGCGAAACAGTTTGCTTGTTAGGGTGGATTAGACCTGTAAATGGATTCCATTAGTCTCTTGGTCGGTGGTAGATGACAATTTAGACAATTCCTTGCACTTATAGTTTGCCTATTAGCTTCTAGTTGTGGGTATGATCTGCTTCATTGATTTACATGTTTCTTTGTAGGGTTTAAAAGGCTTAAGTGACAAGAAATGATTTATGTTCAAGGAAGAGGGTAGGTTTGGTCATGGCGAAACAGTTTGCTTGTTAGGGTGGATTAGACCCGTAAATGGATTCCATTAGTCTCTTGGTCGGTGGTAGATGACAATTTAGACAATTCCTTGCACTTATAGTTTGCCTATTAGCTTCTAGTTGTGGGTATGATCTGCTTCATTGATTTACATGTTTCTTTGTAGGGTTTTAAAAGGTTTAAGTGACAAGAAATGATTTATGTTCAAGGAAGAGGGTAGATTTGGTCATGGCGAAACAGTTTGCTTGTTAGGGTGGATTAGACCCGTAAATGGATTCCATTAGTCTCTTGGTCTGTGGTAGATGACAATAGGGTGGATTGGAGCCATAAATGGATTCCATTAGTCTCTTGGTCGGTGGTAGATGACAATTTAGACAATTCCTTGCACTTATAGTTTGCCTATTAGCTTCTAGTTGTGGGTATGATCTGCTTCATTGATTTACATGTTTCTTTGTAGGGTTTAAAAGGCTTAAGTGACAAGAAATGATTTATGTTCAAGGAAGAGGGTAGATTTGGTCATGGCGAACAGTTTGCTTGTTAGGGTGGATTAGACCCGTAAATGGATTCCATTAGTCCTCTTGGTCTGTGGTAGATGACAATTTAGATAATTCCTTGCATTTATAGTTTTCCTATTAGCTCCTAGTTATGGGTATGATCGACTTCATTGATTTACATGTTTCTTTGTAGGGTTTAAAAGGCTTAAGTGACAAGAAATGATTTATGTTCAAGGAAGAGGTAGATTTGGTCATGGCAAAACAGTTTGCTTGTTAGGGTGGATTGGAGCCATAAATGGATTCCATTAGTCTCTTGGTCGGTGGTCGATGACGATTTAGACAATTCCTTGCATTTATAGTTTGCCTATTAGTTTCTAGTTGTAGGTATGATCGACTTCATTGATTTACATGTTTCTTTGTTGGGTTTAAAAGGCTTAAGTGGCGAGAAATGATTTATGTTCAAGGAAGAGGGTAGATTTGGTCATGGCGAAACAGTTTGCTTTTTAGGGTGGACTGGACCCATAAATGGATTCCATTAGTCTCTTGGTCTGTGGTAGATGACAATTTAGATAATTCCTTGCATTTATAGTTTTCCTATTAGCTCCTAGTTATGGGTATGATCGACTTCATTGATTTACATGTTTCTTTGTAGGGTTTAAAAGGCTTAAGTGACAAGAAATGATTTATGTTCAAGGAAGAGGGTAGATTTGGTCATGGCAAAACAGTTTGCTTGTTAGGGTGGATTGGAGCCATAAATGGATTCCATTAGTCTCTTGGTCGGTGGTCGATGACGATTTAGACAATTCCTTGCATTTATAGTTTGCCTATTAGTTTCTAGTTGTAGGTATGATCGACTTCATTGATTTACATGTTTCTTTGTTGGGTTTAAAAGGCTTAAGTGGCGAGAAATGATTTATGTTCAAGGAAGAGGGTAGATTTGGTCATGGCGAAACAGTTTGCTTTTTAGGGTGGACTGGACCCATAAATGGATTCCATTAGTCTCTTGGTCTGTGGTAGATGACAATTTAGACAATTCCTTGCATTTATAGTTTTCCTATTAGCTCCTAGTTGTGGGTATGACCGACTTCATTGATTTATATGATCGGTCTTTTTCATCTGCATGTCATTGATCCAATGGAGAACCTTAAGAGTACTTTTACTTTAATTCCATAACAGAAGCTTAATCCTACAGAACGACAGTTGCTCTTTAAGGTTTCATTGCAAATGATCCTGCACTTTCGTTCCTATGCCAATTGTTTTCTCCTGAAGTCATGTTATTTACTATGTTTCAGGTGGAAGCTGCATATGACATGTTGCTTATGCAGAGGTTGTCACAACGAAGAGCTGGCAAAGTTGCAAATGGTAACATCAGATATGCCGATATTAGACCTAAAAGAAGTACAGGAACAAGTGCTTTGCCAGAGTGGCTTCAGAAGACAGTCAAGAACATTCCTGTCTCTGTTGAATCTCCATCTACCAACAGTTTGGGCATACAGGCAGGTGTTTATGGGGCTTTGATGGTCCTCACATTTGTCAGTGGCTCCTCTCCTACTTCGGCAGGGCCATATACTGGAGCTGATGTTCCTGGGCTAATATTAGCTACAAGTTTTGGAGCTTCCTTGTACTTTTTGTCAAAGAAGAGAATCAACCTAGGTAAGTAGCTGCTATATTCTGATTTTCCTATTTTATTTTAGTTAAGTGTCATGTTACATGTTTCTCACTAAGAAGTACAGACAAACATGGGACACGAACATGACACAATATGGACATGGCAACACGCCATTTTTTTTTTTTAAATAGGACATAGACATGACAAGGGCACATGTATTTTTTAATATATATGTGTATATAATATTCAATTAACATAAGTTTTATAGTATTTATATTTAAATTTTATAAACTCAACAATGTGAACAAATAAATATCATCATCATATAAGTTAAAACCATGATCTGTAGTACCGAACTGTATCGCCCGGTACGGGCGGTACGTACCGGTCCGACAGGTTGTCGGTACGCGGACCGCCTGTTACCGGTCCGAGTGACTGTAGCAGGGACTGTAGCAGAGCACTTGGGTATACCGCTCAGTACTCGGTAGCAGAGCACAGTGCTACAGTACTCGGCACACCTGAGTATACCGCTCGGTACACTTGGGTGTACCGCTCGGTATACCATACCGTACCGGTACCGAGCCCAGGTCGAAACACCGGTACGGTACGGTATTGCGAACCTTGGTTAAAACAATTAAAATTATCTAAATTTACATATCCAAACAAAACTTAAGTACGTCAAATAATATTTAACAATATTTAGATATAATTGATATATGTTTCCTTGTGACAGACAATCTCTAGATTTTTTTTCTTACATGTGAGGGCCATGCGAGCGCAAAGTTGGACGCGAGTGTCCAACACATGTCAGACGCAGACATGGACATGTCCACCAAAAGCACGTGTTCATGCTTCGTAGGTTTCCAATGTAAAGAAACCATCTCGATAATGTTGCTTAAGATTTATGAGGATTATAGGAGTAAAGCCTTGAAGTTGTAAGTGTCTCAAAGCTAGTAGAATGAAAGTGTGCATTATTGTTATCATATTTAGGAATAGGAGCTTAAGTATAATGGACAAAAGACACAAAGGGCTTTGTTTATCTATTTAGGACCTGTCACACAAGATATTGGAGAGAATATCTTGACACATCCACAATGATAAGGGAGATGGATGGTCATCTTAAATTCTTCATGAGTGGCAGGCTGAATAATAAACTATTGCCGCCAGAAGGTCCACTGTTGAATGAAGGCCCTAAGAAACAAGATGAATGTTACAGAAATGAGGATATGATGATGGATATTTGGTGAGTTTAAGATGAAAGTCTGATAATCTATGAAGCTAGTGACATTTAGCTTATTTAGGAAAGTGATGAATTGCCTTGGAAAGGTAAGGTGGGTAAATTGGGATAACTGTAAAAGGATTAAAATGGTTTTGATTGATTTGGAAAATACATGTTTTCAATTGAATCATGACATGGTTTCGCAGCCAACTAAATATTTTGTATGTGCAAATTAATAGGTAAGGATGCATGTGCCATTCATTATAGAACGGTTCTAGATCAATGGTAGAACAAAGAACTCGCCATCTAGCAAAAATTTGGTTACATTTAGTTTACTCCTGTGAATATAAAGCAGACTGCATTAGCAAACCTTCGAGATACACTAATACCAAGTAATAGGTGGATGCTTAGGATGTCAACCTTTTATCCATGGTGATTTTCCTCTCTGTTAGATAGGTTGCCAATGCATTTGAAAATTGAAATCATACTGGTCTTATGTTTATTGTTCGCCAGCATATTTCTTTTTTCCATTTCTAAATACAAAGTAACTTGGTAATAATGTATTACCTACCAAACCTCATAGAAGGCTTTGGTTATCCAGGTGATATCACTGATTATGTCGTTATACGCCTTTGTTAGCTTCTCATGGCAATTTTAAAGCTGCTGCATCTTCTGAATCTAGAAATGAGGTTTATGAAAATGTGTTACAGGAAAAGCAGCGGTAATCACCATCGGGGGCCTTGTGGTGGGCGCGGTAATTGGATCAGCAGTGGAACAATGGTTGCAGGTCGATATAGTTCCTTTCTACGGCATTCATTCACCAGCTGTGATTGTGACCGAATTCATTCTCTTCTCACAGTTCTTGGTATCTCTGTATCTAAGGTAGGTTTCAAAGATGCTTCTGTTGTTTGTGATATATGAATTTATGAATCAACGATCAAATGCCACTTGATAATTCAATCTGCCTTGAAATCCTTCATTTGTCACCTATGCACAATTTTGCTGAATTTTTTTTTCTCTTTTTTTTTATTCATGGCAAATGATTATCATACATCAAAGATGATTATTGAAGATATTCAAAAAAGAATTTGAGTGGTTGTGTCATATAAAAGACTTGTCTTGCATAAGAGATTGTACTTAACCAAGTTTATGGTTATTTAAATTAGTCATGTATTGATATAATTTTATTTAACATAATTAAGGATCTGTAACTACGATACTCATGTGGAAATAGAAATGACATCGTAAAATCATTTTCAAAGAATTTTTTAGACTTTCGAAGCTTGCCTTAAAAGTTTTTGATTCTATATGCGATTTGTTTTTGGTATTAATGTTGCTCATCTATTGGGTTAGCATTTTGTTGCATTGATGATGATTATAACTATTGATGATGGTATTAAATTATTTTTAATTACATATGTTGTGATGGAAATTTAAAGTAAAAATTTATTGGAGTGGTTTTTTGAATCAGTTGAGAATATGTATTGTTGTCTATTAGGAATTTTTTTTAATTGACTATGGAGATGTCTATAAAAAATCAGATGTTTAAATTGTAATTGATGTCAATACCTCTAAATAATGAAATCAAATATACTTCTGATAATATTTATTTATTTTCTTAGTTCAAACCAGTAATCGATTATCATAATTAGCGTAGCGTTCGTTAAGTTGAATATTTTAGATAGCAAATGGGTACATTATCAAAATATGTAGCAGCACATAAACTATTTCCAACCTTTGTAAGCATAGTGGAAGTTCATGTCTGTCCCACAAATAAAATATTGTATGTTGATGAGTATCCTAAATAGATCTAAACCAGAATCCCACATGAGTCATGCTCAAAGTGACAATACCGTCTAAGAACTTCCAAAAGACAAGTTCTTCTGCCAAATCTAATTCACTCAACTCTGAAGTGACATGTACTTACTAATGGCATGAGAACTTCTGATTCCTGCGTAAATTGTGGTATTCTTTAACTTGAGGATCTAAAGGTACCACTAACAAGTTGACAATTCTTTAACTTGTCCACTAACAAGTGGACAAGATTCATTAGTGCTATCATTGCATCTGTCCAAAATCAAATCTTTCTTCCTGACTCGATCGAGCTTACCATCAAACAGGTATAGAGAAGAGGGGATTGCTGTCCAAAATGAACTAATATATCTCATAAAATGAGTAGAGACACAAATCACAATCCACAAGGATGTGTGACAACAAAACCTGAGCACTAAGTAACAATACGCAGAAGAACCGTGGAGTATCGATATACTACTGATACATCTCACTCGAGTCTAGGAATTTACAGAGGGAAAGGAACCTAGATATCCCTTCTGCAGAGTGGACATGATCCATGCCTAATGAGCCAAGCATCGATGCATGGCAAATGGAACATGTGGTGACAATGGGGTAATCTCCTCACTGTTTCTCCAAC
Source organism: Musa balbisiana (assembly GCA_004837865.1). Lineage (NCBI taxonomy): Eukaryota > Viridiplantae > Streptophyta > Magnoliopsida > Zingiberales > Musaceae > Musa > Musa balbisiana. Next base: position 944,502 of record CM017198.1, read on the forward strand.
TTGCAAGTCCTGAAACCAAAATGTCAATGATCATTATTCAACCCTTTGGCCGGATTGCAACACACATCCGAGAGTTGTATCGACAGGAAACACTAACCTGTAGGCATACCGAGCAGCAGAGACTCTCCCCTGCAGCTTCAAGATTCTCGGCAGTGATGTTGGTCTTTGGGAGATTCTCCACCGTGTCCATCGCTAGTCCTCCGGCACTATCGGTCGCGAAAAGATCAAAATTCTCCATGGAAGGTAGATTGGCAGCACTCATCTGCACATCGAACGAGATTAGTATCCATTGACATGGTCAGCTTCTGGATTGCAGCTCGGTGAGGAGCAGGTACCTGACTCTGTACTGCGCTCTGCATCGCTGGGTCGACCTTTTCCCGGACAATTCTTCCGCTCAAGAGGCTACAGATTATGTCGATCTGCATAAGAGCCCGTCAGTTGATGTGATGATTCGATGGTTCTACGACAAACCTCTCCGGATTGAGCCAGTAAAAGAACTCGAGACTCACCACATACAGAAGGCTCCAAATTCCGGACTCCCTGGAGTTCCACAGATCGAGAGATGATTCGACAGCTTCGATAGCGAAAACCGCCCCAGAGATAGCTCCGATTCCGGCTCCTCGCAGTAAGCCGCTCTCGGTGGCTAGGCCGATGAGAGCTCCTGTGATCGCCCCTACCAGCGAACCAACTGCACACACGCCACGAAACCGAATTAAAGATCTAAGACTTGTACGAGTAGATCATGCGATGTCGAGGTCGGTCATCAAACGCCCAAAATCCTATTTTGCCCAACAGAAAAGAGACACAGATTGAGCATACGAAGCGTAGGAAAAAAAACACCAACCTGCTGCGAAGACACAGGTGAGGGTGGCACAGATGACCCTTTCGATTATTTTAGAGGCCGTACCCCGGTTGCTTCTGCTCTGACTCCCTCGCCTGGCGGAGGAAGAAGGAGACGAAGAAGAGAAGGAAGAAGATCGAAAGGATGAAGAAGGAGACCGAGAGAAGACATCCATGGTGTTCCGTTGCAGAGCAGCTCCTGAGGGATCTTGTTTGTGATATAGCGGTGGTGATGGGGGGGAGATGCTTAACGACTAAGAGAAGAGGGAGGAGAGGAAGGGAGGAGGAAAAAGGCGAGTCGAGCAATTAATGTCGTGACGTGTTCAAGGTTGACTCCATTGGCCGTCCCGTTGCCTGGCGCTGTGCGCGTACAAGTCGTTTCTCGAACGCACCGATTTGGTCAACCCACGCTTCCGATTTGGACTTTGATCACAGGTTTTGAATGAATCAAGGAATGCGACGCGATCTTCAAATTTACTATTACAATTACTCGTGTAAATTTATCGCTATATGGATAGATTTGATAGAAATATCAATTTGATTACAGAGATCGAAGAGATTGACGATTTATATCTAATTCTACTGAATTAGAGGATGAAGTAGAGAGTATACAAACGTAGAGGACATGCTCTTCCCAAGAGTCTCTTGGGCAGACGTGAGAGGCACGGTCAGGCCGCCAAGTCTTATGGATTCATTATTGGGCTCGGATGGGCCTCAAAGCGCCGACAAACTGCGGCCCGACCCCCTTTTTACAGCGAGGTAGGCGTCGTAAGGGCATTAGGGGAATTACAACGTGCGGGTCATAAGGGGATTCATGATGACAGGTGTCGCTTCAGAGGGTACTTGTCGTTTTCATATGCCTCTGATTCCGAAAGAGTTACGATGACAGAGGAGACTTGTAATAGGAAAAAGATGATGGACCTTTTCAAGCACCAAACAGGAAGATAGTGACGAATTTATGGTGCATTAATCTTGTTCGAAGTGCCATATCGTGGTTTGCTTGGCACTGAGGCAATATGCTAGGATATGATAAATTACGTGAAGAAGTGAAGGTAGAATGTCATGATGGAAATATTGAAGTGGAGAACAAACGCCCTTCGAAGCGATGTTGGTCGAGAGAGCCACGTACCGGCATCTATTTGGTGTTGAATATTCTTCTCTTGTCATCGATAATACATCTCGATTTAGGAAATCAATAAGCATTTTGTCTATGTATGGTCATTCTTTGTGTCAACTCTTTTATTCTTTGAGTCACTTTATGTTTTATATATGGGGTGATAATTTTTTTATTAATTGGTATTTTTTATAAAAAATCTTAAATGTATCTTTTTTAGATAGGAAGAGACTCGAAGATATAAATATTGGGTTGAGATGCTTGATGAATAAGGGATCGATTAATTGGTTAAGAAATTGTATGATCTTAAGGGAGTTGTTGCTTGTAATGATGATGTTATCTATATAAACTAGTAAATATATGGTATATCATTCTTGTTGTCATAAAAATAAGGAACTATTGATTTAGAATCAATAAATACAATACCAAACCAAGTTTATTGTGTTAGGTTCTTAGAGTTTGGTGATGTCTTAAATAAATTTCTGAAGTTTGTAAATATGGTTGGAATATTGAATGAAACTTTGTGGTTGTTCTATCAAACAACACTAATGGAAGTTTCTTACGAGAAAGTATTTTTAAATATTTAACTATTATAAGTATCAATCTTAAGTGATAGTTAAACTTAAGATAAGTCTAATTGTTATTAGTTTGACAATAAGACTAAAGATTTATGTAAAATATGTTAGGTCATTAGTGAAACAACTTAGATACCATATGTACTTTATATCTAGCAATCAATCCATCTTAGTTTCGTTTACTCTAAAAGATTCACTTATATTCAAATATTTTGTATAGGGTTGGTGGTACAAGTATTCTTATAATACTATAAAGTAAAGCATCATATTCATTGGCGACTTTATATCACAGAGAAGATTTTTGAGCTTAGATGTTATTTATAAGTTCTATAGGCTCAAGTAAATAACTAGTGGTGGTGTGGATATCAAGGATGTAATATAATTTATAGATATTATTTTTAGAACATATTATCATGTGATGTTTAAGCTCGATGGGATGATTAGGTTGTATTGATAACATGTGAGTTAGTGATAAATTAGTGATATATACTTGATTAGGTTGATACATAATGGTGTCTCTTGACTATGGAGAATACAAGGGCATCACTTATGGTACCAAGGATGTAGCTACAATTGATGATGCAGAGTGGTTTAGTGAATAGGTGAATGGGAGAGTTATATACTAGCAATAGGATGAAGTATTTATGTTGAATAGGAATAATATTATAGTAGGGATCTAGAGGAGAATTATTGGTTGAGCTAGGACATATAGAAGTATCATGAATCAGTCTTAAGTTTGTTATACACCCATATGCACCCATTGATGGATAGATATGGTCATGACTCTCATCACGAAAAGAAAAAAAATTAGATTTAACAAATATAACATGGTGTGACACAAAGATCTTGTGAGTTGAATGATCAAAACATTGAGAAATTATGTTGAAAGAAAGTATTCAATGAAAATACACGGTTTAAATTTTAATTCTAACTTATGTTGAAGCCAGGGATATTATAAATAATCAAATAATTTTATTTTGTGAAGGTTGTGAGGCTTCTAAAATAATTATTTAAATTATAACTAAAGTTATAGGTTTGAGATAGGCATATAATAGATGAGATAGATACTCATTTGAATCGGTGTTGAAATAAAGTGGCATGTAGGCTTGGTGAAAGAGGGTGATGCTAGTTTTAACTAGGTGTCAATGTATATATATATATATATATATATATATATATATATATATATATATATATATATATATATATATATATATATATATATATATATATATATATATATATATATATATATATATATATATATATATATATATATATATTGGTGGAACCGAGCTAGAGTGTGTATGGTGGTGACTTAAGGTGTTATATATTATTGATTGAGATGTAAGTTGTTAAGACTTGATATTCAGATTCTTCGTAAGAATAGACTAATTTAATGATGGATTAAAAAAGTTTTTTACTAGCTTTCTAAAATAAGTAAAAATTTAAGAAATTTTATATTTATGTTTGAGAGGATATATCTAATTGTAATTAGTAAAATAATCTATACAAATAACATAAAATTCAAAATTATCAAAAGAAATAATTCATAAAAATAACATAAATAATTAGTGGAGGTAAGTTCTACTTATAAATGATATTGGATACCTAGTAAGCTCTTGGATTATTAGATCTTTTGTATGAGACCCAATAAGACTAAATAGAGATTATTTGATATAAATCCATTAATATAAGAGGCTTGGATAATTGGAGATATGTCTAGTACCCAATAGGACAAGATCTATTATGGTTAAGTGTTAGGAACCTCTATAAATAGGAGGGGCCAAAAGGTGGCATAGGCTAGTCTCCTCTTAGCCACTCCTATTCTCCTCCCTCTCCTCTTTTCTTTAGCCGACAGCCCTAGTTTAGAGTATGTGGATAGTAAAAAGGGTTAGTCCTTTCTTGATCACGGTACAACTTTATGGTATACATGGAGAGAAAGATCATATAACGACTGTGAGACTAGTCGCCTTCATCATATGGATGGATATACAATACACCAATTTATCCGGCTATCCCGATATCCCTCTCGAGTAATCTATGACCGAGAATATTTAAGGTTTGTGTTTATAAGCGAATTGATTTTATTATCATGATCTCATCATGATCAAATTTTCATTGCACAAATCAAAGGATATCATAATATATGCAACAAGTAACATAAAATGAGAAAATATCACTAATAATAATAAGCAAAAAGATCGTGAAACGTATCACACGTGTTATCGATTGACTTGTATAGCACTTACGACTAGCAGTAATGACTCAACGTAGATACGTGATATTATTAAGAGATTATAAATATTTTTTCATCTCTTCTTAATCCATATTAGTTCTCTTCGTAGATCCACATCACTATAACTTTTGGATCCGATGTATTTGTATATAAGATAAAGACTTTCTCGACTATATATTTGTATATCATATAAATTTTTTTTGAATGATATTAAAAAAGTACGTGTAAATTTAATCAATCGTTATTTGATTTGATATTAAATTTTTTTATATAATAATAGTATAATCATGATATTTATGCTTATACAATAAAAATAATAATGATAAAAAATTAAAAATATATAAAATTACTAAAATGAAAACTATGAAATGATATGATTTCAAGAGAATAAAATTATTTTACTTAATTGAGTAGAACTTGATTGGCGTTAAGACTCAAAAGATCCACCATGTAATGAACGTGTAGAAAGCCCAGCTGTCCTCGATGTGTTCTTGCAGGAGCTAAAACTCGTCATTATTGATAAATAACACTAATGTTGCAAGATCACGATAAGAGAGGAATTATCTCACAATGAAAAATGATTCAAAACAATCGATACATACTCTTCCCAACCAAATACATCTCCTTGCAATCCCAAAGTTTTCTTTTCCAGAGATAATACATCTCCTGCCAACCTGTTTAAACGTTTCATGAGGTAATCTAATATGTGTTTTCTCAACCAAAAAAAAAAAAAATCCAAATAAAAATGTTTGGCTTCTGCCTCTTTCATATTTTGGATGTAAAATACACATATAGAATTGGGGAATCAGCGAGTCATCTTATCCGTCTGCATCATGACGTGATCTAATATGTGTTTTCTCAAAAACAAAAAACAAAAACAAATCCAAACAACGTTTGGCTTCTGCTTCTTCTATATTTTGGATGTAAAATATTCATATTTAAAATTGCATCAGTACTCACATAGAAAATTATGCATGGAGTATTAAATAAATCACTTGGGGCTTTGCACAACATCAACCAAAACCCAGATGGCATATAATGTATGAGGATGAGACTCGGCTCTTTTGTGCTGTGAGAAGCTCCTCCATTCCTTTTTTTGGTTGGACTTTTAATACATCCATGTATATTATATATATATATATATATATATATATATATTATTATATTAAATGAGAACAAGCCACCATGATCACCTAATCCAACATTATATATACACATATATAATTATAACTGATCCCCGATGATGTTTCGATCCTTTCAAGTTTTTATTAAGGTATAATTACCCTTCCAAATTTTAATGTATATGTATACATATCCCTCCAATTTTAGTGGCCTATAAACATACATACAGTTTTGACTATATTGTGTATGTAGAGACTCTTACGTTATTATGTGGGTGAGATGAATTTGATATTACATTAATGAGAATTATTGAATCCATACATTTCTTTCAACTGGTCAAACACTGTCCTTGTTTCCTGAAGATAGTTTCAGGGTCTGTGGATGCCCGAGATAAACATGATGGTCATGTTTTCTAAGGCTCGCGGCGACAAGTTTTACATCAACCTTCCTTCTCCGCTTGGAAATTTCCAGGAAAAAGGGCATTGAGAGATCGACTCTTAACAACACGAGACTCGCGACAGGGAAGACCGGGAATTGCTTGTGGTCCGTGGAAGAAAGCTAAATCCGATCTCACAACAGTTGGGAGTTACGATTAGCGAAGCAACACGTCATATTAATATGGTAAGATTGTTTGGTTACCTTAACTCCCTAACGGTGACGTGATATTTGATTTTTTGTATGTCTCGTACTCATGATGATTATTAGAATATTGAAATGATCGACTTGAGAGGGTTTGCATACGCAAATATATTAAAAGCAGTTTCCTGTGTTAGCGCAAGCAGCGGGGCCGTACGAAGAAGAAGAGAAAACGTAGCGTAATTGCCTCTTTCGACTGCCGTTCTCCCGGAGGAGGGACCAACTGATTCGATCAACCGCGAGGTTGCAAACAGCGAACACCATCGTGACTTGGGCCCCGCCACAGATTTCACATGAGGAGACACCGAGTTGCACCCATGTTCTCACCATGCTCAGTGGGTGGGGGAACCGAGCGGGTCCCGCAGGAGCCCGAGAATAACGCCCCCTCACGCCTCCCCAGAACCCTCGGGCTTGGCGGCCGTGAGTTGACCTACGCGAGGCGAGCACTACCCACGCGTCTTCTCCACGCATCTCTCTCGCTCGATCTCCCGTCGTTGCGTTTTATCGCTCCTCCTCCTCCACTTTATATATACCCTCGCCCTCGCCGTCTCCTGTGCTCCCAATTCCTCGGCATTAACCGCATATTTACACAAATATCTAGCAATGGCGGGGGTTTTCCTCGCACGCTCGGCCTCTCGCCTCTCCTCCTCCTCCTCCTGCTCCTCCTCCGCGCTCTCCCGGTCCGCTTACCTCCTCCCCTCGCTCTCCTCTTCCTCTCCCGCTCCGCCGCCCTCGAACCCTAGCCCCCGTTCTGCTACCACCTCTCCGCCGCCAGCCCGCCATCTTGCCGATTTACGGTCTCCGATCAGCCACCGCGCCCTCGTCCGCTCCTCCGCCGCCGTCGCCGACCGATTTGAACGCCGGTTCGCCACCATGGGTATCCTTCTCCCTCCGGGGTTTTCCTTTCCATACCGGTCTTGATCCGGATCCGATCTGATCTTCTTGGTTTTTTCGGAATTGTGTAGCCTCGAAGAACTCGTACGAGAGCATCTTGACGACGCTTTCGAAGCCGGGAGGTGGGGACTTTGGGAAGTACTACTGCTTGCCGGCGCTAACTGACCCCAGGATCGGTAAGGACTTCGGTTGCTCGCAGTGGGGTTTCGATGTTTTCTAGTGTTACTGAAATGATGATGGTCATTGTGGTCGTCGTGGTTGTTTAGATCGGCTGCCGTACTCGATAAGGATTCTTTTGGAGTCGGCAATTCGGAACTGTGATGAGTTCCAGGTGACTGGGAAGGACGTGGAAAAGATCTTGGACTGGGAGAACGCCTCGCCTAAGCAAGTTGAGATTCCCTTCAAGCCTGCTCGTGTTCTCCTTCAGGTAATTCTTCTCTCCGTGATTTCCATTTTGATTTTGGAAATTTTTTCTTAAATTTGAAGTTGCGCCTAATCTTTCTTGGTAATGATTTGTAAAGTAACTTGTTGTTTTTTGTTCAACTTATTATGTCAATTTTTATTTGTGACGAGGGGGGAGGGTGTTTTCTTCTAATGAAAGAAGTCAAAGTTTCCAATATATTATTTTTTATTTGTATGGATAGTGGTAATCGAACAAATAAGAAGAAACAATTTAATATGCTTATCGAAGGCCTGCACCATTTAGCATTTTGATTCTATATTGACACAATCTAAGGATGTCCTGAGACTATTGATCATGGTGGGCTAACTGATAGGACCTTTTAAATACAAATATAGAACTTATTTAGGAAAAAACAAATATTTTATTATTTTATATTTGTTTCAGTGATCTGTCTCGCATGTGTAACTGGAGAAATAGTTTATTATTAGAGGTTTTTGATATTTACATGTAAAAATGCACTTGGTAATCATCCTAAATATCTAAATCAAGATAGCACTTGTAGCATGTGGCTACTTGATTTGGAAGTTATAATATTTCTCTTTTCTTTATTTAAGCATCTCTAATTTATTGATTATATGGATGATCCTTTAGGTTTCTCAATAATATAATAAATCCATATAAAATTTCAGAAAATTTAAATTGTAAACTATAGATGACATCGGGAATAACTCTCTGATTAAATGGCAATGCATTGTGACAGAGACAGGGTGCTTGATAGCAGGTAATATTCTTTGTTTGTGTCCAATGCCTTTCAGATTATACTTTTCTCTTTATTCTAGAAAAGGCAAACATTATTTTTTCTTCTCCCATGTCGTCTTAGAACTATATATACCTTTGATTAGAAGTGAAATTTAGAAAATTTATCATAAACTTCTCCTTTTCATTGCAAACCTTTGTTCAACATAATAGTGAAAATTTCTTTGGCTTTTGAATGTTTGTTAGGATTTCACTGGTGTTCCAGCTGTTGTTGATCTTGCATGCATGCGAGATGCTATGAAGAAGCTTGGGAGTGATCCAAATAAAATCAACCCCTTGGTAAGAGCTTTAAAATTGTAGTTATATCATTCTCTGCTATTTAAATTTGTCTTCAACTATGCTAGTATATATCTTTTTGGAAGTAAATCTTAATCAGTTTTTCTTATCTTTATAGCCAAAATTCCTTTAGAATTTATACATCTAATTTCGTACCACTGAAAATTTGTTTCTTTTATTGATTGACTAAACTTATATATGTAGGCAAATAAGTAAGTAAAGGATATGATATATGGTGCTCTTTCGACATGATGTATTTTAGTTTATGATTAAAAAATCAAGCAAGCATTGTAATTTAGTGGATTAGAGGAGTACCTAACATTTTCTTGATCAATTGTAATTTAAGTGATTGAAGGAGCTGGTAATATTTTGGTTATGGAGCTTCCATACAAATGATTTTGTGATCATTTGCTGCAACTCTCTAGGCACCCTTATGTATTTGATACATTTGATCTTTAATTTTTTACTCTTTCAATCTGTCAATGTAATTGCTAGGCTAAAAACCTTGTGAAAGCATGTTCAAAATTTACATTGGTTGAACTCTTGGATTTTGACTATTATTCCACTTGTTTTATAAGACAATATGAAATAAGAAAAAAGGAAAGAGATCCATTTTGAATGTCAGAACTCTTGAATGTCGATATTTTTCCATATCCAATAGTGTTTCTCATTTTGAATAAATCATTAGACTTCAAATTTATCATGCAGGTACCTGTGGACCTTGTTATTGATCACTCAGTGCAGGTTGATGTGGCAAGATCACAAAATGCAGTGCAGGCAAACATGGAACTTGAATTTCATCGTAACAAGGAAAGATTTGGTTTTCTCAAGTGGGGTTCGAATGCTTTCAGTAACATGCTTGTGGTTCCACCAGGATCTGGCATTGTCCATCAGGTAATCTTCTTGATTATGAAAAAATGATGATACTGACTCATTAGTTTTACATTATTTCCCTATAAATATCTTGATTGTTTTCACTCATATTTGTTTTGAGTTCTAAGATGCCTTTTGTAGGTGAATTTAGAATATCTTGGTCGTGTTGTTTTCAACAATGGGGGACTGCTTTACCCTGATAGTGTGGTTGGGACTGATTCTCATACAACCATGATAGATGGGTTAGGTGTTGCTGGCTGGGGTGTTGGTGGAATTGAGGCAGAAGCCGCAATGCTTGGCCAGGTAAGTCTATTTTATTGGCAGTGTCAAATTTTGAGATCTTCATCTGCTTGCAATTTTGTTCCATTTGCCTGGAACATGTCATGGAGCACAATTCCTGTGCTTCACTCCTTTTTTGTTCTAATTTTCCAATAGAATGCTTTGGTTCCTTTGGACTATCTATGTGTAGCTACTGAATTTGCTAAAATGTTCCACAATGTGACTTTCTTAATTTCACTACTTGGTGGACTGCCTGAGATCAATGATCAGTTAGAAACTTCTTATGTTTAACACTTAAGCTATTTGTCTTCATTAATTCACATTTATATCTTCTGTTAAAATTACTTTATAGATTTTAGGCCTATGTAAATTGGAATGATCAAGGAAGTGTGATAGGCCGGAGAGAAATAGAGGGAGAAAAAAAAGAAGGGAGAGAGATCATTGTCAACGACTTTATGTGGTACCAGGTGAGATAATTCTACTTACAATATGGAACATAAATAACATCTGTAGGCCTTGATAAATTAGACGGGTGTAGTAAGTTAATTTGCGACTGTTTGTATTAGTATTATTGATTCCTATTTCTCTGACTGAAATCTACATGCTTATAAGTTGCAACTGTGATTTATTTACAGGTGTGCATTATACAAGAATCATTAACTCCTACAAAGTTTGTTAATTTATTCTTGTCCTTTCTCCTACTGCAGCCGATGAGCATGGTACTGCCTGGAGTTGTTGGTTTCAAACTTGGTGGAAAATTGAGGAATGGTGTGACCGCTACAGACTTGGTTTTGACTGTGACCCAGATGCTTCGGAAGCATGGAGTCGTTGGGAAGTTTGTTGAGTTTTATGGTATATGATTTAACGTGCCTCAAAAGTTTTACCTTTTTGAGGTTATTGATTTTCAATTTTTTCTTCAACATTTCAAGGGTGTAATTACCACACACACACTCTCTCTCTCTATATGCACACACATATATACATGTATATCCTACATTGTCCTTCTTGTTAAATTGTGTTATAATATCTTTATACAGGAGAAGGCATGAGTGAACTTTCTTTAGCAGATCGTGCCACTATTGCAAATATGTCCCCTGAGTATGGAGCAACCATGGGTTTCTTCCCAGTTGACCATGTCACACTGCAGTATTTGAAACTGACTGGAAGAAGTGATGAGACTGTAATTTTCCGTTATTATATATAATTGTTGTTATGAGAAATTTTATAAATGCACTCTAACTTGGTAGGTCCCTTCTCAACTGTTAGGTGGCCATGATAGAAACATACTTACGAGCCAATAAAATGTTTGTTGACTACAGTCAGGTAACCTGCTCTTGACCAAATGATGACCACATGAAAATGTTGCTTATTTTGATGTTAGTTATCTGATTGATAATTCCTAACAGCCACAAACTGAAAGAGTATACTCATCTTATTTGGAGTTGAATCTGGAAGATGTAGCACCATGCATATCAGGACCTAAAAGGTAAGTAACCTTGGACACAAATTGAAGCCTCTGACTAGCTTGCAATTTTTAAGTGCTGGCTGAATACATTTGTATCCTGTGCTTTAGCTTCTGAAATAATCTAATATGCAGGCCTCATGATCGAGTCCCTTTGAAGGAAATGAAATCAGATTGGCAGACTTGTTTGGACAACAAAGTTGGCTTCAAGGTACTCAGTGTCCTTTATCGTGCATTTTTCAGTGATGCAGTGTAAAATTAGTTCAGATGTTAATGAATATTGTCATGCTGAAAAAGGAACTACCAAATAAATAGCCTATTCATTTTTGTTGTCTTCAGTGCTTCCAATTTTCACCTATGCACCTTTAGTTATCACCAGTGCTTCCAGTCTTCTATTTCCTAGTACCTAATATCGTTTATTTCCTTTTGTTTCTAGTAGCATTTCCCAAATTTTCAATAGATGTTTCACCATCAACTTTTTCTTGTGTTTTCATTAATATTTCACCATTAATATATGCACACATTCAGCTAAACCCTTTCTATTATGAGTAGGAATTTGGAACTCTGTGATTGACAAAAAAGGAACTAATGATGAGGGAAGGGAGAATTTGCAAGAGTCCCACAATAAGCTAATGCTTCCACTTCTTCTAAATATTAATTTCTTTCTGTCCTAGGTAATTAGCTTTTCTCAGTAAAATGGGATTGTTCCCATGTGTTAATTATCATGCACATATCTAACTTCTGCTAACTTCTGCACATCAGTAAATGAGACATCTCTATAATCATTTATGTTACTGTTAGGCATCGCTAATTGGCTAGCAACTTTGCTACGACCAATAGGGCTGATCATTTTTGGAGGGCTATCTGGGCCCTACCCTTGTTTTGACTACCTCTGATTGTAATGGCATTGGCCGTATCAGATTGATCTAGTAATATAGTTTTGATATTTTGACAAAAAAAGTTACTGCTAGTTTTATGTTTACTAGCTGAATAAGAACAACAAAGAAAAGGGTGCTATATAAGCATAACCTACGTGCCCGGCCATGTTGTTCTGGCCATACCATCCGGTGGGGAATCCTTTCTTTGGCAACACAAATATGAAAAATCAAAATTTTGTTCACTCTAAAAATGAGGCACATAACAAAAATAATTTTTTTGTTAGAAAATGTCTCTCACGAAAACTAGTTTTGCCTGTACCTGGGCATCTGTCTGGCAGTTTCCCATATGTCACTAATCTCATTTGTACATATCAATTTAAATTATCAGATATTGCACAATATTCCCTTTGGCAATTGTGCTTTGTATACAAAAGCAAGAATACATGTAAAATGATATTGCAGGTTAACTGCATCTTGCATGTTTTACAATAAGATTTGCTCTATAGTTGTTCCAACAATCCAAATGTTTTTTTGTAGGGTTTTGCTGTGCCAAAAGAATCACAGAACAAAATTGCAGAATTTTCTTTCCGTGGTACACCTGCCCAGATTAAGCATGGCGATGTTGTGATTGCTGCAATTACCAGTTGCACAAACACATCAAATCCTAGTGTAATGCTTGGAGCTGCTTTGGTTGCAAAGAAGGCTTGTGAGCTGGGTCTTGAGGTTAACTATGATGCTTTAGCATTTGCATAACGCATACATCTTTTATTTCTCCTTTTCTAACATTTCAGTTATTAGACAAAATTCAATTTTGTCATCCTATTGTGTTCAGGACTGTCACGAGAAACTGTGTCATAATATCATAAACAATTACCTTCTATGAGTGAAGTCATTAGCTGCAAGGAAAAGATAACTATAATATGCTAATATCACTAGTAATCACCTCTCAATTCTTTGATATCACGATCTGATATTTGTTGACAAAGAGGGTACATTTTACTAATGACTTTCTTAAAGTACATAATGTTCTCTTCCGTCTAAGCATATCAGGCATACTTCTCTTTCATGATGAACAAAAAGCTATGTATTTGTATCAAACCCAGTGCTGATATTACATAATGCAATTTGTCTGTAGCAGCAATTGGTGAAGGATTTCTTCTTCGCCTTGATCAGTATCTTAGAAAGTTAATATAACTGATAACATACTTTTCTCTTCTTTTTTTCTTTTCTGATGCAAGATTGTAGGTAGTATTTACTTTGATTGTTATAATTAAATGTATCTCCACTGTTTATTGAATACTGCAGCATGCCCATGATATACCATACAGCCATAAATGCTATATATCTGATTCAACTTAATTGGATTTGACTGTACCAAGTCTAATTTCTGGCAGAGTTGATGTCTTGTGCGTATTTTTACCTGCATTTGTACAACTAGTGTAGCATCTATGTCCTTAAGATTAATATTCAATAATCAATACTTATGCCCATCAAAATGACACGTTGCATGGCAGCTGCTTAGTCGAGTAAATTGCAATTAAAATTTGAAGTAGGTTATGTATATTAGAAAGTAATTCAATCAACAGCTTCAACATGTTTAATCTGTAGTTGATACAGTTCAGATATCCACATGCCAATACTTGATTCCCTTTGTCTAATATTCTTCTCATTCAAATCAGGTGAAACCATGGATTAAGACTAGTCTTGCTCCAGGTTCTGGAGTTGTGACTAAATACCTGGAGAAGAGGTAGCTTTAAAGATTGTAACAGCAGTACTTATAATTCAAGCTTCTCTGTTATTTCAAAACTTAAACCTGGAATGTTTATTTCAGTGGTCTGCAGAAGTACTTGGACCAGCTGGGTTTCAATATAGTTGGATACGGGTGCACTACCTGCATTGGAAATTCTGGTGAGCTGGATGAAGCAGTATCAGCTGCCATATCTGAGAATGGTAATATTTTTAATTTCTTCAGGTTAGTACATTCTTTTGTACTCTTAAAAAATGAAGTCTGAAGTTGGTGTTGTACTTCCAGACATAGTTGCTGCTGCTGTGTTGTCTGGGAATAGGAACTTTGAGGGGCGTGTACATCCTTTGACCAGAGCAAATTATCTTGCGTCACCTCCACTTGTGGTAGCTTATGCTCTTGCTGGCACGGTATGCATCAATGGTCTTGATCTGCCACTTTCTTATCTGTATTTTCTGTAAAAGCAGTAGTCGAAATTCTGTCATATTTTCTGTTATTTCATGTTAATATTTTCTGTTATTTCAGAAATTAATTCAGATCATAAACTTCCAACCAACTTTTAGTACCAAATTGAAAAAAGAAAATCTAAATATGTGTTCCTCTCGAAAGGAAAATTATTTGTTAAGATGCCGAATAATTAATGTGTTCCTTTCAACCTGTCTTTTAGAGAAACCTCTAGTCTTATGACACAGTTGATCCGTACTTGTTAGTTATTATATTTAGAATGTATACGACATCAGCAAAGACATGCTAAATGTCGTGAAGACCAAATATGGATTTGACTGTTTAACAAGAATCATCTTGCAGGTTGACATTGACTTTGAAAAAGAACCTATAGGGACCTCGAAGGATGGAAAGAAGGTTTACTTCAAGGATATTTGGCCCTTGAATGAAGAGATAGCAGATGTGAGATATTCCTTGTGTGTTCCCTATTTTTATTATTATTAGAAGGCCTGGTTCAAACTTGTTTTCTTTGTTTCTCTAGGCTGTACAATCTAGTGTGCTTCCAGACATGTTTAAGGAAACATACAAGGCAATAACCAAAGGGAATCCCATGTGGAACCAGCTGTCAGTGCCATCTAGTACTCTCTACACATGGGATCCTACATCAACATACATTCATGAACCTCCTTATTTCAAGGACATGACGATGTCGCCCCCCGGTCCACATCCTGTGAAAGATGCTTATTGCTTGCTGAACTTTGGTGACAGTATCACAACAGATCACATTTCACCTGCCGGAAGCATTCACAAGGACAGTCCAGCTGCCAAGTACTTGATGGAGCGTGGTGTTGCTCCGAAAGACTTCAACTCATACGGGAGTCGCCGAGGAAATGATGAGGTTATGGCAAGGGGAACATTTGCAAACATTCGCCTCGTTAATAAGTTCTTGAAAGGAGAAGTTGGTCCCAAAACCATTCATGTTCCCTCTGGCGAGAAACTTTCTGCATTTGACGCTGCCACGGTTAGTTACTTCAGAACTGCTCATAGCTTGTGTACTACATGTAGGAGCTGCACCACATGACTTGTTCTTGTCAAAATCAAGTAGAATACATTTCACTTAACTAATATTTTTCACTTTGTTTGCAGAGATACAAAAGCGAGGGGCATGATACTATAGTATTGGCAGGTGAAGAATATGGAAGTGGAAGTTCTCGTGACTGGGCCGCAAAGGGCCCAATGCTACAGGTTCCTTCTCTAGGTCATAGTTATTAGTATCATCTTGGTAATCTTTTTCCCATGATTTTAATATTTCCTGGAACACTGTCATGATTGCAGGGTGTCAAAGCAGTGATAGCGAAAAGCTTTGAGAGAATTCACCGTAGCAACCTTGTTGGCATGGGAATTGTCCCCTTATGTTTCAAGCCTGGGGAAGACGCAGAGACCCTTGGCTTGACAGGTCATGAACGTTACACCATCCACCTACCAAGCAATGTGAGTGACATCAAACCCGGACAGGATGTCACAGTGACGACAGATACTGGCAAGTCATTCACATGCACCGTTCGCTTTGACACCGAGGTACAAATATAAGTTCCATTGGTTCTTTTAATCTTATGCTCTTTTTTTTTTTATGTTGTAAATTTTAGTTATTGATATGCTTCCTGTTGGTGCAGGTGGAGCTAGCATACTACAACCACGGTGGAATTCTGCCATTCGTCATTAGGAGCTTGATCAAAGCCAATAATTAATTTTGAGCATGGATCGACAAGGAGCCGTTCCTGTATAACATCGCCTTTTCATTCTTATTTATCGGGTTTAAAATATTTCATTGTGTGCGTTTGGGCACAGGCTTTGTGAAATCGGTCTTGGGTTTTTTCCGTCAAACCGGCCCAAGAAATAAAAGGGCACCACCTGATAACCCTCGAGATTTTTATCAGATAAGTGCTTGTATCGACAGCACATGATGATAGCTCGTCGATGATGGTAGGAAATTTATTTGCTGGACTTGATCAAATCAAGTTGCTATGTTGAGCCATTACTTTCCGTCTTCATCCATATGTGTGGCTCTCAACTTTTCGGGTTAAAGAACTGGTGGTTGTTTTTAGTTATACATTATAATTTACATCATCCTTTTTCTTTGTGGTTACCAGCTGATCAAACCGTCCATTTGAATCTGACGGTTACAACAGATGCGAGAAAGACAGACGGTGTTCAGTTTGATTAGTTTTCTTTACTTGGTATTCGACACGCACCTTGTAACGACCCCTCGCTCGATGGCTACCATCTGATCCCTCTCTCTCTTTCTTTCTCTCTCTCCATTCTGCTTCGTCCTCTGCTCTCCAGTCTTACTGGGCGTGGTGGCCTCGTTAACCCCTCCGTCAGATGGTCTTCACTCAACATGATGGCCAGCAACCGGGGTGCATCGGCGTCGGAGGACGAAAACTTTTTTGACTTCCTCATGGACGAGGCTGCTCTCTGTGCTTTTGACGAGTCATCCGTGATTCCGCTATTGATGCCAAGTGAGAGCGGTCGGCGGACGACCGATATATTGTATTCCGTCAAGCAGGCCAAGAATAGGACGTAGCAGCCGGCTGCCGGAGGAGCTTGCCGAGTTCTCCAAGAAACCTGTCGCTGCTACCCCCACCTCCACTTCCAAGGTAAACGCTTATGCAGGGATTATTCATTTGTATAGATTAACATCGACCACATTCAAATTGCTGCTGACATACATATATAACAGAGCCGTTGTTGATTTACAGTGTTTAGATTAAAGATAATTCTTGTTTTTTGAATGATTTCGATATGGTTTAGATGCTAAACCATATCGAATAACTGCTTGAGATACGCTACATGCATCTTCTCTCACCATTGAGCTATGTACAAGACAATGATCAGATTGTTTAGGTTTGAATTCCTTCCAGTCATCTAATTTACAAAGTATTCAATTCCCTACAACTGTTCTACAAGCCTTTTGAATCCTTCCTTCATCTGTTCTTCCTGTTCAAGCTACTGCTTCTGATTGGTGTTGGTTAACACTAGCTGGATTTCATCATGAACAAACCACAAGGCTTTTAGCGTTGTAGAATTTTGTACTCTTTACTTTTTTGTGTTTGATGTTCCCATACAATATTGTGCCTTTGTTTTATATTTAAATATTATAATTAATTTTATAATTATATCCAAAACTTAAAAAAGATTATGTGTTTATATTCGGACGACGAGAATACAAAGATACGATCGTATTTAAAAGAGTTAGATTGATGAGATATGCAAATGAATAATATATATATATATATATATATGCATGAATTCAAGAAATTTTGATGAAAAATTGAGAGAAGTGTTGAAGCACTTAAAAGAATAATTACAGGTTAAAAAGCAAAAGAAGACATGGAATCAAACACGGCACCAGATGGCCCCCTCAGGCACAAGAAAAGCTACCATACGATGGAAATAGCTTGTGTCAGCATCCCAACATAAGTTATCGTGGATACTCTTGTGCTTCACTATCAGATAAATGCAACCCATCATATTTCCTCTCCAATTTATGTTGCTACCTAACTTAGGCACTATAAAATAACAGTACGGGAAGCCCAATGCATACAAAAATTATTTTGGATGACCCCACTCACTCTTTATCTCCTTCGTTTGGTGGCATATCCAACCACCGTTGTCAATTTCATTGTCTCCTTATATTTAAAGCGACGTTACGATGAAATTACAGGCCTTTTCATTTATTCATTCATTCTCTTTATTCCAAGTTTTCACAGGTTTACAAGCAACAGATCGGCTACAGCAATCAGATTTCATCTCTCTTGATCCCTCTGTAATTGACACTGTAGCCAATAAACTTTACTTGGTCCCATCGAGAAGATTGCACCATAGTGGGTGAGGCACAAGGTTGAAACAAGCTGTTTGATCACCACCATCCATTCAATTGGACAGATTCCGCACCCGGTTTCGACCAGATACAATGGCAGACCAGTGGAGAAGTCATTTGGTGGGCCCCCTTGATGACACTCCCAACTTTGATCAGCAGAAGAAAACGACGTGAGATGGAGAAGATAAAGCCAAGGCTTATAAAGCTGAAAGGAAGTGGCAGCGCAGACGGAATGTAGAGGGAGGATCACAATTCCACTTCAGTTTGGGTAGATTGCAATACCAGTTTCCGAGATTCTTCAACATAGTATTTGTCTACATATATGTTACGGTAAAGAGAGAACCGAGGAGACTGCAGCAGGGCCAAGAAAAAGAAGCGGCATGGAGACGGCAAAGACCGGTGCACAGAAGAAGCCTGCGATCTTCAGAAAGAAGGCATCAGCTCCACCACCGCCTCCGCCGCCGCTGTGGGCGCCGTCGGCGGCGCGAAGACCGATCAAGGTGAGGAGTTCCACGAGGGACGAGATCGACCGGTACTGGCGGATGAGAAGAATGATCGAGGAGGACCACCTCCTCTTCGCGCAGAAGGCGGCGGCCAGGATCAGGGCCAAGGCTCTCAAGGCGAGACCTTCCCGCTTCTTGATTGGGTTGATTTATGGCACCAAAAGCTGTTTTCCTTGGACCTTGCCGCCGCCATGATAAACTTGTGCTGTGCAGGAGGAAGACCATCGGCGATTCGAGGAGCTGCTGCAGAAGATGATGGAAGAAGAAGGGGACGGCGAGGAGGAACAGACGGGCGGCGGCGGCGGAAACATGGAGCTACCGATAGGAATCAAGGACTGGTAGGCTTGAAACCACTCACCTCCGCTTTGTCTTCTTTTCTAAAGACAATCAAGCAAAGCAATTCGGATGTTGACTTTGTGGCTGCATGAACAGTGAACATGATTCCATCCTTTTTCTTTCTTTAGACTTCATTTACTCCATCAAGCCAAAAAAGTGACGAGACGATCGAAAGATACATATCGTCATCTGGTTTCTGAGTCTACTAATTCTTAGATCACCACTCGACTGCAGGTGGACCAGAAGCAAGTATGCGTATCTGAACCAGCCGACCATCGTATGCACGGGGGAGACCGCGGCACCAAAGCGACCTGCTTTTGTACCTCTCCCCGGCCATGGAGCACTGCTGTGCCACATCATTCGGAGTTCATTAGACGCGCGAGCTCAGATGATGGCGGCAGAGACCGACACGCCCTGCGTTAATTAATCCTCTCTAAGAACCGCATATAACTATGCATTTGGGACATGAAACAATTATTGCTCATGTGATGATGGTGTATGCTTTGCACAGAAGTTTCAGTTTGCTAATTGTGTGTCTATAATGCTTTAATAAGTGTTTTCTTTTGTGTGGTTTCATCATTTCATTACTGACGTAATCGGTGGGTGTTTTCATCATTTCATTACTGACATATGGTGGAAGAGACGTTAAAAGTAAAAAAATACTTTTTAAACTATTCATTTCCAGAAAACACTTTCAAATTTCAAGCGACTTTGCAGCAGCCTCGACCAGACCTGTCGTATTCATCTTTGGATAGCTCGTGTAAGCCAAAGAACAGAAAACAAAAACACGAGCGATACCTCACTCGCAAGTCGATCCCCTCTCGTTCTCCTGCCGTCGGGTGTTGCTATTATGGCCACGGCGTTCGTTCACAGCTCCTGCAACACCGTCTCCGGCAGCAATCCACAGCGTCGCCTCCTCAGAGAATCCCCCGCCGCCTCCACCTCGACCACCAGGCGCTGGTCCAGAGTCAACCTAGCCTCCGTCGCGCGTACGCTCTTCTCCCTCATAAACGCCGGACGAGTCCGAGAAGCTGCGTCTTTGTTCGAGAGCACCGAGAAGCCCGACACGTTCCTGTGGAACCTCATGATCAGGGGGTACGCCAACGCCGAGCTCTACGAAGAAGCCGTCCATGTTTACCGCCGAATGCAGGACGCGGGCGTCTGGGCGGATCATTTCACCTTCCCCTTCGTGATCAAATCCTTTGCCAACTCGTCATCGTACGATGACGGGCTGAGGGTCCATGCCAAGATCATCAAGGTTGGGTTGGATTCAGATCTTTTCATCTGCAATTCGCTCGTAACGATGTATTCCAAGTTTGGGCTCCTCAGCGCTGCCGAGAGGGTGTTCTACGAAATGCCTGTAAGGGATGACGTGTCATGGAATTCGCTGGTCGATGGTTATGTATCGAATGGAGAAGGCTGGAGGTCTTTGGTGTGCATCAAACAGATGCAAGAGGCTTTTGGCATGAAGCTTGATTGGTTCGCTATCACGAGTGCTCTGGCAGCCTGTTCTCTGGAGCTGTGTTTGGAGCAAGGGAAGGAAATCCATTGCCATGTCATAAGGAATGGGCTAGAGCCTGATATCAAGCTCCAGACTGCTCTTCTAGACATGTACTGCAAAAATGGAGACATGGTCTATGCCGAAAGACTATTCAGCTCAATGTCTCGGAGAAACGTCGTAACTTGGAATGCCTTGATTGGCGGGTATGCGCTGAATGATGAACCACTGCAGGCATTTGCTAGCGCCATCAAAATGCAAGAAAATTACATGATTCCAGATACAATCACACTGGTGAATCTCCTACCTGCGTGTGCGGAACTGAGAAGCATGGATCATGGAAAGGCGATTCACGCATTAGCAATTAGAAAAGGGTTCCTTCCTCATCTGATCCTTGAGACCGCCTTGATGGATATGTATGCGAAATGCGGAGATCTGAAGCCCTCAGAATTGTTATTTGAAAAGATGACCGAGAAGAGCTTGGTATCATGGAACGCCATGATCGCAGCCTACGTACAAAATGGGAGGAACTTAGAAGCACTGCAGCTCTTTCTCCACCTTCAGGAAGGGCCTCTCGGACCAGATGTCTTCACCATTTCAAGCATCATCCCTGCCTGTGCCGAGCTAGCATCACTACAGCAAGGAAAGCAAATTCACAGCTATGTCTTGAGGGCTGGGTATGGAAGTGACTCTGTGGTGCTGAATTCCATCGTAAACATGTATGCAAGGTGTGGTGATCTGAACATCTCAAGGCAAGTGTTTGATAGAATGAGGTGCAGGGACCTGGTCTCATGGAATACACTCATCATGGGTTATGCTATTCATGGACACGGGAAAGCTGCATTAGAACTGTTCTCTGCTATGAAGGACACCGGATTGAAGCCTAACCAGAGTACATTTACATCGGTGTTAACTGCTTGCAGCATAACTGGCTTATCCGAAGAAGGTTGGCTGCACTTTGATTCTATGCAACAAGAATATGGCATGTCTCCTGAGATTGAGCACTATGCATGCATGGTTGATCTCCTTGGACGGACAGGAGATCTGAGAGCAGCAATAGACTTCATAAACAAAATGCCATTAGTTCCTACCGCAAGAATATGGGGATCACTTTTAACTGCAGGTAGGAACAACAGGAACATCGAAGTAGCAGAGTTTGCAGCAGAACAAATCTTACGATTGGAACATGACAACACTGGTTGTTATGTCCTACTCTCGAGCATGTATGCTGATGCCGGGAAATGGGAAGATGTGGACAGGGTGATGTCTCTTATGACGCAGAAGGGGCTCAACAGGACAGCAGCAAGAAGCCTGGTCGAGTTTGATGGAAAAACGTGCAGTTTTGTTAATGGAGACAAATCGCATGCTCAAAGCAATAAGATTCATCAAGTGTCGAGTGTAATTTCAAGAAAGATTGAAGAAGCTGCTTGTGATCCTGGTGCCATATTTGACCCAATTGATGCAGTAATGAAGAGAGCAAATTCCCCGAACAGGCACAGCTTAAGGCTAGCAGTTATATTTAGATTGATATCGTCGACAGTTGGAAGCCCCGTCTTAGTGAAGAAGAATGTCCGAATATGTAATCATTGCCACCATGCAGTCAAGCTGATATCTGGTTTTAGCGGACGAGAAATTATTGTTGGTGACACAAAGATCTATCATCACTTCTCCAATGGCACATGTAGTTGTGGTGATTATTGGTGATCTCAATCACGACATATATATAGTAAAGATAAATTGAGTGCACTAAGGCATGATGTATACAGTACAAGTTGGCATGTATGTATACAGTACAAGATGGCATGCTACTTTAAGGAACCGAAAACTTGTATCAGACAGAAGCTGTGATAATAACGTGTATTTGCAGCCGCCTGTAGTTGTTTGTACACAGTAAGGGAGACATTCGAAGTGCCGCTTTTGTCAGTTTTCAATACAAAATTTGCATCTAACCTCCGATGATGAATCACCACCATTGCCATTCTTCTCAAAGATGTTCATTGTTAGTGTTGTCTTTGACAGGCTATAGAGGTTGTTGTATGTAATCATATATGCTTCCATGACTCAGGCGGAGGTAAGTTCTTTACGTGTGGTGTCATCTCGGCGTACCGGTGGAGGCCGTGGGAGGGCGTTGTTGTATTGTGACGGTGAATCTGTGGGGCATTTCGTCGAGTGGTTTCGTGGAAGCGTCCCACAGCCGGACGGAGGCGGCGTAAGCGCAGAGCAGAGAAGTGGCAACGTGGAGGTCGCAGACGAGGCCGTGTCAGAGGGCATCGGCGTGGAGGGACAGCGCAGTCGAGGGCAAGGTGTCGGCGGCGCGGGCGAGGGAAGCGCCGAGGACGAAGCGGTCGGAGTATTGAACGATGTCATTCGGGTCTTCTGTTCCATCGGAACCGTCTGATTTCGGTAAGATCATGAGGAAGTGGATGCCTATTTTAGAAAGTAACGGTCGGATCGGGATTAGATCTATACCGTTCATTGGAGAGATGATTCATGTATTGAACGGTAGAGGATCCCAGCCCGACGTGAAATCCCTGAAAAGTTTCAACGGTCATTCGAGTTTCAACTTTGACGGGTGTCTCATGGCTGCTTTTTGTGTTTTTTCCTTCAAAGCGAGAAGAGGAATACCGTTCTGATGGAAGCCACGTCAACCTTCTTGATGCAAGCTTTCCTACTTCACGTTCAAGAACTATCGAGCCCGCCCTTTCTCTTTGCTCGGCAACAACTTCTTTCCGGTCCCCGACCTTCTTCAAGAACCTCTTGCTTCAAGAAAAGAACCTAATCCTTCCCTTCTTCTCCACTTCTCTCTCCCTCCTCTCTCTCTCTCTCTCTCTCTCTCTCTCTCTCTCTCTCTCTCTCTCTCTCTCTCTCTCTCTCTGTTATACTCCCCCTCGCTTCCGATGGCTTTTCCTCCTCCTCTTCTTGATCTTCCAAGTTACCCACAACTCGACTGCGATGGGTTCGATCTCCGACGAGGCCATCCTCCTCCACGGCGACCTCGACCTAGAGATCATCGCCGCTCGCGACCTCCTCAACATGGATCTCTGCGCCGAGCGCTTCCGCCGCTGCTTCGGTTTATGTGGCCTCCCTTTCCCCCGCCCCGCCGACGGCCGCAATCTCCCATCCTCCGCCAGCGCCGGCCGTGCCCGTCCTAAGATCATTACCAGTGATCCCTACACCAAGGTCGTCGTCGCCGGCGCCACTGTCGCTCGCACCCACGTCATCCCCAACACTGAGGACCCTGTCTGGCGCCAGCGCTTCAGGATTCCGCTCGCGCATCGCGCTGCCAAGATCGAATTCCAGGTCAAGGACAATGACTTGTTCGGCGCTCAGCTTATCGGGACCGCCACCATCCCTGCTGCCCTCGTCGCCTCGGTCGGTCTGTCCCAGGAATGGCTCCCGATCATCGCACCTACCGGGCGGCCGCCAAAGCCAGGCTCCGCTCTCCTGGTGTCCTTGTCATTCACCCCCGTGGAAGTGAATCCGCTGTACCGGCATGGGATTGCTGGCGATCGCAAGCACTTGGGGGTGAGCGACACTTATTTCCATCTGAGGAAGGGGGGGAAGGTAACCCTCTACCAGGATGCACATGTGAGGGCAGAAGAGCTTCCTGAGATCGAATTGGAGGGTGGGAAGGTGTTTCAGCAGGGCAAGTGCTGGGAAGACATATGCCATGCGATCTTGGAGGCTCATCATTTGATTTATATTGTTGGATGGTCGCTCTATGACAAGGTTAAGTTGGTAAGGGAGCCGACCAGGCCATTACCGGAAGCTGGGAAACGTACTTTGGGAGAGCTGCTGAAGTACAAGTCAGAGGAGGGCGTCCGTGTGTGTGTGCTGGTCTGGGATGACAAGACTTCACATGATAAGTACTTCTTCAAGAGTGTAAGAAGTTTCTTTGTTTTGTTTATTTTCTTCCCAGTTTATGATCATTGATTAATGCTTATGTATCAAAGTGATCTTATCATTTAGAACGTTTTCCTCTGGACTAGCATTCGAAATAAGATGCAGCCAGTTCCTATCTAGGTACATAACCGGGTCATCTTGAGCTCTACTCTGAGGCCAATTTCACATGTGATTAGGTAATCCTCCTGGAATTCAGGAGGTTGGATTTTCTCCTTCCACTTGTTTTTCTTCCCTTGTCTTGATTGGAGAAATAGTGAAGGAAGAGGTATAAAGCAAAAGGGAGAAAGAGGAAGATGAGAAATGTTGATCAACTTGAAACAACAGGCCTCTAATAACATTCAAAATACTTTTGACAAAGCTATAAGCTTTTGTACATTTTTGGTTTTCCTTAGTCAAATCGTAAGTTCGTTGACATCCTTATCTCACATGAAGACTTACCTGTGATCTCTACCAAATCGTAGTTCCTAGGTAACCAACTAGACTCCATAAACTAGTCAAAGCACAAAGTAATAAATAAAACTAAAAAAAATAATTGTAATCTAGACTTGGATTGCTTTCTATAAATTATGTGAGTTTAATCAAGTTCCAAGATCCTCGATTAGGAACCCTGAACCAAAATTGATGGGGTTGACAATGAGTATGTAGAATACAAATCTAAATAAAGTATCTTAAAAAAACAATGAGACCTTCTATTGCATGATGAAATCACAGATAACAAAATTGATTTTGGCCCATTGTCTTGTTTGATCTACTTATTGAATCATACTTTGTTAAAAAACCAGAGTGAACCAGTTGACTTGGTTGATTTTTAGATAACCCGTCTGAACTGATCGTGTCAAATAAAACCAGGACAGTTTTGTAATATAACTAAGGTTACTTTGATACCCTACACTTTAAACCTTTCTTATTATTTATTCTAGAGAGCATTTAAGTCAATTTTAATAATGGGAGAAAGAAAACACTCTTTCTCATCAGCTTATACTTTTCCTTCCACCTTCTCTTTCTTCGATCCCCGCCTGTCGCTCTCCTCATCTCCCACTAACCACCATTGTCTCTCCACCCTCCTCACCTCTATCGTCTGTCCATCTCCTCTCCCTCCTACCACTCCTCTTATGTCTTCCTATATGTTCTATTGGTTTCTCTTCCTACGACAACTCCTTACCATTGGCTGCTTCTCTACCTCCGGTAAGGTTTTCATCTGATCTGCTCCTTTATCCTTATCGCTCTTGTTTCTACGATCATCTTTGTTGTTATTATTCATTATTGTTTTATTTCATCGTATCAAAGTTTGAAAATTCCGAATACGATACAGAATGGACTTCACTTTTTGAGGTAGAACCACAAAGTGATAATTTAATGACTTGTACTAATTGTTTTGATCTATAAGAAATTCATACGTGTCCAAAATTTGAGTTATGATAACCATGTTGAATAAACTATTTCTTTCATATAGTTGAACAATTTAGTTTGGATAGTAATTTCTTTTTAAACATTATCATGTGTTCTTTAATTTTGATAAAGATTTATATTTATAATATTGGTTGATGTTATTCTTTCTTATTCTATATAATTGAAGTTTTGGTTGATGTTTTTGTTTTATCTATGTTTAGGATTTTTTTATTTTTTATTGATTTTGATATTTTTAGTCCAAGAGTATATGTCTAGGTTAACTTGGAATATAAGAACACTTTCAGAAAAAGGATCTTGAATTGGTAGACAATATGACCAGGAGAATAATAAATATTATTTGCTTACAAGAGATAAAGTGGTTAGGGGAAAAATCTAGGGAGATTAATAGTAGTACATTAGAATTTGGTATATTGAAAAAGTTAAATACAGAAATAGTGTAGGTAGTATTGTTCATAAGGATCTTAAAAATAATATTGTAAATGTGAAAAGATTTTAAGATAATATTATAATTCTAAAATTTGTCACGGGAGAAGAGGTTTTAAATGTTATACGTACTTATGCCCCTCAAGTTGGACTAGATAATCAAACCAGAAGAGAATTTTGAAAAAACTTAAATGAAATCATTTAAGGAATACGTACAACTGAAAAACTTATAATTGCAGGAGATTTGAATGATAACGTAGAAAAAATATACGATAAATTTAAAGGGGTACCTGAGGCTTTGGTTATGGGGAGATGAATGAAGTGAATCGTATGATTTTGGATTTTTTTCACTTTGTATAATCTCATAATTGTAATTACTCACCTTAATAAGATAGATGGATGTTTGATTATTTGTAAGATTGGTCATAACTGTAGTGAAATAAATTTTTTTCCCACCACAAAGTTGGATAAAATTATATGTATGAATTGTAAAGCTTGATGAATCAACATAAGTTTATGATATTAGATATTTGTTGTAGAAAATAGAAAAAGAAAAAGATAGTAGAAAATTTTACTTAGACTAGATGGTTAAATTTAAAGATAATAATGTAAGGGCTTTTAAGAATAAGATGGAAAGGTGTGGCTTGGAACTTAAATGAGTATAATATTAATATTATTTAGACTACGTTGATCAATAAGATTAGGAGCTTAACAAATGAGATTCTTAGTGAAACTTAAGGTAGTGGTGTAACTTTAAAACTAGTTAGCGGTGGTACGAGGGAGTTTAGAAAGTAATTATTATTAAAAGACCATGCTTTATTGATTGATAAAATTCTAAAAATGAGGAGAAATTTAAGAGATATATAAAATCTGAAAAAGAGGTTAAAATAATTATTGCATGATAAGATATAATGCTTATGATAATTTTTATAACAACTTATCTACTAAAGATGAGAAAATGATATATATCGAATTAATAAAGCTAAAGAAAGAAATATAAATATTTAGGTAACATTAGATGCATTAAAGAGGAAGATCAAAGAGTACTTGTTAATGATAGTGAAATCAATGAAGGATGAAAAAAAAAATTTACAAATTATTTAATGAATATTCCATAAATGATTTAGCTTTAACGATGGATACTAGTTGTAGATTTAATAATTGTGTATTTGTTTGTAAAATTATAGCTAAGGAAATAAAAAACGCATAAAAGAAGATGAAAATAGCTAAAATTATGGGCCTCTGTTGATGTTTAGAAAAGAGTTCAAGGATTAGCTTATTTAACTAGTTAATTTAACAAAATTTTGAGATTAGATACATGCTCGATGAATGGAGGAAGAGCTTTTTAGTATAAATTTACAAGAATAAATATGATATATAAATTATTCTAATTATAGAGGAATTAAAACTTTGTTTAACACTATGAAATTTTGGGAAAGAGTTATCAAAAGTAGGATAAGATTAAAATAAATGCCTCTAAAAATCAATTTAGTTTTATACCAATAAGATGAACTATAGAAACTATTTATTTATTAAGACAACTAATGGAAAAGTATCAAAAAGAAAAAAAAAGATTTGCATATGGTTTTTATCGATTTAGAGGAAGCCTATGATAGAGTTCATAATTATTTCTTATGGTGGGTTTTCAAAAAGAAAAGTTTATCCACTAATTATATTGATATTATTAAGGATATATATAATAATCTAGCTAGAGGATTTTAAGTGAGTTTCCTAATAGTATAGGACTACATCAAGGATCCATATTAAGTCCCTACATTTTTACATCGATAATCATTTATAAGATAGACTACCTTGATGCATGTTGATGTATATTATTTGTTTATGATATTATTAAATGTAAGTTAAATGAAATTAATTCCAGACTTAAGTTATTGAGGTAATTTTTATAAACTTATTGTTTTAGATTAAGTAGGATTAAAAATGAATATATGAAATGTAATTTTCATAATACTAGAAATAAACAAGAGTATATAGTTAAGTTGGATGGGCAAGAAATTCCATTAAGTATAAAATCTTAAATTAATTGTTTCATAAGATGGAGAAATTGATGAAGATAATATTTATAAAGTAAAAAAATATGATTAAAATGGTGAGGGGCATTAGAAGTCTTGTGTGATCATTAGGTACCTTTGAAGTTTAAAAAAGAATTTAATAAGATAGATGTTAGACCAATAATATTTTATGGATCTTAGTGTTGGATAATTAAAAAATAACATTTTGATACACAAATTGTTTGTGTTGCTAAGATGAAAATGTTGAGGTGAATGTATGGAGTTACTAGGAAAGATAGAAAAAGTAATATTTTTATTTATGAATAATTAGGTATCACTTTGATAGAGGATAAAATGAGGAAGAATCATTTAAGGTGGTATATACTTGTGCTCAAGGGATCTACAAATATAATAAGTAGTTAGGAGATGTGAAATAATTACTAGTGATAGGAGGAGAGGTAGAGCAAGACCATAAATTTTTTTTTAATAAAATTATTAATGAAGATTTAAGTATTCTTAACTTAACTAAACATATAACTTTTTATCGATCTTGATGATGGCAAAAGATCCATGTAGTTGATCCCAAATAGTTGGGACTTTATGTCTTTTTTATTGTTAAATATTTTTAATTTTTTTAAAATATTTTTTATGATTATAAATATTTTAAAATTATTTTTATATATTTTAAAAATATTTTTTCAATCAAATATATGGTCCAACTAGTTATCCCACTAGTGACTCGAGGCTTGATTGATCACTTTTGACTTAGATTTTGAGAACTATGGTTATAATTGTCTATTCTCTAATATACATGGTTGGGTCCAAAGAGGATTTATGTTTAACTATATCTTTAATAAATTTAGCTAAAATTCCATTTAAAATAATTTAAATTATATTAAAACTCTCTTAAGGCAAGACATCTTATAGAGATAATATTCAATTAGTCATGCATCTATTATTATATCATGCCAATTTGACGAATGGGTCCTAGTCGGATTGGTATATACTGATAAACCAAAAAAGAGCTGCAAAATAATTCAAAATTAAAAAAAACTATTTTAGAGTTTTGTATCCTAATTTATTGGTATATAATTTAAATTTGGTAGCTAAACATGCATTGATAGGCTCCTAATTAACCATTAAACATGGTAGAATAAACTCGTAAATCATATAAAAAGTCAATACATGGCCAATCTAAGCTAATTCTTCTTAAATTCCTTTAATTAGGCATTAATCAATCATTAGTCACTAATCAATCAAGAATTACGTACTCCAGACAAATTCCATCTATCCTCACAAGCTCAAATCCCTCTTTTATCCTTCAAATAAAGAGTTTTATTTTTCAGTAATCAGTAGAGATATTAAACAAATTTAATGTGAGTGAGAAAGAATGAAAAAGGAGTGAGGAGAGTGTGAGTGAGAGTGAGCAAAAGAGGGGGGGAGGGAGGGGCTTTTATAAGCCCAAAATTGCCTCCAACAGTCAACTTGGCCATTGAGGGCTGGTGTCAATCAAAATGTCAATCGTATCATCAAAATTCAATCATTACCAACCAATATAGGACCTTTTGAAGCCCAAAATAGCCCTTGATGGTCAAATTAACCGCTAGTGTCAATTAAAATGATATTGGTATGGTCGAAGTCTGATAATTATCGACAGGGTGTTTGTGCCCTTAAATATCCATAAATATCCCCTAAACTGGAACAGCCAATTCTAATATAAATATACCATTCAATCTGTATTAAGAAACAATATTTTAAGTCAAACTGTGTTGCACTTTGCAGTACCTCAGGTGACCTAAGGAAAACCTTGAGTACAAACATAGACTGCATTGTTCAAACACACATTTACTTTGAGTATCATGGGTTTAATTTGTGCTTCACAAATCCTCCATCAATTTTATTGAACATGAATTTAAATGTTTCTCCTCTACGTAGACTTTCACCAATTTTGTTGTTCTAGGGCATATTAGTTCTAAGTTTCCATTAGTAAAGATTTTTATGGTTAAAGTCAATCATGGCATAGGCAATGGTAATTTGTACATATGGGCTGGACTTGTAGTTTAGGTTGGGATGAATTTAATATGTGATGCTACCGGAGCATGAATATAACCTATTTCTTTGTTTAAGATTGATTTTTAGATGTTTAGTGCAGGCGGGAGTGATGCAAACTCATGATGAAGAATTAAGGAAGTTTTTCAAGCATTCATCTGTGATCTGTGTGCTGTCACCACGTTATGCAAGTGGAAAGCTTAGCATGGTTAAGCAACAGGCAAGTTATGATGACATTATATGACACCATAATAATGCTTCTAACTCATAAAAGCAAGAGGAGGATTATATCCTTTTCTTACTTGAATTGTTTCTCAGCCAAAAGGAAATGCTTAAACAAGAATCATCATATAATCTTGAAAAGCCAAGATATTGTGAAAATCTCCTTTATGCCACTGTATCATCTGACTCATCTGCCTTAATCTAGAGGATCCAAAGATTGGTGACAATGAGTTCTGGGGGAACAGAAAATCCTCAACTTGATACAACCAATAAGTTAACAGCACAGTTTTCCACATCAGTGCCCACTAAAGAAACAAAGAAATAACCTGATTATTGATTTTTTTGAAAATCATAGATATAACCTGATCTTCTCTTAAATTAAAGAAATAATCTTATCACTGTTTTTGGAAAATCACAGAGAACAAAATTTTAAGCTGTGTTTTGGGGGTAGTCAACGAATGTTTGATAATTGAACCTCTTCTTTGTCTGAGCTTAAACCACGATGATTATGTATGAAAATAACGTTCAACTGAGATTTTGGCAAAAGAAAGGAGAGCCAAAGACTATGATTCTTTGTCATTAAGGTGAGCACACTTGTGGTAAATACATTACAGGATGTTGATTTTCATGGAAAACCAAATTGAACCACATATATAAAGCAGATAGAAGTCACTAATAGTCTCAAGGGAGGTGAAATTGGAAACTAAAATACATGTAGATTTAATATATAGCATGAAGAATTGAAGCAATTTGTGTTTGATTAATACAAGATGTTTCAATCAAGGTGGACCTTGTGAGCTTCCCTTTATATCTTACTGCATTTGTGTAGAGAAATTTTTTTACATTGTAGTGCTTGATAAAATGCTTGCTAACACTATGTTCCGAGTTGTAATGGCAATATGTAACTCTCCATGCTTTTCAAATTTACAAGTATTAACAAGAAATTATTTTTTAATGTTGGAATTTTTATCCTTTTGTGGTTAGATACCTGACAAGTCAAAAAAGAGAAACCCTGTACTATTTATTTTCCTTTAGCAGAGACCTATGCAAACTAACAGATTGTTAAACATTGAACTGAGCTGCGTATTAAAGTTAAATGATATCTTTTTAAGGATTTTTTCATCATAAGTAAAGAGACAGAATCTGTTAATTGTATTGCTTACTTAAAATGATGTGTTTAGAATAAGTAGGATACCTATTTGGTCCATATTAGTTACTTGTTATGTGCCATATGCTTATAGTTGTTTCATTTTCCCCTCTTAATAGGAAATTAATTTTTTTCATGCAAAATTTAACGTAGGTTGTGGGGACTCTCTACACACACCACCAGAAATGCTTACTTGTTGACACAGAAGCTTCTCCAAGTACAAGAAAAATTACTGCTTTCCTTGGAGGTCTCGATCTTTGTGATGGCCGCTATGATACACCCAAACATAGACTCTTTCAAGATCTTGAATCAGTGTATGATAATGACTTTCGTAATCCCATGTTAAGTGTGAGTATCCTTCCTTTTTTAATATGGCCTTGGTATATTTCTCACTAGACTATTGGCTAGTAGTTGCTCCTTTTCTTTTGGATAGGCTTATAACATTTAATTGACAATTGTAACTCAACTGGTATTGCTGAAGATACCACTATTAAGTTCTGATGAACATGGACATATCTGTTCTGGTGATTCTTTCATTTGTCTGATTATGGTTATTGTTATCTGATAGAGGTGCTTATTATGTAGCCTTAGCAACTTCTTGTTATTATGACTGAAAAATGCATGTAGCATGGAGAACTTGATGAAAGCACAAGTTTTTGCACTTCAAGAAACACCACAGTATATGCTAGTTTAACCAGTTACTTCTGTTAAGTGAAGAAAAAGGGAGAAGTGAAGGTTGATATACAGCTTTGTTTATGTGCTTATGTCTTCTGAATTGACCAAACATAGATCAGACTTAGACCATTTGCTTTTGGTGATCTGCTATTGTGTGCTCACTAGTACATAAAGTAAATCATGTATATAGCAAGCTTGTGCCATTCTTAATATCATTCACAGCAGCATATAAATAACCTGCTACTGGAGTAGAAAGGTCTTTAGAAGATAAGAGCTACTATTGGTTATGTGTTGGTTACCTATATTGTGTTTGTCATAATTTTCTTCAAATTGAACCATGAACTTCTGTTTCCTCTGACTTCACCAAGCATAAGTCTTAGGTTAACCAGTTACTTCTGTTAAGTGAAGAAAAAGGGAGAAGGGAAGGTTGATGTATAGCTTTGTTTATGTGCTTATGTTACCTTTATTGTGCTTGTCCTAATTTTCTTCAAATTGAACCATGAACTTCTGTTTCCTCTGACTTCACCAAGCATAAGTCTTAGGTTAACCAGTTACTTCTGTTAAGTGAAGAAAAAGGGAGAAGTGAAGGTTTCCTAATTTTCCTCAAATTGATCTGTGAACTTCTATTTCTTCTGAATTGACCAAACATAGA
This sequence comes from Musa balbisiana, assembly GCA_004837865.1. Lineage (NCBI taxonomy): Eukaryota > Viridiplantae > Streptophyta > Magnoliopsida > Zingiberales > Musaceae > Musa > Musa balbisiana. The sequence goes on from CM017198.1 coordinate 977,807, forward strand.
TCAGACTTAGACCATTTGCTTTTGGTGATCTGCTAATGTATGATCACTAGTACATAAAGTAAATCATGTATATAGCAAGCTTGTGCCATTCTTAATATCATTCACAGCAGCATATAAATAACCTGCTACTGGAGTAGAAAGGTCTTTAGAAGATAAGAGCTACTATTGGTTATGTGTTGGTTACCTATATTGTATTTGTCATAATTTTCTTCAAATTGAACCATGAACTTCTGTTTCCTGTGACTTCACCAAGCATAAGTCTTAGGTAACCAGTTACTTATGTTAAGTGAAGAAAAGGGAGAAGGAAGGTTGATGTATAGCTTTGTTTATGTGCTTATGTTACCTTTATTGTGCTTGTCCTAATTTTCTTCAATGATAAGGTTGATGTATAGCTTTGTTTATGTGCTTATGTTACCTTTATTGTGCTTGTCCTAATTTTCTTCAAATTGATCTGTGTAACTTCTATTTCTTCGGAATTGACCAAGCATTGATCAGTCTTAGACCATTTGCTTTTGGTGATCTGCTATTGTGTGCTCACTAGTACATAAAGTAAATCATGTATATAGCAAGCTTGTGCCATTCTTAATATCATTCACAGCAGCATATAAATAACCTGCTACTGGAGTAGAAAGGTCTTTAGAAGATAAGAGCTAATATTGGTTATATGTGTTGTATTCAAACTGAAGCCCAAACCATGGCTTCAATAGCAGTTTGTATGGTGCATGTCATTTACTAGTCGGACCAAAGGCCAATATTGGACTATATGGTATGGTATTGTTTCAGTATTACTGTTTATTATTTTTCGGGTTGTGCTGGATGGTACGTGTTAGTGTATTGCCTCATATATGCACTGTCCTGAAACCAGTATTGGCCGAGAATTAAACCCTTGGCTCAAATATATGTAAGACTGGATCACCTTACCCTCTCATCATTGACTTGCACTGAACAAACTGTAGCTTTATGAGGAAGAGGATCTTTAAGGGTTGTTGGCAGACAGCTTTTGGCATGTAAGATGAAGTAGTCCCATGCAAATTTCTTGCTGATTTTTTGTTTTATTTTATTTTTTGTGCTGATCTTCTTCTTAATTCGGTCTAAAATTTTCATTAGTACTTCCAAAATCTATTGACTTGCGATGATTCTAAATGTTCCATGTGTTACACAGTTTCAAGCTAGTTTATTGAAATATTAGCTTTGCCCTATTGATGCTGATTTTCCAACTAGCTTGTTTATACTCCTGTCCTTAATTTTGTACAGATACAAAGTAAGGGCCCAAGGGAACCATGGCATGATCTACATTGCAAAATTGAAGGGCCTGCTGCTTATGATGTACTTAAGAATTTTGAGCAGCGTTGGAAGAAGGCAACACAATTTCATGTACTTAAAAATGTAACCCGCTGGCAGGATGATGCTTTAATAAAGATAGACCGTATCTCATGGATACTCAGTCCTTCACCTTCACATGCTAATACACATGGTGATCCAAATATATGGGTCTCCAGTGAAGAAGATTGTGAGAACTGGCATGTTCAGGTTGATAAAAATCATTAAGAAAATTTACTGTCTTATTTTTTTTTATCTTAGTTAACTCATTTATTTCATCAGGTCTTCCGGTCTATTGACTCTGGATCTGTAAAAGGATTTCCTAAATCTGTTGATGAAGCTGGATCTATGGTATGTTTAACTTCACATATTAGTTTTACAATTTCAGTTGTTCATAGGCCACTGTGAACAAATATTTTAAGCATTACTACAGATTTTGGTATTAATTTAAGGATTTCCTCAGCATATTTGATTCACTTTTATAACTTAATATCACAGAATCTTGTATGTGCAAAAAATCTGGTGATTGACAAGAGCATCCATACAGCATATGTGAAAGCCATCAGGTCTGCACGCCACTTCATATACATTGAAAACCAGTATTTTCTTGGTTCATCCTATGGTTGGCTGTCTTATAAAAATGCTGGTATGGAACCATTCTACTTCACCCATTGACAGAATATTTTTGATGTATTGCATACTGTTGGAATGTGCAGAATGTTTTAACTAAGGGCTTTAGTAAATTGGATTGTTTACTTGATCAGGCAGTTTTTTTTTTCGTATTTAGGCAAAACAAAGGAAAGGCCTATCCAACCTACTTCATTAAAATAATGAATGAGTTACAAATGCAAAAAAGAAAAGAAAGGTTAAGCTCATATACAAATTTCATTACAAGTCTTTCACCCAAGACATTCCTAAGTGCAATCTTGTTCTGTAGGACATTGATTCTCTATGAATAATAGTTTAATACCACCTCCAATGTTTTCCATAGAATCAGGCTCACTATTTCTATATGCTTCTGCATTTCTATCATCCCATACTCAAAGAGCAATGAAATTTTCTTCAATTTTCTCACGGATCAAGATTGAGGATAAGAGACATTAACAGAACAAGTTAACAGGCATCATTCATCTATAGTTGCTGTATTCCCAAAAACAAATTGCTATTCACATCCTCAGTACAAAAGGAGCACAAGGAACAACTAGCATGTGCCAACCCTTCTAAACTAGAGACTTCATTCACTTTGGGGCAAACCACATAAAAACTTTGGATATTGGAGGGGTAAGTTCATCATTGATATTATCTCTGGAATTTAGTGAGCATTAAAATGAGACTACAGTAAAGCAAACCAGTTAGTTTTCAATGGTATACAATTGGACTTCAATCAAGATGCCCTCTAGTATCTTGAGACCTGAAAAGATTTATAAAGACATGCAAAACACTCTATCTCTTATTAGTCTCACATCAGCATTGATTGCATGTAAGTATTTATGTTCTTATTCCTTTCTTTGAGCCATAAGGCTTTAGATCTCTATCTTTTTTATTAGGGAAGTCTTCATGAGTTTAGGTTGAAGTCTTCTAAAATTCATATTTTGATTAACAAGAATCTGACTTCTTTATTATCAATTTCTGTATTTTTCTTTCTAGGCACTTATAGTGTTACTGGTTGAGTTATTCCACCATTATATTGTTGCAGCCTTCAAATCACAGGAGATTGATCTGCATAAATCTTCTCAGTTTAGGGTTCATTATCAATACTTCTGAGCTTCAGATAGGAATTCTAGAAAAGCTTATACCTGAATTTGTCTTTTGGATGGTATATTATAGAATTTTAGAGCAACTGGAACATTATTAGAACAAGTGTTTGACAAAGAACTTAGGGAAAGAGTTAGGATACAAGCATTCCCCTTTCAACAGAAACTAGTAATTGTAACTTTGCTAGAGAAGGCTCATCTTTCATGTTACTCCATGTGACCCTTCTTTCAACTATTTGAGAGTAATCAAATAGTCTTTTAATGAACATGTTAATTCAGAAGACCCCTATAAGCTCCAGAACTGTAACCCATTCTTTGATGAGACAGCTTTAACATTTGCTTTCTCCAAGACAGAAATTCGTGCTTCAGCATGGGCATCAGGCACCTCTGGCTGCAATACTCATATCTAGATTTCTCCTAAGTCCCTTGATCAGACCGCTTCTCACAATTCAAATTTCCTGATTTTTTTTCATTGAGAAAATGTTCAAATTTCCTGATCTTTGCTCTTTGGGTACTGCCTTTGCCATGCATGCAACCATGGCATGCATGGTGTGCAAAATAAGGTCAATTATGTACCTTAAGGGTGACTATGGACAATAAGCACCACCTTCAATGACACCACAAGTAGCTTAGATATCTCATGACTTGATAGACATTTTAATGCAGCAAAAGCTTGAATACAACTATGGTTTTTGGGTGTTATATTGATTGTGTGCTATCCTGAAATTAGTGTAGTATCAGATGATAATTGAAACCAATAGTATCTTACTATCTAGTTAAGCAACTTGCTTTTTGCAAGACCTGTCATAAAAGGGCAATGGACTCAAGAATTCAGATATGATGCAGTCTTGCAACCACCACGTTCTTGACATCCTTTTCTTGCATTCTCTTTCTTCTCCTCTTCTTTCTTCTTTTTCTATTTCAAGCAAGTTCTTATACATGAAATGAATCACAAGATATATATTGGAACTGATAGGCTCTAGAATACATATTATTTTTGTTAGTGTGGTAGGAATCTAAGAGTTCGATTCATTAACCAAGTAGTTCACAGTTAGATTGGTGTATAATCTTTATGTGGTTATGAAATAGTACAACATATCTAAGAACAAAGTATTCTACCTTTAAATACATGAAAAAGAAGTATTTGGAATCAAGAAATAAAATCTTGATCAAGTACAGACCAGTGGCCGGGCTAGTACAATAACATTAGCATGCAGTATATTGAATGTTAGTATGGGTTGGTATTGGTTGGGTTAGCACAAAGAGAGAGAGAGAGAGAGAGAGCATGAGGAGGTGGAGGAGAAATCATTCTGTGTAATGGAGAAGAGTTACATGAGCTAGTAGTAGGGGAAGAAGAGAAGCAGATTGGATGAAGAAAAATGAGAGAGAGAGAGAGAGAGAGAGAAATAGGAGGGCTATGACGTGTTCAAGTACTGGATGTTAGGTTTATCATCTAGTACATTTAGGTATTAGTTAGCTTATTGCTAAGCCTGGTGCAGTAGGTTTTTTGATAGTTTGATTTCATTTTGGATTAGACAAAATGGAAAAGGAAGGGGGTAGGTAGTATATGATGGGCATATAGGTATTGGGTGGTGGTTTACGACCCAATACTATTAGGTACCAGTCAACTTATTATTACTTAATAGGCATGATAAAGCATACCTAAAAGCGTTGGTGAAGATTGTGCATCTCAATGAAAATCTAGTTTTGATAAAGCTCAACGTGCTATAGTTGAGCTACTATTGAATTAGAAGATAAAGTGGGAGCTGGATTTGTTTGAGAGGAAGGTTTGGCCTTAAAGGGAAGAACGATAACCACCTCTATGTATTGGTGTATTTGGGGCAAGCTAAGGTGGGGGGGTCAGTCCTCCTATGTAACTTAGTCCATATCTCCCTTAACTATAGTGTACCATAACCTTTTTAACAGACTATTATCAATGATACTAAATATATCATGTTTAACTATAGTGTGCTTATTTCTTTGATGAAAGACCTCGAGGAAAGCATCCTTGACTCTTTTCCTCGATGCCTAAAACATCACAAATCATACCATCTATGGTAGGAATATGAGGAACATTGGTTGAAGACCTATCCTTTTCATCAATATATATGTTATTATAAAACATTCTAACTAGTCTATTGTAGATTGGTTCACTATTTTCAAGAGTAAGAAGTGCATCTAAGGTGATGAATTATCGAGTAGTCTTTAAATCTCTTAATTCTTCTAGGTTAACATACCCTTATGAACTATCATATACTCAAACTTAGACTAGCTTTATGTATGTTCAAAGGAATCAAATAGGGTGAAATCATAGGTTTCATCTATTCTACTCTTTCCTTTGACCGATGAGGACCTTCTAGGTGCCATGCATGATAAATATGAACAAGAATAAGTCATAAATTTGAAGGTAAACGTAAGATTGAGAGATTACCCTTATAGACTTGACCCTTGATCTTGTTAAGGCCTTGATCTTCTTGGAAGAATAGTTAAGCCCTAAACTTGATCCTTAGCCTTGTAGAAGAATAAGATAGAGATGGAGGATAGAAGAGGAGTTTGAGGGCCACAAAGAGGATTAGAAGGGGAGTTAGAGTGAAGATGGGTTTAGGGGAACGGAGGGCTATCAAAGGGGTTTTGAGGGAGGAAGATGAGGATGAGGGAAGGGTTTTGAGAGGTTGGTAGTCGGGGTTGGGATTTGAGTGAAACATATCATAAAGACATACTCAATATAATATCTAGTCTAGGAGTAAGGTACAATAAGCTTTCTATCATATGTTAATAGAGCTTTCTATAATAAGCATTTTATCACCCATAGTGAGGATGGGTTTAGAGGAATGGAGGGCTATCAAAGGGGTTTTGAAGGAGGAAGATGAGAATGAGAGAAGGGTTTTGAAGAGAGGTTGGTAGTCGGGGTTAGGATTTGAGTGAAACATATCATAAAGTCATAATATAATATCTAGTCTAGTAGCGAGGTACAATAAGATTTCTATCATATGTTAATAGAGCTTTTTATCAAAGGGTTTTCTATTATTATCCATATCTAATTTAGTAGAAGTACTTATTGATTTAGGTGTAAGATTTTTTCGTATTAAATCTTTTAAGTATGTCTTGAGTGTATTTCATTTAAAAGGGTTCCCAATTTCGATATGTACTGCCCGGTACAAGCGGTACATACCAGCTCGAGAGCTTCTCCATATGCGGACAGTCCGCTACTAGGTGATACCAAAGTTTTAACCCCGTATCGGGCAATATGGGGCTTTATCGGGCAGTAACGGTCGAAATCCAATTGTTACCGGTTTGTACTGAGCAGTAATGATAGAAACCGAGCGTTACCGACTTGTATCGGGTTTCATACTGTCAATTTGACTGTTGGAGGCAACCTAAAGGGTTTTAAAACTCTTACCTCCCCCCTCTTTTAATTTATTTCACTCTCACAATCTCTTAGACTCTCTCAAACTCTTTTTCACCATAATCTCTCTTTTATTCTCATATTTTCACTCTCCTAAACTCAACAAAGCAACGATTTGTAGATTGGATCAAATTTAGGAGGCTAATTTAGGAGGATTAAGAGGAAGAACCTTTTAATCAAGAGGTATATATTCTCTTTCTAGATTTTTATTGATTTATGAGATAATTAAGCCTATTCTATGTGATATATGACTTAATGTCTAATATGTTATTTGATATGCTTTTGATGGTAGAATAGTATTAATTAGGGAGTAATTAAGGTCTTTAATGTTGTGATTAGTGTGTTTAATATTGATTTATTCAAAATTAAACACTTAATAAGTCAAATGTTTATATTTCATGCATATTAAAGATTGGATCATATGTTTGTGATGGTATAATAGATTTAATTAGGTTTTAATTAAGTTTTTTAATTCTACTATTAATAGTTTTAATGATGATTTTATCGAAATTTGATCGATATTGGGTCAATTCAATGTCTTTAATATCTATTAGGGTGTTTGACATATTTATAATATTGAAAGAGAAATAATTAGTGGGTAATTAATTATGTTAATAGTGTGGTTAGTGTATCTAATGATGATTTCATCATAATTTGATCTATATTGGATCAAAATTACATATTTAATATTTTTTATATGTTTAACATATTTATGGTGATAAAATAAAGTTAATTAGGTTTTAATAAAGTTTTTTAATGCTGCGATTAGTGGTTTTAATGATGATTTAATCAAAATTTGATCGATATTGAGTCAATTCAATATCTTTAATACCTACTAGGGTGTTTAACATGTTTATAATGTTGAAAAAGAAATAATTAATGGGTAATTAACTATTTTAATAGTGTGATTAGTGCACCTAATGATGATTTCATCGTAATTTAGTCTATATTGGATCAAAATTATGTATTTAATACTTCTTTTATGTGTTTAACATTTTTAGGTGATAAAATAAGGTTAATTAGGTTTTATTAAAGTCTTTTAAAACTATGATTAGTGGTTTTAATGATGATTTAATCAAAATTCGATCGATATTAGGTCAATTCAATGTCTTTAATACTTATTAGGGTCTTTGACATATTTATAACTTATTTGTTCTAAATTTGGTAGGAACATGACACCGAAGGAATAGACACATGATAACACTTGGGCTCATGCCCGAAAGATGAATTGGAATTGTCATCACTAGCAATGCATTTATTGTGATTACATCAGCAAGGGTGGAGAAATCACTCGGGTAAAGATGCATTTGGCCGGCGAGTATTCTGATATTGCAAAATGCAAGAAGGTTTCGATGGAGGTCCATAAATCATTTCAAAACAAGTTACAATAAGCAAGAGAAGATACAATAAAAAGAAGGCAAGAGCTAAGGAAGAATATTGTAGGGCGACGTAGGAACTAGTTTATAATAACTATGAGGGTCACGACAATGAAATCGACTCAGATTTCATAGTTGATATTCATACATAACTGAAGCATCAATATATGTACGAGGAAGTAATGAGGCATCGATGACCTGACTCATAATGGTAGCATGTCGATGGCAGTGGATCTATGCCACGAGGAATCCAAAGGTCAGCCAACATGAGGTAGCCAACTGGCTATCCTCAATTAAGTTGAATTAGTAGCATGAGGAAGGGTGGATTCCGTGGTTTTATTAGAGGTCTTGGTAGGAGATCTGCACTAGATATTATTGATATTGATCCGCAAGTTTGTCCTCCACAAACAGCGAAACAGACATAGATTAATGATGCATATACAAATGAAAAGAAGTGGGATATTGGGAAGACAATTACAAAATGGTTTAACTTCCATAGGATTCCAGCAAACATAACCCAAGATCCATATTATCATAGCATGGTTCCCTCTATTGAAAAGTCTGGCACGGGAATCCAATCTACAACACTAAGGGAGATCCACGATGTGTATTTAGATGAGAATGTAACAAAATTGAAGGATTAGATCAAATCATTCAAGAGGCAATGAGATGAATATGGGGTGACACTGATGTGTGACAATTGGACAGGGCCAACAAGAATGAGTATCATCAATTTTCTTGTTTATTGCAAAGGATGGGTGGTGTTTCATAAGTCAGTTAATGCTTTTGACAATATTTAAGGTGCGCAATGAGTATCATCAATTTTCTTTGTTTATTGCCCAAGAATGGGGTGGTGTTTCATAAGTCAGTTCCTGCTTTTGACAATATTTAAGGTGCAGTTATATTGCAAACTTAATAAACACTAATAATAGAGGAGATCAGACCATAATATATTGTCCAAATACTTATCGACCATGGAGCAATTTCAAGCAGGGCCAGTTTATAATTGATGGAAAAAAGAAAAATATTGTTTTGGACTCTATGTGCAGCTTATTGCATGGATCTAATGCTAAAGGATATTGACGAGCTATCATCATATAGTAAGTGTGTAGCTCGAGCACAATCAATAATAAAGTTTATATATAATCATTATTAGGTATACTCTTTAATGCAAAAGTATGTAAATATTGAGATACTCAGAGTTGAAGTTACTTGGTTTGCTATTAACTTCATTGCAGTCATTACAGCAAAAGAGGCAAGGCCTTAAGGCAATAGTTACCTCACAGGAATGGTCTGAATCTACGTATTCGAGATCAAGCGATGGAAATAAGGTAGAAAAAACCATTCTTTTTTCTAGATTTTGGGAGACCGTGACTGAAATCATAGGTATAGAACCACTTTATGTTGTCCTCCGTAAGGTCGATATAGACAGGCGCCAACAAAATGCCTTATCTTAGACATATGTTGATTACAACAAGAGAAGAGATTAAGAAAGCATTCAAAGATTATCTTAAGGTAGACCAATACTTACAGATCATTGATCATAGGACTGAAGTTCATATGGACCAAAATATCTATAATGCAGGTAAATTCATATTCAGTATAATTTAATTCATAATTTTTTATTTTATAAAAAATTCCTACTATTGAAATTATGTCTTGTATCGTATTAACCCGACAATTCAATTTCAATATAGTCTTAGAATGCGATCAAATTTACTATCGACACTAAGAAATGTTACATATCGACTCTTGTCAAACACTACTAATGCAATTGATGCTATTATGGAAGGCCGATTATTCTAAGAAACAATTGGTTCATTTTTCGACGTTGTAATTATATCATATCGTTACACTATTAATCCTGGTAAGGAAAAATTACATACATATTAATTATCAATTATATTTTATATTAATTATGTGTTATGCTAATAAAGTCTTATTTATATCTTTTTGTAATCGAGTAGTGGTTACAATTTGGAGGGGACGTACCAAATTTAAGGAAGATTGCCATTCGTGTATTTTCACAAACGATGACATCTAATAGTTGCGAACATAATTGGTCAACATTTGCATTGATTCACACGAAAGTCCGCAACAGACTATCGTATAGATTGTTAGATACATCGGTCCACTATAACATGCAGTTAAGATTGCGGTGTGCTGAGCTAGACTAGTAGCCAGAGGAACCAAAGATTGATCTCATTGACCTTCAATTCTACAATAAATATTCAATATCAATACTAGAGTGGGTCGAAGCAGCAGAGAACCAAGAGGATCCTCTACTTGATGAGGTGGGAGATCCTTAATGTCCTTCGCGTTTTATCGTCGAGATAATAGAATAAGAGGAAGCACATCCCCATCAGGAGGAAAATCCTCTTCTGTTAGAACGTGGTGGAAGGAGCCAAACAAGATCAAGTCAAACTACTCTAGGAACTAGAGAAACCCAACTGTCACAATCGTCCGCCCAACATACAAAGGCAAAATCAAAGAGGAAAGCAGTAGCATCAGTTGCACCATTGGAAAGAATCGAGTCGGGCGACGAGACACCTTTGCAATCACATTCGACAACCTGCTCGGTTTATAGACATAGCAGTGACGTGGATAGTAGTGCCTCGACCGATGATGGCGACGACGTCGGGGAGTTGATGGTCCCATTTACATAATTTGAGGGTGGTGATGGACCGGAGAGCAATGTTTTATGCATGTCACCTTAGATTCAGATCATGAAGCTTGACGAGGTATTAGTCAAATTTATACATGGAAGGGGAAGGGGAAGAGGAAGGGAAAGCCAATGGATAATTTTCAGCAGATGCGACAGAGTCTACACGACATAAATACAGAGCGAAGCTCATCGTATTCACAATTGTCGTATTATGGAGAATCTTACGGCCAATAGTAGCACAGTGATAGTTAGTCATACTTCTCCAAGCAACAGTACGATACGGAGTAGCAGATCAATAGCAGAAAGTAGAAGTTCTGATATTCACTAATATATGCCTTAGAAGTCGCCTTGGACACATGTGATTCATGACGATCAGCCTACGACCCTTGCTAAATTAATGCATCAATGGCATACGGTGTATCAATACACTATGTCGTGGGATTAATTTCAAGATTGGGTCCAACAAATATATCATTTTGATATACAGATACATAGGATTCAGGATCTCGATCTACCACCCGTGGAATCTTGTCATTCATTTTAGTGGTAGAATTAAGTATATCCATAAATTGATTACTTAATTCATTTGAATCTTAAAGTTTAAGTTGTATAAAAAATAATTTAACAATTCAAATAATTTTTTATAGATAATTAAACATTAACTAAAGGACAATTCATAATGGTCCGCAATTACGAACCTTGCGTAAAGATTACTCCTCAAAGCTCGGAAAAGATATGTGACACTATTCTTTCCTAATTTACATTATGTTTGCTAAAACTATACTAAATGTATATTTATTTCTAACTTAAAATTTCTATTCTAACTTTTTTTTTCTATTTTTAAATATTTTTGGAGGGTTTTTAACTCATTTTAGGTATACAATCGGTACGCGTTGGTACATACCATACCGAAAGACTCGATATGCCGGTACGGATCGAAATTAGATAAGAAATTTATAAGATACTTATTAGACCAACACTAATTTATGAATTTGAGTGTTGGGCAGTTAACAAACAACATATATAAATGATTGTTGAGATGAGAATGTTGAGATCGATATATGGAGTTACTAGGAAAGATAGGAAAAAAAAAATTTATTTATGATCAATTAGATATTGCTTCAATAGAGGATAAAATGATAGAGAATTATTTATAATAGTGCGGATATATGCTCAAGAGATGTACAGATGTGGTAGATCGAAAAGGTGAAATAATCATCATTAGTGGTACAATGAGAGGTTGAGGAACACCTAAAAACATTTTAATAAATATTATAAATAAAGATTTAAATACTCTTAAATTAACTAAACATATGACTTTTTGTATATCTTAATGACAATAAAAGATCCATATAGTTGACTCCAAATAGTTGGGAATTATGATTTTGTTGTTGTTCTGATAATTAGTGCCCTATGCTTGATATCCTTTTCCTTTTTTATCTTGACACCATTCTATTTTGTTAGTGAACTTTAATGTAGAGGGATCTTTTTCATTGCTTTGATACCAACCTAGAATCCTAAAAAGGATCCTTTAAAAACTTGTACCCTAATTCTTGAAACCCTAAACCCTAAAAAAGGCCATTTAAAAACTTATACCTTAAATCCATCTTGGGTGTTAACCCAAATGAGAGAATCTTGTTTTGATATCAATTATCGGTATCTAAGTTTCTTAACATTAATAGAGGGTGAATTAATTCTTGTGCAAATTTAAAATCAACTTAGAATTTTAATTGAGAAATGCAAGTGTCAGAAACAAAACTAAATTAGTATATAATCACAAGTAAGAAATGCGAACTAGAGATAGAGGGACACACGATTGATAGTGGTTAGACCTTTCTTTCAACGGTTGAAGATCAACTACCTTTTATAACCTTTTCCTAAACCTTACACCCAATCTTTTACAAAGAATTCTCCACTCCTATCATTCAGAATGACACCTTAACTCAAGGTGGTGGAAGAGACTCAAACAAGACACAAAGAGAGAGTTACAACACTTTGAAAACTAAAGGATGGGTGCTCCACTAGCAAAGCCGGAATATGGTACTTGTAGCCTCAAAAGGTCACAAAACTGAAGTAAAAACATTTAAATTCCCATGATTTTGGGGTACGAATGATGCTACCACCAACTTTGAGTGGTGCTATCGTAACTTTTGACATGGAGCGCAAACATTGACATTGATGGTGCTCACAATTATAGGTGGTACCACTGTCGCCATAGGCGATATTACTATCATTGTAATTGTTGATAAAGCAACGATGATGCTTGTCGACTAGCTCAAACAGTAGTACCATTTGAGTTGGAGGCACCATTACCCTGGGCAGTGTAGGCCACGTGTTTGATGTTCTAAAGGCCTAAGTTTGGCCCAATATGAAGCTCAATGGTTACCTCAAAAGCTGGTCTTTGTTTCAACTGAATCACAGCCCAATTCAGCTCAAAATATCTTTGATTAAGACTATTACTCATCAATGGCTCATCCAACATTTGGTCGTAGATTCGGGCATATCGTCAAAACTTTTGACACATCATTTTATCCACAGCATGATGTCTCAATGTCGATCAATCCTCCAGCTCAACGTATATGTCCTCTGCTCAATGATCTTCTGGCACAATGATCGATTCTCCGGCTTAACATTTGATTTTTCATCATTCCGAATCTTTAGTTGAAGTATTTTCTATGTCACTTATTATAAATTTCTCAAATTTATCAATTGAGGTCATCATCAAAATTAAGATTCAACATCAACTGGTACAGCCGATATTTGAAACCTTTGTTGATAATATCTCACATGTACTAAGACTATCCTTTTGTTGTGTACATTGTACATATTCAAATAGGAATGAATATCATTAATGAAATAGCAACATTTGGTAACACATAGAAAACCATTGGAATAGGTATAAAAATATGACAGATTGATATACCACAATTAAATTTATGTAGACATTCAAGCTACACATGGAATGGAATCTATACATGCAGAGGCCAGGTTTATGGTAGTCTGTCCTGAATGTAATACCCTGAATAGCTGGCACTACTGCATTATTTGAACTTTGAAACCAATGTAGGTATTCTCCTCAATATGTGGTTGGATCCTGGGAGTGCTGGAGAAATCTCAATGTGTTTCTGTAATGCCATTGCATGCTGACATGAGGATGGCATGAAGATCTGCAATGTGGTGCTGACACATCCGTGTATAATGGTAGTGACCTCGTTGCAGAGTTAACTTGTGCTATACCATGCCTGCACATTACCAGCAACAGGTGTGGTGGCAGAAAATTGGACCAGCTACTTGTATCAAGCCTTCTGGCTAAATGCAATATTTGTCAATCTTATAAGAAATCCACTGAGAGGGTAAAAGTATGTTCATTGGCCTAGTCAAGCAATTATATGCTAGTGCTTTGTTGTGTTAAACATGTCCATTAATGAGTTATGTAATTCCTCAATAACTTTCAAGGTTTTGTTGCCAGATCTTTCTTGGTTAATTTGCTTTGGATAGATTTGTCACCGTTTCAAAAAATTAATGTTTGGTTGATATTAGCTATTAAGTCAAAGAAAGAAATTCTGTTTAACCTTCTTGACTAAGAATTTCCCTATAGCTGACTTCCTAATTTCACATTTTACGTGAATGGTTAGGATGATGATCATCTACAATTATTTCAAATGTGCTCTTCAGAAAAAAATTGAAGATATAATTTATTAACATGTTTGAGACTTACGGTTTTGTTGTTGTTGTTGTATCTAATTTATGAACATTGACATACAAGTTTCCCCGAAACTGTTATTCATGTAAGGTCCTTTCTGTCATTATTGATCACCCATCAGCAGTTAATGGATAGTACAAGTAAGTCTATAGATTGTATGACATCAAAGAAATAGGTAGAGATATGGATGAAGTTGCTGTCAATTTCTATATGCACATTGCATTATATTATTAGAGTTATAAGATATTACCATCTGACATCCATATTTTAGAGAAGTGTGATGTCAAACAAAACCTCCAGGAATCAGCACTCTTGGCCTTAACCCTTTCTTATAAAGGCTGACTTTCTAGTTGCTTGTTGGGAGAAGAATTCCTGAAGGAAGATGAAAATAACCCAAATAGGAATTGATATAACAACAGGATTGCCAGCTTTATTAAAATACAATCCTATCAACATTTGTACCATCTTAGGTGGTAGTTCCTTTTAAGTTCCATCTACATTTCAAATTTTAAATTGGTGGACTCACATTGGGTTCACTTCTGTGATCCTCTTATTTTCATTTGTTTAGGCTTGATGAACTTGAGAGGCTTGATTATAGAGAGCTTAGATAATGATTTTTTATTAATAACATCAGAATACATTTTCCACTTATCTCCTGATTAATAACATCTGGCTCCATGGATTTGAAAATCCTTGCATGCACTAACTGCCACATATTAATATAGTCATCGATCACTATTTATCTAAAGTACAGTCTTTTCTGCTATTAGCAGGAGCTGACAATTTGATCCCAATGGAGTTGGCACTGAAGATTGCTAGCAAAATTAGAACTGGAGAGAGGTTTGCTGTATACATAGTTATACCAATGTGGCCTGAGGGAGTCCCTACGTCTAATTCCATTCAAGAGATCCTTTATTGGCAGGTAAAATTATAAAGTTAAATTTCAAGGGAACTTGTCTGCAGCCTTGCATATTAACTCTTTTTTAGATATTTCTTCTTCTGCTTGAAAATTTCTTTTTGGATTTATAAAAAAATTACAAAATGTATAAGCAGGGAAGATAGTGTGGCACAATGATATTATTTGTTCAAAATTTTTTTTTCCAACTATTTGAAAACCATAGATCATGTGAACCAAAATGCATTATTTTGAAACTTGCTTCCATTCGATAGAAGCACGGGGAATCTTGTTAATGTTATATCCAGGATCTTATTACTTAATATATGTGCTCAATTATGAGAAAGCAAGTTAAAAGAGGGAGAAGTAACCCTTCGATGACTACTAAAAGTGACAAAGTGGACAACATATAAATTCTGAACTGTGAAGGGTAAGGGACTTTATTTGTGATTGAGAGACTATATGCCTAGGATGTGTGTAGAAAATTTTGAACAGCATAAGGAAAATGTGGCCTCCTATGTAAGGACCGTTGTATCGTGCCGACTGGTAGTATTGGTTCATGGGTGGACTAGTATGTATCAGTTGGTAGCAGCGGAATACCAAATGTCAATACGTCAAAATGTATCAGTTCTAAAAAGAAAGGCTAAAAAATGGTCAGAATTTTAAAAAAATTCTTTTTTTAAGGTTTTAATCCTAATTTAACAATAATTGTATTATATTAATTAAGAATAGAGTGTATATGAGATATAAATAAATGCATAAGATTGTGATTAACTCTAAATACCCCAAATTTGGGCCTAAATGTAAGACAACACCTAATTGGGACTAACACAGAAAGATGACTATAATCATGCTTAATCTTTGTGAATATGCATCAATACATCTTTAATTATATGAAATGATAAATAAAATATACATAGAAGCTAGATACCTTCAAATTGGAGAGAATTCCCATCAGATCCGAGTTATAATCCCTTTTTTTATCCAAATCAATATCTTGATTACCATTGATCACCAGTTAAGAACTTTAATCACAAGCAAGTATGCGAATATGAGAAAGAGAGTGAGAATGAGAGAGTGGAGGAGAGACTCAAAGTGAATGAATAAGGGCGGAAGGAGGGAATTTAAAGCCCCAAAACAGGCCTCAATGATAACTTGACCATCGGGGTCAAACATGATTTGGGTCAATATTGATCAAATTCCAACTAGCACTGACTCATATCAGTCGATACAGGTATCACCAAAGATGGGCTGGTTAACGTACCGATCAGTTAGTGGACCGGTATGTACCACTTCTTTCTTATCGTTTCAAGTGGTACATCAATCGTTGCTTCTTTGAACTATAATTGCAGATTCACATTGTTTAATAATGTGGTCCTCTTTAAACAATAAGGAAGAATCACATTGTTTTTCAGCTCAGTTATATGTTATTTATGTTACTAAAAACCTAGCTTTTAAGGGGTCTCATTCTTGTGGTTTCCTTTCTATAACTTATCTTTATGACATTTTATTTTGAAGCTTCATTATTCTTGCTTCTTCAAGACAGTGCCATTTGTCATTTTCACATTAGGATTTGTACTCTGACATGTTTCTTCATTCCTTTTTCACCCAATTATATATATTTTTAATATTTCATGCAAGATGGCTTAGGCTAAGTTTTAAATGAGCCTTGTTTTTTTTTTCCATTTTCAAATGAATTTTTGTTTTGTGGATATTTTAAGAGGCATTTTCTCTTCCTTTCAGTTGTATTGTTGTTCATGAGACTTGAAAGGAAGAGTATAAATCTCTAGGACTAATGTTTTGAAAGTTCTAGATATCTTTAGGTGGGATCCCATGAAGGTACTAGTTTTACATTTTTAGAAATTTTTTTATTATGGGGTACTTTGTAAGCTCAAAAAAATTCCATGGATAATTATTTAAAGAAGGTTTTTAGTATCTATCTTTATTTTGCTTGTATTATTTTAATTTAATATTATTTTTAATTAAATTTCTATATTTAAAGTCTTAAAATTTTGTAAGAATTTACTTTGCTATCTTTTGCAAGATAACCCTCAAATCCTCAAAACTAAGGTTAGGTGTCTCGATCTGACCAGTGGTGTTGGCTATCGACTGGACCGGTACTTATAGGTCGTTATCACGTACTGTTTGTCAGTATGTTGGTGTGTATTGACAAACCCAAAAAATACCCAAAAATAGGAAAAAAATATTTTAATTATATTAAATTAAATCTAATGCAATTTCAAATAAATTCAATAAGAATAGAGTCAAAATGAGGTTTAGATTGGGAATTTACCTTTTTAGGATAAGTAGCAACTTTGTAGCATATTCTCCATTTCTTCGATGCTGAATCATCTACAAAGAAACGAGTAATGTTAGATTGCATTATCAAAACTTGTAGATTTAAGCGAATTAAGCAATAAATGGAAGAAAATTATGTATATCTGCTTCTATCACTAAATGGAAAGATGAGATTTCATAGTCGGTGGATCGATTCCTCGATCTTATGAATTTATATATCAATATGATATATTTGTCGAACTCAATCTTAAAACTACTCCCATGAGATAGTGTACTAGTAAATAACATGCAATTGTTGCATCTATCGGACCCTATCATCATGAACAACATGTGTCTAAAGAGCCTCTTGAGGCAAATATGAGCATGACTGTTATGTCTGGGGAGGTTGGTGTACACCAGAACTTTTATTGTCGTCATTTGCATGTAGATGAAAATGATAGGTCATCTACTTATGTTCTAGGGCATCATATACTTATTATAGATAGTATAATTTTTGACATTTTAGGCATTACTAAAAGAGGCAAAGTTGCTTTTTTTGAGGATAATGAGATATCGATTCCATTAGGGTCACTTATCACGAGGCCTTTACCACTATTTTTGGAAATCTCAACCTATGCATTGTCCTTGAGAGTTATGAACATCTTTTACCATTTAACACAAAATTACTTCATTATATTTTGATTAGTATTTTGCTTTCTAAACAACATCATCTTGATGAAGTTAATACTTTGGAAATAATTACTATATATTGGATTATGATAGGATGTGATTGTTGTTTTAGTTACCTCAAACATCAAAACATAATTGATATGTCTAAGAAAGATATGATGCTTTTATATGGAGGCCTGATTACTAGACTTTTACATGTACATGACATAGCTATCCTACTAGACAAAGAAACCATGAATCTAGATAAATTTAATATCATCAATAGAAACCTATTAAGAAGATTGAGGTGCATTATAATTAATGGAATATAGACTGAATTACCTAAGAGAACTAACCCTCTTCCACTTGAGCCTATCCCAAATACATCTATATATAGGGGTATTTAGTCTCCTCCTACTAGTCCCCTTGAGGCGAGACCTTTAGCAAATCTAGTACCTTCTTTATCTTCTAATTCTATGGCGGCACGATCGGATTATTTTGTGCTTCGTCAGGACTAAATTTTGATTGAGATGCAATATATTCATCAACGTCTTGATACCTTTGATACATAGTTTCATACTTTATTCAGGCATTTTGGATTATCGCCACCAGAGTAAATTGTATATTCCTCCTTTCTGTTAATGGCAAAGGGGGAGAAGTAGTAACTATGATTGTCTTTACCTTTTGATGAAGTAATAACTATATTTGTCTTTACCTTTTGATGTTGATAGGAAAAATTATGTTATGGTGTTTTTCACTTATGATATTTTTAACTTGTGATATGCCCTTTGATACTTTTTAACTAAAATTATGCATATGATTTTTACAATGATTACTATTAAAAATCATTAGAATTTATGATCAAATTATTTCAACTTGAATTCAAGATTAGCATTGAAAGGTTATTAGTTTGAATTCAAGTTCATCATACTTTTAAAATGACATATAGATAGGGGGAGCCTAGTTAAGACTCCGTCATTAGTTAGTTGTCATCATCAAAAAAGGAGAGATTGTTAAATCCTTGATTTTGATGATGAAATCAATTAATGTATTTATAGAAGTAATATGCTTTTGAGATAAGTGACGTAAGAAAATACTTCGATCACAAAATCAGATCCTTGAAAAACTAATTATTGAGTAGGAGAGTCGAACGTTATGTCGAGATAATTGTCGTGTCAAAAATTGGATATTGCTTTGGAGGATTGGTCAATGTGCTAGAGATCAGACTTTGTACTATAGGTTCGGATATTATGCCAGAAGATCGAATGTCGTGGAAAAGTCAACATGTCGGTGGAATGAGCTATATGCCGAAGGAAAGGGTGATGTGCTAGAGGTTCAAACGAAGTGCCACAAGATTCAATGACATACAAGAAGAGCATACAACGTGTCGAAAGCTTCATAAATATGTCGAATGTGTGGTCGATTTGTCAAAGTTTTGATCAAGATCATTTTGGGTCAATTTAAGCTTGTATTGGGTCGAAAAAAAGCCCACTTGGCAAGAAATCATTAAGCTTGAAGCTGGGTTGAATTGAGCCCTTTCGAAGGCCAAACTAGTGGCCTAAATCAGGCTTGGGCAGTGGTATCATTAGGCCCAAATGATAGTACTGCCTAAGCCAACCAACAAGCACTATTTGTTGTCAACTTTTTCGGCAATGGTATCGCCTATGGCGGCGATAGTATCACCCAAAATTCAAAAATTATGACAGTGGTACTGCTATAGTCCAAAATTGTGACTGTCAAAAGTTGCGATGATAGTACTGTCCAGTGTCGACGGTAGTGCAACCCGTATCCTGAACTTTCGGGGATTTAAATTTTTGACTTCATTTATGAAATCTTTTAGAGTCTATAAATATCTCACTCAGACTTAGTTAATAGTGTATCTATTCTTAAGCTAGTGAAATATTGTAAGCTCTCATTTTGAACAAAGTTGGAGTCTCCTTTTAGGTTTGGTTGAAATTCTAAATTATAGGAAGTGGGAAATATCTTGTAAAAAGATAGTATGAAGGTTATCTCCTAAGCCTAAAAAAGGAGGAAGTTGTAACAAGAAGAATTGATCTTTGCCTGTTGGAAAGAAGATTGATAGTAAAAATTGATGACCTCGAGAGAAAAGGAATCGAGAGTAGACATAAGTCAAGAAGATCGAACCATTATGGTTTACTTCTTTATATTTGCTCTTTACCTGTGACTTAGTTTTATTCTCTTTACTCGCTACTCTAACCTAATCAATCGAGTTTTCAAAATGTGTTGATTTTTCGATTGAGTTTCAAAATTGATTGAAAACGCTATTGCATTAAGTCACCTCCCCTCTTAGTGCCATTAAGATCCTAAGAGAAATCTCATTACATTCAATCCATATTGTCATGAACTTAGCTGGAATTACTTAAGTCGTGAGGCACCCTTGCGGTAAAGTCACAAACTTAGCGGAAGTTGCCTAAGTTGTGAAGCACCCTTGCACCAACTTCTCAGACTTAGCTGGAATTACTTAAGTCGTGAGGCACCCTTGCGGTAAAGTCACAAACTTAGCGGAAGTTGCCTAGTTGTGAAGCACCCTTGCACCAACTTCTCAGACTTAGCTGGAATTACTTAAGTCGTGAGGCACCCTTGCGGTAAAGTCACAAACTTAGCGGAAGTTGCCTAAGTTGTGAAGCACCCTTGCACCAACTTCTCAGACTTAGCTGGAATTACTTAAGTCGTGAGGCACCCTTGCGGTAAAGTCACAAACTTAGCGGAAGTTGCCTAAGTTGTGAAGCACCCTTGCACCAACTTCTCAGACTTAGCTGGAATTACTTAAGTCGTGAGGCACCCTTGCGGTAAAGTCACAAACTTAGCGGAAGTTGCCTAAGTTGTGAAGCACCCTTGCACCAACTTCTCAGACTTAGCTGGAATTACTTAAGTCGTGAGGCACCCTTGCGGTAAAGTCACAAACTTAGCGGAAGTTGCCTAAGTTCCTTAGCTGGGATTGCCTAAGTCATGAAGCGCCCTCGCGTTATGTATCCGCAAAGGGTCAACCAATTTGCAACCTCGCTCAAGTCCCGAAGGACTTGTAAAAGTCCTGACGTCTCGCAAAGAGGGTAGTTTTACAAGCAATTCAGTAAACACTTGGTGTGCAAGAGAGAAAAGAAAGGAAGGAGAAAGTAATGACTTTAGAAGGCAAAACGAACAGTTGCAAGTCCACAAATGATTGCTCACCAGGTGCCGGGCGCGAAGGCAAGTTCCCATCAAGTTAAAATGCGAACTTGTGAAGATTGTTCAACGTCCGACACTACCCCGAAGCCCCATCCCCCCTGGTGCCACTCAGGGGGTTCCAAGGTGCTGAGATGGCTAACGTTTTGCGTGCGGCTATGGTTTGCAGAAAATAGGTCGTGGCACACGAAAACGGAGCCATTTTGGGCAGTTTTGCCCAGAGCAGTGAGCAATTGCATTGTAGTGCTATGAACAATTTCTGCTTATAGATTTCAAACAAAAACACACAAAACCAAGGCAAGACATACTGCCAAGCATCTGTACAAGCATGTAAAAGCGACGAACGGTTCATTAATTGAAGTTGTTGCGGGTGCGCGATGATCATTCGTGACAACATGTTGTAACCAGATTGGATCTTTAAATACTAGTTGGTTCATACTAGTTTGACTGGTTTTCTGAATGTTGGGGCCAACAAGTCCATCCTACCCGATTCACATGCTTTAACCGAGTTGGATCGGTAATTACTGGTTGGGACATATTGGTTTGACCCCTTTTTTGAGTTTTGTGACCAACAACTTAGATGGAGTTGGCTTGGTGTCCTAGAACTAATGAAGTATGAAATTGGCTAGCACATTATAAAAAAGAATACATGCAGGTAAACCAAGGTTCACTGTTTTGGTTCCGGACCAGTTTCGACGACTTGTCGAATCGGTGCATACTAGTCAGTACCAAGGTATGCAATACTGTACTGTACCGGTGTTTCGAGGTAGGCTCGGTATAGTACGGTACCGTGTACCGAGCGGTACACCTAATTTAGGTGTAAAACCCTCCAAAAATATCATAAAATAAAAAAAAGTTAGGATAGGGTTTTTAAGTTAGAAATAAATATAATAATAACATAAGTTTAGCAAAATCAATATAAATTAGGTAAGAATAGTATCACATATCTCTTTTTCGGGCTTTGAAGAATATCTTATGCAAGGTTCGTATTTCAGTCCATTATTAATTATCCTTATGTAAATATTGAAATATCTACAGAAAAATCATTTGAATTATTAGATTATTTTTTAAAGAAAAAAAGAGTTTGAGATAGTTTAAGAGAGTATAAGAATGTAATGAAGTAAAATAGGGGAGAAGAAGGGTTTAAATACAATGAGAAAGGGCTCCAATGGTCAATTTGATTGTTGGAGCACTATAGCACTGTTATCGAGCGGTAACAGTCGAAATCGACCATTACCGAGCTGTGCTGGGCAGTAACGGTCGAAATTTCGACCATTACCATCCGATATTACCTCGTATTGTCCGATACGAGGTGCTTTTAAACGTTCCGCCCAGTAGCGGGCGGTCCACGTACTAGTATACCATCGGACCGGTAAGTACCGCCCGGTATCAAAATTGCATACATTGGTCAGTACCAATGTACTGACACATGGTACAACGGTGTGTATCGGTGTTTCATAGAGGAAGAAAAAGAGGGAGAAGAGGAAGGGGTGGTTGAGGAACAAAGGAGGAAGCGGTGGAGGAAGACAAAGAAGGAAGGAGAGGTGAAGAAGAAGGAAGAAGAGGAGGAGAAGAGGTGGGAGCGTACTTGGGAAGAAGAAGGAATAGTGGCAGTGTTGAGGCAGCGACAGCAGCGATGGCAGCAACGTCGTACGCGAGAAGAGGGCTTGCATTCGTGAACCGTAATTTGATTTTTTTTTTCTTTTTTAATGTCGAGTTGGATGAACCTCACAACTTTTCTGATTTTTATTATTTTAATTGGGCAACTCGAAACAGGGGTGGTCCACATACCGGCCTATGCTCGGACCGGTATGTACCACCTGTTTCGTACCATTTCGATTGGTACAACAGCCCTTGGCGTAAACTATGCTAATAAGTAGAAGTTTGACTATGCCTCGCTAGATTCTCTCTTTTACATTTTTTTTTGTGTATATAACAAAGAATTCCTAAGTTAATAACTAAGGATGTCTCCCTAAGTTTATAGCTAATAATACCCTCCTATTGCATTACCTGTTTGAAATATTATTTAGATGTGTGCTCTGATATCCAACCACTGGAGAAAAACTGATCTAGCCAATGACATTTGTATATTTTGTGAGTTATCTGGCTCCGTTATGCCAAATTCAGAGCCATTAGCTGGGATAGGTTCAGTCATAATCATTTTTTGATCTATTTTCTTGTATATTCTTTTTTTTTTGTTTGATATGTTTTCTTGTTATCTGCTTAACATTGACCTAACATTCCAGGGCCAAACGATGGAGATGATGTATAGCATCATTGGAGAGGAGCTCAAATCAACAAACAATGACAAGGCTCATCCTCAAGACTACTTAAATTTTTACTGTCTTGGCAAACGAGAACTACCAAATCATATCATCCATTCAACTACCCAAGTATCAAATGAGGTAGTATGTAAATCAACTAATTAAATATTAAATTCTATCATTCTGGTTTCAGCTGCATGAATCATTGCTTGCTACTTGGTCTTATCAAGATCTGACAACTTAAGTACCAATAACTCAGATCTGACAACTGAAGTACTAATAACTCCATTTTGATATGGTATGTCCATTGCTCTTGACATTATTGATTGTTTTATAATAAATGTACCCATGTTCGCTATGATTATACTACAATGATATCAGAGTTCGGACTCCAAAAACTTATAATTTGCAAGCATAAAATGTTATATATGCTTTATTACATGGTAGTGTCAATAGAGGTACGTTGTTTCTAGCTACTTGGCAATTGGGTCTGAGTACCAGCTTCTATTCCTGGTCCATTTCTTGAAAAAAATGACTTCAACCAGTTTGCTGCTTGGGCTAGCCCCTTCAAACAATACACTAGGGACTGTTTGCAAAACAAAAGGACAAGACCCTTCTGGTTGAAGCCTAGTATTTCCTCATTCTTCTACACAGCCATCAACTCATCCTTCCTTTTGATGGCAAATCATGGTACTCCTTGATCCAATTCTTCCTCTTTTTTAGCTTTTGTTAAGGATCTAGATCAAAATAAAAAATCCCTAAGAGATCACAGAGATAGCAGATGAGGCATAATAGAAGTTTCTCTAGCTCAAATTCTAAGGACTTGATCATTGGAAATCATTTCAAAGTTTTTCTTTTAGGCAATTAAATGTTGATCTTCTGGTTTCTTTTGAAGAAAAGCTGAATCTATATTGTGTTTTTGAAGTTCATTGGATGATAAATTGTCTTGATTTTGTTATGGTTCTCCCTTTTAAAGGATTGCCAGGCTTGTCTACATGTATCGGAATGGACCTTATCATCTTATGCTTCATGCTGATCCGTGCCAATTTTTAGCCTAACACTGGTATTTAGACTGGCACAACATGGAATTTTGTTGCGTAAAGGTCTTGATGAAGCTCCCATGCCATGAGACACCAATAAATGATTTAAAGGTTTAAGAATCTAGGTTCTAATTATTAATTTTCTTAGCTTTTAACAATCTAGTTTCTCTATGTTGTACTGGATCTTCTGCAAGTTCAGTTTAGTCAAAACACGTCCATTTAAAATCTAGCAAGTTATAGTCAAAGCTTGTCCATGCAATTCATGTGAGCAACCATTGACATAGGTGGTCGACATCAGTTTCAGCCTCCAAGTTTTTTGTATATGTATTATGTACATCTTCAATATGGTGGGTGTTGCAATGAAGTTGTTATTACAAGTTATATATATATATGTGTGTGTGTGTGTGTGTGTGTGTATGTGTGTGTGTGTGTGTGTTGTGTGTGTGTGTGTGTGTGATGGGCGTGCCAATGATTAAGTAATGGGTCGAATCGGGTGATAAGCCCTGTTTTGCAAATTGACTGTCCGAAATCGAGCACTGGTAATTAAGTACTAGTTAAGAAAGAAAAGTTGTTTGATGCCCTGTATTTTTCTCCTTTTCTTGAAGATATTAGTTCATGTCTTCTGCTGCAGAGTCTAATAGTGCTTCATACTTGTCTTACTTCGAATCATAATTTGGATTAATTTGGCTTGGGTTCAAGTTGATCAAAGAGAATTATGGGGACTGATGAAAATGTAGGTCAACTTGGGTTGTATTCAAGTTTGGGAGAAATACAAGGGTTCAGTTTTGAACCAGTTATGATGCCTGATAACCGGGTCCAGATTCTTTTATTCATTGCTCATTTCCCAGTTTCCTCCTCTTTTTCTCTATTATCTTTTTTCCCCTTCTCTGCTCATCATTTATTTAAACCCCACTTCTCTTCAGAAATTAGGGCAGAAAAGTTAAAAAGAAGTGATGAAGTCAAAGAATAATTATAAGAACATCACTTTGATCTATGTATACAATGATCAGAGCCATCTCATCTTCTCTATGGTCTACCTCAATTTTGCTTGTTAGATGTTCGTTCCTACACAGAATTCGTACAGGTTGGCTCATGGATGAGGCTCCTACTAATGCAGGACCATGGAGGTCCATATATGCTGCTTTCTGCATATACCTCTTTAGCCTAAACCCTTAATTTAACTTTGTTGTCTTGATTTTCTTCACCATTTTAGCTCCAATGTATTCCTTCATATCTACTACTTTTCTTGTTGAACATCACTGAACTCTGACCTCTTTATGTGATTCAGCGAAAATTTAGTTAGAACTAATTGTGGGACAGTCTTGCATGGCACATCCCATAAGCTTCCATTTGATAACTCTTTAGAAGACAATGAACTGTTCCTATGGTGTTCGGTGTTCTAAGAAATATAGTTTTAAGAAGTGTGTGTGTGTGTGTGTGTGTGTGTGTGTGTGTGTGTGTGTGTGTGTGTGTGTGTGTGTGTGTGTGTGTGTGTGTGTGTGTGTGTGTGTGTGTGTGTGTGTGTGTGTGTGTGTGTGTGTGTGTGTGTGTGTGTGTGTGTGTGTGTGTGTGTGTGTGTGTGTGTGTGTGTGTGTGTGTGTGTGTGTGTGTGTGTGTGTGTGTGTGTGTGTGTGTGTGTGTGTGTGTGTGTGTGTGTGTGTGTGTGTGTGTGTGTGTGTGTGTGTGTGTGTGTGTGTGTGTGTGTGTGTGTGTGTGTGTGTGTGTGTGTGTGTGTGTGTGTGTGTGTGTGTGTGTGTGTGTGTGTGTGTGTGTGTGTGTGTGTGTGTGTGTGTGTGTGTGTGTGTGTGTGTGTGTGTGTGTGTGTGTGTGTGTGTGTGTGTGTGTGTGTGTGTGTGTGTGTGTGTGTGTGTGTGTGTGTGTGTGTGTGTGTGTGTGTGTGTGTGTGTGTGTGTGTGTGTGTGTGTGTGTGTGTGTGTGTGTGTGTGTGTGTGTGTGTGTGTGTGTGTGTGTGTGTGTGTGTGTGTGTGTGTGTGTGTGTGTGTGTGTGTGTGTGTGTTGTGTGTGTGTGTGTGTTGTGTGTGTGTGTGTTGTGTGTGTGTGTGTGTGTTGTGTGTGTGTGTGTTGTGTGTGTGTGTGTGTTGTGTGTGTGTGTGTGTGTTGTGTGTGTGTGTGTTGTGTGTGTGTGTGTGTGTTGTGTGTGTGTGTGTTGTGTGTGTGTGTGTGTGTGTGTTGTGTGTGTGTGTGTGTGTTGTGTGTGTGTGTGTTGTGTGTGTGTGTGTTGTGTGTGTGTGTGTTGTGTGTGTGTGTGTGTGTGTGTGTGTGTTGTGTGTGTGTGTGTGTGTGTGTGTTGTGTGTGTGTGTGTGTTGTGTGTGTGTGTGTTGTGTGTGTGTGTGTGTTGTGTGTGTGTGTGTTGTGTGTGTGTGTGTGTTGTGTGTGTGTGTGTTGTGTGTGTGTGTGTTGTGTGTGTGTGTGTTGTGTGTGTGTGTGTGTGTGTGTTGTGTGTGTGTGTGTTGTGTGTGTGTGTGTTGTGTGTGTGTGTGTTGTGTGTGTGTGTGTGTTGTGTGTGTGTGTGTGTGTTGTGTGTGTGTGTGTGTTGTGTGTGTGTGTGTGTGTGTTGTGTGTGTGTGTGTGTGTTGTGTGTGTGTGTGTGTGTGTGTGTGTTGTGTGTGTGTGTGTGTGTGTGTTGTGTGTGTGTGTGTGTGTTGTGTGTGTGTGTGTGTGTGTTGTGTGTGTGTGTGTGTTGTGTGTGTGTGTGTTGTGTGTGTGTGTGTTGTGTGTGTGTGTGTTGTGTGTGTGTGTGTGTGTGTTGTGTGTGTGTGTGTGTTGTGTGTGTGTGTGTGTGTTGTGTGTGTGTGTGTGTTGTGTGTGTGTGTGTGTGTGTGTGTGTTGTGTGTGTGTGTGTTGTGTGTGTGTGTGTTGTGTGTGTGTGTGTTGTGTGTGTGTGTGTTGTGTGTGTGTGTGTTTACTGGTAACTGTTCATATTGATGTGTTTGCTTTTTGTAATGGGCTTGAAACCGACATGGCCTATCACTGCTTACTGTGCACCTTTTACATCCTGTTACACATCAACTATAATCTTAGTAGACATGCTGAGAACAAGGATTTCCTTCTAGTGTAGAATTGCAAATTTTAATTATTATTGATCATGATTAGAAAATGGTAGATATTCTGTCTGATAATGAAATTTTGATCGCTTTCCATTTTGTAATCTCAATATTTTTAGGTTTTGTTTGAAAAGTATCGTCGGTTCATGATTTATGTCCATGCAAAAGGGATGGTAGTAGATGATGAATATGTGATTTTGGGATCCGCCAATATCAATCAAAGATCGCTGGATGGTTCAAGAGATACTGAAATTGCTATGGGTGCATATCAGCCTTATTATACCTGGGAGTCAAAAAGAATACATCCACAGGGCCAGGTTAATAACTATTTTTTCCTTTCATGCTTGTATTAAATACATCCTTTGAAGCTACAATATTGATAGTTTCTACTGTTTCAATGGTTTTATAATGAGTTTCAGTAACTTTTTGGCCATAAAGATTCAAAAAGATTTAGAAACTGAACATATCAAAGTGGTTAAAAACTGAAAAAAGCAAGAAATTTTGTTCCAATTTCAAAAACAAGTGTTGTTTTATAAAACTTTTAGCTGTGATTTTTATCGATCTTAGGCTGAAAACACAAAAAACATAAGTGTTGGAGAATTGTATATTTTAGATACTAAACTTATCAAATGATTAAAAAAAGCTATAACAAGAAACATTGTTGCAATTTTAGAAAAAAGTGTCGCTTTAGAAAAATGTTTTTTTTTGAAAAGAAAGAAAAGATCTATTGCTTTAAACCTATTAAACAAACTGTGCTGCCAATGGATCTATAGCAGAAATATAAAACCTAGAGATCTGTGATCCACTAAAATTTGCCAGGTAGTGGCTTACAAAATTGCCCGACCTGGGATGTGCTTGATTCCAACTACATGTAGTGAGTCAAAAAGGGAAAAAAAGTCCAGAAACAAATTTCGCAGGGACCAAGGAATAGGATTAATTCCCTTGGTAATGTTGACAACCTCCATAGAGTCAGTGTTGATCTCAATAGAAGGAAGCAGATTTTGCAGGGACCAGGGAATAGGATTAATTCCCTTGGTAATGTTGACAACACAACCTCCATAGAGTCAGTGTTGATCTCAATAGAAGGAAGCAGATTTTGCAGGGACCAGGGAATAGGATTAATTCCCTTGGTAATGCTGACAACCTCCATAGAGTCAATGTTGATCTCAATATCCAAGGAAGCTGGAGAAACTGCACTGTTTTTAGAGCTTCCAACAGGGCCAAAGTTTCCACCATTAGTGAACTCGAAGCCTTGCAGCAATTGCCCCCCATCCAAGGTGACTCGTTACCAGCCATTATAAGTTGAAAACCCAGTGCCTGCAGGTGTGAAAGGGGAAACAAATGAGCCATCAACTTGAAGCATATAAGTGGAATTTACCTAGCTGTCATCAGGGACGTTCAGGAACATCTCTGGACTCCCTCACAACTTGGAGAACATCAACTTGAAGCCATCAACTTGATGAAGTGAAGTCATTAGCAGCAATTAAAGCTCTTGTTGAGAGGATGGATGGCCTGATTGAATGGTTCATGTGTTTAGCATCGTTCTGGTTGATCCAAAGAAGCCAGTGCCTGTAGGTAGTAAAGGGGAAACAAATGAGCCATCAACTTGAATAATTAAGGGGAACTTCCCTGGATATCATTAGGGACATCACTTAACTCCCTCACACTTTCCTCAGGACTTGAAGAAAGATTGATGAAGTGATTAGCAGCAATTAAAGCCCTTGTTGAGACGATGAACAGCTTGGTTGAATTGTTGTTGTGCCTAACATTATTCCAGTTGATCCAAAGAAACCAGAAGGAAACAGTGGTGGTACTAAGTAGGACAGAACGGGAGGTACAATCTAAGGGGAACCTTCAAGGAGCCAGTCCTCCTTATCCCAAGTCCAGAAGAATTGGAAAACATAACCAGCTCTTTCTTCAATAAGTTTCCAAAAGGAGTGGGCATAGGAGCATTCGTGGAAGATGTGTAAAGAAGAAACAACAGACGGCAGAGCAAGAGTCCAATTGGCAGTGGTTGATGTTAGATATATAGAATCGGGTGGGGAGTTTATTCCAACAGTTTTCAAAGGAATATTTTGATCTTGGGAGTAACCTTAAAATGTCAAATAGTCTTCCATCTCATCCAAGGCTCATCTATGGAATAGAGGTGAGTTATATAATAGCAGTACGTGTTGATTCCAGTGGTTAAACCCAAAGGAATCAAAGACCAGATCCAAATATCAACCTTGGGTTTGTGAGGGATACAAATGTTACTTATCCTTTCTGCCAAAATAGGATGGAAGAGAGAATCCAATGCACAGGATTGTCATTGAAAATTAGAGATAATATCATAAACCAAAGTATAGTGCCTCAGTTCATTCATTTTAATAAAGATGGGCCATTTGTTAAAGGGGATATTTTTTCAAACAAGGGTCATCCCAAATCATGGTAGAGGTGCCATTGCTAATAAGACATCTAACACTATCCTTAAGATTGAAAGCAAGATTAGAGATCGACTAGTAAGAGGTTGAAGATTTATTTGTAGGAAGAATATCCTAGGGATAGAGGTTAGTATCCGAAAAGAAGATATCCATCTAAAAAAAACTTTGTCATGGTTAAGCATAGGGAGCATTTGTTTGGCATAAATTACTTTCTTGATAGAAAAGAGACCCTTAATGCCAAGGCCACTCATGTCTTTGGGAAAAGTCATACTATCCCAACAAAGGGAAGGAGGGATAGTATTACCATGGTATGCAGTACCGAATGATACTGCCCTGTACAGGCGGTACGTACCGGTCCGACGGCATACCGGTACGCGGACCGCCTGGTATCACTATAGTGCTACATTAAAATACTATAGCAGTGCTACATTGCTACAGTGCTACAGTAATGAAGAAAATATATAAAATCAAGGTGTACCGCTCGGTACGTCGGTACCGTACCGTACCGAGCCAATATTGAAATGCCGGTACAGTACGGTATTGCAAACCTTGAGTATTACCCTGTCAATTGTTTTAGATTAAATATGTTAGTCTTATTGACACCCTTTTACTATTTTTTCTATTCTTATAGCTCATTTAACATGATGAATCAAATAAATATGCAGAAATAGGAACAACCTTGTGATGCCTAAAGAGTAAACAACAATGTGGCACAAACATATGTGAATTAGTTACCCTAGTTTTAAGAGAACTGAGAGAAAAGATGAGGAAAGGTACAACCTTACAAGCATAGACCCCATCTTTGTTAAGAAGTTCCATACTAATCCTTTTGATGACCGCATCGATATCATATTATCAATACATTTTACAACAGTCATGGTTTTAATGGCTTTATCACATCACGTGAGACCAACATGTTGGCTTTCAGTCATACAGTCATCTTTGAGATAAGCAACATAAGTTTTCCTTTTTCAAATGCCATTAATATGCTTCAATTTCTCGTTCAACATGCCATGTGACATCAGTATAATTCTTAGTTTCGCCAAGATCCCCTGAAATCCTAAGAATGTTGCAGATAATCTTACTCTGGCATCTCCAGGTTATTCTAAGCCAGATATCAGTTTTCTTAAAAGAGCAAGTACGGTAAGCATGTTCTGCAGTCCAAATTGACATGATTACTATCAGTTGTAGTGTGTCTTAGCCTCTTGGTATAGAGAAACCCATCGAGAAAAAAAATGCGCAATGAGGCACCAAAATTTCTGGTATGTTTATCAATGTGCTGATCGAAAAAGCAAAATTTCAGATATTGGTTTTCTTAACTAGTTCTTTAATGAAGAAAACATTATGGTTCTGGTATATTACAGTATGATTAGCATCACTTTGCAACGATGCATATTGAAACTAAGAAAAACATCGTTTGCATAGAATAATGTAATTTGTTGATTATCCAGCAGTGTACCACCACACTTACTTTGATCTAACTGGACCTGCTCTGCTGTAGGTCTATGGATACAGGATGTCGTTATGGGCTGAGCATCTTGGTGGGGTCGATCCACTTTTTAAGGAGCCTCACAGTTTGGATTGTGTAAAGTATGTTAACAAGTTAGCTGAGGAGAACTGGAGCCGATATAATGCCGAGGATATAATTCCATTGAAAGGCCATCTTCTCATGTATCCTATTAGTGTTGATGCTGATGGTAAAGTGGAGCCATTGCCCGGCAAAGAAACCTTTCCTGATGTTGGTGGTAAGGTTTTAGGAGAGCCTACTCCACTCCCAGATGAGCTAACCATGTGATCCATGTAAATTCAATTAGTGAATTCAATCCAAGCAGCCAAACTTTGACCAGTAAATTCAATCCCCACTTCTGCACAAATATTTTCTCGTACCTTTTCCAATTTAAAGATGACTTGTGGTAGATGCTAACAGTGTAGAACAAATAAATGATGGTGTCACTGTATAGCATTGGGAGCAATGTGTAAAGGCGCAGCTCGGTAGTCGCAGTCTGATATTGTTGCACCCAATAATTGTGTGATTCTGGATCGTCGAGGAATCTCCAATCGGTGAGGTTCTTCAAAGTGATAGACTCCGAGAGAAATGTAATAATTAGAAGTGCCAGTGATGCCTTGATAATGCATTGCTAGGTACAGTTTAGTACATTAAAGTATGGATTAGTAGTATCTCAAGATGTCTGTTGGATCATAGAAATTATTAGCAAGAATTCAGATTGATGGGTCAGAGTGTGCTCACCAGTAGTGTCGAGACCCAAGTTATTTGATTCTTAGGGAAATGGTGGTGGAGTTTTTTTCCTGTTCATGACATTAAAGTTATGGCTTTCATAAAGATCTATATTCGGTGTTCCACTAGTGCTTAAACTACGGAAAAATATAACGATTGTAAGCTCTTCTCTTTCATCAATGATTCGTGAGCTAACAAGCTTACTTGCACCCCTTACATTGTGTAGGTTAATATACATGCACACATGCATACATATACGTACATAGCCATGACATGAGAAACAGGTCACCCATCAAATTCTCAAAAGATTGGGATTCCATGGGACTGCAATTAGAACCAAAAAGAAGTTCTTCTTGGCGTGAGCCCTCGATGTGCTCCGTACACATACATAGGTTGGTCACGGGGGATCATCGATCATATAGCAAACTCCATATGCTTTCCTATTGCATTTTTGTTTTTGACCTCGTGTTACAAGACTTGAGACATTTAGTGGTCTGCACGCACCATTTGCACATAGTAGACAGGGACAGGAGTCTTGTATTTTCGTTTGCATTTTATCTCGTGTTTGCTTGCTACTTATTGCACTATGGGTTCATACAAAGTGCCATTTATTTTCTTTCTTTTTGACCCTTCTTTTTTTTTTCGTATTAATTATTTTCCCTTCCCTTTTGCTTGCACTTGGAATGGTTTATTAATTAT
Source organism: Musa balbisiana (assembly GCA_004837865.1). NCBI lineage: Eukaryota > Viridiplantae > Streptophyta > Magnoliopsida > Zingiberales > Musaceae > Musa > Musa balbisiana. The sequence goes on from CM017198.1 coordinate 1,010,780, forward strand.
AGGAAAAGAACTGAGAGTGGAACATGCAACTATCACAATGTTGATGTGTGGATAAATTTGTCTGTAACATGTTGATGTTTGGCAATCGCTGTTAGAAATTGGAATTTCTCTGAATTTAATAAAGTCCAAAAATCTTGAAAGAAAACTTCTCCCCATTCGGCACTCTCTCGCGTCTCACCTCCCTCCATCTGCAAGCTGTCCCCTTCCTGTTGACGGTCAACTCTGTAAGACATACGCGATATTTCTTACGTGGCTTATGTACTCACTCATTATTATGTTCCTCCCATTCTAATGATCCTTTTATGTTCTTTCTCTCTGCATGATATATTAGTGAAGTATTCAAAACTTGCTTGTATTCTTCTTCTACATGGAAGTAAACGCGCAACAGCAATGGTCAGAATGGCCGCCGCTGGGCTGTAAAGCTATAAAGCAAGCAGCAGAAATCAAACAGCTATACATGTATAGATCAAGCTCACGAAGAAGACGAGGAAGGGCTATCGATTAATCTTGAATGATGTCCTCAGGAATGCTCGTGAGCGGCGGGCGGTGGAGCTATACATGTATAGATCAAGATCACGAAGAAGACGAGGAAGGGCTTTCGATTAGTCTTGAATGATGTCCTCAGGAATGCTCTTGAGCGCCGGCCGCCACCGCCCGCCGCCGTGCCGCTTCCCCCTCCCCGTCTCTGATCGCTTCATATGCCGTCGACGGAGGACGTGCAGCAGCAGCTCCAGGTTCGACGCCGAAGCCGAAGCCGTTGCGGCCTGGGGACCGGCGGCGTCGCACGGGCCTTGGCCCATCGACGCCACCATCTGCCTCAGCTGCCTCTTGGTGACGACGATCTTGACGCGGACGACTCCGTTGTCGTCGTCCCGAGCTTGCTCGACGGCTTCCGCGGCCCTGAGGCTCTTCTCCACCATAATCCTGGGGCACCTCGACAGGCCTCTGCTCTTCATGGGCGACTCGGCCTCCCTCTCCGTCTTCGTTTCAGCCATATCCTCCTCCTTCAGCTGCCAACCAACGCAACGCATCGTGTAGGCTTTGACGGAGCGGCTTCTGCGCTTATATAAAGATGAAGCCAGCTCAAACACAGGTGTCTGTCTGCTCATATGTCCCGAGCAAAGCTCAGGGTTTTCTTCATCCGCATCGAAGCTCGAATAAAGAAGTGGGAGTTCGGTTGTTTGAATACAGATTTTTAGCATGTTGGAGACCCTACATCACATGCACCGGAGTTTGACTGTTCCAATCATGTTCTTTCTCCAACACTTGGCCATGGCTGATTTGATAGCCGATCTAACATGAAGACGACGCGGAAGAGCCTTGCGAGTCGGAGAATTTTCAGCGGTACAGACAAAATTTAGATTGGGGTTGGAAAGAATCTAATGCGCAGTAAGAATAGTGGGGAGTGAGAAATCTTTGGATATCGTTTCTCAACCAAAGATTGAAACTTAGGCTGTCGTTTGAGTTCCACGAAAGATTGTGATGATTAGCCTCCATCGACAGAGGGAAGCAAGACAAAAGTACATACGGCTTTGCCAGAACACCATGCCCAAGCGGACACATGACATGAGAGACCCATTCGAGTACAGGCGAGCTGCCGAATCATGACGGACCGAAACAGGGATTTCAAACCCACCGACTCCTTGCGTGAATCTATATACATACATTTATATGCACAACAGATGTTACGCTGCCGCATAAACGCGTGGCCATCCTGGCGTACGTTTTGTTGCACTCGTCGGTGACGCCAGCCATCCTGGAGCGGGGGAGTCGTCTTCTCCGGTGTTTACGTCCTCGTGTTGATTACCATGCCTGATAAATATTTTTAATTGGATCACCATGAATCCAAAATGTTTAATAGGTTAGAAAACTACTTGATCTATATTAAACTACTCCTGTGTAAGAAAAATAAATAAAGATCAATGGACGTTTATTGCATAAATATTATTTAAGCATATGCGTAACAGGCAGGGATAGGAGTAGGATTCGATTTCATGATCTATTTTATTTAATCTTTGAATCTCATATATGTTAAGTCTTAACTAATCTATTTTAGACTTATTTAATTTGAAATTTTAACAAGGCAACGATAAATCAAAAACTTAACACAACATCAAAGTAAAAATTACTATTGATATGGGAATGATAACATAACCAATACCTCGACATCACATGATTAATACGATAGTACCACGTGACCGACACTTGTCCAGTACCTAAGACCCATATGGACAATACATGCTCGGCACCCAAGGTCACATGGACAATGCATCTCCAATACCTTGAACCCAAGTGGACAATGCATTTCTAATACCTCAAGGTCACATGGTCGAATTGGTCAAATCGTTAAGTACTGTCAAGCTTACAATCAAGGTCGAGAGAAACGTGTAATTGCTCCCCATAACAACCGTCAATCATAGGTATAACGATCTTAAGAGTCTCTTAAACACAACCTTAGAGCTCTTTCTAAACCCTCCAAATCCTAAACTAACTTAAGCATCTGATGTGTATTTATCAGGAATGCCCCCAATTCAATTCTGTAAGGTTTAGAATATTTAGAGTCGGATGAACTGATCATAAATCGAGATCAGACTGAGACAGAAGGAGAGCCTTCTGAATGTCAAGATTAGACAGATGAATAAAAGGAATGAGACAAATTGAGAGAACAGACTAAGATAAACAATCAAAATATGACTTAATAATTTGAAGCTAGAACGAGGTATCCTCTCAATGTCTTAGGAAAATTTTGTTGATCCATCTTGAGTGAATCAGGAGGATCCAAATACTAGCTTCCAAAATTTTAAATCCTCAACATTTTGTCACCTTTTCAGTAACTAACATACTACCACTCACCTAACATCCAACTCCCACTATAATTGTCCTTGTTGACATAATCTAACTCATCATGTGCAGGTCTTGATAGAGATAGTTTAGATTGTAGTCCCCTTTCCCAACTAGCCCATATGGCACATTAGGTACCACAAACTCCATTAACTCCACCTTTCCCTATCCGTATTCCTCCACTGGCTCCAACCTTAAGCCTCATGGCCGACTCCCAATCTCCTATCAATGAGCCACGAGAGGCGTATTCACCCCAGAGTCCTCACAAACCTCATCTAAATCCTCCACCAAAGCCTATGTATGACATAGAGGGAGTCGAAATTAGACAGGCAAAGAAATCTGAGCTAACCCACACTTAGGTCCCCTTTCGTTAGAAACATTATGGAAGAGCCCATCCCACAAGGATTTTGCTTACATATGCTGGATCTTTATGATGAAATTTTGGATCCTTTGGAGCATGTGACAGCATTTACCTCGCAGATGACAATATACTGGATGACCAAATCTCTCATGTGTCAAACATTCCCGACTACTATGCAAGGGTCAATAAGAAAATGGTTCGATAAGCTGCCTTCCGAATCAATATCATCATTCAAGCAATTGACTAAGAAGTTTGAACTTCAATTTATCAAACCTAAGTTGTCCGTCCTCATTAATGCGTACATTAGTGGTATCCAACCGTCTAAGTTCTTCTAGTTAGTTATCACCTAACCTATAGTTGCTATAAAAGGTCAATTGGCACATAATCCATCATTATTGGGAAAAAAAATGGGTTGAGTCGAAGAAAATAGCAAAAGGAGGAAATGACTCCTTGAACGAATCGCCTTTAAGTAACCTCGGAAGTAAAGACCAAGGGGAGACTAGACCCATCCTAACAGAAATTACACTTCTCATATAAATTGGAGAGCAAAATATGATTCAAGTGATAATAGAATATAAAAGCAACTATATTTTATTTTATATGATTTTTCTTTTAAACATTTTAATTATGTTATTTTTATGTTTTCAAATAATTATCAATTTTATTTTTCTCTTTTTTAAGAAAATTATTACAAACAAAAAGGCTGCATTTATATTAGACTTTATACGTAGTACATTGTATTGATCTTATGTTAAAGGACATTAGAAAGATTAAAGACATGACATTAGATATGGTAATCTTTATTGTGGTTTTTATATATAATCATATTGGGGCTTTAAATATGATGAGAGAATATACAAAAAAATAAGGAATTGATGAGATATGATGTTACATAATTTGCCAACTTATTCCTGTTATTACAAAGTATTCACAAGTAAAAACATAATCTTAGAGACACTTACCTCCAAGGTAATAAATAAATGGGCAAAAGAGATAGAAAGACAAGAGGGCAAGTGATGTTATCCTGATGTCATCATTTGGAATCATATGATTTATGCATTAAAAGTAACGAGCTTCCTTGTTTGAGTTTTTCAACTCATATATAATTAAAAAAAAAATAGTAATAAGATATATTTATGAGGTTATGGATAAAACCAAAAAAATAATTAAAAATATCTTGGTAAAAATAAAAAAAATATAAGAATATCTTGATAAAAGATAATAATATCAATTTCATCATCAATCACATGCAATAGGATACTATCTAAACATAAAATTCACAACATTAAAGTTTAAGACAATATCACAAATAAATTATTTTTATAAAAATGTAGAGGGCCTTTTTAAAATTCATATAGTAATTTGATCAAAGGTTACAAAGCCCTTAGGTATGTGTAACTTCATATACTTAACATCATGTAATTTTTTAAAATATGTTATATTAATAGTTGAACTTAAATTAACTATGTGATAGGGCTTATTTGAAAGTAATAAACCAAACTTACAATAATTAGCTATAAAAATTCTAAGTTTGACTTGTAGCAATGAAGATTATGAAATTAAAATATCTTTAAAAATATAAGTATATAAAAATATTTTAGTTTAAACTAATTTATTTTTTTTAGATATTGATGCGATTAAATGATTCTTTAATATGCATAATATAATAGATCTATACAAAGAAAAAAAAATTGAATGGAGCATCCGCTTACATGAACTTGTGTACAAGCATTAAAGGCTTGTTATAATTTATGAGACAATATTAATCCGATTTCCTTGGATGATGTAAATCATTAAAATGAATGGTTGGCGGGAGAAATGTATATAAATTCAAAAAATATTGAAGATGATCTTATTTTTTATGATAATAATTTGACATAAAGAGATATAGCAAGAGCTTTAGACATTAAAAAACTAAATACATAAATAACAACGACGAGAAGAAAGATGAATACAAAAGCCTCAAGTTGATCGCCTACGACTATGAAAAAGGAGGAAACTTATTATGATGAAGATGAAAAATAGGAATATAAATCGATGAAGATGAAGACAAGGTTGAAGATAATAAAGTGAATTTTAATGATATTTGATGTTAATCTTATTTTATTTTATCAATTTTGTTATTAGATAGGGACAATATAATTTGATATTTTAAATGTATAATTTCGATGTGTTATTTTTGTTTTAATGTATTTTTATCAATCATAATATATAATTTTAAAATTATAATATTCGAGAGCTCCATTTTTTTGTCTCTCGGGCAACGCCTCCAAATGATAATATTCGAGAACTAAATAATACATTAAAGAAAGAGAATAGAACTTCAAATGATGCAAAAGATTCTTTAAGAAGGGAAGGCACTGAGATCATCCAACTGGCATGAAAAGATTATTTAATTACTTGATTATATTCTCCAGATGTAACACTCCAACCCAACCAACCTCAAAAAGAAGGGACTACAATACCTCTGAACATTTACTTCTGCCACATTGTCATAACCGTTTTCAAGATGTATACAAAAAGACCAAATTCAAATATATATAGAAATTCTCTTTTTCTTGAGGTAGGAAATTTGAAGAACAGCTAAAAATTCTTGATTGAGATGGGACACTGGCATTTTAGAAGGAATCGGTGGATCATAGAGGCTGGTTATCGAAAGAATCAAATGGCAAGCTGAAAACATGACATGAACAAAATTATTGTATATCATTCCTCCGAACCCTCACATTCTACCAATGACGTCTACGATCGACCTCTCTACCTAAAATCGTCATATGCCTCGACCACCAGAACTCACTAAGATGGGAGTAGAAAACGAAAGCGAATGTCTTCCGATCTAATCTGATGTTGATTTGATCGAGCCCAAGTAAGATTACACACAGGGAGACCCACGATCTCTCCGAAAGGACGGAAGAGAAGCGTTCATCCCTCACAAGAAAACATCTTTACCAACTAGGAAACCACAATCCGAGAAAAAGGAATCAAGGCGATCTTGCGGGAACAAGAAACCCAACCAACCAATTCGTACGAGAAATCACCATCGATCAAGAAAAGAAAAACGGGGAAAGGGTCAAGGAAGAACCGAGAAGCGAGGGCGGAAGCGGAAGCGGAAGCGGAGACCTCACGGCGCCGAAACATAGGGCGAAGGCTGTGGTGCCCTTCCTCGACTTGTGGCGCGAGAGGCGAACCGGTTCTCGAAGCGGGCGCGACGGGGGGGATCCGATTTGGAGTTGAATTTATCCGCATTAGTGGGCGTAGACCAAGAAATCACCTCTTGGAATGCGCTGACGTGTCTAATCTATCCAATGCGTTTAAAGTTACATTAGGTTATTCCTTAAATGCATCTATCTTGTGATCAATTGGAAATTAGATGATTACATCGGCATAAGTGATGGACTCTCCATGTAAATAGGTAGGCATAAAATTCTTCCCATTGACTGCTTGCACAGTGCACAGTACTCGGTCATCCTGCTCACTGCTACAGTAGAGCAGCCGATCCTAAAAGGGTGGAAGCGATTAAATGTGCCCCAAGTGATGGAGAGAAAGAGAGAAGCTCCATGTCACTTCCACATGGCGAAGACAATAAGTTTGACAAGATGGGGGCATTTGTACGCATTAATGCTCGCAATTATGTGGCGCTTCAGACACCGATTCCCTTTAAGTCACTCCTCTTCCCAAACCCATGCCTCCTCCTTTACTTCCCCACTGCCATTCCGCGCCTTTGTCTCTAAGATCCTTGTCTTCTCCGTTGGAAGCTGCAAGCATGAAGCATGAGTAACTTCACTTCACGTTGTTTTGATGGTAGAGGTATTCAGTCATTCATTGAATTTTCTGTGTCCGATGTGCAGCATAATTGTGATACATCAGTCTACCCTCTCTCTCTCTCTCTCTCTCTCTCTCTCTCTCTCTTTCTCTCGCTCTCTCTCCCCGCTTTCTTGGTTTTCACTGTTTGAGATTTGACGACATGAGTAACTACAGCTGCTTTTGTAGGTCTTTTCGTTCATTGATGGAAGAGGTGGTCATTTATTTGATTTCCTCTATAGTGGACGCAGCATAATGTGATGTAGCCATGCCATTCCACGTCACTCATTTGTGTATCTACATGCAGATGAATCATAACGTGATGCAGCTGCTGTGATTCTACGGAGGAGCAACAAATTTACCTCTCTCTCTCTCTCTCTCTCTCTCGAAAAGTCACAGACACACATACACATGCTGCTGCCTTCGTTGGTCATAAGGCAGCCATTATTGTCTGAAGAAGCTAAATCTAAAAAGCTGTTGGTGGAGTGACAACTTATGTACCATTTGGAAGTTCTTGTGCAGATACAAAAAGACTAAGAAGAAACTCCCGGTTCTCATCACACATCCATTATGTAAATAATACCACAGAGAGAGAGAGAGAGAGAGAGAGAGAGAGAGAGAGAGAGAGAGAGGATGAGGTTTACTATTAATGCTGCAGCGTGCCTTTCTCCTTTGGTTGTCGGGAGCTTTAAATGCCAACTCCTCACCTTCAACCTTCTTAAATTCCAAGACATTCCCTTGCTCCACCACCACTCTCTCATCCCATCTCTTTTCCTCTCGCTGCATCCTCTCTATGTATGTAGCCATTCCACTTCTCCGCAGAAGAGAGACTGTTGTATTCTCCACATATCTCTTATCTTCTTGCTTCTTTCCTTTGGTTTATGCTTCTCTACAGCAGAAGCAATGATAAATCACCTTGAAATAGTTACTGTGATGTTGGCTCGGTTCACTCGGAGCTCGGTTACTGCAAGGAATGTCTTCAGACCTTTTTTCTGATTGAGCCGCGCCAATATCTTAGTACTCTTTCATCCATTTAACTCCTCCTTGCAAGCGAGTCTTGGTCTCCCCTTCGAGAGTGACTGCTATCTTCCCCCTTTTCCACGCTCGACTGCTTGGTGAAAGCTGTGGGTGACCTCGAAGCTGGATTGCACCAAAGCAGACCTTGAAGTACCAGAGGTAGATATATAACTGAACATCTGCATGACATATTAGTCTCTCGATCTCCTCTTCGTTTCATTCCATTGCTTCGAGTTTTCATCAAGTCAACTACGCTATACATTGTCAATTAGGCATCCATGACCTACCATCACAGACAATGCGAGATGAGATCTTAGGGTAGGCGAAGACTGTTCCCCATATTGGATCCTTTCGGCTTATTAATATATTCGAGGTGCTATCTTACAATCTAAGCACATTGCATGGCCCTATATGCCGGTTCGGATTTATTTCTTGCAGGACTGCAACTCTTTTAGCAGATCACAAGCATGGAGAAGAAGTGGCATAAATGCGAGCAGACGAAGGATTAATTCCCAACAGTAATACTCATTTTCCTACACATTGCATGGCCCCTTCATTACTGCATGCCTTCAGTTCCAAACTTTCTCTTTCCTCTTTTTTTTTTCTTTGAAAATAAAAAAAAATCAATTATTAATATGTTAGAAAAGTTAGTAGGAAGATCATAATCCCACGTTCTACAACGTGTGAAAAGTTGGTCAATATGTGAACTTTTGGGTTGGTGTCCCGAGTAATGACTAAGATATTTCATTTGTACTTTTGGCCAAAGATGTCATATTCATACAAATGTGGCAAAGAAGATAAGCTAATGGTCTTTCTAAATAGTTCCTGAAACTCAATAAAAAAGGTGATAGACATTCAACAAGAAGAGAAGAGGAAACCTTAACAAAATTACATCTAACAATAATAATGGATTAAGTAGTGGTTCGAATAGTATAACTGATATTAACCACATACTGTCGATAGGAATTCTATTGTCTTTCAAGAATTTGTAAGTACTTTTGGTGTCCAAATCCACCTATTAGCATAACGATGCATAGGAACTTGAATAGCCAAGATATCTTCGAGAGAATAACCTATCGAGCACTTTGAAGATTTATGAAGAAGCTCAACTGCATTGTGAAAATTGTTAATTTCAGTCATATTAATAAAAGTAGGCCACCAATTCAGAAGAATATTAGATAGTCAAGCATTAACCCAAATATCAATCATGGTTTCCCTACCAATGAGCTCTACGAAGCTTTTTTATGGTTGTTTGTAAGACATGTTCGTTATGGAGGAGTAAGGAAACGATAAAAATAGAATACTATGATGCAAGTAAAAAAGAATCCTTTCGATTAAGAAAACAATCTAGTATTTAATACAAGATGATTGACATAGAACACTTAAAAGATATTCTCATGTGTATTCTTCTTATCTTGCTTCATGAACTATGGTCCTATTTATAGGACCTAGTGGTAACTATCTTACTTTACCATGTCACTCATGATTGAGTTAGGTGTAAGAACTATCTTATAACTTCTAGATCATGGGTCACTTCTTAAAACATGATAATTACCTAGATAACTACTATGAATCAATTTTCAACAAGACAAAGCAAACATTTTCAAATCTAAAAATTCTCTTTATATATATTCGGGCTCCAAAGCAAAGGAAGCCATGCTTGACAATAGGCAGATAAAGGTTACCATGACAATTAATAAAAGGAAGATCTATTACTCATACAAAAAGTGATGCAAAATTAAGTTAATTTTATTATGAGAGTTGTTTGTGTTTCAAAAACAAAAAAAAAATCACGAGAGATAGAGTTGACAACTTTTTCTTGCTGGAGAGATCATACCATTTTACGTCCAACTTGTAATTATTAGAATAGCAATGGCTAATTAAGCAGTAGGAAACAGTGTGAAATGGAGTTGTATGATCATATTACGAGTCGTGTACGAAGAATGCAAAGAGTAGTATATTGTTAGATTGCTTTATTGTGGTTGGCACTGAAGATTAGCAGCTAACACTTTGTGGCATGCAAGGAGGAACAGCTACCGGGATCACTAAACGAGGGATTTCCTCACTCAGCACCTGAATAAAGAAAATGTTTCTACAGTTTCGATTCTGATGTTTAATTTGCATGCAGAATATGACAAAAGATTCATATCATTTATTTGCATGTTATTGGTGGACCATTTTATCTGTTGACTGTGCAGTTTGTTTGATTGATGTGTAGGAACAGTAGCATGCGCTTCTTCAATATGTATACCTTTACATCCACCACAAAGTGATGGCGAACTATCTCATGTGAAAGCTTCAATGTTCTATATATTTGGTCATCTAATTAAAGAGTTAGCGTTATATAGGGAAAGCTTAATATTTCTTGAGGTCGCAGAGAAACTAAGGAGAAGAGCAAACCAAGAAACCTGGGAGCAGTACTGCTACCATTTACAACACTGGACCAAGTAAATAGCTGTGACGGCTACAAGGAAGAAGAATGTGAACAACTCACCTCAAATGCTACATTTACTGCTCTACTGCTTGTCGATCAACTGCTATTCATAAAAGTACCTCACCATGAGTTGAGTTCAGATCAAACACGCATGCATGCATGTGTTTTCTTCGAGTAAGATTGGATGCAGAATGTATCAAAATCTCATATGCACATGCACAAAAGGGTTAACATCAAGATTTGCCTTGATCCACCCCATCCTATAGTTTCCTGGTTTGTTCTAGGATTGGTCATTAGGAGTCCATGGAAGGGTCAGGATTGGATTCAATCTCATTATTCGAAAATCTTGATTCATTCTATCGTTAAAAGAAGTATGATCCCATGAAAAATACCAAAATGATAACACACGTTAATGAGGATTCCACAGTCATCTTTGCAGATTAGCACAACCCACACTTGGGTCTGCTTCAGTCGATATGTCAGAGAATGCTACAATTCCCTGCACAGCTCTTGGAAATAAAGGTAAAAGGCAGTATATGCTCATTAGAATGACTTTTTCAGAAGGTTACATGGTCAGTCATCCTTCCCCCATTAGTTAATTTGTGTTGAATCGTTAAGATCTCAAAGTATATGCTAATAATCGATAATTTTTGTCGGTCAGCCATTACAAGCGATAAGGTACCACTTGGTCTGTCGACTATTGGTGCAGCCCATAAGTTCGTAAGGGATTATCTGCTTATTATGTTTTTTCGAAGCATATGATCTCAAAAAAAAACTTTAAATATAAAAAAAAATTCGTTGAATTTATGAGTACTTAGTTCCCATACCCATCGGACCAATGTGAGATTAATCAACAAATATTCTTCCCGTACTCCCTCAAAACGGATATTTGTTGAGAAATCAATTGCGGCAAACACTATTTTTTGTGAATAAAACATGTGCATTGGTTTAGAGAATCTTCCCTTCCCTGATGAAATGATCGCTATTCCTTTGACATCATGCAGAGAAAAGAATTTGATTCGGATCGCTCCTTGGAGCTTCTCTGAGCTTGTTGGACTCCAAATTCGCTTGCTCTCATCCACCATTTACCACAATAATAATAAATAAACAGAGGGTGGACCGGACGTGTAGCATAACGAGGCACCGGTGAATCCGAATACCACGACACCTGTACCCCCGCCTTTGACTTGCGACGCGAGGAAACCGAGCCGGGAACGCTGCCGCCCTCGCATCGCTATCTGCGCTTCCATCCTCCGCCGTGCACGTCTCCACCTCGGTCGGTGCTGCTCAGCCCCCGCAGTCGCCCCTCCAATTATAGTGCCCATATATATACATATATATACACACACGTGTATTATGATTTGGTTTGGTGACGAAACTCTGACGTCCCATTTTCTACGTTCTAAATCTCTCCGTTGGCACCCTTCCTACACTTGGTGCCTTCCTGAACCCCCTTCCCCTTCTATGTCTCTAAGTTCAGCTTCTCCTTCCCTCCTGCACCTCCACCTCCACCCGTCTTTCCTCCTCCATGGATTCTCTGAGTCGATCCTTCAAGTCCCATGGCTCCCACAAGTACACCTCTTCCCGCAACTTCTCCTACGAGCTGGAGGAGCGGCCCATCCTTCTTGACAACGACGATAGCGACCACCATGGCGAGGTCGTCGTCAAGATCGACGGTAACAGCCATGACACTGGCATATTCGACCAGCACTCCCCGCTCCCCGACCGCAGCAGTAGCAACAGCGACGGTATCAGGGTGTGGAGGGACTCCAGCTACGAGTTCTGGAAGGAAGATGGCAGCGACGGCCACACAGCAGCAGCACGAGGAGGAGGTAACAACTCTGGAGGGTTCAGCTTCAATAACCCCGAGGCGGATAGCGCGGAGGACCCGCCGTCGCGGCTGATCAGAACCTTTCTCTGCAAGCAGCGGGCCTCCGGCGCCGAGCTGACCCTCGACATAGACCTGGACATGGAGGAACTCAGGAAGCAGTCCTCCTCCCCCACCTCCATCTCCGGCTCCAAGGAGCTCCGCGTCTCCTTCCAAGCTCCCTCCGCCGAGACCCACCTCTACCGGTCCTCCTCCAACGATGACGATGACGATGACGATGAAGATGACGGCGGCGCCAATCTCCGCCGACGAAAGCCTTCTGCGAGCCCGAGCGTCGGACATGACGAAGGCGATGGTGCCGAGGTGCTACGGTGCACCTCCAACGCTTCCATCTGCCGTAGCTCCACCCTGCTCCACGCCAAGACGCGCTCGAGACTGATGGACCCGGTGCCTCCGCCGACGGGAACGCCCTCGGCTGCCGGCAATGACGAGATCCCGAAGTCGGGGATGTTCCCGAAGTCGGGCCAGCTCCGGTCGGGGCCGATCAAGTCCGGGTTCCTCAGCAAGTCGCTGCGGCTGGACGAGGACGATGAGGACCCGTTCATGGACGACGACATCCCCGAGCAGTTCAAGCGGGCCGACTTCAGCTGGATCACCGTCCTCCAGTGGCTGAGTCTCTTCCTCATCATCGCCGCGCTCGCCTGTAGCCTTGCCCTGCCTCACCTGAAGCGCATGACGCTGTTGGACCTTCACCTCTGGAGGTGGCTCCTCCTCCTCTTCGTTCTCATCTGCGGCCGCCTCGTCTCCGGCTGGTTCATCCGGTTAATCGTCTTGGGCATCGAGCGCAACTTCCTCCTCCGCAAGCGCGTGCTCTACTTTGTCTACAGCCTCCGGAAGCCCGTCCAGAACTGCCTCTGGCTCGGCCTCGTCCTCCTCTCGTGGCAATGCATGTTCGACAACAAGATGAAGCGCCGGACCACGAGCAACGTCCCGCCTTACGTCACCAAGGTCCTGTTCTGCCTCCTCATCGCCACCGGGTTCCGGCTCGTCAAGACTCTGCTCGTCAAGGTCCTCGCCTCCTCCTTCCACGTGAGCACCTACTTCGACCGCATCCAGGAGTCGCTGTTCAATCAGTACGTGATCGAGACGCTCTCCGGCCCGCCGCTGATTGAGATCCAGAACATCAGGGACGACGAGGACCGGATGATGGCCGAGGTGCAAAAGCTACAGAACGCAGGCGCCCGAATCTCCAAAGAGCTCCAGGCGGCAGCACTTACCAACAAGAGCGGCCGGGTGATCGGAAGCGGACCTATTCAGAGGAACAGCGCGCGGATGGGCAGAAGTGTCAAGGTCACGGGTCTCAAGCACCAGGAGGAAGGGATCACGATCGACGAGCTGCACAAGCTCAACCCCAAGAACATATCGGCTTGGAGGATGAAAAAGCTGGTGAGGATCGTGCGGCGTGGGACTCTGACGACGCTAGATGAGCAGGCGCTGCAGGGGAGCGGGGACGATGATTCCCTGATGCAGATACGCAGCGAGTATGAGGCCAAGGCTGCGGCCAGAAACATCTTCAAGAATGTCGCCGGGCCTGGTGCCAAGTAAGTCTCCTTGTGCTTCTCAAGGTGTTCGACGAATTGCATACTATTATTGTTCTTGCTTGAACCAGTTATCTCTATGTCTAATTAATCGCCCTGTTTCCTGGAGAGGATTACAGTTGATAGTCATATAGTCCATCATTTCTCACCGGCGGCATGTATGCAGTACCTGAGGTGGAATCAAGAACAATTAACATCTCCTAACCCAAAAACCATCGAGGATGCATAGTACCTGTAGGCAAGATGTACAATGACATTTTTTTATCTCTATAGATGAGAACTCCTCTGTTAATAACTTGGTGGCTGGTTAATCAGGCTTTGCTAGAATCACATCGGACTCCATCATGCTAGGATTCGATTGGCCTATGTATGCACTAGAACAAAACTATGACATCGCACACCTGTTTGGTTCATAGGAATTGATGATAGTCTACAGAACACATCGGTTGTACGGCTAATGCCAACGTACTGTCGATCATGGATGCGGCCGATCAACTGAATGCTTTGAGATTCTGTAGGTATATCTACTTGGTAGATTTAATGCGTTTCATGAATGAGGATGAAGCTATAAAGACGATGAGCTTGTTCGAGGGAGCACAAGAAAAAAACAGGGTCAACAGGAAGTCTCTCAAGAACTGGGTGGTAATGATCTCCTCATTTTTCATCAAAGCAAATCCTTTTTTCTCTTGTTTCCCAAGAGAAGCATGGTCGAACACGAATTTGATTCGTCTGCTGCAGATCAATGCGTTTAGGGAGCGCAGAGCTCTTTCTTTGACACTGAACGACACAAAAACAGCGGTGAATAAACTCCATCAGATGGCGAATATTGTGGTCGGAATTATTGTGATCGGTCTCTGGCTTCTGATCCTGGGAATTGCCACCACCCATTTCTTCGTTCTTCTCAGCTCTCAGATTCTGGTAGCAGTTTTTATTTTTGGTAACACTTTGAAGATGATCTTCGAAGCTATTATATTCTTATTCGTGGTGCACCCTTACGATGTTGGTGATCGCTGCGAAGTGGATGGAGTTCAGGTACATACAAGAGAAAGAACTCGACAGAGGTAATCATCTTATCTACATAAATTAGCAGTAGTTAATCTAACTTCATGTTTCTACTGTTTCAGATGATCGTAGAGGAGATGAACATCCTGACAACAGTTTTCTTGAGGTTCGACAACCAGAAGATCACATATCCGAATGCCTTGCTGGCCACTCTGCCGATCGGCAATTTCTACCGGAGTCCAGACATGGGGGAATCGATCGACTTTTGTGTTCACGTTGCAACTCCGGTGGAAAAGATTGCCGTCATGAGAGAGAGAATTATAGGGTGAGAAAGTTAACCTCCCAACTTGAGAAGTTAATTTACAGATTGGTGTTATAGACGCCATGAGGGAATGATGATAACTAGGAAAGTTAGCACCTTTTCCAAGTTAATCCGCAAAAATGCAATTAAGATAAATCATTGATTTCATACAGAAGAGAAGCTTACTTGTCATCCAACCCCATTGCAGGTTCATGGAGAACAAGACGGAACACTGGTACCCAAATCCCTCGGTGGTTCTCAGGGATGTGGACGACATGAACAGGCTGAGAGTCTCGATCTGGATGAGGCATCGGATCAACTTCCAAGATATGGGGGAGAAGTGGACGCGAAGAGAGATTGTGCTGCAGGAGATGATCAAAGTTCTAAGGGAGCTTGATATCGAGTATCGCTTGCTTCCTGTTGATCTGAATGTGCGCAACATGCCCACTGCCAACTCCGCACGGCTGCCGTCTACCTGGGCAACCTTCAATTGCTAGACTAGTTTAGGTCACGCTGCCATGCTGTGACGTGTAAACTTTTTTGACCGATACGACAAATGAGGACTGAGAAGGGGTTGAGACATATAGAATATGTTCCATTGCGTTGAGCTTTTTCCTCGACGGCGCTATGTCCATCGTAGTTAGAGTTGCGAGTGACAGACTCTGTGAACATCATCATCTTGTCTCAAGACAATGGTTCCATCTGCTTGTTTTAAATTGGTTTGGTGTCATGCTTTTTAGATTTGATTTCTATGAGCTTAATTTTAGGTTGAGCAGTAAATTGATGATGTGATGTCTTGATTCAGCAAAATGTATGAGCCACCAGTGACTAATCGCTCTTTCTTCCCTACCATCCATCATCATCTTCGTGAAGATGAGTAGATTCTTCTCCATAATCATCCCCTCAACCCCCACCCCCCCCACAAAAAAATAGAAACAAGTACAGAACAAGCAATTGTATGATCTCCGAAGCAAAAGAAAAAGAAAATGTTAAAGATGCATCAAGACACTCTGCTCTCACAAAAGAATAAGATAGGAAGAAAGTCAAACACAAGAACAGAAATAGAAGAAGAACCTCGTAGCATGTGTGTTAACTTGGTCAAAAAGGATCAAAAGCTAAGGAAGAAGTCAATCAATGGAGTTTTAAGTTGTTGATCGATGAGCTACGAGAGATGGAGCCAACCTCTCCTGATCCATCCAGTAGCTGCCTCGCCCGCACCCGCACCTGCAACCGCACGAGAGCCTGCATGCAGTGGATGGCGATACGCGCCTGCCGCCGCACGCACGCGCCCCGCACCACGGCCTGCAGCCTCACCAGGCTCCTCAGCGCCCGAAACGCTCGCCGCGCCTGCCCACCACAACAACCGAGCACGATGAGGGGCGCATGCTGCTGCTGCTGCTGCTGATGATGATAACCACTGCAACCCAAACAAGACATACACGCAAAGGGCAAAGAGTTCACGCACCAGATGGCCCCTGAAGCAGGCTTGGATCGTGATCGCCGCGAGGTCCTCCCTGGAGAACGCGTCCCGGTACGCCACAGTCTCGTCTTCCCTGGGGTGATAGCTGGAGTTCTTGCTCACAGAAACCTCGGCTTCTCCTTCTGCTGCTGCTGGTGTTGTCATGGGGTTGTAGATGGTGGTGGTGGTGTTCCTGATGGCATCGAGATCGGTGGCGTTGGTGCACGAAGACATCGCCAGCGCTCGACGGGCGGCGCCGAACCATCGCCAAGCTCTGGCCATTGTTCTTGCCTTCCGGAGGTGGCCTCTGGTTGAAGCAAAGGGAGGTTTGTATAGTGGTAGAGTCAGCTGTGAAAGGGATAAAGAGATGTGCTCACATGTCATGGCAGGGTTGGTAGAGAGAGAGAGAGAGAGAGAGAGAGATTTAGTGGTATTCAGTCTTTATGTGATGGCAAAGATCGCCAGAACGTGGTGGCATGAAGGACGCAGACTGACATGCATGGCAGACCCAAGTGCAGTGCACCACAAACTTGCGTGCATTGCACGACTGGGTGGAAGCTGGTAATATGTCAGAAATATATACAAACATATATCTAAATACTCATAACAAATATTCAACACCATTAGAAATTAATCCATGTAAAGCATCAGCAAATGATGGAGCTCATGTTTCAAGGTCAATCCAAGGAAATTTATGGATACTTCTAATCCGATTCAGCTCTTAACAAACATGCCAAATATCTTCACAAGAACAAAATATTTTATGGTGTTTGATCCAAAAACAGTGATGTCGAAGAGCATATTTAACCACAGCAACAAGCTTGATTGATTGAGTTGCTGGTAGGATAACAGAAGCAATCCAAAGCCATGAGGAATAATTAGGGACAGAGGTTTTAGATCCCAAACAATGCAAGGATGCAGTGTCTCATGCAGATTAAACCTTCTCATAGAAGCATTATCCTCGTTCACGTTGCAGCCATACCTCATTTATTAGTTGGAAGCACATTGGCCATTCTGATTTATTTATTTCTCTGTTGGAAGTCCATTCTCCACCCATGCTGAATAACCACCAGAAATATCTGTGATGCCAGTAAAACCCTGCAAAAATGCATCTATGGTTAATATGGTTGGACAGTAAATGCAAAAAACTATGGTGCTAACATCAAAGCATCAACTGCAAATATTAGAGAATTTGTGGTGATCATGTCGTCGCAAAAAACTAATCCTGTTTCTAGCTGGTCTTTTTGTATAATCAGCCACACTAGTACCGAGAAACCGTCCGGACTCCCATGGATTTGTATGTCCAACAATGGAACTTGGTAAATTTCTTCAATACATTTAGAAGCATATCATGAACTACTTACAGCATTTGAAAGTTCAGTTGCAGCCATAGATGACCGTTTTCCACTTAAACAACCCTGCCAGAAACAAGATAACATAAATAAGATGGGAAGATCAGAAGAATGGGTTTTGATTAAAATCTAGGATCTAATAAAGGTGAAGGTAAGACAACGCACAACAATTATCTCATCATCCTTTTTGAAAGTTGATAACACTTCCTGCATAAAGTTAGGGTTCTTTGACATTCCTGTATCCAGATGTGAGAGTATATCAATTGTTAGATAAGATAAAACAGAAACAATGAGATACAAAAGAAGTGTTTAGGAATAATATGAAGTTTCTTATTAGGTCAACTAACAGAAAAGGGTATAATAATGACTCAGAAAATTGTCAAGTCAATTTGTCAGTTAATATGTACTGGGAGATCATTGGTGTCTTAATTTTGTTTCTCCCAGAACCTAAAATTCACTAAAACTTCTGCGGGAACTAACAAGAATGACTCACAATACAAAAAGTTACTAGTTGAAAGTTCTGAAGTCAGGTTGTTCGATTGATCGGTCAAGCTTTTCCACGGACAATGCAGCTTGTATACAAAATAGAACTTTCTTAGATTTATATCCTCGTGTTCTCTTGCAAAGAATAAATACTGAGCTGTTCCAAGATGGTTGTTTGCTAGTGTTTGTGCAATCACATTAAAGCATACTGAGAAAATGCAAGTAATTATGTGTTTGTTTATGCAGTATCACTGAACAGCCTGAGGGGAAACCTAAAAGATTTTGTCTTAGAAATTGATGGAGAATAACTTGAAGGGCTCACTCAACCAGCTAACCTGAGCTCGACATATGTTAGTACGTGGGAACTGACTCAAATTGAATCAAAGTTGGGCTCAGCCAGAGGTGAACCGAACCGGTTCAACCCACGTGAGAAACCCTCGTGTGTATCACCCTTACGCCGCCACTGCCTTCCTCACCGAGCAGCCCCCATTGCTGCGTGTGTGCTTGCATTCACACAGCGCACCATCACCCTCATGCGGGGTGTTACACATCGTTCTCCTATCGCAGTAGCCACCCTCGCCGTTTGCCGCCTGCCTGTGGTCTCGCGTGGCTCGCTGCAATCGTACACAATCGCCCGCCTATGTTGCCTGTGGTCATCACTACAGCCCACGCCGCCGCCTGCGCCCACAGCTGCAGCCTTTGTCACATGCGAGTGTGCTTGCCCATGGCACTCACTGCAGCCGCCCATGTGCAACTGCTCGCCACTCATGATGCTCCCCACTATAGTCCGCAACCCACCCGCGTGCTGCTCACTGCAGCCACCCACGTGTTGCTTGCCCTCCACCTTCCTTCACTCCTGTAAATGGAGTTTTAGGGGATGGAAAAAAGATTGGGGAGGAAGAAAAGAGAAGATATGAGAGATCTTTCACTCTGGCCCAAATCCAACCAAGACGTCAAAGCTTCTTCTTTGGCGCGTCCTTCGCTGGCCTGCCATTGTGCTCTTGGCAGCAACCGCAAAGAGGAAGAAGTTGACCATTGACTCTGGTCAACATGGGTCAAATCTTGGTCAATACGAGTATTTCTACAATTTCTGTTACTTCTTGTTTTTGTTGTATTTGGGCAAGTTCGTTTTGGGTTTTTCCCTAGGCGAAAACATCATCGTGTTGTGACTCCCCTATCGTTGTACTATTCAAGTTTTTTTATTGAGATTTTCTTCTCCCTGTGGATGTAGGAACAACATTTGTGTCATAATCTGAACCACGTTCAATCGCTTATGTTTGTTTTGTGTTTTTTTTTTTGTTCGATTTTTTGACCAACTCGATCTATATCTCGTGACTATAGTGATTGAAAAAGGCGCTCGGGCGAGGCGAGGCGAGGCCCGAGCGCCTCGCTAATGTCCCAGGCGGCGCACTTCAAACAGGCGCCGCCTGGGCGCTCGCCCGAGCCCAGGCGCTGGGCGCTTCGGGCGAGCGCCTGGGTAAACCAAGGCGACCGAACCAGGATTTTAGGTCTGGTTCGGTTGTTAGTTGGTTCAATCGAACCAACTAAACCGATATAACCCTTACCTAACCCTAACCCTTACCCAACCCTAACCTGCTGCCGCTGCCGCTCCCGATCCCGATCGCGATCTCACTGCTCGTCGCTCCTGCTCCCGCTGTCGCTGCTCGCACCTCCCACGAGCCCTCCCGCTGCTCGTGCCTCCCGCGAGCCCTCTCGCTGCTCGCGCCTCCTGCGAGCCCTCCCGCGAGCCTTCCCGCTGCTCGCGCCTCCCTCGAGCCCTCCCGCTGCTCGCGCCTCCCGCGAGCCCTCCCGCTGCTCGCGCCTTCCGCTCCCTTTCCCTTTCTCGCTGCCGCTGCCGCCGCTCGCTGCTGCTTCCTCGTTTCTCCATCAGGCTCAATATACAGTATACTCTTAATATTAAGTTTATTTGAATTTTGAAATGATTAATTTTCTATTAATAGATTAATAATATATTATTTTGATTTTAATGTTGTTAATTTTTATTTTATTGTTTTGAATTTTGAAACTTTTTGTTAATGTGACATTGTGATTTTGTATCTTAGATTTTCTTAATTTAATAGCATATTTTTATTTAAAATTTTAAATAATTATATTTATTAATTATATTATATATTTTTATATTTTAGCGTCTCGCTTCGCTCAGGCGAGCGCCTAGCGCCTCGGGCGTTTGTGGACCTTGGCGCCTAGCGCTTTTTAAATCACTGCGTGACTACTACCTATTAATTCCCGCCCAACAAGTGATATCAGAGCCAGATTACCAAGTTACCAACCTTTAATGGTCGGCACGAGATATGAGATCAAAAAATTGGATCAAAACATTGACTACTCTTTGTGGATAGTAAAGATGAAGGCTATCTTAACAAAGGAGAAACTTCAGAATACACTCATTGGGAAAGAGAAAATGATAGGCACCGATGAAGAGAAAGTAGAAGCTGATCAGAGTGCCATGGCAAACTTATTCATGTGTATATCCAATGAAGCACTCCGAGAGGCTATCATAGAACAAACAATAGAAAATGTTTGGGCCAAATTAGCAGCCCTATATCAGGGCAAAACGCTCACAGGGAAGATGACCCTCAAGTAGAGGTTGTTTCCATTACGAATGACATAAGGAACCTCAGTGTACCAATATATTAGTGTCTTCTGAACCGTAATCATGAATCTAAAGAATATGGGCATCGTCATCGAAGAAGAGGGTACAAAGGAGGAGGAACCACAAGCGCCTCCCTCGAGCCCTCCCGCTGCTCGCGCCTCCCTCGAGCCCTCCCGCTGCTCGCGCCTCCCTCGAGCCCTCCCGCTGCTCGCGCCTCCCTCGAGCCCTCCCGCTGCTCGCGCCTCCCTCGAGCCCTCCCGCTGCTCGCGCCTCCCTCGAGCCCTCCCGCTGCTCGCGCCTCCCTCGAGCCCTCCCGCTGCTCGCGCCTCCCTCGAGCCCTCCCGCTGCTCGCGCCTCCCTCGAGCCCTCCCGCTGCTCGCGCCTCCCTCGAGCCCTCCCGCTGCTCGCGCCTCCCTCGAGCCCTCCCGCTGCTCGCGCCTCCCTCGAGCCCTCCCGCTGCTCGCGCCTCCCTCGAGCCCTCCCGCTGCTCGCGCCTCCCTCGAGCCCTCCCGCTGCTCGCGCCTCCCTCGAGCCCTCCCGCTGCTCGCGCCTCCCTCGAGCCCTCCCGCTGCTCGCGCCTCCCTCGAGCCCTCCCGCTGCTCGCGCCTCCCTCGAGCCCTCCCGCTGCTCGCGCCTCCCTCGAGCCCTCCCGCTGCTCGCGCCTCCCTCGAGCCCTCCCGCTGCTCGCGCCTCCCTCGAGCCCTCCCGCTGCTCGCGCCTCCCTCGAGCCCTCCCGCTGCTCGCGCCTCCCTCGAGCCCTCCCGCTGCTCGCGCCTCCCTCGAGCCCTCCCGCTGCTCGCGCCTCCCTCGAGCCCTCCCGCTGCTCGCGCCTCCCTCGAGCCCTCCCGCTGCTCGCGCCTCCCTCGAGCCCTCCCGCTGCTCGCGCCTCCCTCGAGCCCTCCCGCTGCTCGCGCCTCCCTCGAGCCCTCCCGCTGCTCGCGCCTCCCTCGAGCCCTCCCGCTGCTCGCGCCTCCCTCGAGCCCTCCCGCTGCTCGCGCCTCCCTCGAGCCCTCCCGCTGCTCGCGCCTCCCTCGAGCCCTCCCGCTGCTCGCGCCTCCCTCGAGCCCTCCCGCTGCTCGCGCCTCCCTCGAGCCCTCCCGCTGCTCGCGCCTCCCTCGAGCCCTCCCGCTGCTCGCGCCTCCCTCGAGCCCTCCCGCTGCTCGCGCCTCCCTCGAGCCCTCCCGCTGCTCGCGCCTCCCTCGAGCCCTCCCGCTGCTCGCGCCTCCCTCGAGCCCTCCCGCTGCTCGCGCCTCCCTCGAGCCCTCCCGCTGCTCGCGCCTCCCTCGAGCCCTCCCGCTGCTCGCGCCTCCCTCGAGCCCTCCCGCTGCTCGCGCCTCCCTCGAGCCCTCCCGCTGCTCGCGCCTCCCTCGAGCCCTCCCGCTGCTCGCGCCTCCCTCGAGCCCTCCCGCTGCTCGCGCCTCCCTCGAGCCCTCCCGCTGCTCGCGCCTCCCTCGAGCCCTCCCGCTGCTCGCGCCTCCCTCGAGCCCTCCCGCTGCTCGCGCCTCCCTCGAGCCCTCCCGCTGCTCGCGCCTCCCTCGAGCCCTCCCGCTGCTCGCGCCTCCCGCGAGCCCTCCCGCTGCTCGCGCCTCCCGCGAGCCCTCCCGCTGCTCGCGCCTCCCGCGAGCCCTCCCGCTGCTCGCGCCTCCCGCGAGCCCTCCCGCTGCTCGCGCCTCCCGCGAGCCCTCCCGCTGCTCGCGCCTCCCGCGAGCCCTCCCGCTGCTCGCGCCTCCCGCGAGCCCTCCCGCTGCTCGCGCCTCCCGCGAGCCCTCCCGCTGCTCGCGCCTCCCGCGAGCCCTCCCGCTGCTCGCGCCTCCCGCGAGCCCTCCCGCTGCTCGCGCCTCCCGCGAGCCCTCCCGCTGCTCGCGCCTCCCGCGAGCCCTCCCGCTGCTCGCGCCTCCCGCGAGCCCTCCCGCTGCTCGCGCCTCCCGCGAGCCCTCCCGCTGCTCGCGCCTCCCGCGAGCCCTCCCGCTGCTCGCGCCTCCCGCGAGCCCTCCCGCTGCTCGCGCCTCCCGCGAGCCCTCCCGCTGCTCGCGCCTCCCGCGAGCCCTCCCGCTGCTCGCGCCTCCCGCGAGCCCTCCCGCTGCTCGCGCCTCCCGCGAGCCCTCCCGCTGCTCGCGCCTCCCGCGAAAGGAGTGCCCTTATAACATTGCCCTTGGCCAGCTACGTGGCAAACCACATCCAAACCCAAAGAACACAAACATCATCACCTACGCACTTATTGTTGTTGAGTTATAGAGTGCAAAAGAGCTAACTTCATAGAAGGAGACTCTTGATAGTCCAAACTTGAAGAAATGGCATCAAGTGATGACAAAGGAGTCTCAATCACTATTAAAATATCATAATTGGGAATTAATGAAGCCCCCACCTAACAAGAAGTTGTTTAGGTTCAAGTGGCTCTTTAAGATCAAGGGAATAGTTACAAGGCTCGTTTGGTGGCTAAGGGATATTACCAAGTAATAAAGATATTTTTTCTCCGATTGTTAAACATACTTTTATCTGAGTTCTACTGGCCTTGGTGATAACATTCGATCAAGAGTCAGAGTAGCTAGATGTGAAAATAGCATTTCTTCATAGAGACTTAATAGAAGAGATCGACATGGAGCAGCCAGAAGGATTTAAGGAAAAAGGGAAGGAAAACCATGTTTGCTCTAAAGCAATGGTATAAATGATTTGATCAGTTTATGCTTAATTCTGGATACAATAGATCACTTTATGATAGCTGCGTATATCTAAAAAGGGCAAGCAATTTCATAAAATATCTACCGTTTTACATTAGTGATATGCTTGTTGTTGTAATAGACAAGTCTAAAATAGACAAGCTTAAGTATCTGCTTAAGGAGGAGTTTGAAATGAAGGGCTTGGAAGCAGTGAAAAGAATTCTTGGCATGGAGATTCGTCGTAACAGATCTGTCAGGAAGCTGTACTTATCCTAAGAGACGTACATAAAGAAAGTAGTGGAATAATTTGGCACTCCACTGACCGCACACTTTCAATTGTCAGAGTCCCTGTGTCCCCAAGACGAGAAAGAAACAAAAGAAATAAAAAAGGTTCCTTATGCAAGTGCAGTGGGCAATCTAATGTATGCCATGGTCTGTGTGCGCCTTGATCTTGCTCATGTTGTCAGCATAGTGAGCCGATACATGGCAAACCTCGAAAGAGCTTACTGGGAAGCTGTTGAACGGGTTCTTCAGTACCATTTAGGAACCCAAAAGAATTGTTTAGTAATTGGAGGAACTAATGTCTCGTTTGTAGGTTTTTCAAATTCTGATTATGCTGGGGATCTCGACAAAAGGAGATCCATTACCACTAATGTCTTCACTATAGAAGGGACCACAGTGATTTGGAAAACCAAGCTCCAATCTACTATTGTGCTTTCAACCACCAAGGCGGAATACATAGCAGTAACTAAAGAAATAAAAGAAGAAATTTGGTTGGGAAATTTGGTAAAGGAATTTACAAATCAGAAAGCAGATGTCATCGTGCACAACAACAGTTAAAGCACGATTTTTCTATTCAAGGATCAGATGTACCATAACAGAACCAAACATATCGACATCAAGTATCATTTTATTAGTGAAGTAATCACTAAAAAGGATGTTCTTCTTTACAAAATTGATTCAGCTCATAACCGAGTGGACATGCTAACAAAGCCACTTCCTTTGGCGAAATTTGAGCACTGTTTGAATGTGGTCGACCTGCATCAAGCTTCAGTTTAATGCCCATTGGGGCATTTTTGGGAGAAGAGAAGATAAAGTTTCTGAGCTAAACCAACACCCATTTTTCATCAAGGAGGAGAATTTGTGAGAACTGACTCAAATTGAGTCAAAGTCGGGCTTAGCCAAAGGTGAACCAAACCAGTTCAACCCGCGTGAGAAACCCTCACACGTATCACCCTCATGCCACCGCTGCCGCCCTCATCGAGTGGCCCCACCGCTGCATGCGTGCCTTCGCTCACACAACACACTGTTATCCTCACTCTGGGCATTTCATATCGCACTCCTCATCGCTGCAGCCATGCTCATCGCTCGCTGCCTACCCATGAGCCTACACCGCTCACCGCAGCCGCACATAACTTCCCGCCTGTGTTGCCTGCGGTCCTCACTGCAACCCATGCCACCGCCTGTGCTCACTGCTACAGTCCTCATCATACGCGACACTCACTACATCCTAGCTGCGGTCTCCATCACTGCAACCACCCATGTGCTGCTCATTGCAATCACCACAACCGCAACCACCCGTGTGCTGCTCGTCATAACTGCCCGCTGCTTGCATGTTGCTCTCCCTCCACCTTCCCTCGTTCCCATGAATGGAGCTTTGGGGAATGGTAGAAAGATTGGGAAGGAAGAAAAAAGATGAGAGATCTCCCACTCCAACAAAAATCCATCCAAGACGTCAAAGCTTCTTCTCCAATGAGTCCTCCGTCAGCTTGCCACTATGCTCTTGACAGCAACCGTAGAGAGGAGGAAGAAGTTGACCGTTGACTCTGGTCAACATTGGTCAAATATTGGTCAACAGGAGTATTTCTGTCATTTTGTTACTTCTTGTTTTTGTTGTATTTAGGCAAGAAGTTGACCGTTGCCACTATCGCTGTAGGGTTCAAGTTCTTTATTGGGATTTTCTTCTCCCCATGGATGCAAGAACGATGTTTTTGTCGTAATTAGAACCATGTTAAATCATTTGTGTTTGTTTTGTGTTTTTTTTCTCGTCTGATTTTTTTGCTGACTCGATTTATATTTAGTGACTACATAACCTACTAATTCCCTCCCAACATAGCATTTAACAACAGCATTAATGAGCCACATCATCATCAAAGTCGATCAATAGTGTCACCCCAATCAAACCATTGTGAGCCCATCTCGTAACATTAATGAGTTGTATGATCAATCATCGAGCAAGGCACACACGATGGGTGCTTATAATTTCTCTTTCCTTCATCTCCATTCACACACTTCAACTTTCTTTCTTCCACTGCACATTTATGACACTTCTCAAGTTCTAACTTAACCATTGAAGGCTCTTCTGTCTTCTTGCATATCTGACCTCTGAATTCAAAGTCACTTCCCAATTTTAGTATGTCACTCAGATTAACTCAGTTCTAAGATGATGCTTAGCTCGGCTTAAGGACACGGACTAGGTCAGATCCACCATTCCTCATCAGCTAGATTACGAAAAAGTACATAAAAAGTTTGAAGTAAAGAAAAAGAAAAATGAATGGAAATTGACAAAAAAAAATCAGAGCCAATGCAAGAGGATTAAGATTTTCAGTCTAATGATTCGTTACCTGAGCTAGACTTGAACATGTAAGGAATGTTAACAGCTCCCACTGCATGCCCGCTACTGAATTCCCCTTCCGTCCTGCAAATCCATTGAAATCCAAAAGATATTTATTAAACCAATCTCAAATTTCTACCATATCCAAACGGAGTCATTGCAGCGCCTTACAAGTTGTACTGTAACCAACCTGACATCGAGGTAGCGATGTCCCGCTTTGAGGAGCTCATGGGCGACGGCCACGGGGACAGATCTCGGCACGCCGGCTTCTTCGGCACTCACATTGGATGCCATCGACCTAATGCAACTGCAAGATCCATTTACAACGATTGTCACAACAAAGCAAGAACCACAACATCTCGGAACCAAAAACCGACCATTTGATCAGAACACCTTAAATGATTTGGCCGCAGAATCATGGCACTGGATAGCAAATGCCGATGCATAGACCGGTAAGGTGCAAAAGAATGGATTGCCACCATCGGCACATTTCTGCAACAAAGGCGTTCGACGAAATGCCGTAACGCGTCAACCGCCGATAAGGTGAAAACACAGCGAAATCTTTTACCTCGTGAGGAGAGGAAAGAGGGGCAGAGGGAGGGATAAGCGGGAGAAGCAAGTAGAAGCCATGGATGCTTCCTCGGCGACGCTCTCGCAGCGTAGGCGATGAACGGCGGCGTTGCGACACGAGACACGGCGCTCCGTTCCGTCGACATCTCGCGGCCACGCATATAGAGAGAGATTTATCGCGAGGCGTAGGAACCTGGAAACTACTAGGTGCACATCACCTGTTTTGGCCGAAACAGGGAACACGGTTCCTTAAAATGACGCCAGACATCCGCAATGGCAATGGGACCCACAATTCTTTTGGTAGAATAAAATACGTGCTTTCTGCGTGAGAAAAGACAACAAAACCCAGTAATCTGCGACTCGAATAAAAAGAGGGATTAGAAAAGCTATGAATAAATGATCAGTTTCTGATACTGCATACAACACAAATCACACCTTTGGATTGAAGCAGACTTTGACATAGATCAACAAAACCTTCTTAGTTATACTGACAGCTCTGATTCAACATCAACAAATAACAAAAGATCAACATGCACACGGAACCTGCAGCACCATACTGTGTACATCAATCTATAGCACCACAGTTGTGACCAAAAACACAATGCATGAATCAGGTTTATCAGTAATTCCATCATACAGACTGAGAACATAATGACTTGTGTTAAGCCCTAATGAAGCATGACAAATGCCCACCCACCATTAATAGTGTCTTTTCCGTGCAACTAGAGAAGGTTCACATTCGATGGACGCCACAAAATAGGCAGCAATGCTCTAACTCGGCCATCAATCAACCTGCTCAAGCCAATTTACCGGCATTAGTTGCCAACACATTTCTGTAACACAAATACAGAAAATGAGAAGAGAAGACAAATGACTAAGTACACATTTAATAGGAGGCTTTGAGAGCAAAGAAAGATTGGATTTTGTTACCGTTGCAGCTTTCCTGGAATCAATAGCAGTGGTCTCCCCTCTTACTCGTGGGAAAGAGAAAGTATACGGAGAAGGTGCTAATGTCCCTCATGTCCAACACTTGATCTGTGAGGAAGTGATGGACTTCTGCAGCCTTCATATTAACAAAATGCAATACATCATGAATATGTTTCTTGATCGATTTGCCAGCTCATCCCACACTTCACCCTTTTTCCAATCTCCTCCATCATATATTGATAATTTATTCTCTCTTTTGATCAACTTTCCATCATTGTTGAGAGCGAGAGACAAGCTTGAAACCAAAAGAGAATCCCGGAACCCCAGAGATCAACAAAACATAGCAAAACATGAATGCAAGATTTAATGTGGTTTGACATACCCTGCCTACGTCTATGAAAAATATTATATTTTCTATAAGAAAAACTAGATACAAGGAAAACTCTCTCTTAAATTATTTCAAATCTAAGAATGAAACCCTTATACATCCACTCACATAAACTGCTCTTCCCAATGAGCATCTAAAATTTCGTTCTCTGTGCTTCTCTCTCACCAAAACCTTGAAACTCATGATATATTCACAAAAACAAATCTTAATTCTCTAAAGACTTCTCTTCCTACTTGAATCCCTAATCCAAATAGTTTGAATAGAATCAAGACTCCTAAAATGCATATCAATCCTAACAATCTACTATTAAAACCTTTGAAGCAAATATAAGTCTCTTTCTTGTAGATGTTGGTCTTTTTTTTTGCACTTCTCTACATACATGATAATCATGAACTACGAGATTGTATGCGTACATTAAAACATTAAAACCTACAATCCAATTAATCTAGTCAAAGGACAGAATAAGGTTTTAGCTTCTTAAAACATTAAAACCATGTATATGCAGATAAATCATAATATATTAATATGTCTATGTGAGAAATATACTGAACAATCAGAAAACTCTATTAAGGAACCTGACTTCACTGAGACTCTGGATTTGAAATATGACTAGTCGTTGTAACGTGCCTCTTCTTCCTAACTTTCTCTTTGCCCAATCTTGACCAAGAATTTTTCGCAAAGGACAACAATATGGTCTAAAGCCTATTTAAACAAAGCTACAGATACCTGATCCAATAATTTAAATAGGTGCTCAAGCAAGGCAAGGTGAGGCCCGAGCGCCTCATGTGCAGACCAGGTGATGCGCCTCAATGAGGCACCGCATGGCGCTCGCCTGAGCCAAGGAGTTGAGCACTTTAGACAAGCGCCCAATTCATATAAGGCAATCGAACTAGACTTTTAAGTCTGGTTTGGTTCAATAGTAGTTAATTGGTTCGATTGAACCAATTAACGTAGTTTCTTACCTCAAAAGCTATCCTTCACACCCGCGCAACCCCAAGCCAACCCTAGCGTTTTCTCTCGCTGCCTCAGCTGCCGATGCTTTCTACCGCTACCTCCGCCGCAATCTTCCTCTGTCACCAACCAAGTCTTTCTCCTGCTGTTGTCTACTATCGTTGTTGTCCGCTGCTGCTGTTGTTCACAACGCTACCGCGGCTGTCTTAGACTAATCCTCCGCCACTATTGTCAACTTCTCTCCACTGCTTCTCTTCCCGTTTTCCACTATCGGTTTCACTATCGATGATATTTTTTATCCATTTATTAATTATATTATATATTTCTTATATTTTAAGATTTTAGAGCGTCTCACTTCGCTCGAATGAGCACCTAGTGCCTCAGGCATTTTGGGACCTTGGCGTCTTTTAGCGCCTAGCACTTTTTAAATCACTGACCTGATCATTAAAAAGGTTGAGAAAATATCACAAGGATTGCAGCATTTTTAGATGGTGCTAAACATACATTTGTTATTAAGAAATCTAATGGCTATTGTATTGGCTACAGTGTTTCCATTAGTGAAAAGAGTTTCATAACCACATGCATGCCATAGTTCGAAGGACCCAAACAATTGTGCATAGTTTAACACTTAGCTACAAAGCATTGAAGACGTTCTGTCATAATACACTGAGGCTTCACTCTAATTCAAAAGGGATCACTAAATGATCTTTTACTCCACTGAAACTTGGTGGGATTCAGACAATAAGAATTTGTTCATTGCTGCATATAGATCAGAATATAGGACCTACAAATTTGGCAGAATTCACACAATGAAGATTCATTTCTTTATGCATAATGATCAGAATATAAAAGGACTCAAAATGAGCTTTTGTTCCGCTAAAGTAGAGCAGAATTCGATAACAAGGCTTCATTCAACTATGCAAACAGATCAGATTATAAAAGAACATACAAAAGGAGCCTTTTTCCACTGAAGTTGATAAGAATTCAACAATGAGACTTCGTTCAAGCATGCAAATAGATCAGAATGTGAAAGGACTCACCGAATGAGCTTTTGTTCCACTACAATTGGGCTGAATTCAGCATCCTATGAAGAAGCTTCGCTGTTCACAGCCACATTGGCACTGCTATCGACCACGAAACCCCTTTCCACAGCATAATCTACAAAACTAGACAATGGCTGCACCTTGTCCCCGTACTTGTCCCCAAACCTCTCCAGCTCCTGCATGGCCTTCGTCTTGAACTCCTCCACCATCTCCAATGCCCTCTCCATCCCCAGTGCCGTGACCACGCTGGCATTGCTCCTCATCTTCCCCGCCCCTCCGTTCGACTCCATCAGCACGTCGTCCACCAGTTGGTACAGCACCCCCATCGTCCGGCCGTACCGCCTCAGCGCGTCCAGTTCCTCATCACTAGCGCTGCCCAGCAGCCCCCCGCACGCCGCGGAGCACTCGGCCATCTCGCCGAATTTCTTCTCCAGGACGAGGACGACCTCCTCCTCGTCTCCGCAGGAGGCGCCGGATAGGTCGAGGAACTGGCCGGCGGCCATGCCGGTGGACCCGACTGCGCGGGCGATCTCGGCAAGGACGCGGAGGACGGCGACGCGGGACACGAGGTCGGGCGACGGGGTACGGGCGACGATGTGCTGGTAGGCGAGGGGGAAGAGGGCGTCGCCGGCGAGGACGGCCATGTCGACCCCGAAGACGGCGTGGGTGGAGGGACGGCCGCGGCGGAGCGGGGCGGCGTCCATGCAGGGAAGGTCATCGTGGACGAGCGAGGCGGCGTGGATCATCTCGAGGGCGCAGGCAGCGGGGAAAGCAGCGGAGCGGTGGCCGCCGACGAGCTCGCAGGCGGCGATGCACATGATAGGCGGCGCGCGCTTTCCGCCGCCGGAGAGGACCGAGTGGCGCATGGCCTTGTGGACGCTCTCCGGGTAGCGGATCGGGACGGCGGAGTCGAGATCTGCCTCGATCTCGGATATCAAGGACGTCCAGTAGCCACGGAGGTCGAAAGCGGGCGCGGCGGCGGCGGCGGCGGCGGAGCAGCGGAAGGGGAGGGAGAGGGGGCGGGGTTTGGGGAATAGGAGAGAGGATGGCGGGGGCATTTTGGGACTGGAGACCATGGGAAGGAGGAGGAAGGGAAAGGCAGAGGCCATGGACGAACGTGATCTCGATGACGACGATAAAGAAGACGATTGGGATAATTAGTTTGCGTCGCAGGTTACTATTTAGACCCATATTTTTACTATTGATATTTTTTTACTGTTTATGATCATCTCATTATTATTATTATTATTATTATTATTATTAACTTCTTCACGTCCCTGCGTACCCTTCCATCGTCGATGCTACTTACCATCGATCGCCGCCGCTCCCGTGCTCTGATCTTACTCATCGCCCTTTCCACGCTGTCCTCCGAGAAGAGAGAGAGAGAGGAAAAAAAAAAGAGGAGGAGGAAGGATATTTATGTTTATTTATAAAATAATTTTTTAAATAAAATTGTAAATAGTAATCTCATAATTTTTATAAGTATGCGCTATTATCAAATGGTACCTTTAGATTTTTCTTATAGAGCATTCTTATTTTTTAAAAAATATATTAATATCTTTAATATAACACTCTCAATTAATCCTAAGATGGATAAGATTAAAATTGAATTATAAATATATTATATGATAAACTATTATAAATTTTAACTTAAATATTTGATTAATGATTTAGGTCAAACAAAGTTGAGGTCAATTAGTCTATCAAACTCGAATCGAAATATTTGGACTATGTTGGGTCACTATTGTCTATTTTCCTAAATATACTATGTATTATTTTTGGAAAAAATTCAAAAATAATGCCTCCCATGAAAATACTATTTCTCAAATTTTTAGAAAAGCTTTGAATACAATATAACTGTGGACATATGTCATTGGTTTTTTATTTTAATTTTTTATATTGTTCTAAAATTTTAAGCATTTGAACGTGTTTCATTTTCCTTTTTTTTATTTACTAGTTTCCTCTATTTCTACTAAAATATAATACATCCATATAATAATTGTATATTAAGTAGAACATTTGATGCCTCGGTGCATTGGAGGGCTCTTATTATCTCACTAAAAAGATCTGAACCGTCAAATTTGGAATTAAAGACGTGGCAAAATAAGAACGGGCAAACACCTTTGTCCCTTATTTACTGCAATCTTGGGACTATTATACACCGTAAGAATCCAACGTATCCTTTCCTACTGCGACTTTGCAACGTTCGCTGTCTTCAGTTCATTGCCTTCTGCTTCTCCTTCCGTTCCGAACCTTGAGACGGCACAGTCCGTGGCAAACAGATGGGACGACGAGAACTTTTTCTCGCCGCCCATGATCGGCATTGCAGCGCCGATCTTGACTCGGCTGCGGTAGTCCGGAGCATAGGTCTGACCCAGGATCCCATGCAGTGAAGGACTCGGCGAGCTCAGCTTGAAGCTGAGCTCCAGATGAGCAAAGCAGTCGTCGTTCTCAGCTATGTCGTACCCGTGCACCCTCGATTCCTCTGCGGTGATCGGCACCACCCTCGCTCTTATCTCCACGAGACCCGTAACTTCCACCACCACGTCGTTCTCCGCCGCAACGCGTTCGATCGTCAACCCTGCTCCTCGAGACTCCCAGACCGCGCCCTCTCCCGACGGGATCTCGACGTCTGCTCCGTCGAGTTGGATGTGGATGTTGTCGTCGAATGCGTGCCACTGTGAGACCTTCCTCGCGCCGACGAACAGCCGGTGCCGGCCGAAGAGGACCCCGATGGACTGGACCCAGGTGAAGTCCCTCCCCTTGCGGTTGTTCTTCCCGATGAAGTGGCCGTTGATGTGGATGCCGGCGTCGGAGACGAGGCAGAAGTCCTTGTCCTTCCTCCCGTGGAAGTAGAACATGATGCCGTCCCCGCCGATGAAGCGAGGGTCTTGGCATACCGCTCCGGGCTTGTCACAAGCTGCCAAGGTTCTAAGATAAACTGTGCATTTGCGCTAACAGTGATAGAGATGAGAAGAGAGAAGCTTACCGCAATATGGTTTGCAGATCTTGCAATCTACTTGGCAGAATTTAGGACATCCTGGAGGACAGGTGTGGGGGACTCCGTAGCATCTCCAAAAGTAAGGGTTCTTACAGTGGGCTTTTGCAGGCTTAGAACTCACGATGCTGCAGAAGAAACAGTTGCTTAGAGCTAAGAATAACAGCCAGGTAAGCCTCATGTTGCTTCCTTTTCCTCCTCCTCCTCGTCCTGCTAAAGCTTGAGCTTGATAAGGTCGAAGTTAGAGGGTTCTTATATAGACGGAGATGCTTAGATATACCCGTTCAGGTGGAGAACAAAGAAGAAGATAACAAGAAATTAGGTCTTGGCTGCCTAACCAAGAAGATAACAAGATTTCACTAATCTGAAATCTGATGAAGAGCACAAGTGATCTTTGATGCTAGCCAAAGAAAAGAAGAACAAATTCTTCATTCCTACGTAGGAATTTGAAGGCAGTGAGAAAAGGCAGATACATAGCTTGAAACTTTGACTTCTGCATCTTCAATGCCCACATTGGTTAACTTGAATTGTTGGAGTCTGGTGGATAGCATGCAGAATATGGTGACTGTGTGTAAATCTGAATCTTCATCTAAGCAAGAAATAGATGACTGTGATTGACAGTAGAGAGTCAAATTAATGGTGACAGAATCAGGTTGAAGTCCATCGCAGGGATTCATACCATACCGTCCAGAAGTCACTAAGAAGTGCAGCAGACCTAACGATGTTATATGGACCTTTTGCTTCCCCATCTATACTTACTACCTATGCATGGTATTATCCCTAACATCGAAGACGAAGAATTTGGAAAAGATCATGAACACAAGATTTACGTGATCCGAAACCATTTATTTATGTCCATAGCAAAAGGAGAAAAATTAAGTTCTTTTCATAATACAGGATTAATCTATAAGTTTCCATGGCATAATCTCAACAGAGGCACAGCCCTCATTGAACATCTCGAAGATTTAATATCATTTTTTCACTCTCTCTAGAATATTTAAAGTATCTTCATACATTCTCTCTCACTAAGACTTGTAGACATGCATATAAGATATTTATAGAATAATTAAATATTTAATTTTTAGAAATGTTTCCATATATAAGTTTTTCTATACTTAAATAATATTGGCTTCAGAAAGTTAAAAATACTATGAAAGTTAAAAAACAATAAGATTTATTTTAGGAAGACAACTAAAATATATTTGGTATAGAAGCAGAATATTATGTTATTAGGTGCAGTGACACCTTTTCTCAGAGGGGCCAGTGCAAGTTTCCTGGCATTGCTTGCATTCTTCTCTGTGACACCTATTTTTGGTGAGAGCATGTTAGGTTGATTAAGACTGCGAACAACTTTGAGGTGTAAAAAGTGGCCATGCTTTACTGACTTTGAGGTTTGGTGCAGCTTGATATGCCTAACACGCAAGAGCTAGCAAATTCACACAAGGGAGATAAAACAAGGAGGGAGAGAGAGAGAGAGAGAGAGAGAGTAGATTCACATAAATGGCATTGTTTAGGCTCCAGTACTATTTTCATCATTATCTGGGGAGGAACAACGAGAAGAGAGTATGAAATGACTGTACTAAAACTTGGGAAGGACAAATGGAGCAGCGGCTGAATTCCTCCCTTTTGTCTCCTAATGTACCGTCAGTGATGATCTCCTAACCCCACCTCACCACCCCTTACTGCTATCATCCCTCATTTGGGCAAGTCATTCACCTAACACACTCTTTGCATGCATTAATTGCTATGGCTAAGTCTCACTGGCATCCCTGTCGTTAACAATGAGTACTGTCTTCCTCTTTGTGTTGATGATATGTAAGTCTTGCATCAAACCAAGAGGAGACCACCGTATGGCAGCTCTACTTTTCATGTCAGTCCATATGACTCTTCACAAGTAAAGGAAAGGTAAGCTTTGGTCCAGCTTCTCATGACATTGGAGGAGCTTAACTCGTCCTGTAGCATTTGAAGCAGCTCAAGATCGAGTGGGGAAGCTCCGAAGGATAATTCCAGAGCTGTTCTTGCATCTTGCAAACTCATGTAGATCATGTGAACGTAGCGCAGCCTATTTATCTTTGATGGGCGCCACTTCTTCGTACTGGGCACTTCAGACTGTATACGGGTGGGGGAAAAGATGGAGTTCTCCCATGATCCATATGTCATATATATTTCATTAGTTTAAGAGTGGGCTCCACTTTACGTTAGATTTGGACAGACCACAGACCTCAACGTTATCTCTGAGCCAGTGGCAGCTTTTGTATTCCTTCAGCTTGCGTTTGTATGGGAGTTTGGTGCTGCACGGCAGTGAAGAGTGAGGTGCACAAGGCAAGAAGCATTGGGACATCCTATTTTGTTTTGTCTCCTCTTCTCTCTAATTATGATCACACCGCAACCAAAAAGTCACGCCATTCCCACCTTCTTCACTCATTGTTCGTCTCTTTTTAAGCTTTTCTTGGTCTCAAACAACGACTATATACCTCTTTCTCTCTCTCTCTCTCTCTCTAGATATCTATCTATAAGTATACTCCATTTCTCACTCGAATTCAATGGCTGCGGTGTGGTTGTTGTCATGTGGGTTTAACAAAGGGTCTCTCACATAGGTTATTTGGCATTCTGTCCACCTCCAAGTACTGATCCCTCTCTTATACATCCCCAAGGAGAACAACAACTCGATGGAGGTGGGCATCCTGCCAACTGACCTATGTTGGCTTCTCTTTGTGAAACTCATATGATAGATCTTTTCGCCAAGTATAATTTCTGCAGTAAAGAAGAAGAAGAAGAAGAAGAAGAAGAAGAAGAAGAAGAAGGTGAGGATTATGACCTATAAATACATATGTATGCATGTATTTAAGTATCCAATTAGGTTTCTTTTTTTCCTGGCAATTGTAACACACCATCATTGTATGTTTGAAATCGCGTTGACTGCTTTCTTTTGCCTGTGCACACTGGGAATGATTGCTATAAGCAGATGCTCAGGTCCCTTTGCTTTGCTTGTGTTGCGTTTGTTTTTTCTCCTCCTTTAAGTGTCACTCATCTTTCTTGGACTACTGCTTGTGTTTCCACATGCAGATCAAGTTCCCCACTAGGTTGGGAAGAGGGTGAGAGCTGACAACATCAAAAGGTTAGAACAATTCAAGATTTGCTTTCTTCTGTTCATTTGCTCTATCTTGCCCAACATTTGATTTACTGGTTAAGGACATGTACTGTTGAGGTCTCGTAACCCTGATTTCTGTTTTTTGAGCTTTGTGCTGAAGCTAGAAACCAGGACTTCCATCTCTCATCTCAGTCTTCATCCATCGTATACACCATCGAATGATGATGGTACGTTCCCTGGGCCGTATCTCTTTCTAAGAAACCCTAATCTTCTTTTGTTTCTCTATTTTGATCTCTGTACCGGTGGAAAATGACTTCACTTAACCTCATCTTAGCTTCTGTCCTATTTTGTTTTGCTTGGCTACACTCGAAAAGAAAGATGTATATCATCTGGAATTATAGATATACCTTCTTCTTAAGTTAGAAAAAACATGTGAGGTTGTGATAAAGAGCAGACTGAAATCATGCTCTTTTTTTCCCTTTTCTTTTCTTGTTTCTTTTCCTACTGTGCTTGTTAGGGTTTTCTTATTTGTTGGCCATATCAGAAGAGAACAGATCTTATCTATATGAATGATAGAGAAGATCTTAGTAGATAATTCACTCTCAAATAAACTAAGCAACAAGTATTACTGCTGCATGTATTCCTCCTCCTTGCATCAGAGACCATCAGTTGCCCCAGGAATTGTTTCTCTTCTTTTGGTGCTAGAACAGCTGTCTTTTGCATGTCTGGTGGAGATAAGATACGATCTCCGTTGAAGAGAAGAGGATATATATATATATATATATATATATATATATATATAGAGTTAATGTACTGGTAAACCCCCAACACTGAAGAAGCTAGGCAAGTGAATGAGCAGCACTCTCATGTGGGTGGTGCTGAGTAATTATTGATATGGCTTCTCTCTTCTTGCTTGATTTTTCTCAACGGGATGAGACATTTATTGCTTCGTTCCATCTGTAAGTTCATTGTGTGGGTATAGAAGAGAAATAGATAGCTGGACATCGAAATGGTGGAGTGCGTCATTGCCTTCCCATTGGGCGTTGAGCAAGAGGGTAGGTTGATATCATCATTGCCATTGCACCAGCATTGCTGTTTCTTGTGGAGTTGGGATCTAATGATGGAAGGCAGAACACTTCATAGCGTCTTGGGATGTCAATGTTAACAGGCTTGCTTGGGAATCTCAAAGTCTCAGCAGACAACTTGAAGTCAGTAGGAAGGAAGAATGCACAGTGATGAAAGAGGCTATAACTGGCATTAGGTAGAATGGACTTGCTCTAACACCAATGTTTGGATGTGATCATTACGAATGATCAGATCAAGAGGAGGATGAAACCTTTTGTAAACATACTGTTACCATGTTAGGTAAATGATTACTTACTCCCAAATTGCATCTGAGTTCACATAATATATTACTGATATTTTGAAAAGCTCAAATGGCTTGCTTTTGTGGAGATCAAAAGCTTGACAGTATATTGTTCTCAAAATTATCTACTATCTTCAGGTTTAAAATACACATTCAAAGCTTATGTTTGAATGCAAATCTCCTCCTGAAGCTTGTACCAACATGGTTTCTATCTGTCTTTGTTAACAGATTGTATGTGAATTTGATATAGCATATCATTGCAGACCTTCATTACCTAGACATTGCTTCCTTGTCAAGTTAAAAGTTGTAGAAAATGCTCTTCATGCTCCTCTACTAACTACTGCTGAGTTCTAAGCAGTCTCAATCTTATAAGTGCATGATAGAGAATCATTCATATGAATAATATCATGATAGAGAATCTTAACATTACACACTCCTCGATCAACATCACACGTCAAGGAAACAAACAGTCTTCTATCACATATTTACCAACTAAAAGGTTTGGAGATGCAACAAGAGAAGAGACTAAATGGCACAACAGCAATCAACAAACCATTACATAATATGCAATGTTGTCAGATTTTTCTTTCGTGATGAAGATTTTAGTGCATAAGTTTTCATCAAAGGTTTTGTTTCCTCTATTCCCAACCTGTACATACAACTAATTATAACTAAGAAGAACATTAAAGAAGATGAATACACAATGCAGAAGCAATCTTTTCTATTGGGATTTCTAAAGGAAGCACAAGATCGTATAAATCAAAATAAAAGTATTGCCTTATACACTTGTACTGAAATTTTCTCTACTTCAGTGAGTGATGTTACTCTTAGATCGATCTATCTATCTATCTATCTATGCTGGTCCAAATCAAGAAATTACCAGAACAAATTTCCCGAGATCAGATGCAGAATCCACCAAAATCCAGGCCGTTGTTTGTAAAAATCATATCAGTTAGTGTCAACACAGGCCTACAACAAAAGTGAAAAGAAGAACAATATTTCTTGAGGTGAGATGCATCAACAGGGTTTTTCTCATACCTCTGCGTGGTTATCTATCTATCTCAATGAAGGAAGAGCCGGAAGAGAGAGAGAGAGAGAGAGAGAGAGAGAGAGAGAGAGAGAGAAGAGGGGGCTGAGGCACGGCATTTAGGTTCATGGACGGGCGCATCAAGATTCGGGGAGCCCAACTTTGACGCCAAATACTTGTTAAGCTGCTGCTGCTGCTCCTGCCGTCGTTGGAAGGTCCGGTACGTCCTGAGCCCTTCATCCAGACTTGATCTATGGCTCCTGGCTTGCAAGTGTCATCAAGAGTCGTACGATTGGCAGATTCTCAGCTTCTCTCAACTGCAAACCCAACGTTTCGTGTC
Source organism: Musa balbisiana (assembly GCA_004837865.1). Taxonomy (NCBI): domain Eukaryota; kingdom Viridiplantae; phylum Streptophyta; class Magnoliopsida; order Zingiberales; family Musaceae; genus Musa; species Musa balbisiana. The sequence goes on from CM017198.1 coordinate 1,049,843, forward strand.
CCTAACCGCTTCTCTCCTTCCAGCCTCATCTCAACTCAACTCTCTCGCTCGCCCTTCCTGCCTCTTACAGTTACTCCTGTCTCGATCTCTCCCTGGTCTCCGACTTAACCAAGATACCAATGGATCCCTCTGCTTCCAAGACGAAGACACCAGATCTCCAGGTTTTGCGTCTCTCTCTCTCTCTTAATAATTATATATGTATGTATGCCTCAACAGTATAGGTCCTTGGTTGCCTTCTTATGGTCCTTCTTGCTAATCATTAATCTGGCAGGACGAAAGCACGAAAGTTGCCGAAAGAAAAGGAGGAGCGCATCAAAAATTGAAGTGCTTGGGCGCAGGAGTAGTACTCTGACCCTGCTTTCAAGATACTTCATGGTGACCACTTCTTGGAAGCTCGATAAAGAGAAATCATCTGAAGAAGCCACTCACCGTCGTTATTTTCACGAGGAATTTTCTGCCGTTCATGAGTGCTATTAGTTTGATGTGCATTTCGTTCATTGAGGCATTCTATGTGCATTGGCTATCTCTCTCTCTCTCTCTCTCTCTCTCTCTCTCTCTCTCTCTCTCTCTCTCTCTCTCTCTCTCTCTCTCTCTCTCTCTCTCTCTCTCTCTCTCTCTCTCTCTCTCTCTCTCTCTCTCTCTCTCTCTCTCTCTCTCTCTCTCTCTCTCTCTCTCTCTCTCTCTCTCTCTCTCTCTCTCTCTCTCTCTCTCTCTCTCTCTCTCTCTCTCTCTCTCTCTCTCTCTCTCTCTCTCTCTCTCTCTCTCTCTCTCTCTCTCTCTCTCTCTCTCTCTCTCTCTCTCTCTCTCTCTCTCTCTCTCTCTCTCTCTCTCTCTCTCTCTCTCTCTCTCTCTCTCTCTCTCTCTCTCTCTCTCTCTCTCTCTCTCTCTCTCTCTCTCTCTCTCTCTCTCTCTCTCTCTCTCTCTCTCTCTCTCTCTCTCTCTCTCTCTCTCTCTCTCTCTCTCTCTCTCTCTCTCTCTCTCTCTCTCTCTCTCTCTCTCTCTCTCTCTCTCTCTCTCTCTCTCTCTCTCTCTCTCTCTCTCTCTCTCTCTCTCTCTCTCTCTCTCTCTCTCTCTCTCTCTCTCTCTCTCTCTCTCTCTCTCTCTCTCTCTCTCTCTCTCTCTCTCTCTCTCTCTCTCTCTCTCTCTCTCTCTCTCTCTCTCTCTCTCTCTCTCTCTCTCTCTCTCTCTCTCTCTCTCTCTCTCTCTCTCTCTCTCTCTCTCTCTCTCTCTCTCTCTCTCTCTCTCTCTCTCTCTCTCTCTCTCTCTCTCTCTCTCTCTCTCTCTCTCTCTCTCTCTCTCTCTCTCTCTCTCTCTCTCTCTCTCTCTCTCTCTCTCTCTCTCTCTCTCTCTCTCTCTCTCTCTCTCTCTCTCTCTCTCTCTCTCTCTCTCTCTCTCTCTCTCTCTCTCTCTCTCTCTCTCTCTCTCTCTCTCTCTCTCTCTCTCTCTCTCTCTCTCTCTCTCTCTCTCTCTCTCTCTCTCTCTCTCTCTCTCTCTCTCTCTCTCTCTCTCTCTCTCTCTCTCTCTCTCTCTCTCTCTCTCTCTCTCTCTCTCTCTCTCTCTCTCTCTCTCTCTCTCTCTCTCTCTTTTTTATAACAGCACCGTAAAGAATGAAATGAAGATATCTGTGTTTATTATGATGCTCTCTATTTATACATGTAAGGATAGAGGATTTTCTTCAACGGAGTAACGATATTTTCTATGTAGTTAACCACGAAGACGACCTCAAATCAGACATACAGAAGCCATTTGTACATATTTATTTAGCATGGAGAAGCTATGCATAAATTTTGACAATAAATTGTTTTTTTTTTTTTTTTTTTTTTTTTTTTTTTTTTTTTTTTTTTTTTTTATAACAGCACCGTAAAGAATGAAATGAAGATATCTGTGTTTATTATGATGCTCTCTATTTATACATGTAAGGATAGAGGATTTTCTTCAACGGAGTAACGATATTTTCTATGTAGTTAACCACGAAGACGACCTCAAATCAGACATACAGAAGCCATTTGTACATATTTATTTAGCATGGAGAAGCTATGCATAAATTTTGACAATAAATTGCATAATTTTTTTTTTATGGCAGCACCGTAAAGAATGAAATGAAGATATCTGTGTTTATTATGATGCTCTCTATTTATACATGTAAGGATAGAGGATTTTCTTCAACGGAGTAACGATATTTTCTATGTAGTTAACCACGAAGACGACCTCAAATCAGACATACAGAAGCCATTTGTACATATTTATTTAGCATGGAGAAGCTATGCATAAATTTTGACAATAAATTGCATAATTTTTTTTTTATGGCAGCACCGTAAAGAATGAAATGAAGATATCTGTGTTTATTATGATGCTCTCTATTTATACATGTAAGGATAGAGGATTTTCTTCAACGGAGTAACGATATTTTCTATGTAGTTAACCACGAAGACGACCTCAAATCAGACATACAGAAGCCATTTGTACATATTTATTTAGCATGGAGAAGCTATGCATAAATTTTGACAATAAATTGTTTTTTTTTTTTATAACAGCACCGTAAAGAATGAAATGAAGATATCTGTGTTTATTATGATGCTCTCTATTTATACATGTAAGGATAGAGGATTTTCTTCAACGGAGTAACGATATTTTCTATGTAGTTAACCACGAAGACGACCTCAAATCAGACATACAGAAGCCATTTGTACATATTTATTTAGCATGGAGAAGCTATGCATAAATTTTGACAATAAATTGTTTTTTTTTTTTTTTTTTTTTTTTTTTTTTTTTTTTTTTTTTTTTTTTTTTTTTTTTTTTTTTTTATAACAGCACCGTAAAGAATGAAATGAAGATATCTGTGTTTATTATGATGCTCTCTATTTATACATGTAAGGATAGAGGATTTTCTTCAACGGAGTAACGATATTTTCTATGTAGTTAACCACGAAGACGACCTCAAATCAGACATACAGAAGCCATTTGTACATATTTATTTAGCATGGAGAAGCTATGCATAAATTTTGACAATAAATTGCATAATTTTTTTTTTATATCTGTGTGTATTTGATATGATGCTCTCTATTTATATATGTAAGGATGGAGGATTTTCTTTAATAGAGCAATGATATTTTCTCATGTAATTAGTCACGAACACAACCTCGGACCAGACATACAGAAGCCATTTGTACATATTTATTTAGCATGGAGAAGCTATGCATAAATTTTGACAATAAATTGCATAATTTTTTTTTTATGGCAGCACCGTAAAGAATGAAATAAAGAATAAGATATCTATGTTTAATATGATGCTCTCTATTTATACACGTAAAAAGGAAGAATTTTCCTCAACAGAATCTTAATATTTCCTCATTTAGTTGAGATACGTATCCTTGTCTGATGTACTTGCAGCATTCTTGTTTGATGAAGAAACTAAGCTAAGTGTTGAGGTTAATTCATACGATTCGGAGGTCCAGCTGTGGGCTTTCGTTTTGTAGTACGCAACTAAGAATAAATATACATCGACTATTTAATCAAGTGTAAACACAATTTTCTCACACACACATAGATATTTTTAATATTTTCACTTATTTATGTATCATTTAATTGTCTTTTTCTTATTCTTAAGGAATATTTAATTTTTTCCTATTCATGTGAGTTAATTATTTTTTTCTTATTCTCAAGAGTTCAAATTGAGTTTTCTCTCCTATTTAAGTATGAGAATAGTCCGATATTGTCCTCGATTTTAATTATTATATTAATTTTATAATTTACAATCTAGATATTATGTAATTTGATTTATATTGATTATATTTTTTTTGAAACTTCGTACATACTATCTGTTATCTTTAAATTGAAATAAATGAAATCTATGATCTCTTAATTATTTGAAAACATATATTTAAATTAAGATTTGGATCATGAAATTTATTCATATGATTTTATTTTTAATGAATTTTTATATTTAAAAACAATACTATTTTAGTAATATTTAGGTCATGCAAAATAGTTTTTAAATTATATTAATCATATTTCAGTTATGGAACATTTAATCTTGTATTTCAGAAATTTTACATGTTATTATGGTATTTTTTTATAATTAAAATCATTATCCTATAATTATAAAAAATATAAAAAAAATAATCAATTTGAATTCGGGTCCGAACTGAGTCAGACCAGGGTCGGATCAGGCTAACCCAGTCCGGACCAGTACTGTCTTGAGCCGAGAACTCAGTCCACAATGCGTGTGAGAAATGATTAAGCCCAATTGACCCCTAATTTAAACCGAATCAGCTCGGTTGGGATTATTTTGACTAAATCAGACTTATTTGATCAAATTAGACTCAATCAAGTATAAATTAGATTAATTTAGGAGTGATTTCGTACTAGTTCTATGATAATTTCATGTTGGTTCAGTTAGATTTTAGTCTAATTGAGTCAAGTTCAAATCAATCGAACCAATTCAATTATGGTTCAAGTCTGTGGAGAGTTGACTAGGGGTTGACTTCTTATGTTATCGATGTTGAATGGATATTTATGAGTTGTTGTAAGTTTACCTGATAGCATCGTATCCGAGACTAACGAGATGATATACGAGTTTTGTAACTTCACCTCCATCCTTCCATACTACTTTCATCTTACATGAAACTTTTAGCTTTGAAGATTGATGCACTCAAGAAATTAGTATCGTTGAATCTTAATATATCAAACATTTGATTCTAAGACAGATGAGCGATTTCAGAGATAGATTCCATATGTTGGTCCGGGATTGACATCAACGGCCCTCTTCTCCCAATAAATTTTCTAATGTTAGATTTGGCTTTAAATTGTCATTTTCGTTGCTCCTCTTAGGCTTTTATATAATTTGTCTGCATCCTCTTATCGAAAATAGATTGTCATGTGACTTGGTGATGTTTTTGACTTAGAATAATAGAGTGCGATGGTGTTCAACCTACAACAGTGTCTCTGATTCCACACTGTTAATGAACTTATATACTGTGGCTGATGAGTCAGTACGGTCTCGTCCACGGGTCGATGTCGGGAGTTTACGATCGACGGGGAGAGGCGCGAAGATTGATCATGTCCGTAGGTCAAGGGGGCTAATGCCGTCTCAGGGAAGGGCGCCTCGGGTTGAGCGACTCAGTCGCTCTTCCGACGGTGGTTGCGCTCCTGCACACAAGGCCCTCGTCGGTTGGTTCCCGACTTTTGACCCCTTAATGATTAAATTAGTTATCTGTTTCCCTTACTTTGTCATCACTTTGGCCAAGTGCCGACTAAAGATTTTTATATTACTATGCGAGGATCGATCGTACATGGGTTTGACGCAATGACCGATCCCCGAGGGGCGAGGTGGTACCTTCGTATGGTAACCGTCCCGGAACGATACTGTCTTAAGCTTTTCGAGATGAAATGTGCCGAGGGGTATCGTGAAAGTACTCCTCATGTTAACTTGAGGAGAGCGAGTTGCGACATTGATGACTGAAACCCAAAATATACGTTAAAAGGTATTCACACACCATCACAAGGTAGTCTCCATTCATGGTTTAAAAGAGGGATTCTTTGAGTGCAACAACTGCCGTCTTTTCCTTTTCTTTGATGGCCATCATTTGACAGAATGGATTAGTGGAGGATTTGCTTTTCCTGTTTGTCTTTTTTTTCTTTTAGCCATCTCCTTTGAGAAAGATGTTCTTATGTCAGGCTCAGCAGGTAAAGGGAAGAAACAGACATAAAAACAGATGTATAATTAATAGATATGTATGCACAATGAATACCCATCGATCATCATTCTAGTTTGCAGCAAAGAAACCCCAGTGGCACCAAAACATGAAACCAGGCACCTATTCGAAAGCCAAGACTACCAACCAAAAGCATTGCAGATGCATGACACACGACCAGTAGAAAACCAAACACATCAGAAGAGTATGACACCGGCATGAGAAAGAGTTCCTAGTGGGCAGGGCTGGTCTTCTCCCCCTCCTTCTCCTCGGACTTGTGGTAACCCGGCAGCTTCTCCATCAGCTTCCCCAGGATACCCTTCTTCTCCTTCCCCTCATGGCCCTCGCCCTCGTGCTCCGGGACGCACGCAACAGGGACCTCCTCCGCTGGCTTCTTGTGGCCGGGCAGTTTCTCTTTGATCTTCTCCAGGAACCCTTTCTTCTCCTCCTCCCCCTCGGGGCCGGCTTCTACCTTGAAGGTCGACTCCTCCTCCACCTTCTCCACGACCACTTCAGTGTCGTCACCGTCGGTCACCACCGCTGCCGCCACGACCTCATGCTCGACATGGACTTCCGTCAACTTCGCTTCTTTTTCGCCCTCTTTCTTCTCGCAACCGAGCTTCTCCTTGATCTTCTCCTTCAGCCCTTTCTTCTTTTTCTTCTTCTCTTTGTTCTCCCCTCCATCTTCTTCTTCGTCATCACTCGACTGTGCACACACAGTAACAATCAACAAACAAGTCAAGGATGATCGGATATACGGCGGAGAAACCATAAAAGAGGAACCGGTGAGACGAACTTACCGAGCTAGAACTGGAGCTGTGAGACCGGTGCAGCTTCTCCAACAGGCCTTCCTTCTTATCCTCCTCCTTCCCGGCTTCCTCTAAGTGGATCTTCTCCACCCCGCTAACCAAGACCTCCTCATGGCACTCCTCCGTCTTTTCCTCCTCTTTCTTCTTCCCCAGGAAGTCGAACAAACCCCGGTCTTGCACCTCCACCTCCTCACCACTCTCCACAGCCTTGTGGTGCTCCTCCGCCATGAGATCACCAAATAAAAGATCACAAACTACACCAACAGTTGAAGACTCTAGAAAAGCCTAAAGCAATCAGCGAGCAGAATGAGATGGACTCCAGGGAGAGCCGCGGGCTTATATAGAACCTTAGCCGGTTGCGTTGGGTAGAGGGCGGTGGGGTGGGGCGGGGTGGAGTGGAAGGGTCAGATGCTTGACGCGTTACCTACGCGTCGAAGGATTCGAATTAAAGAAAACCATGGGAAATTTAAAGAGTAAAGAAGTGACAACAGAGGACGGCGGAAAAGATGGGAGCGGAATGGTCGGTCCTCACAGACCTCCATTCAGAAACCGTCACGTATCGCGGGCCCTCCATTCTGTCAGCAGCCGGTGGACGTATCCGGAAGGTCGGTCGCGACACGTGGCCTGTCGACCTCGAAATATTTACGGGTCGCGTGCGATGCCTCGCGAGTAAGCTACACCGCGCCGTGTCATGGTTTCGTTGAGCGACGCGTGTTACGCTTCGATGACCCTAGAGCCAATTTCTTTCGTCGATCATCGTGGTCCGGAAGGAGCGGTGGAACGCAACTCACGTTCCCCCTACCATTCAACGAGTCGTGTGAGGGAGTGCGAGAATTTGTTATGGCTATTATCGGCGGAGGAGCCTCGAAGGGATAAAGAGTGTCGGTTGAGTGCCGGTGCTTTTTTGCTTTCTTCGTTTCGTCTTTAAGCGCGTTCAAAGAGAACTACGTATAGAGTCGAGGAGGTCATCTCATGTCGAGTAGATGTTGAGCCAATTGCTTAGTCCTAGCCTCGTAGTGCAGTGGTTGGGGGGACGAGTACTACATACATCATCACAAATATGGCGAAGGAGAAGCGGCCGGGCAAGGAGGGCTCTCCCAGGAGCTATCTCGCTGCCATTGCCGGGGGTCGCGGTGACATTGCCATCTTTTCTCGTACGCAAGTACTTCAGTCCTGTGCCAATTCACATGGTCGCACGTCCCAACTCGTACCATGCATGACAGGCTTTTGGTACCTTGTGGAATTGACTATTGCTGGTGATCTTGGCGCATTCCGGGGGGGGAGGAGGCAACAATCCTGATCTCTGATCTTGGATTAATGGATTTATATGGGCGGGATCCGAGTCCACTGTACTTCGATTTCGATCCCCCGCCTAATATGCCGAAGTGCCCACCCATGCACTTAGTCATTTGTATGTTACCTGCCCGGACGTCGTCTCCTCCTCTTGTGTTCGCCCTATTTGCGTCCAAGCATGCTTGCAAAAATAAGTCCGCAGAATTCATCTCAACCTTCCGCTTGAGCTAATAGTTTAATTTCAGCCGTACGCGCGTTCGTGGAGTGTTTTTGTTGGTATTCGCACTGTTAATCTGTTCTTTAGTCAACACGAAATCCGATTCGTGCCCGAAACCCCATCCGGACCAACACGATAACGGCGAACACCGGACGCTCATAGCACCCGCCTATAAAGCTGACACGCACACGGTGGACCCCAATCGACACGCTGGCTCGGCGATATCTGCGGAACCGACATCGCGCCCTCGTATTCGTCGCCCAGTGGAGCCCCGTAGCGGTCGCCGGCGTCTGCTGCTCACAACCCCCCCCCCCCCCCCCCGCGAGAAGCTGTCGGAGCGCGGCTCCCTCCTCTTCCTCGGTCTCTCTGATTGCGGTATGATCCGTTCGTCTGCAGAAAGATTCGATTTTTACGGGTTTCTTGTTTCTTTGACGGATTGGTTTGTTTGGGAAAACTTTCGGGTTCTTTGCAGCGAGTAAATCCTAATGTGGGTTGAATGCGGCGATGGTTCTGTCCGTTCTTGAGCGTTATGTTCCTCTTCCGTTCCAATTTGATGCGCAAGACCAGGGAGGAGGCGTACCTGCCTTTAAATCCCTTGCTCCTTTGTTCTTCTTTTGGCTCTTCAGGTTGCCATTTTAGATAAATATTGGATCTTTGTCGATAATTTGCAGAGATGAAGAATACGTTTGTGAGTCGAACGACTTGTGAAGTGATCGATGAAGAGCAACATCGAGGATTTGGCCTCATTTCCTGGTTTTGAGCGTTAGGGTGCAGTGATCATGAGAGGAGCTAGCAAGACATGCTGCATCTACACCATCCCGCGCTAGATGTTACTATAGCTGTGGTCTGGGATAGAGTTATAAGAGGTGCTAAGCATATGAGAATATGCTTATATAAAATAAGCATATTAGAACTATTACAAATTAGTATACTATTTAAAAAAATAAATATAAATAAAAATATATCAACAATCATATTTATTGAGTAAAACATTCAAAAAAATCATAAAATTGATATTTAATACTCATAAAATATATTTAAATATTACTAATTTTATTTATAAAATAATATATTAATTTATTATAAAATTTATATATCTACTAAATAATAATAATTCTCATGCGATAGATAAATCATGCACCACTCATATGTAATGCATGGACATCCATAGGTGCACTATTCAAAACACATGTAATAACTATCGATAGCATATTAAGTAGTGTCTTATGAGAATACATTCTTCTCAATAATTGATGAATAAATCATTTAATCGTCATAACTAATAGTTTATTAATCTTCCAAGAGAATTATCTTATTGGCTTGTCTATCTTTGATAGGGAAAAGAAATCATCCACTATCATGTCATGATCATTTATTTATTCAAAAAATATATAATAAAATATCATGGAGGCGTATAATTTACTATGCTATATCCATTGATGGTTATGTTAGACTATAACATTCCACAAGATCTACTTTTAATATGAACCACTTAGTATAAGCATATATATCATATGGTAATAATTAAATTAACTTAATCTCAAAAATAATAAAAAAAATATTACCCATTTTCAAATCATAACTTTAAATAATTTTTTTAAGCCTTTCAAATTATAAAGACATTAGATATCAATCTTTCAACAAAATATCCTAGACTAGTTTGATTTGAATTTTTTTATGGATTTCAATTAGGTCAATTAAGCTTGAACGGTTAAATAGATTTGGTACCCTAAACCAACCAAGTTAGTCTGGTTCAATCAATTGATGGACTCAAATCAATAATGGGAAGAGTGATTTGAGCTAGGGTACATGGTGCTAAACTAGACTAGGTTGACCCACCCATGCCTTGGATTAGTTACATTCATCATGTGTCGACTAAGCCTAATGTTAAGTAGGCTTAGACTCATAAATTGACTAGACTAGGTTGACTAGTTTGCATTTGCCCTCATAAATTGGGTTGAGATCTTGTTAGATTGTTACTCATAAAATGGGCCACACTTGAATCAGGCATTGTTTGACTTGTGGGCAAGGTCATAATAGGTTAATGGGTTGGGTTAAGCCTAGCCATACGAGATGTGTCGATCTAGTCTAATGGATTAATTTAACTTAGGCCAGACCTAAGTTGACCCTCTTTATTAAATTATATTTTAATATTTTCATAAAATATTTTTAAATATTATAAAATAATAATTAAATATCAAAATATCAAAATAAATATTTTATTAAAACTTATAATAATAAAACATTAATTTATTCAGATAGATTCCTAAATATTTTTTATGAATTAAATAATTAATAAATTCATGGTCACAAATTTAAAACTAATTAAGTATTAAAAAGTCACACATAAATTCTTGAAATAGAGATATGTCTAATTAAATGAAATAAAACTATAATTTTAATCTAAAATAATAATTTTAATAATTAAATCACATCTTAAAAGTAAAATCCATCAACTTATAATTTATGCTTAAAATACTAATATAAATCATGCATCATCATCATGAAAAATAAACATTAAATTCAACTATCATTATTCACTAGTCCTAAAATTTAAAATTAAAATATTATTATGCATCATAAAAATATAATAGTTCTAATCTAAATGATTTCCAGAACTTTGAAATAAAAGATAGATAGAAGATTTACCTCTCCTCCATCCATTAGGTGAGGAATAGGGGAGAGGGAGCTCCCTTTAGGAGAAGATAAACACACACCAAAAGGTAAGAATAATTTATTTTTATTTTCACACATAAAAATATAATTTAAAACATTTATTTCCTAAAATTCACATCATTGATTAAAAACTAATAAATATTTTTTTGATTTATTTAATTATTTAATTAATAGCTAAATTTCTAACTTGTTCATATGATGAAGGAAACTAATTTTGTTTAATTCATTAATCATATAACACAAAATAAGAAAATAAATTATTTAAATAAAGTAATACATTAATTATGGTAAGGGAAATAAATTGTTTGGTGATTACAATAATAGCTGTATTTTTCTTTTTTTATATTAAATTTTTCTATAGAAGAGTCTACTACTTTGGAAGTAAGATTTGGCTTAGAAGAGTCTCATCCTACTGGTTTCTAAGACATGTTGGATCCTACCTGTCGATATGATGGATGTCTTCTTCGATTGATCATGATAGAAGATAAGATTTCTCTTAATAGAATAGAAAATTTTTCTCAACAGAATAGAAAGATTTCTTCGTATAGTTCGTATAGTTGAAAAAATCTTATCTTCTATCAAATTAGCAGGCACCCGGTAGAGCTGAAGGCCCTGTTGCTAACTTACCCCGATTTGCTTTATTACGGTGATGATTCTACTTTACATTGAAACTTGTATAGCTTTCATGTACTTCATTCAACTACATTCCTCTTAATCTGATTGTTGTCAATGTACATGGATTACGAGCAGCTTTGTCTGATATCTCCTACTTCTGTGATACCAATAGGTAGGTGGGTTATGATACAAGAGAATCCACAGGGTGGCGTTTGCTTCGACCGTCCCAAAGAACCCATCGGGGAATATACTCAGAGAAGGGCCTCATCGAGCTCGCCACCTCCAAGCTCTAATGATGCATTCAGAAGCCTGCATATCTTTAAATTTCCCAAATGTGAAGATGTTTCTACTTTGTGATGTTTAATGGGCATCACATTAACCTCGTTCCAAGTGTTCATCTTCTTTTATTGTTCTTTATCGAGTGAAGAGATGTTTAGGAATTTGTTCTGGTGTCATCAATAGACCTTAAATACATCCGGCTGGCATGAATGCTACTTCGATATCACTGTTGTGTTAGGCTTTCTTCTGATGACACCAACAGCGAAGAGCCACTCGGTACATTGCAGAAGCAATTAACACTGCCAAACGTAACTCTGTTGACTCCTTGGTTGAGTTTAGCAAACTCGCTGCTCAAATAAGGTAGTCATGTCACATCCATGGACCAATATGTCACAACTGACTCATTAGCCTATGATATTAAATCAAGCCAGAACGGATGCTACATCCAACTAGAGTTAATCATTCTTGACGAGATCACTCCCATCCTACTTGTTCATCACTAAACATTATCGGTGTGATGTCCATCAATGGTGAGTCCATCTAGTCTATCTTTGAAATATGATTGATAATCTCGTCGGTGAGATGTGGTTGGATCCAAACGTAAACCAAATAACTTGGAACCATCCATTATCATCATGTCTACTCGATCCGTTCCAGTGTGATAATTGATGCATTCATTTGATAAACCCGAATCACCATCCAAAATGCTCAAAATCATTGTTTGTCAACAGGAGGATTGCAGAACAAAAGTGGGAGTCGAGGACTTGCGTGTGGGACTGCTTCTGAGCAGTAAATGAGATCCATGGCTTCTGTTGCGTCCGTGAGAAGAGGGGACACTGCCGACACATGCCGACACCGAAACTTAGCCTTATTGCTGAACCCACTTGACTACTTTAGAACAGACTTGCTGAAGAACTATTCTTATCACAGACGCCATTGCTTTGCATTGCATTGCATTGCTGCCTCTTCTACGTTTCCTGCACAAGCATACAAATCAGAAACAATATTGCTTCTTATCATAATACGGTATAGACTTGGAAACCAGATTCGTCCCGCCGACCTTCGTACTCCGAAATAATTCTTGACAAGTCCTTCCAATGTAATCTTCCTTCATGGAAGGATGAGTCGTTTAACGTGGATCGTGAACAACTTATAAACTAGTCCAAGGAAAAATGCTGAGATCAAGACTCTGTTCAAGGGTTGGTGAGGCGATTGCAGAGACGACATGGACGGCTCTGCTTGTCTCAGAGCAAGAAAGGCAACACGGTAGGCAGGTAGAAGAAGCGAATGCAGTACGATTCGACGGATACTTCGGTGAGGTGCACATGGTGGGAAGCTTGTGAGCAGCAACAACACAGCCGCATGGCTTCTCCAATTCGCACATCCCTTGTTCTTATCACCTCGACTCATTGCCCACCTCATCCGGCCTGCGTTCCGCTGCCCTTATCCCCCGAAACCTGCAGCCGACCATGCTATTACCCTGTGCCAACTCAAGCTCAATTCTGTGGAGTTGGGTGCCTTGGCCATTTACTTTTGTAGCCTACCTGTTGGCCTCCACTTGTTTCTTTTCCCCCACCTTTTGGTGCCCTCCTTGCTGTTATTCTAATGTATTGTCATTGTACAGAGGACCCTTTTTGACCCACTGCCCAGTGGCCACTACAGAAGGAAGAAGCATCACCTCTATATATCAGCCGGAAGTGGCTTCCGGTTTCCACCCACTTACATCCTCTCTCTCTCTCTCTATCATCCCAATCCACACATGGGTGGTGGCAGTAGTGACGCTTTCTTCACATTCCTTGTCTTCCTCGCGACGTCTTCAGCTGCGGCTTGTGATAGGTGTGTGCATCAGTCCAAGGCGGCCTATTTCTCCTCCTCTTCTGCTCTCTCTGGTATGTATGCGCTGGCACCATTGATGTGCTACTGCTTCGGAAACAGAAGCGTGGCTTAAATTCGATTGGTTTTGGCTGTGATCTCCTGCAGCTGGAGCTTGTGGATATGGCTCCATGGCTCTGGGCTTCGATGGAGGCTATGTCGCAGCTGGGAGCTCCGCCATTCACAGAGGGGGTGTTGGGTGTGGAGCATGCTTCCAGGTCAGAGATGAAGATCATCTAAACATTGATGTGGATCCAATTACTTCGGTTTTGGAGGTAATCATGTGTGACTAAGCTTTCTTTTCTTCACCACACAGATCAGATGCAAGAACACATCACTCTGCAGCAGCGGCGGAGTGAAGGTGATCCTGACAGACCTCAACAAGAGCAACACCACCGATTTCGTGCTCAGCGGCCCTGCTTTCACGGCCATGGCACGAAATGGCAAGGGCCAAGAGCTCAAGAAACTTGGCATCTTGGATGTGGAGTACAAGAGGTAAAAGGATCCTTCCCTCCTCATCTGCATTGACAGCTGCCTAAAACTCTGTAGACCCCAATCCCGGGAAAGTTTGGTCCATCCTACTTCCTCTCTCGATCTCAACATGGAATTTGCACCCAAATGAGTCATCTCAGCTCTGTACTGTGCGATGCATGTGCTTACTTCTCCATGTTTAAGCAGGATTCCCTGTGAGTACAAGAACCGCAACCTATTAATCAGGGTGGAAGAGAACAGCAAAAGTCCCAACTATTTGGCCATCAAGTTCCTGTACCAGGGCGGTCAGACTGACATAGTGGCAGTGGATGTCGCTCAGGTAATGCTGGTTTCCGACACCATTAGACTGCGTGTGGTGGTGGTGGTGGTAGTGGTGGTGACGATGCTCTGTCTTTGAACCGGCGCAGGTCGGGTCAGCGAACTGGCGGTTCATGAGCCGGGACTACGGTCCGGTCTGGAGCACGAGCCGGGCGCCGGCCGGACCGCTGCAGCTCCGGGTTGTGGTGACGGGCGGCTACGACGGCAAGTGGGTGTGGGCGCCGAAGCCGGTCCTCCCGGCCGAGTGGAGAACCGGGTCGATCTACGACACGGGTATTCAGATCACCGACGTCGCCCAGGAAGGCTGCTTCCCTTGTGATCCACAAGACTGGAACTGATACTAGAATCCCGTCCCTTTCTTCTTCTTCTTCTTCTTCTTCTTCATCATCATCTTCTTCTTGATTCAGGGAGACTAACCTAAAGGAGATTGCAATGCTTGTTTCCTTATACACGTTCATGTGTTTTTTGCGAAGATAAAAACAAGTTGCCAAGATTTGACGCAGGAAAATCCGGTTAGAAAATGACTCTGCTGTCTTGTCTGCTGATCTCATAAATTATACATATAGCCTTGTGTTCTTACTTCAAACTCTGCTACTGTGTACATGTGAAGACCTACAAGTAGGTTAGCTAAATAGCCTTGGAAGTTTCTTGGACTCGCATGGTCGTCGTCCATACAAGTCTCTTGTGGCGGGTGTTCTTGTAGTTAACCTAATTACCATTGCATGTGATGGAGGAAGACAAAAGGGTGTAAGTCACACAAAGTCATGCATACTCGTGGCCACTCACCTACCATTTCTTTCTTGTTTGCTTGGATGGTCATCTCTCAACAGCTAATGATACAAATGATGGAATCTTGAGCTCGGATTTCACCAAGATTCTGGAACTTGATGGTGGAGAGAAGTAGAGTCGATTCTTGGAGAACTCAGTTTGCATCTGGATCGCAATATTACAAGTGGATTTAGAGAGGGAAAAGAACAATGCAGGGGAAAAGATGGAAGGGGACCATGAATGCCTTATCCAAGTTGATGTGAAGAAGCTAAACATTAGGGATATGTATATGGATCATTAGGGACCAATCATAATAGAGGAGTGACCAACTTTGGTCCTTATCTTCCTTTGATAGAGATTTGTGAACAGCTGAGAGGATAGCTGCTTAAGAGATTTGTGGCTACATCGAGCCCAACCATGAACAGCTTATCCTCTTAATGGAAACCAATCATTCTAAGTTATCCCTGCACTCCCTTCTATCCGAAGCATCAAGCCGACACAACACGGAAGAATGATCTCCTTGGCTCACCAAGAGAGCGACATGGGTGTCACAAGTTTTGAGTTGGGGCTTTCAAGAATTCTGGCGCTGGTGTACTTGGCAGTTCAGAAACCTTCCTTTGACAGTGCCACTTGCCAAGTCTACCTGCTGATCTCCATCTAACCTATGCGACCTTGATTCATCTTTTTCTCTCTCCTCTCGCCTTTTCCTTTCACTACTCTTTATCTTCAATTGTGGTTGGGTTTCTGACCTTCTCTTCTTGCTCCCTTCAAACAAAAAACAAGCTGTCAGGAGTGAGTTAATCTTGGATCAGAAACTTCAGCTGAAACATTCAATGTCATATAGTAAATTGCATATCACATGCTCATTTATAGTTTCTGCCAACTTAGCTTAATGGGTTCATTGACTCCAAATAAAAACTCTTCTGAGTTGCAGCATCAGACTTGGATTCATTGTTTAATGCATGCAACACACGCAGCGCAAGTGTGCCAGTAGAAACAGGTCTCCTTCAGATGGTGGTGGTGGCTGGTGACCACAGCTCGTTCCTCCCTCTTCGCTTTGCCACATTGCTTGCAGCAGTTTCCTTTAGACTGGTTTTTGTTTTTTTGGACCAAACTCACAGCATCACATGGTGAACAAAAACAAAAAACAAACAAACCAACAAAAGGGTAGAGTCTTCTTGCTTGACACCTCTTTTGGGCAACAACTATGCATCAGCAAGCAACATTCAGCCCATTGTCAAGAATTGGCAGCTCAAATGCATCAAGATAATTTGGTGGCACCAGTTAAGTACACCTAACAATTTTGACATTTATATACTTGGAAATTGATTTGACATAACTATACTACAATTATTTGAAATGCAATAGGTTGATTGGCATAATTATTTCGAGTTCAAGTTTGAGCATAATTGTAGATTGAAGTATGTATCTATAGTATATAAATGTTGTCCCAAGAATGTACATGTGCATATTCACTTTAAAATTGTATCTTTGCATATGTACATTTAGGTATAAGCCTTGTAAAAATTGTTTAATTCATTTCATTTAAAGATATGGTACAATTGGTGTTAACATAGCTTCTAAATGACACAATTAGTTAATGTCAAAAAAATTGATATAAAGACCTTTGGATCTGATTTTGCATGTATAAAAATATATTTAAAAGTGTTAAGCTTAGAAAGATTAATGCATGTAATATTAAAAAAAATAAGAAAAAAAAATGTGCATGCAAGATGGATCAGTTGCAGCCAATCGTCGAGTAGTAGCCAAATGAGAAAGAAAGCACACAAGAAATGCATGTTATTTATCATTTAGGCATAATTAACTTCAGTGCTATAAAATAAAAATAAAAAAAATATATGCTTTCAGGAATCTCTTCAAAGCTTGCTATACTTGTGTGATAACATTAGTCCAAACTGAGGGAAATACTATGCATCCTTGTGAGGGAAATAAACATAGAAAAAGAAAATAGCTGAGCATGATAATTTAGTGCAATATGCAGTCCATTTAATATGGTAAGTAAATTTTGCTTGTGCTCATGTGTTGATCGGATATATTTGCGGTTCCATATGTAAAATTGCTCGTGAACAACAATATATATATGAATTAATCCAACCATCAAAAAGGAAATTAATTGGTGCATGATGGACTTGGGGCTTGTTGAGCTTGAGATCATGGGCTGCTGTTCCATTCGTCCTCCTTGTTCTTGAGATCATTTATGCTACTATTCTTGAGTTCATCTTTATTTTCATGAACATTTATGATAGTTACCATGAGGATTTGGACGACCATCGACAAAGAGAGAGAGAGAGAGAGAGAGAGAGAGAGAGAGAGAGAGAGAATAAAAGAACAGGAGGATAAACCAGCAAAATCCAAGATGACTGGGATGTAAGGATATGCTAGAAAGAAACGATGGGATGGGATTGAAGAGGGAGAGAGAACAGCTCAAGCTCATTCCAGGATGTCTCCAGGGCAATATATATATGTTGGAGTGCCCTTCCTCTATCTCCAGCTGCTGACAACCCAAGGCAGGCAATGGCGAGCAGACGTGCAACCTGTGCAGCTACCAGCCATGAAAACCCATCCTTCCCTTCGTCCCCACGTTGCATGGTTGTGCTGTCACGTGGTCTCCCTTCCGTGTTGGTTGGAACTGCCATTGCAGCGTGCGTGTCTCTGCGAGAGAGAGAGAGAGACCAAATAATGCGTTTCCAATCTTTAAACTCTTCATGATTTCCTTATTGCTTTTATTTCTCCAAATAATTTCTAATTAAATATCCAATAAGCTATGAGCCAAAAGCATGAAATAAACATAAAAATAATGGTAGAATATATATATATATATATATATATATATCATTGAGTTAACAGAATTACGCTCAACGAGTAAAGTTTTAAATATACTGTATATTAAAACAATTTATCATTATAATTAACAAAATTGAAAAAAGGAGAGGCACAATGATTAAAGAAAAGCAACTCAACACTTAGTGCTATTCATTATTGGTCGTTCCAATAATGTTTCTTCTATAATGTCTAGTGTTTCCTCGAGTCATGGCTTCCGAGATCGACAGCGCTTTGGGACCCACATTTGGACCAACTGACGTCTGCCAACTAATTGTGCATTGCATGTGCTGATATCTGCAGAATAAAGCAAATCTTTGGATACCGACATGCTGATTTGGAAGTTGACCCGAAGGCGTCTACTGCGTCAGCGTGTCTCCGCGGCCGGCCGGGAGATGCAATGGAGCGATCCCAAGGGTAAGCAACCACGAGAAAGAGCTGCTTGCCGAGCCCAAAGAAGAGGACACCCTTAAGCATCCATGCATTCCTTCGCCTGCTTCTCTAACCTTCCACCTCCTCAATCTGCTACTGCGTCACTTCCTTCATAAAAGGAGGAGGAGGAGGAGGAGGAGGAGGAGGAGAAAAGATGGTCGTCGGGAGAAGGTTCCGCCGGTCAGAATCCTTCCCGGCTCTCAAGTCCGCCGCTAAAAGCGCTTTCCGCGCCCGATGCATCAGTCTCCCCTCCCGCTCCCACCCCTTCGCCGCCCACCTCGCCGACGACCTCCACTCTCTCCGCTCTTGGCCCCTCTCACCCTCCTCCTCCGATGCGGTCCACTGGATCTGTAATGGCCTTGCCCGCCTCCACCTCCTGCTCGCCAGCCTCTCGGACGTCCTCCAGCTTCCCCAGGCGCAAGAACCCCTCCGGCGAGGCCGCCGCCGCTCCCCCGCCCTTGCCGACCGCCTCCTCGATGACTTCCTTCGCCTCGCCGACGCGCATGGATCCTTCCGCTCCGCCACCCTCGCCCTCAAGCAAGACCTTGCAGCCGCACAGGTCGCAGTCCGCCGTCGCGACGAGCGGCGCCTCGCGTGCTGTCTCCGCGCCCAGCGCCGCTCTCGGAAGGAGCTGGCAGAGCTCGCGGCGGCCGCTCGAGAAGTCAAGAAGAGGCCGCAGCCCGGTTCCGCCACCTGGGCGGCAGCCGACGCAGAGGAGGCGGAGGTGGCGAGGGTCATAAGGGAGGTGGTCGTCGTGGCCGCGGAGGCGTCGGCGGCGGTGTTCCTCGGCGTCGCCGAGATGGCCGCGGCGGCATCGTCAGCGGCTGCGGCGATGGCCGCGTCTCGGTTCGCATGGGCCAACGCGGTTCTCAGGTGGAGGACGAGAGCGACGTCGAAGCCGCCGAACAAGAAAGCGTCGCCTGAGGAGAAGAAAGAGGAGGTGGCAGCAGGGGAAGAGGAGAAGTGGAGGAGAACGACGCTGGAGAGGCTTGGGAAAGCGGAGGAAGGCGTCCCGTCTTTGGAGAGCGCCGGCGAGCTGGTCTTCAAGTCGCTGGTCAACGTCAGGGTCACCCTCCTCAACGTTTTGACTCCCGCCCTATGAGGCGTTTCTTTTCGGAGAAACATAAGCAGCAAAAAAAAAAAGGGAACGTAAAACAATAATATCCTTGTAAAAGAAATATATGAAATGATAAAAAAAAAGGTCTTATTTTTAGTTTTATGTATTGAACCAGCAAAAATGTCACATTGATTGGTATGTTAGAATCGGAAGATAACGATAACGATGATGGTGATAATGATGATGATGATGTTTGAAGGGTTAATGCCTCGTAAAATTGAACGTAAAGTTTCCTCTAATCTAAATCGATCACTGGAGGAGGAGGAGGAGGAGGAGGAAGACGAAGAGAACAACTAACTTTCGTTTGATCCAAACTAGATCTAATTATGGCTTGTTTGTATAGAGATGACAATGAATTAGATTTTTTTTAATATATTTATATCTAATGGAACCCTTAAATTGATGAGGATACAATAAATTATTTATAAGAGTTTGATTATTTGTATTAGTATTAGTATGAGTTGAAGCATGGTTTATGCTTAATAAGTTAGCAAGAATTAATTATTTCATTGGACCAAAATAAAGAAATTTTCTTGGTAGTCTACTGTACATTATTTTCTCTATCTATGAGTAGTTAGTTAATGTTGATGGAAAATATAAAATTCTTTCTTTCCTTTGTACACCTCACCTCCCACAGGGGATTTAGTTATGTGCAAACAACTACTCTCATCGTTATACCATAAACGGGTGATGACCACTTTGTGGTTGGACAAAAAGAAGCTGCAAAAAAACTAATGTATAATTATATCATCAACTCAATCAACCAGGGACATAATCACGAGACAATAAAAAATAAATCATACTAGAAGAATGATATAGGAGATCTGATCCATCGATTACTATTTGTTGCATGATGGCACGAAGCTCCTGTCACATTAGGCATAACTATCTCATATCCAACCTAAGTAAATCCCTCATTTGTCCTTAATCATGCATCAAGTATACATAAATATATATATGACAATATAAATGCGATATGTAAACATATTATTTGTTTATTCTATATTAAACTCATATATACGAAAATACATTCATAGATAAATTATTGTATGTCAGTAATGCATGAAGAGTATATGGATGCATGCGTAGTATCCAACATATGAGATAGAATTCAACGATGGCTTCATATCGTGATGTGTATGTAGCTCTTTTCACGTGTAATTTTTTTTCCAAGATTACTTACCATATTAATCAATAATTTATTTTTGATTCAATTTCATAAATAAACTTTTTAGATGATCAATAAGGATAATTCAAGAATACTTTTGGTAATCAAGATCTTAATTTTTATATAATGTCCTAAGATATTCCACATGTGAGTATCAACAACAGGTTGATTGGATTCAACATACATAACTTGATGATGATATAATTCTAAGTAATAGATCATCTATAAATTAGATCATATATTTACTTCCATTTAATATCCTAAATTAACATAATTGGCTATCAATTAATTAATTGCTAGATCTAATTCGATTACATTAGAATGTTCTTAAAATTATTACATATATCTTGAAATTTTTGAAGATTTAAAATTTTTTATTTTATTTTGAAGTCTTTTGGGGTCTATAAATACTCTGTTAAGGCTAGCTTGATAGAACATCAAATTCTAAATTTGTGAAGGGTTATAGCTCTTTATTTGAGTATTGTTTGAGTCTCTTCCACCTTCTTAAGTTTAGAAAACTTAGAGCTTATTCTAAATTATAAGATGTGAGAGATCTTGTAAAATAGTCAGTGTAAAGGTTCTCTCATGATCTTGCTAAAAAGAGAATAGTTGTAATAAGGGTAGTTGATTTTCGTCCATTGAAAAGAAGATCGGTAGTGAAAGCTGATAACCTCAAACGAATAAGAATCGAGAGTGAACGTAAGTCGGGAAGATCGGACCACTATAAATTATATTCTTCTCTTACTTTTAATTTATTGTTACTTACTTATTTACTTTACTCATAATATTTACTCGTATTTTTGGTTAATCATATTTTTGATTTGAATTTATCGATTAAACTTTAAAATCATATAAAAAATTTATATAGCTTTAATTTATCCCCTCCTCTTAGTGTTATTATGATCCTAACAAAGAGGGTCATGATATATTTATAGGATGAATGTGACAGTGAAATATAACTATAATCTATTTAAGAGCCCAAATCTAATTAACTTAGCTCAATTTACAATCTTAATCTAATTAGGATTTCCATTAAATTTTTTTATCATTTTTAATCAAAATATATTCCAAACCTAATTAGGAGGAATAACATATTTAAGTCAAATTATCAAAATACCCTTTTATTAATTTTATCCTAAATTTAATTATGAAATTTCTAAACTAATCATAGGTAAAAATTCGAGTATAACAGCTTTGACACCCCAATATTCTCCAAATAATTTGCTTTGATAGATAGAAAGATAAATTATAGTTCTTTTGCATGGCCTCAACCAACCATATTCTTAACAGATACCGTTTTCAGTTATACAACCAATCTTGGTTGGTTTATTTTTTGTTATAGTAACATTTGAAATATAATGACCATATTTCTTGCAATACAACATTAAAGCTCTCTACTATTATTTTGTTCTCTTCTATCTCCTCTTTTATATTTATCTTTTTTAATTAGAAATATTATCATTTGAGGTGAAGCCTCCCACTTTTTCTTTTCATCGAACCATATCATCTAAATATCTTGATTTTTGGAAACCATACATAGCTTATTAAACTTTATCTGCAATGATGGAAGAATTATGAATATCTTCTACTTTCTCATCATTTCTTCTTTGTTGATTCATACTTTGAATGAAGAGCACATTCTTTGATCTTTCTTACAAGAATCCTTGAGAACTTCTCTTCGATATATATTTATTTAGGTGCTATATGTTGAAGCTCTTCATGGGCTTCATTTACCACCCCACAGTATCTTGAGATCCATATGATGCTTTCATTTGAATTCTCCACATTATGTGATTCTCATTGTTGAGACAAAAAAACGTAGAAGCCAACAGTGGTCATTCGAGCTTTTAACTTTGAGGTTAATTTGACTAAAGAAAGTGTGGGGGAATACAATTATATTATTCTCTTTACTATTATAATTTCTTCATATTGCAGTATCTGAAACATCGATCTACTTGCAGAATTAGATATTATAGCTGTCATATTTAGGGGTCAAGTATCTATTAAGGATTCATGCACCTTCTTTTAATGATGATCTCATTCCATATAATCTTCTATTGCACCTTTTCACGATGCCTTTTTCTTATTATTTATTCTCACAACGGTCTCATGCATGGGTTCGTCTGCCCAACCCACCATTCCTATACCTCCGAAATCTCTACTTTCCCTCTCTTTCTATATGTTCCTAATCTCCCCATCTCTCTCTCTCTCTCTCTTATCATACAAATCATATAGAAATAAATATTCTATGTGTGTTTCCTCGTCGTTCGCAAACTAACTGTCGTGTGTTGGTGGAAGAAGACGGACTTGTGTTGGTAGTAATGGTATCCGTGGAAGAGTCCAAGTGATAGAGAGTATATGGGTTGCTCGGAGTCGAAGGTGGAGAAGCAGGAGGCCGTGGCGCTATGCCGCGCCCGGACTGACCTCCTGGAGGCCGCAATTCACCACCGAGCCGCCCTCGCCGACGCCCACGCCGCCTACTCTGATTCCCTCCTATCCGTCTCCGCCGCCCTCCACCGCGTCCTCGTTCTCCTCCTCCCCCCTTCCGACTCCTCCTCCCCCTCCTCCCTTGTTCTCCCACTCCCTGTCTGCCGCCGCAAGCCCGAGCCTTGCCCCCCGCCTTCGCTGGTGTCCTCCGGCCGCCACTCGCAGCAGGACTCCCGCGTCAGTTTCCTTCCGGCCGACTCCTGCTACAATGGCGACGACGGTACCCCGTTCTACTCCTGCGGCTCTTCTCCTGTCGACCACCGCAAAACGGTTCCCAGCGAACGCGGCTTCGGCAGCATCCACTACGCCCGCAGCCGACCTCCCCCGCCCTCCGTCGTCTTTGAGCTGCCACCGCAGAGCTACCAGACCGTCCAAGTTGGCTCCTTTGAGCCTTACGCCGATTTCCCTGGATATTACGGCTCTCTGGGTGGATTCTTCGGCCCGCCGGCGATGCCGCAGCCTAGGACGATGGCGTCATCGGCATTAGGCAAGTCTTACTCCCCGAGGGCAACGCCGCCGAGAACCTCCGCCTGGGACTTGTTGAACCTTTTCGAGACCGACAATAACTCCTATTATCGTCATACCCCTAGCCCGAGCTACCAAAAGTTGAGGGATGAGGAAGGGATCCCCGACCTCGAAGAGGAAGGTCAGCAGGTAAGAAAGGAGGCGTACAGAGAGTACGTCGAGGAAGGCTCAAAGAATGACCATTCAAGGCCACCGGCTTCCGAGGTTGCCGATAAGAATGTGGTGGCTGATGAGGTTCAGAAACGACAGGACGAACAGCGAAACGTGGCAGCTCCGAAGAAGTTTCTGAGAGATTCGGCGGTTGCTCGTGCAATTAAGACCCAGTTTGAAAGGGCATCCCAGTGCGCCAGAGAGCTTTCCGAATTGCTAGAGATAAGGGATCACCATTACCACCCTGCACATTCTCTGTTCGAAGGTAAAACTAAAAAGATCATCTTGTTTAACACCGCAGTGAAATAAATCTATGCTAATTTTATATTCTTATGAAAATATCGGTTTCGTGGAGGATGTGATTGATGACTGACTAAATCCAGTTCTGAATTTTTTCCAACTTTACAGATGATAAGGCAATGGGTTATAGAAGTCTTGCTTCCACCTTACGGACTCTGTACAATTGGGAGAGGAAGCTATACCATGAAGTGAGGGTATGCTTCTGCATCTTTCGAAGTGCATTTTACTTGTTCCTTCTCTTGCTTTCAGTTCTGATTTTGATGGCGAATTCTTTGAAACTGGGTTGATTTAAAATGATGGTTGTACTTGGTGATCCTAATAATGCTCCAATCTTTTAAAAGAACGGGAAGATCCTTTTTCCTTGTGCTTGTGCAACTATGTGGTAATCCCACCCCTTATTGTCGGTGATTCTCTGGTGGAATCAAGAACAAATGAGGTGTCAATAGAGAATTAACTTAAAGATAATAGCGTCATAGGCAATTTGCAGCATCTGAACCTTTGCAAATATTAGATTTTATAAGGCCTGGAAAAGGGTGTTTCCTTTTCTAAGCATGGATATGTTCTTTATTTTTGGTCTGTACCTTATGAACAATGGAATTTACTGTTGATGTAGGCATAGATCCTGGATATGACAAACTTTTAGAATTGAGAAAGAGACATACATCCAAGTACAGAAATTTCGATTATAAAGTTTCGATCGATAAATCCATATAAAAAACACGATTAACCAAAAATACAAATAATAAATCAAAAGTAAGAGAAGGAATACAAATCAATTTATATTGGTTTGGTCTTTCCGATCGATGTCCACTTTTGATTTCTCTTCCCTTGAGGTCAGCTATTGCTGTCGATCTTCTTTCTAATGAATAAAGATTAATTGTCTTTGTTACAATTTTTCTTCTAATAGGCTTAGGAGATAACTTTTACAATCACTCTTTTATAAGATCTTTATCTCCTATAACGTAGAATCACTTTTAAACTGAAGAAGGAAGTGACTTACTCAAAGAGAGAGTTTATAATATTTTTGTTCACATGAATAGGTGCACCATCAACCAAGCTCGAGTAGGATATTTATAAACTCCAAAAAGCTTCAAGAATAAAGTCAAAAATTTAAATCCCTAAAATTTTAAGGTACTAGTTTATATAAACTGCAAAGGGCCAGTCGCAAAACACTGGTTTATATATGCTATTATCGATTCCCGAAGATGTTTGGGAGGATTTATCTATGGATTTTGTATTTGGATTACCAAGAACTCAAAGGGGATTTGATTCTATATTTGTGATTATGGATCGGTTCTCTAACGTGACTCATTTCATACCATATCAAAATATTTCAGATGTGGTACATATTGTCAGCCTATTCTTTTAAGAAGTCATACACTTACATGGGATACCAAAATCAATTATTTCTGATGGAGATTCTAAATTTCTCTCATTTTTGGTTGATCTTGGTTGACAAGCATAAGAGAGAGAAAGTGTTCAAGGAAGGAGATATAATTATGGTATACTTGCGAAAAGAGAGATTTTTTATAGTCACTTAAAAAAATTGAAGTCGAAGAAGTATAATCCCTCGAGATCTTAAAGAAACTCAATAACAATGCATGTATGATTAATTTACTAGATGATTGGGGGATCTCAAAGACCTTTAATGTTGCATACTTGTATGACTATTTTTCAAATGAAAATCCATTGTATTTAGACATAAATTCGAGGGGCGAGTTTTTCTCAAGTGGAGGGGATTAATGTGGAACAATCAGAAGAAGACTATTTTCAAAGAGTTTAAGTTGTCCACTTGTCATTTTTATGTTTCTTTTATCCCACATTGCTAGTTAACTAGTTTTTAAATCCTAAAAGTAATATAAGTAAATGTCTCCTCTAAGCCTATGAAATCATCGAGAAACAATATCTTCAAGTATCGGAAAGGTCCTCTTCGCTATAAGGAGTTGATTTCTCTCGTCCTCCCTTGTAAGGTCAGTTTGCTAGAATTTTTTCTAATAGTATTTTCTTGATTTTGTTTCCCCTCTATGTCGCTCCATATATGAAGGTTTTAATATTTTTGATGAGTTATTAGCATATGACTTCAATGGCTAATGTGTACATGCAAGTTATTTACTGTATGACAGTAATTTGAAATGTTAGATAATGTGTTGAAGTATCTTATTTAATTTTTTCCTTATCTTCTCATCTTCTTATCTATCGGATGACTTAAAAATGTTCTAAAACAAGTTCCCAATGTCGTAGTTGACAAACTAATTTGGATGCCTTTTTCATGGTATCTTACATTATATGCCATGATGCCTATATTTGACTAATAAAGCTTCTGGTGTTGTATCTGGCACTTGGTTTTTTACAGAAGTTCCAAAATCTTATAGGAACACTGGTCAGCATACAAGCTGTCAAGCTATCAGTCAATATTCTGCTAAGTTTTCTATTATAACTTAAGTTCCAGTCATTCATTCTGATAAATATTTTTTGCTTTAATTGATGGTATGTCAACATTTTGCATGTAACAGTAATTCATCCTCTTTCTTTGGTTGGTCAAGTGAATATTCTCTTGTCATTTTCTTTATTGCTACCAGTCATGTTGTGTTGTCTTGGTGTTATCTCTGTTCTGAAAATTTCTCCTAATATTTCTGCATCTGGTCTTTCAGTTGATAGAACTTTGTATGCTAATTTAAGTTTGTCATTGAGTTGTCACTGAGACTTTCCTATCTTGTGTTTCAGGCTGAGGAAAAAATGCGCCTACAACTTAATAAGAGCCATAAGGAGTTGACAAACCTTGTCAAAAGTGGTGGCAACCCTCACAAGATTGATTCCACTGAAAAATTAATTATTAATTATTCTACAAAAATAGGAATAGCCTTTCAGGTGGTTGAGTCAATTTCAAGAAAGATAAATAAACTGAGGAGTGAGGAATTGTGGCCACAGATAACTGAACTTATTCTAAGGTATGGTAGTCTTCATTATACTCTGTGCATCTGTCAGCAGTACATTCATGTATGTAATTATTCAACTAGGTACATGAATACCAGTATCTATATTTCCACAAACATCTTGGTTGTGCAAGTCTGATTGCATTACTACATTATCGGTCTGATATAAGCTGGATTTTTGTTTGAAAGACTGGTATAATTCTTTCTTTCTGATTTTTAACTTCAAAGAATATTTAATATAATATACTTTATCCATAGATTTTTTTTAGGTTAAAATTTTAAGAATCTAGTTCGACTGTTTTCTTTACTGTCCTTTTCCATGTTTGGTTAGGGTGAAACTTGTAATTCACAGATGTTTGCGAATTAGTCCATGTTTGACAACGTAGAAAGAATTTCTGCAATGAAGCTCACTAATATAGCCTGGTTATAGTTCAGCTTATCTTTGAAGTTGATGGTATTGTTATTACCAGCCTTAGATTCCACATATCACAAATGATTATATTTATTTTGAGGCTCTATAGTTTTGTTAGAGGATTACTTCAGGTTTACTTTCCACCTCAGTGGGAGTGGAACAGTTTTGTCTTCCTTCTTGAATGGTTATATTGTCATTTAGCCAAATAGCAGATCTTCTTTTTTTTCATGGCTTTTTTTCATAGAGCATTAATTCCTCAGGTGTAATTTTTGTAATTTGTGATGACAGTTGAGGAAAAGGATTTATGATGCACAAATTACATTTTGCATTCATTTAATTTATTATTAACATTTGATGTCAAGTATGGTGTAATCATCATTAGCTTTCTTTTATGTTTATGGTACTTTGAAATTTTATTATTTCTTAAGAGGAAAGAATAATTTTTTGGCAGGTTAATAAGGATGTGGAATGGTATGCTTGAGTGCCATCATATGCAGTGTCTTGCCATATCAGAAGCTAAAAGATTAGATCTAGATATCTCCAGTGGAAAGCTCAGTGGTGATCACACGGATGAAATGATGCAGTTGGAAATGGAGATACTTAAATGGATCAGCAACTTTTCTGCCTGGGTTAATGCTCAGAGGAACTATGTCAAAGCCTTAAATGGATGGCTTCTACTTTATCTTCATCATGAGCCTGAAGAAACAGCGGATGGGGTCACTCCCTATTCTCCCAGAAGGATCGGTGCTCCACTTGTTTTCGTTGTCGGTAACTGCTGGTCACAGGCTATGGACTGGAATTCTGAGAGGGAGGTGCTTGACGCAATGCAGGCTTCTGCTGCTGCGATACACCACCTGTGGGAGCAGCAAAACATTGAACCGAATGAACGGACGATAGCAATTAGAGATAGGGACACATGGCTTAGAGCTCTAAAACAGAAGTCAAAAAATATTCATAGGGAAGTGGATTCTCTTAGAAAGAAGCTGGCAATCGTGCCTGGCCATTCTGGTCTCCCCGTTTATCAATGGCCATTTAAAGGCCATGCAGCAAGATTGAGCAGTGCGCAGCTCGGCTTGGAAATGATCTTTGAGGCCATGAAAGACTTCTCAGCTAGTTCGGTGAAAGCTTATGGGGAACTACTCCAGCATTGTGGAGAACAGAGGATTGCTAGAGAGAATGCAAAAGCTCCCTTTGACTCTCGATCTCTTCCAGCAACTTGCATGGAGGACATTATTGGCCAAAAGGTGTTCACCACATTTGGGTTTGATTAATTGCTTCTTTGAGGATAAATTTTTTCAGGTATTAGCTGAGTGTTTCAGCGGTCGTATCGACACTGCTGACTGTTGTTTGCTGTCGAGAAGTTCTATGACAGCTTTGTGCCATGCTCCTCTTGTATTACCTATTGGCCAGTGAATTGAAGGAAAATTTGTTTCAATGTGGAATGGAGTAAAGCAGAAGCACAAAGGTCTCTCCCTCTGTCTCCGCATACTCTTGTTCAGCAGCTGAAATGTGTTTGTCAGTAGAAGCTGTTCTCCGTTGTTCGATATGATGTATATGTGCCTATGACTACTGCACTGCAGCGATTAGCTTGGTCTAATTAGGACTATCAAGAGGCGTTTTTGAACATAGGCATCCTGTTCTCTTTGTCGATGGAATTATCTGAACATAATACATCTGGGCACAAGACAATAGCTGATCTTCCTGTAGATGTACATGTGAAAAAAGAAAAACAGAAATCTTTTGCTTGATGCGCCATGATGTTGATCGGATGCTCTCTCAAGTCTTAAAAGAAGATTTCTTTGTAGTGTCGGAAACAACAAGAAGCTCTTGCTGAAATATGAAAAATGCTGTTTAAATTTCTGTTGTAAGAAGATTTTACAAAAGGTTATTTCCAGTCAAATATAATTTGTTTTGTATGATGAATTGCTGTTGTTCTTCTGATAATCTTAAACAAATGTTGCATGAAAGAAAAATTTCTTCATTTAGATGTTTATGTTCAGATTCTTAACTTGGTGAATTCATGTCAGTGATGGCTCCAACCCCATCTGTTAAAAGGCTAACCACTGCACTGAGAAGCTGATGGTTGTGGTGGACATGACATATTCTACCAGTTAAAAGCGGATCGAGGGCGGAAGAACACTATAGTGTAAGCTGCTGTTTTACTGCATCTGCTCTCTCTGATACTGTCAATAGCTTCCTCTAACAACATCACAGGAGCCACAACATGCAGGCGGAGATCGCTAGCTACATCAATAATGATGCTGATCCCAAGGCCTCATCTTGAGAAGAAGCAGAGACGATATTTCATCTTATCAAATACAAGTCTCAATTTTGGATAAAACACTCGAACTATCACGTTCTATAGATCAGTCGGGAAGGATTGATGTATCAGATCAACCAGCCATGGAGGTTCATGGCTCATGGCTCAGTTAGAAGTGAAGGATGTTGGCATATGGAGACCACTGGTCCAGCCATGGGCTGCGCAACTGTGCCAAGAAGGGGTCCTGCATCCACTCCATGCCGGACATCGGAACCTGAAGCTCCGGAAGGTTCACCGGCCGGATAACCTCCTGCTTCATCTCCTTCACATCGCAGTCCATTGGAGCCGATGGACTCTGGTAGTTCTCTTGATCGGAGTTGGATGCGCTGTCGGCGGCCATGGAAATGTAGCCTTGCGATGCCTTGGCATCCTCTTCCTTGGCGGCCCTCTGCTCCAACTCCTTCAGCGACGTAGCCTTCCTGTACACCTTGCACAAGACGACGTCCTCCTACATGCGAAGGCAGGCGTATCATCAGGTTAGCAGGCGCGGATCGCAACGCATCGAGTACGTGGATGGGATGCTATTGTTACCTTGAGCGGCATGGTGGAGGAGGCGGAATTCGCCTCCGGCAGCCGGTACTCGTTCATGACCCAGTCGGTCTTGGTCCCCCGCGGCGCGCGGCCCCGGTAGAACACCAGCGTCTTCTTCACCCCGATGACCCGCCCCGGCTCTGCCGCCTTCCGTATCTGCCGGTCGGACCCCGTCGCTTTCCAGAACCCCCTCTCCGTCGTCCGGTTCGGCCGCCCGCCGCTACCGCTCTTCCGGTCCCTCGGCACGAAGAAGTACCACTCTCTCTCCCCTATCTTGGCCAGCCCTGAAACCAATCAACACAACAGCGCTCAGTCCACCGGCGGACGTTGCTCAGCTCACAGCAGGTAGAAGGCAGCACCAACCTGGGAGTTCCCATGGATCATAGCGGTAGATGTTGAGACTGCCGATCACATCAAAGTGAAGCTTCTGGCCAAGAACAACTCGTCTGAGATAGAAATCCAAGAGCTCCTCCTCCGTCGGATAGAACCGGAAACCCGGTAGATCGAGCTGGGATCCTCTTCTCTCCATTCCTTGTTCTTGTTCGTCTCCTCTCCTTGCTGGCCCCATGGCAGAGAATGGAAGTCGAAGTGCTTATATAGAGAGAGAGAGGATACAGGCATCACCTGGGGTCCACACGCTCAGGTAAATACTCTTACAAGTGATCGATGACCAATAGAAACATCACCCATTCTCAATGAGCAAAGACATTGACTCTTCTTTCTCCTCTTCAACCCAAAGAGAAGTGATTCCGTATCTGTTGACTTGGGAGAAGACTCGAGTACTTGTTGGATCAGAGAGGAGGGTGTGCATGACGGTGAAGGACGGAGGGAGGAGGGTTTCATGGGAAGTTGCAGCAGCAGCAACCAACCATGGGGTTGATGAGATTCTGAGAACAGATAACAATGTAAGATACAGAGACTGCGAAAGAGCAGTAATTTACGAAGAAATTTGCAGGAAACATTGATCACAGAGGAACATCTACATCTGGCTTAATCTTTCCGATGACAGAACGAAATTTGCAGAAAGTCCGGCATTTACGCGGCATCAAAAGAACATGCCTATTCTTTTTCTCTTGTCAACATGCTCAACACATTTGACGTTTCAACAGTTGTTAGCCAAATGATTCATGGCACATAGCCAGAAACCAACTCAGGCTCCAAATTCTCACAGCACGACTTCCAAGCCACCCTCCCCAAGTCTTCGCAGTCGTCACTGTCATCCCCGCGAGAGCGACCCCTACCAACAAGACTTTGTCAATGACCCCGTGCTAACAATCCACATGACAGACCATCTTGCAGGAGGGATGGAACTTGACCTTGTCAATGTTCATATTAGTATTATGTCTCATCTAGCTTGGTTTCGTGTCTCTGATTCGCTTGAAATGGGTGAAATAAGTCAAGATTTAATGAAGACGATCTCCGCGTTTGTGCCTCTGAAGCATTCCAACTTGTCTTTTCCCTTCATTTTCCAGTGAGGTGGTGGGGACCGGAACATTGGAAGTCAAGAGCAAAGACTTGCCACAGTATATGGTGGACCTACCAAGAGACCTTGACTTGGGCAGCAGGATGGGTCAAGATGCTGTGGTGTGAAGTGGATGGAAGGTGACCTGTTAAGATGCTACTTGACTAAGAGCTAGTGCAGTCTGAGGCCTCCTTGAGATATGCCGAGTTAAAGTGCT
Source organism: Musa balbisiana (assembly GCA_004837865.1). Lineage (NCBI taxonomy): Eukaryota > Viridiplantae > Streptophyta > Magnoliopsida > Zingiberales > Musaceae > Musa > Musa balbisiana. The sequence continues at coordinate 1,081,770 of CM017198.1, forward strand.
TCTATATACTTTTGCTTGAGGGAGTCACTGCACCTCTCATTGCCTGCCATAAAACACAGATTTAGATGTCTATAAACAAACATGGTTTTGATACATAGTTAAAACTCATGTTCGGAATCAAAGCTACCGAGACATCTAAAACAAACCATCTCCTTCTTAATCAACTCAGACTGCAGTCCATACTTTAAGAATCTAATTCTTCTCAGCTCGGTGAAAGAGAATGCTCTCTCTTCGAAACCTGGTGGCAGCTTCAGTTGACCAGATGCACCGAGTCAACAAAAAATAATTACAGAAAAGAGTGACCAGCATTTCTGCTATGGTATATATTTCTAACATATTCCATGTTTTTATTGAAGGTCATTTCTGCTAGGGATTATTTTTTGCGTCTTTCAGTACTTTTTGAACCCCTTTATCGACTACCCGAAGATGTTACCAGTGCGATGATTGTGGAGAGTTGAGGTGAATCTTGTGGGCTCTCAGGTGGGACGCGTTCTCTCTCCCTCTGAGGAAAGAACAAGATACTGACAAACCGACATGAGCGAGAAACGATGTGGGGGTACAGAAACGGGTAACGATGTGCGAGTATTTGTTTGCTCTGGCACTTCCACCTTACATCCATGGCAAAGTGATCCGTCAATTAAACCATTCACCCCGGTCCATCCATCGCCCTTCCTAACCGGCGCGTCCCGGGTCACCCGTTCATCGAGCCGAAAAGCACTTGAGCCGCGATCGGACCGGGTCGGCACCCGGCCCGTGGGTTCAGAGAGCAGATTAGTCCATCATGATAGTTTCGGCCCTCGCGTTTGGGCGCTTGTCCGTGAGGACTCCGGCCTTCTCCGGTCCACTATGCTTGCTTGCGGACGACGTGACACACACAGCGCACGCCAAACGAGAGACCCCATCGCGTCGAATCGGATCGATCCTCGCAGATCCCTCTTCCGTGCGGTTCCTTCTCCCGTGCAACGTGTCTCGGCGACGATTCGAGGCTGCGGGTCTTGCATCCTCCGGCTGCGCAACTCGATCCCTATACATCGTTCGACCTGGTCCTGACATTTTCAGTTTTCTGCTCTTTATGATCTAGATCTATGTAGTTTTCCAGCTTCTCTTGTTCCTACTGGGAATCTTTAGGGTGTCATTCGATCTTGTCTGCCCTAAGAGCTTCAAGTGTTTGTTTTGATGTAGGTCGTGATTTTAGGGGTGGTTTCTTCTTGTTCGCAAATGTTGATTCTTTTGCCATTTTTTGTTTGCAGGCTATTTGGAGGTCTTCCGTTTTAAACTTGGAGTGAGTTACCAGTGGAGACTTCCCGACTTCGACTTCCAGGTGGATCATCAAATTATCATATTCATGATGCCACGCATGCCTGTAGAAATTTTTTAAGGTCGTTTGTCTTTGCTCAGTTTCCAGATAATTTGGATTGTTTTCATGTGATTTGTCCTCTTATTAATGTTGACGTCAGTGTCTCGTTCTGTTGTCAATCAAAATAATATTGTTTGTCTTATTCCTAGTAGTTTTCCGTAGATGATATAGATGGATCAAATTTAATGCTTGATAATGTAACCCTTGTTTTGTTTAAGTCTCCAGCTTACAGTTTCTGCAAACATAGAGCGGCATCAACTTCTTGTTGAACGTTTAGAAGAGGTAGAATGTGCTTGCATCCATGTGGTCATACAAGAATGTGACGTTCATAGCTTTTAGATGTGGTGCATTCCTAGATCTTACTGCTATATTTGAACCTGCGCCATCCTCCTGAAGCTTGTTTGAGAGCGAATGCCTTTTTATGCCATAGTATATGAAGCGAATCACTTGTATAACCAACTATTGGCCAAGAAGGATCATTTTGTTTGTTTCTACCTCTCTAATTTATTGATTCTGTTGAGATAAGGGGTCCATATCATCTCTAAATATTCTGCTTCTGAATGTCCAGTTCTTGTTGACTGGTCACTTGATACACTATTTCACTGACCAATTTGTGCTGTTCTGTAGGATCTTTTCTCTTGGAGCTAAGAAGCACCCTGCAAAAGCTTGATCTTTTATGACCCTTGTCTTAAAGTTAGATTTTAGGCTTGGTCAATAATGGCAGCAGGGCCTGCTTGTACACCTAACCATCTTACATGGTGGTCTAGTCCTGGGGATTCTTCCCTTCCAGTTGTAGGCAAAGAGAAAGAGATAAAAGCAAGTTGGTAGAGTGATTGTACAAGCTCTGAATGTTTCAATATAATCTGATGGATTCTAGTAAAGGAGTTGGCTCAGCTGACCAAAGACCAAAACAATGTACAGCCAGCTCTGCTGATGCTAATGTTAGACCACCAGAGGTCACTGCATCAGGTGCTGTGAGGCCTGTTCTGAATTACTCATCTCAGACAGGTGAGGAATTTGCTCTTGAATTTATGAGAGAACGGGCAATGCCCAAGAAGCCTATTGTCCAAAATGCAAGCAATGATCAAAATATGATCACTAATAACGTAAACATGAAATGTGGAATGAATATACCACACATGGGGTCTGAAAGTATGAAAGATCCTTTAAAGCTTGTGACTGGAGATGATTGTCAATTGAAGGAGATTGAAAAGAACTTCTCTGATACTGAACAGAAAGGTCATTATGCATCATCAAGGTCAATACAACAAATATCATCTGGTGAGGGAAGTAGTCGAACAGTGTCTAATGGGTATACTCCTGCACAACCTTCTGACATCTCATCCAGAAGGATGAAATTCCTCTGCAGTTTTGGTGGTAAAATCTTACCTCGGCCCAGTGATGGAAAACTGAGATACGTGGGAGGTAACACACGTATCATACGAATAAGCAGGGATATTTCATGGGAAGAATTCATGCAAAAGACAATGGCAATATACAGTAGGCCTCATACCATCAAGTATCAATTGCCCGGGGAAGATCTGGATGCATTGATATCTGTTTCATGCGATGAAGATCTACAGAATTTGATGGAGGAATACAATGTTCTTGAAGGTGATGAGGGATCACAGAAACTCAGATTGTTTCTAATTACTGCAGATGACGTTGATGATGTACACTTCAGCTTGGGTAGTGCGGATGGTGATTCTGAGATCCAGTATGTTGTTGCAATCAATGACATTGATTTAGGATCTGGAAAATCCTCATATGGACATGGATTGGCAAGTACTTCAACAAGTGACTTGGATCAGTTACTTAATCTCAATGTTGAATCTGGAAGAGCTAATGCTTACACGGTTGCAGCTCAGTCAGCTGGATTTGTTACTGCACCTGTAGCATCTCCTGCTGCATTTCCTTCAAAAATCCAAGCAAGCTTATCTACTCACTATGATAGCCATCCACAGGGTTTTGAGGATCATAGATACCATTATGTTGAAGGTGAACAGTATGCTTACAATTCCATCAATCCACCTGATAGATATCAGAATTTAGATAGCATAATGTCCATTCCTATGTCTGTAACATCTGATTATCAATATAGATCCAATTATACAGACATTGGTCCTTCTGTTCAGCCAGTTCAACAATTTCTTTATCAAGGCATCACTCAAGCTCCATACAGTGGTATAAGTCCATTTGATAAAGAGCCTGTGAAAATGAATTTGAAACTGGCGGTTGATGACTTCTCTCAGAGGAAAATGGAAGGTAAACATGTTGGTTCCCATGATACTGAACCTATTTCAACCATACAGCAACATGATGCTTCAGTTTCAAGCTGTTTGCATGCGAAAAATACAAATGTTGTTTCTGTACCAGAGAATTTAACATCTGTGCTACACTTGAAAAGTAAAGGGAAACAACTGGAGCCTGCATCAGTCTCATCAGCCATTACTGTGACTGTTGGACATGGTTCTGATCTTAACATAGATGACCACTACCCGTCTAGTGAAACTTTGATGTCTGCTTATTATGATGATGAAGCTGATATGACTGAGGGAAACTACAAGAATCCACCTTCACACCCTTCCCGAGGTTTTCAATCTGAGAGGCTGCCTAGGGAGCAAGTGTTCCTAAATCGGCTTTCTAAATCTGATGATTCTGTTGGTTCTAATTATCTGATAAATCAGGCATGCTTGATTGCAGCCCAAGAATCTGTTGCTGAAGCAACTGACACCATACTTGAGGGAGAGCTGGGTGCACAGACTGAGAAGCCGCTATCTTCTGCGAAGCCACCACGCCCTAGTAATGCAAGTATTGAAGATAAGAAAGTGAGAAATGCAATCAATCAAGCTAATAAATTCAGACATGTCTCTATTGTAGAGGCTTTGGAAACTGCAAAATTTTCTCAACCTATGACCCCATTAATTAATCAGGATGTGTGTGATCCAGATGAAGTTGTACCAAAATCAGTTGTTCAGACAGGACCTCATCAAACTGATGTTATCATTGATGAGAAAACTTACAAACAAGCGAAGAAGATTCATAAGCCTGAGTTTCAACTTGCACCTTCAAAGTTTGTGTCTGATAAGACTACAGTTGTTGAAGATGGGATTTTGCAGGAAACCAGTATGAGCAGATACATGCAAAAGGTCACAAATGTTGGTGATACAGATATGACCAAAATCAATATCAGAGAAGCATATGCTGCTGGAGCTCTCATTAAGCCCCAGGAAGGTCCTTCTGTAATTCAGAACATTCCGTGGGATGAAAAACCTAACAATGATACGTATAACAATGATGTTGTTGAGCCAGCTTTTACTTGGGTGGAAACTGCTGTTGGAGCTGCATCTCAGGAGGAATCTTCTGCTCCTTCCCTGGAACAACGAGATATTCTTGTTGATATTAATGACCGGTTCCCTCCTAACCTGATCTCTGATATCTTTAGTAAGGCCGGGAATGCTGAGAATCTCTCAAATATAAATCTCCTGCGTAAAGATGACACTGGACTAAGTTTGAACATGCAAAATCATGAGCCAAAGCGTTGGTCTTTCTTCAGAAATCTGGCCCAGGATGAGTTTAATTGTAAAGACTTTTCTCTTATGGATGAAGATCACATTAATTACCCTGCCTTTCTTCCTACGGTGGAAGAAGGGATTTCTAGGCCATATCAGTTTTCACCATTGGAAAATGAGAGAGCTGATTTTGGTCAAATTGATTCACAAATTGATTTCAGTGAGGAAATGCAAGATTCATCCAGTACCGTTGTTGAGGATCCTAATGCTCTGCACCCAGGTTATATTCCATCACAGGTGTCTCATCATCTTGGAATGGACAAGGTTGAAGGGTTGCAGGTAGAGAACCCTTTTACAAAGTTAGGAGAGACATTAAGAATACACATGTCAGAGAATGAGGTATGTGTTTCTCCTGCAGAATAATAATTTATTTTATTCCTTTTACAAAATCATCACATGGCTTTCTTTTGATTTTAGGAATTAAAGTTTGAAGATGGGGAAGATGCTGAGCCAGTGTCAAATGAAATCGTGTATGATTTTGATCTTAGTAATTTGCAGGTATGATGCATGTCCTGCTCAGGGTTTGCCTTACTGGTCGGAACTAGTGTATCGGTCGGTAAGCTGGCGGTACGGTACGTGTCGCCTTTTGTTGGTGTACCGTGTGTCAGTACGACGGGGCATACTGATAACACAGGAAAATGGCAAAAAATAACTCCAAAATTTTTTGAAAAATAGAAAAAAAGTTAGATTAGGGGTTTTAAGTTGGAAAACACTATTCAAGGCCTTAATTACTCCCTAGTTAACAATATTCTACCATCTCAGACTTCGTATCGAGCGATACGAGATCATTTAGCGTATACCACCTGGTACAAGGTGGTCCGCGTACCAATCCTCGGTCAGACCGGTATATACTGCTCGTACTGGGCGGTATACCGCGGCACAACAAACCTTGGTTCTACTATTAATTTGTGAAGGCTATAACTTATTCCTTGTAACCTTGGTGACCTTATAAGGTTGCTATTGACCAAGGCTCAAGTCATGGAAATAGCCTTAAGGTTGCTATTTTATTGTATGGTGACCAAGAGCTTGAGTCATGGAAATATCCTTTTTGCTAAGGTGCAAATCTACATACATTAACCCTCGAGCCTGATGCGCTAAGCCATTTATAACTTTTGATTCCTAATAAATGTCTAACTAATAAAAGCATTTACTTTAATTCTCATAAGGCTCATGCATTAACTTTGACTGCAGAGGGTGGTTCTTTTACCAACGCGCTGACAATGGCTGCTAAATTTTTGAGATAAAATGTTGAGAGAATTGAACTTTAGTTTCCAAGTAAATTGTTGATGAAGTTGATTGACAGCATCTTTTAACCTCTAATGTCTTTTTTTTCCTTTGTCTTTGTCACTTTTGAAAAGTAATACTAGCAAACATTTGCTTAACTTATAGACAATGTACATTAGCATTTAAAGAAGGTTGTAGTTTCAGGTAGGAGCTGGTTTGTAGGTAAGGCGAATTACCATATTTAGAATATATTTTGTGGCACAAATGAAACATCGTAAAACAATTATAGAGAAGAAATGGTTTTTTTTTTATTTTGTTGTCTTGTGCTGCCCATTTGGTTAGGACCTCCTTTCGTCGCACATTTTTATCTTCGTTTGGTATTATTATTTAAGTATATGCATTTCTAAAGGTTGCACATTATCAGGTAATAAAACATGAGGATCTCGAGGAGCTTAGAGAACTGGGTTCTGGCACTTTTGGTGCTGTATATCATGGAAAATGGAGGGGTACTGATGTGGCTATAAAACGGATAAAAAAGAGCTGCTTTACTGGACGATCTTCTGAGCAGGAGAGGCTGGTAAGTTGTCCAATTTTAGTTTCATTGTCTTCCAGTTCTTTCTATAATCAGTAACAAGAGTAACCAACCTACTAACTGTATTATAAATAATAAATTTAAGTTTCAGAAACAATAAAAGTCAACAGGTAGAAACTTTTGGTAGCAGTAACTAGTCACTTTTTGTAGACTATGGAGTTTTGGCGGGAGGCTGAAATTCTCTCCCAACTTCATCATCCCAATGTGGTGGCTTTTTATGGTGTTGTAAAAGATGGACCAGGGGGAACCATGGCAACTGTCACGGAATTCATGGTTAATGGTTCTCTTAGACATGTTTTACTGCACAAGGACAAGTAAACTCATTCTGGTTTTTCCTTATTAATGGTTTTTTATTATATAAAGTGATTGTTATATTCTTTAATTGTATAAATTAACAGATACCTTGATCGCCGTAAAAGACTTATCATTGCAATGGATGCTGCTTTTGGGATGGAATATTTGCATTCTAAAAACATTGTACATTTTGATCTGAAATGTGATAACTTGCTAGTAAATCTTAAAGATCAGTCACGTCCCATTTGCAAGGTATACTCTTTAAAGCTCAATCATGTTGACCACCTATATATTTGGTTTCTGCATCACTTGGGATGTGAAAATTTTGATCTTGCATGGGATGCCATAAAAGTTGCCATCATGTCAATGATATTCTTAAAGCTGGCTAACTACCAAAGATATTATCCAGGTTGGTGATTTTGGTTTGTCAAAAATTAGACAAAATACTCTTGTCTCTGGTGGTGTCAGAGGCACACTACCATGGATGGCTCCAGAATTATTAAATGGAAGCAGCAATAAGGTGTCTGAGAAGGTACCAGTGTTTTTTTTTTCTTTAGTTTGTTTCTCCTTTTTTTTCTAAAGTAGGACAAGTGCTGCTCTTCCACATAATTATATCACTTTAGGCTGAATTTTAAGTCAAACCTCAACTACTATCATTTCATGTTCTACCTATATATGAAGCCTGTGTGTCAACCATCTGTTAAAAGGAACTTGATGGTTAAATTGAAGAGTCTGAGACTGCTTTACGATACTTTCTTATGAACTGTGATATTCATACTTGGTCTTCACCTATCCTGAGTATCAGTTTTGGTGATGGCTGCAGGTAGATGTGTTCTCTTTTGGCATTGTTATGTGGGAAATTCTCACAGGGGAAGAGCCTTATGCCAATATGCATTATGGTGCAATTATAGGTATGCTTCAATTTCTGCAGAATTATGTTCAAAAATGGCTCAAGGTTATAATATGCTGTGGTGATTCTCTTCTTCGAAAGTAAAATTTTTCCCTTTTTTGTTTGGAAGCAAAAACTGACTACTGGTAGGCACCTTCTAGGACTAACCTTTGGTTGAACTCAGCGTTTTGGCCCATTGTTTACTTTGGAGTTTGGACCATGTTCAGTTGATTTTGGATCATGCTTTTGCTGTTGGGTTGACCATATTAAATATCAGGGTGTACTAATTAAGATCATGTATTGAGTTTCAGATACATTGGAATCACTACACAATGTGGAGTTTATTGACTTAAGTGAATTAGAAGTAGAAGTTTAGCTGAAACTGACTAACCATGTGAGTAGACGCAAAAAGAAAGAGTTTTAAGTTCTTCATGTGGACGGGACCTGTTGTATTTGCAACATGAATGACAATCTTACATAATTTAAAAGCTTGTTTGAAAAGCTACCTGTGTTTTCTGCTTAACTTAAAAAGTATTTTCCTAAATGTCTTCAAACAAATGAATGTTTTGAAAAGACACATTATTTTAGGAGGATGAACCTTGGCATTGCTTAATTGCCTTTTTAGTGTTTGATGGTTTGAGTAACAAAAACAAACACATTGCATGTGATGGCAGGGGGCTTATAGTTGGTGGTGCTGGGGCAAAGTGTCATATTATTCACCCTCCTTGATTATCCATTTTGAGGAGCTTCACATTAGGCACTCCTTTTATCTTTTTTATTTAAGATCTGAAAAATGACGTTGCAATGATCCAAATGCCTTCAACTAAAAAAGTGCCTTTATGTAGTTCCTTATGGCCCTGTGTACACTAATGTTATTGCTAATATCAATGCCACATTGTAATCTTTTTATTTTATTTATTTATTTATTTTTACATTGTAATATTTTTTAATCTTTTTATTGATTGCTGAAACTGCTCCCCTGGATATCGGATTAAGGTTGTAAAATTTACCATGCACCTAGTCAGGTGTTTGAACTGGTCATCTTTGCTACGTGTTCTTGAATGTAAAGCAAGCACAATTGACTTGATCCTGGTGAACAAACAATAAAAGTTATGTGTTTCGAAAGATTCAGGGTCCTGACAAACCGGTTTCGATATTATGTGTTGGTAAGGGGTAAGGATTCAGCCATGATTTGTATATTATCAAAATCTTCAATTTGCTTCTCGAAAATTTCTTTCTTGCTGTTCTTTGTTTGTGCTAACTTATATATACAAGAGAAAAATTGTAATCTACATCTTTGCATTAAAATTTGTATAATATACAGGAGGCATTGTGAATAATACATTAAGGCCTCCAGTGCCAGCCACATGCGACCCAGAATGGAGAAGGCTAATGGAGCAGTGCTGGGCTCCTGATCCCCTGCAAAGGCCTTCCTTCTCCCAAATAGCTGGTCATTTGCGAGCTATGTCTGTTGCCAGTCAGGCGAAACCGACCAAGTGAGAGTATGCAAACACTCTAATCCTATGGTGCTATTTTCTACCACTTAAGCTGAATTATTTATTGTATAGGAGGTATCATTTGAACTGTTGATTGTCTGCACTCTGCAATATATATGTGCATGATGTGTGTGTGTGCTGTTTAGATTATTGCTTTGCTTATAAGTAATTCTTTTTTGTACGAGATGTATGGTTTGCACTATAGAGGATCTTGTCATCATGTAATCCGTATTTAGTCTGTATTTAGTGAAGTTATATTAATTTGCTCACATATTTATTATGGAGCTTATATGTTAGATGATTTTGATACATTTCATCCGAGGAAAATGATAACCTGTATTTAGTCTGTATTTAGTGAAGTTATATTAATTTGCTCACATATTTATTATGGAGCTTATATGTTAGATGATTTTGATACATTTCATCCAAGGAAAATGATAACCAGAGTAGTCAACAAAGCATTTGACACGTAATTGTTGTTACAACAGGAAGAGTGTGACGTAAATGATAATGCTTGATGGAAGAATTATTGATGTCTCTCTATTCCAGTCAGATTAATAATTTAGCTTTATTCTATGTGATTTCATTAAATTTGGACGTTCTCTCTATTTTGTTGGTTTTTGACACTGCAGAAGAAGAGTTGCACTTTGTTGTCTTCTTCCCTGCCAATGTGTGTCCCCATAACCCATTTGAAGGACTCGACTTGCCGGGTTTGTAATATCTGCAGTTCACCCGAGTGCTGATGTTAGCCACTTGTAACTCCTTAGGTTGATTCCACAATTCCGTTTCTGATTTTTGCTCATAACTTCTATTAAGTCTCTTTTGAAATGTCATCGTGGGTGGGTTCTTTGAACGACGCCGGAAACCTCGTTCGGAAATAACGTGTAATAAATAATACCAAAATAACAACACCAAAAGAAAAAGGAAAAATAATTAAAGCATTCTTTTCGAATTGTTTGCTTCCTGTGCTTGCCTTTTGTTAACCACATAAATTGGGAAAAATAAGAGAAAAATTCAAAACCGAGTTACCACCAAGGCATTAATAATCGAAAACCCCTCCCTGCGTCGAATCGCAACTTGAAGAAGACAGGTTCCTTCTTGTTTCCGTAACTCATAGCCTGCGTACCGATCGAGTGCTCGTTCTCCTCCCACCAACCGCCGTACCCTCCGCAACAGCGGCGTACCCATTCTTGTTCTTCATCTCCTTGCTGAACCTCAGCGACGACCGCAAGCTGCTCGCGCGGCTCGCCGAGAAGTCCGCCGGCATCGACTTCCGCACCCCCTCGGCCTTCTTCGACACCCTCCTCTTCGCGAGCTCTACCGCGACCCCGGGGTCCTCCGCCACGGCCTCCTCCCCCCACATCTCTCCCTTCTTCCGCTTGAGCCGCTCGTTCCTCCGCGCCGAGTAAAGCTGGTAGAACCGCCCCCGTTCGAACAACGGGCTCCCGTTACTGGCCTCGAGGGACACGGTGGCCGCAGCATTCACGTCGCTCCAGCTTCCGAGTTCTTCCTCTGCGGGCTCCGAGACCTCTGCCAGATCCGGCGAGATCAGCGGGCGTTCTGGCCGGACCGGCGATCCCGTGGGCACTGAGGAGCGGTTCGAGAGTCGCGGCTTCTCAGCGGTGGCTGCACATACACATCGCATTAAAGAGTGAGGGAGAGAAAGGGGTGAAGGCAGGCGGCCGTTCTTCGAGGTAAAGTACCTGATTGCCCTCGGGCTGATAGAGAGTAGGAACCCGGCGGCGGTCGGCGGGGACGAAGGCGGCGCGGAGACACCGCGAGCGGCGGCCGACCATCCATTTGAGGTCCTCTAATGGGCTGCATCAAATTCCATGGAATCAGGGCTCTCTCCCCTCCGAGGCGGAGACGATGATGGACTTGGTGAGGGGATCACAGAGAGAGAGAGAGAGAGAGAGAGAGAGAGAGACGGCAGTCCAACGGTCGAAAATTTTGAAATCTGACCGTTGTCGATTGTGAACCAACGGGGAAACCTCAGCTCCTGGGGTCTCGACGTGGCAATGCATGTGATACGGACAAGGTGGCTCCTGATATGATGGATGTCGACAGCGGACGGTCCGTGATGAATCAATAGAGGGAAGGAAATTTTTGTTGGCTGCCACTTGATTTCAAATTTGATGAAGTTGTGTTGGGATTTTGAGATCTAATCCCAAAGGATTGATGTTTGGGCTCATAATAATTAGACGATTTGGCACATTTAATCGGGTGTTGATGGAAGTTACCGTCTGTCAAAGACTCGGAGTGTCATTCACGGTTCTTAATCCGTGGGAGCAGTAATGGTTGCCGTGTTAGGCAGGCTGCACAGTGGTCGATGACATAAATAGCTAATAATTTATGTTCTCTACCTTGTCAAATCCCGAGGATTGAAATAGAATCCAAGGCAGATACTTAGATATGTAAGAAGACTTTGGATAAATAAAAAAGGGCATTAGGGACTTCTTTTTGGTATAAGAGTAATCGATCTTGGGATAGTATCACTTTACCTAAGTAGATTGATGGTCTTGACATCCATGATTTATAAAGGTTAGGATTGTTACTGTTAAATTTGATTGTTTAAGATCCTTATTTCTTTAAAGCTTACATGGAGTTTCATCTTGAGAATGTTCTATGTCTTATGTAATTAAGAATAGTTGCTAGGATGAGAACATGATATTACACTTATTTGGGTTAGTGGGTGGGACTTCAGTTACAAGAATTGATATCTCCTCTTATTATTGTGATAACCAAGGGTTAATATCTTCATTAAATATGTCTAGTCATAGATGGCTAATCTCGAAGGGCAGCCATCTGCCTAGGTTGCTTATAGGTTCTTAAAAGACTATAATGAAGCCAGTGGTATTGATGAGGAGAGAGAGAGATGAAAATTCTTTTCGAGAATACTTGTGCTTACTAAAGTACTATTTTTTGTTTGAAAATTATTATATAAGAGGCTAGGAGGCTTGCCAAATATAATATCTATACTGCTTAATCATTTTTTTTTTGTGTGGGAATAAGCCAGATATAATTTCTATACTGCCAAATATAATTATCATTTTTTACTTATGGTGTGTGAAGGGGATTGGATAGAAAACTTAACACCAATTTTAGTTTTTAGTCAAATTGGTATAAGAGAGCTTGGATTAGGAAGGAGGATGACCTTACTATAACCAATGTCGAGCGCCTAAAAATTTTGATTACATATAGTTCTATGACTAATCTGGAAGGCCAGGAATGATCCAACTTTTAATGAGGTAAAGGGATTCTGATAGCATATACCTTGTGTTGTAAATCTTTACCTCAAGGAAATATGAGGAGATGTCAAATACCTGTAACCTAGTCTGAACCCACCACCTTAGGATGGTATAAATTAAATAATAATGGATCCTATGTACTGATAGGATGTAATTTCTCACCTGATATTGATTGTTGGATAGCTGAGTTAATGAACAGTAATCAAAGTGATGTTTGGCACCTAATTGATCAATTTCAAGATTGTAAATTTTGCCATGTTTTTAGTAAAGGGAATACAAATGCCCCAACAGTTTAGCATGTTTTGCTTACTTTAATCTGGAGATGTTCTTAGCCTTTACAATTAGCATATCTTTTGTGCTCAGAGGAGCACAGTGTTTCTGTTTTTAATCTTCTTCAGTATTATGTTTGCTTTTTGTTTGGCAAAAAAAAAAACAAAGTTGTTAGTCACAAGGAAAGCTTTCAACATTAGATGGAGGGCTTTTCAAAAACTAATTATACTATTTTAGCCATTTGTCAATGAAATTTTACACATTTTCATCATCAAATTTGAAAATAATAAAGTCCATTTTCTATGCAATTTCCATTGCATGATCTGCAACTTCTGTTGCACCCAAAGATCATTCATCATCATACAGAATTATACTCTGACATTGGCACTAGTGACCAGTGTCCAACAAGAAGAGAGCTGGTTCTGACTTCGCTGCAGATCCATATCTGTAACTGCTGTATTTTCTATGTACTACGGTCAGCTTCCCTTGTCCAGCCTTGTGGTGGAACTCCACCATCAACCTTGAGCACTCACTGCCATAAAGAACAATTCATGCATGAAAACTATCGATCCTTAATTTCCATGAGATCAAATGAAGAAGGTCAAGGCAGATATGAGAGGGAGCTCACAGAAGCTGCTCCTCTGAATAGGCGGTGTGCAGCTCGCTAGTTTTGGTCCAACACTTGAATCCTCTGAGAGAACACTGTGCTGTGTAGATCGCGGCAGCAGCCAGCAAAGAAGGCTGGAACTTGAGCATTCTGTACTCAACCAGACACAGCTCGATGATGAAGAACGAGACAAGCTCGAGCTGGTTTTGTGCAAAAGGCAGGTGATAATAATTCCATTAGATTAATGTCACTGATTTGATTTGTAAGTATTTATCATAACAAAAGCAAGTCTTACCTTCCTGTCAGACTCTGCTGCCTTGAGAAACCTTCTCATGAAAACGTAAGGAGTTGGCACAGACATGTTGAATTGCAATGTGGTGATGATCGATCTTTCCTGCTTGCACAGATCATGTTGTGGTCGATAAGCACAATCTACTACAAGTTTGTAATGTCACTGGAGGCTACTATTTGATTGTGGCATTGTCAACAAGCAACTATGAATTCCTACAAATCGCAAGTAAATACGTAAATTTTCTTGGATAATTTATCATGAGAATACTATTACCATTTCAAGGATTTCTTCCCTGGTGTAAGCACGGTCGGTGATGAGAACAAAATCCTCTACCATCGGCACGGAGAGTTCCTCATACTTGCAAGCAAGAAGCATGGCTGTAACTCCAACCAGCTGAAGCTTCTTCCTCGCTACCGTCATCCTTGCCAAGAACCTGTCTATGATGTTTACGGTCAGAAAAAGTGTCTCCTCCATCAGTTCGAATTTGTAGTGCACCTGCAAAGGAAAGATTGAAGAAATTATAATAAGATTATATTTGGTCATTGACAAAAGATTGAAAGAAGTGATCACTGACAATCAAGTTTGTATTCGGATAAAATCTTCGATACCTCTATCAGCCAGTCGATGAGGATAGCCCGCATCTTCTCATTGATGTCAAGCTGGTGAGACATGTAATCAGGGCTCACACAACTTGTAACCTGAACAGTAGTGCATTCAGTACATTTCAGGTAAATGCAATCATGTTGATGAAGAACTAGGAGTGCACTGTTACATTGCTTTATCGCGAAAAAGATAACCTAAAATAAGAACAATTAAGACTAAATATCCTACAGACTTGACATATAATGCTTTCCCATGATATATAGACAAGTGATGAAGAATGAGATCAGATAATTCACTGCAAGTAACTTTTAAGTTTTATATGTAGCTGTTCACCTCAGTTTGTCTGTAGAAACTGTATATATCTTCTACATATTCGACGACGGCAAGCGGATTATTCGAATCACAGCTATCGATGTCCGGAGCTGTCTCGATGACAAGATCCTCCATTTCAATCTCCTTGAGATCAGAGTTATCCTGCAATGATGATTTGCATCAAAATTGGCTCACAAATGGAAGGCATTTGCCAAAGCGCATCAGAACAGACCACTTCCTCCATTTCGTCTACCATGGGCAATGCTATGTCGGAATGCATATTACAATCATCCACATCTATCGCAGTACAACTATCGAAACAGGTCGAACTTGACACTGTCGATGGCAAGGGTGGATCAGACTGGATCTCATTCCTGACTTGTTCATGCTGTTCTTTGGTCCCCTAAACAAAATTTAGCGCCTCAGCAAAAAAAGCAATCAACTTTTCATTTATGCAGAATAAAATGCTATTAGATTAGATGATAATTTGATGAAATTACCTGCTGATAAGCTTGAGATTTTCTTTCCAATGTAGCCGCAAATTTCCTAAAAATCCACCCCACCAACCAATAAAAACCAGTAAAGGGGCGATAAAAGAGACGGAAGATGAAGAGAAAGCTGAGTTTGGGCCCAACCTGGTCATGGGTCGTCGAGCTACAGATGTCGGATTTTGATCGTCCACGCTGCCCTTGCTGTCGAAAGAAGGGATCGAGAAAGGAGTTAGATCAAGAGGAGACAACCATTATCCAAGATCGAAGTTTTATGCATTACTCCGGCATTCCCCTCTTGCGGTTCGCATAAGCACATGACGGCGCCGCTCCCACCAGATTGTTTATATCCCTCAACGCTCTTCGACTGCCCGTATCTGTGGCAACAGGGGGAGAAAAGTAAGAAAACTTAGTTTTCTTCAGCTAAGAGTTCGAATTCTAGAATCCGATTCTTGAAATGACTGATGAATGACCTCGGAAGTTTGCCGGTCCCATCACGCCTCGACCGTTCTCGTCGACCCTCTCCATTCCCCTCTCGCCTATGAATCAAGAAAGCACGGCCAAAACCTTACCTTTGACCAGAAATCAAGAAAGCTCGGAGCTTTACGCGACGACCCACTAAATCCCACAGCAGAGGTCCGACCAAAGTCCAAGAACCAACGGAACCGACATCAAGAATCGGATCGAAACCTCTAATCTCCCCTCCCTGCTCCGATAGACTGAGCAGACTCTGCCTCCCGGAAATCCCAGACTTCAGCTCGCGTGAATCAAGAAGCTTCGTCCCTCTTCGATCGGGGCGAACCAGGCGGTGACCTCTCTCTCTCTCTCTCTCTCTCTCTCTCTCTCCCTCGTTGTTCGGGAGAGAATAGAGAAGGGAGTCCGACGAAGGAGTCTGCGTCCTTGGATTGTTTCCCCGTCGCATTTAAAGCGAACGGCTGATGGATCCCTACCGTTGGATCTCATATGGACGGCGAACACATGGCCTCAGACACTAACGGTTACTTGTGTTTCAAATTCCTTGGTAGCCGTATAAACAAACCCCCCTCCAACTTGTTATCTGAGAAGGGGAAAAAAAAGGGGTTTTTTATTGATTGAGGGGGAGTGTGTTTTCTAAATAAAACCAAAAAGTAAAAGGGAAAAGATTAATTGATTAATAATAAACGAGATAATTTTCATTAAAGGTTCTAAAAAAAGCTCTTAATGGTTTTCGATGATAACATTTTCTTTCCCTAACCATCTAAATTTTTTTTTGGGAAATATTCTTCTTTTTCTACTTGTGAGAAAAAGAAATTCTCATTGTTGATAACAGTAAAATAAATTATCCATGCTTTTCTTTTATCTTACTCAAGTAGCTTAGATTGGTAGGTAGTAGGGGTTCAAAAAGAAGATGGAGGAGAAGAAAAGCTGAGTTTAAGGACCGTTGTTGATGAGAGGGGTTCAAAAGCGTGATTGAGACATGGAAGTGGCAATGAATTATCTGTGGCGTGATAGAGAGGCGATCGATCATTCGTTGGGTGTAGTGTTGGGATGGATTCACATCCGAATGCTTGTGAGCTCAAAAGTGGATGTTGTTGTTGATGGGGTTAAAAGTAAATTGATGGAATTCTCTGAACCACCTTTTCTTCCTTCCTGTAGGTGAGACTGATGGCTTGTATTCTGCGGAAGTGTGTAGCTTTTAATGGCAGTTCAATGGATTTGGCAGCCTGTGACTCAGAGTTTACAGCCAGCCATGGATGATGCTGTGGTGTCATCCCAATCTTTCTGGCCTTATTCCAATGTTCTATCAGACAAAAAAGAAGCCTATAATGTCAAGAAAAGGAGTTCCTTCCATTTATATATATATAATCTTTATTTTCTTTGAAATAAACAAAACTATATATAATAAACTAGAATTGACAAATTGTTATGCTAAGGATCAGTAGCAAGAGAAAGAGAAAAGAAAAAAAAGTATCTCTCTCTCTCTCTCTCTCTCTCTCTCTCTCTCTCGCGCACACACACACACACACACACACATTTTTCGATGATCGTAGACAATTGTTTATTCTCACTTACATGTCCTATTTTAATATATTCTAATGTTGAATATGGCCATGTAAAAACGATTGAATTTTTTTATTTTTTATTCTTTCATATATCAATATTATATAACCACACGTATTTAGATGCTTATAACGAGTGAAGACGATTTAAAATTAAGTTTCTTTTAAGTGATTGAAAGTTACAAGCCTTTTAGCACCAACTCAATCCAAATCCGAATAGCTATTAAAATTAATCTTTTATTATATAAAATTACATACAACATATTTTTAGACAGGTTTTAATCTATTTACCAACTGCATAGCAATATCTAACTGTGAGATTGTATTCAGAATCACCGTACGTGTGCTCCACAAGAGCCAACACGAGTAATCAAATGTGGATATTGTTTGAACTTGAACATCAAATCAGTTGATGAGTTTATAGATTAGTAAGTATTTAAGATAAGTAACACAGGAAAAACTTCGATCATGAATTTGAATCATCGAAAGTTAAATCATTAAAATAGAAAAATCAGATATTGGGTCGGAAAGCATCATGCGAGAGATTTGACGTCGGGCGAACGCAAACGATAGTATCGTCAGTGCCTCAAAAACTCGAGAATTTAAATTTTTGTCTTAATTTTTAAAGCCATTTGGAGTCTATAAATATCTTACTCATGCTTGCTTAGTGAAAATATGAAAACTTGTGATTTGAAGTATGTAAACTCTCTTGAAAAGTGTTGAGTCTCTTTCTCCTTGAGTTTAGATATTATATTAAAAATGTGTATAGTTTTCTTATAAAAGAGATGTATGAAAAAAAGATTGATAGTAAAAATCGATAACATCGAGGGAAGAGGAATCAAGAATAATCGGACTATTATAAATCTGGTTTGTATTTCTTTTTATACTTTTTCTTGCTATTACTAATTGATTTAGTTGTTCACTGTTGTTACTCACATTTTAAGTTAAACATATTTTCGACACATATTTTTCGATCAAAAAATTTTGAAATCAAAACTTTATTCCGAAAGCACTAATTCATCATCTATTTTAAAGGTTAACTATAAATTATCTTATATAATTAGTTATTTTTATCATCCTGATCTTTATACTTTCAAAAATGATATTAAGATTCTTATATTTATAAAAATAAAATATTTTAAATTATTATTTTAATAAAATATTTTTTTTATTTTTAACTCTATAAAATTATTTTTTAATTTTATATAGAAATTTTAATATTTTATTTTTAAAATATATAGATTCTAATATAATTTTTGAAGTAGAATGATAGAAATAACTAAAGATAACTAATTAAATGGGTTATGTAATTAACTCATATTTTAATCCCTGTAATCCGAGAAGGGAGATCGCGATATGATGCGACGATTAGTATGAGCTAAGGCGCGACCTTTGTCTTCCCCTTTAGGAGGCATCGTCGTGGATCCCTACCATCACTGACCAATCATGGATCCCTCTTCACTTTCACTTTCGATCTTCATGGTTATATTTTCGAGAATATATTTATAAAGCAACCTTCAAGCTTTATTGATCAGAATCTTCCTCAACATGTCTATATATTGTACAAGGCTATTTATAATCTCAAGCAAGCTCCTCGTTCTTAGTATCATGAACTTCAAACAAATCTAATCTCAATTGAATTTTATAATTCTTAATTTAGTAATTTATTATTTATTTATTCTCATGAAGGTATAATCATATTTTTACTAGTTTATGTGGATGACTTAATTATTACAGATAATAAATGAATAATAATTAATCAATTTATCAATAGCTTGGAAACAAGTTTTCTATCAAAAATCTTAGGTCCGTTAGCTATTTTTTTGATGTTCAAGTCATCCATACTGGTCTATTTCTTTCTCAATAGAAGTATATTCATGATCTTCTTGATTGTACCAAAATATTTAAAGAAAATATTATTACTCTATCAATCTCTATAAGTGTTGATAATCTCAATGACATCACTGAGTATCATCAAGTTATTGATAGTTTATAAGTCACTCATTTGGACATTGCTTATGTAGTGAATAAATTATCTTAAGGACGATAATTAAACACCTCCAATATTTAAATGACACTATTAATCATAGTTTATTTTTTTTCGAAAAGACTCTCCTCTATTGCTTCATACATTTTCGGACATCGACCGAACAAATAATAAGGATGATAGGACATCTACTAGTGTATAAATCATATTTCTTAGTATAATCCAATCTCTTGGAATTACAAGAAACAACGCTATTACAAGATCTTCTACGGATGTTGAACATCAAGTGGTTAATTGTGCAACTATTGAGCTTTATTCGATTCAATCATTGCAATATGAATTATTTGTCATAATCTATGATATTTTATTTATATATTATGATAATATTGGGATAACATATCTACATGTTAATCTTGTATTTTACTCATATAGTTATCAATTTTTAACTTGTTCATGATCAAGTTTAAAATAGTGAGCTACATGTCTCTCATATCTCATCTTTTGATTAACTTGCATGTGCTCTTACTAAGCCTTTATCTTACTAACATTTTCTTCTATGTAAGATCAATATCTCTAATGGGAATACCATCTTACAGAGGCATATTAGAAAAAATATTATTAAAAAATAAATTATGATAAGATTAATATAATCCTCTTAATATTTTAATACTTTATTATCATGATTCTAAATTATAAAAAATATAATAATATATTATCGCTTTCAATAATGAGGATCATGATCTCAACATCATCTTCTATAGTATGAAATGATTTAAATAAATATTTTATATTTATTATTGATTGAAAAATCATATAATTACTATATTTTGTAGTATCTCTTGGTATATATAAATTCATATCCATTACTAATAAAATTCAAGTTACTCTTTTCTTTCATTAAGTACATTTGGGATGGTTTTTGGGTAATAACGTAATGAATAGTTTCGTAAACTACACATGATGTTTAGATATGATATCTTGAAATGTGTCTCGATTGCTCTCTGATTTTTCTTACCATCTGTATAACCTCTGTGCATCGATATCTGTTGTGCATCTTAATCTTATATCAGGTTTTATTGAAATATATATATATATATATATATATACATTTGCTCTTCTTTTCCAACACGCGTGCACTCATGTCAGCAGTCTCCATCTCTTTGCATTGTCATTCAGTCGCTGTGTCATTGAATTCCATATAGCCGGTCTGTTCATGTCGACCTGCGACACGATGTAGCAGTACAGGAACAAGATTAGCCACGTAACCTTGGATCTTTCCGGTGCCGTCATCTTCTTCCGGGAGCATGGTGGCTGCCCAGAGCACCACGCCCGGCTCCTTCATGCCTCGGATTAACGGGCGATCTCCCGTGCGCCGGGCCGGGATCATGGCCGCGCGCGGCCGGCCGGGGAGAACCGGATCTCGACTCACTCGGCCTGTTCATCATGACCTCGATATGCTCCAGCGTCTCCACGACCTCCTTCATCGATGGGCGACTCTTCGGGTCGCCGGCCAGGCACCTGAGCGTGAGCTGCGCCGCCTGCTGTGCAGCCTTCGACGGGTACCTCCCCTCCAGCCTCGGGTCCATCAGCCGGGCCAGCTTACGTCGATCCGACAGAAATGGCTTGGCGAAGTCCACCAGGTTGTGCTGCCCGCTCGGCCGCGTCGTGTCCAGCGCCCGCAGCCCGGAGAGCATCTCCAGCAACACCACGCCGAACCCGTACACGTCGCTCTTCACGTACAGATGACCTGATCAATGGAACTCGTCTTCCTCGATCACATTTCCATGGACGGGGGAGGAGGAGGTCTCGACGAATCACGACACATACCTGTGGCGACGTACTCTGGAGCTGCATATCCATAGGTGCCCATGACTCGCGTCGTGACATGGGATTGCCCTCCGGTTGGCCCGTTCTTCGCCAGCCCGAAGTCCGAGAGCTTGGGGACGAAGTTCTGCAAACGAAATCGATGAATCAGTCATCCGCAGCGCACTCGAGAATAACTTAGATGGAGTTGCGGGGTCGTACGACGTCAAGGAGGATGTTGGAGGCCTTGAAGTCCCGATATATGACTTGCTTTTCCGACAGATGCAGGAAAGCAAGACCTCGAGCCGCACCGATCGCTATCTTCATCCTTATGTCCCACGAGAGCGGCTGGTAAGCTTTTCCTTCTGCAAACGACGATGATATACTTAGACAATTCTACAAAGATCTGTGAACTCCGTGGATTTAGAAGCTCGTGCAGTCACTTGAACACATCAGAACAAGAAATCTGAGTCCAATTTAGTGACAGATCGACCGCGATTCTTGTCGGTATTTACTGACAAGAAGAAGAAATCAGCGATGATACAATACTCACTTCTGAAAAGATGATTCTCCAAGCTTCCTTTTGCCATGTACTCATAGACAAGGAGAAGCTCCTTCTCCTCCCAGCAGTAGCCTAAGAGCCTAACAAGATTGGGGTGTGACAACCTCCCTAGAAAATTCACTTCAGACTGCAATCCCAAGCAACAATTGACTACATCAACATGTAAGTGAAGAGGAAGAGAATATAAGGTTGAATCGGGTCAGCTAAACGCATCAGATCGAGAATAATGAATAGATCAAGCAGATTTATGAAGCTTCATTTAGGTTTGCTAATTCTACTCACCTGCCATTCCTCCAACCCTTGCAAGCTCTCAGGGTTCAGCTTCTTGACAGCCACAATCATCCCAATCCCACTCTTCGTTGGATTCAGGGTCTTCTCGTCCACCCATCCCTTGTACACCCTACCGAATCCTCCTTCGCCAAGAACGCTGTCGGGCCTAAAGTTCCTCGTCGCGCTCCTCAGATCAGCAAAGGTAAAGATCAGGAGATTTGGTGCCTCCAGGATCTGGCCCTCCAGGTATGCGTCACCAATGGTCACGCTGCTGCCTATCGATTGCCCAAGAGTTGAGTTGCTGATCGTCGACAGTTTGCCAGTGGTAGCGGTGATGTCGCTGCCGGTCGTCCCGGTCGTCGATCGCCCTGTGATTGCAGGAAAAGAAGCACAGAACAGAGGTCACCATGTGTTCACGCTGCAAAAGTCCAGATCCAAGTTGTTCGTCGTCGGAAGTGGTCAGCCATGATTGAGGTCGAATGATGCTTGCTGATTACAATTTCTTTGCATCAGGAGGAAATGGTCACTAGAACAAGACCAATTCAGCAGATTCTTTGATGAACCTGCACGAAGGTGTTGTTTTCCTCCTCTCGTAGCAACCGAGAAACGAGGTCTGGATAAGGTATCGGAAAGATCAAACGGATAGCCTAAAGAGGAAGAAAGCTTGAATCTTGAACACAGAGTGGTAAGGATCAAGAGCAAGAAACTGCCAAAATTAGGAGACTGGAGGTGGTAAAATGAGCACACCATAGGATCAAGAACAAGAAACATCCAAATCAAAGAAGAAGAAGAAGAAGAAGAAAACAAAGGGGGGACTTTTATTGTGTATCGGATATACCTGGACTGGGAATCCTGGTGTCTGTGGGGCTTACAGCTTGCGCAGGCGTCTCAAAGCAGTTCCCCATGGCCAAACGGCGGCTGGTTTCTTCCTTGTCTGTACAAAAAGTGGAGAAAGGGAGAATGCAGATGAGAAAAGAAGGGACAAGGCAAGGGCGGGAGAGGAGGGGAAGAAGGACCGAGCAAGCTGTCCAGGGCTAGATTTATAAGCATGTTTGCCTCTTCTTTGTTCCTCTTCCCCTTTTTGGCTTTCGCTTTTGCATCAGTCTCTCTCTATCTCTAACTTGACTTTTGGTGGAATCTATGGGATTTTCTTCACCTTTTGAGCAAAATTGAAGTGATATAATATAAATAATGCAATTCGGACCCTTTCAAGATTTCTGTTCATCCCACTCTTAAGCCCCACAGGTACAGTAGATCATTATTTGGGCTGTGCTATGGAGATAAAACATTATATGTTATTTTTATGATATATGATTTGAGATGTAATTGACAATGATTTTAGTTAATTATCGATTTTGATAGGTTAATTGGTCAAATAAAATTAATTTTATTCATTTTTTTAATCAAAAATTTAACATTAAATCAAATTCTGTATATGTGAGTCTAAGTTTAATAGGTTAATTGACTGACTCTTAAAACACTTAAGTTAAAATGAATAATAATATATTTATCAAATTTTATAATTAATATTTTGAAAGTGAAACTAATTGACATCAGCTCGAAACGCCTGTTGTCTTTGTATTCTAGCATAAATCCAATTGCTGGACATCTCTCTCTCTCTCTCTCTCCCTCTCGCCATACATTTAACTCTTACGCGGTGTGGAAGACGAATATAGTAGTAGTTGACTTGAAAAGCTGCAGCCTGTGCTGGTGTCGATCGGGTGCCACTCGATCACCTGCACACCACCAACCAAAACCCAGCTAGCGATTGATGTCCTGCACGTCTGCCACATGTTCCAAGCATGGGTTTCTTGTCATTTCCTCATATTCACACCCATGTTATATATATATATATATATATATATATATATATATATATATATATATATATAGAGAGAGAGAGAGAGAGAGAGAGAGAGAGAGAGAACCAATATGTTAGAAGATTTCATTTGGTCCAAGCATGCGTTTCTTGTCATTTCCTCATATTCACACCATGTTTTCCTGATGACATATCGATCTATATTGTAATACTATTGGAGTCAACCTGCTTTAATCACAAGAAAAAGACAATGGATGTTGATGTTCCTCTAGTTGAGCTCATTGTCAATTCCTTTAGAGCATGTCATCCACTCGTCTGCTTTTTTTGCTTTAAGAAATTAAGGAATATGACATGTATGTCATGTTGAGTACATGAGAAATGCACATCCATCCAGTTCGTACAATAGTAGGTGGGTGTGTCATGCCAATTGAATGGCTACCACCCTACATCTCGGTGTTTGGGGGGGGGGGGGGGGGGGGTCAAAGAGGGACCCTCAAAGACATGTATCCATGTCGAACCCCTTCAACATGGCAACAATCTTATTAGAAGATTCTCGTGGGACGCGGTGGTGAAATGGTCAAGCCAGCTCAAGTCCTCTCATGTGTTTGTGAGAGTGGCATGTAAGTATGCCATGGCCAATCAAGGCAGAAAAAGGTATCATCAGCGTTTTGGTCTCCTTCGATTTGTTTTGTTGTTTTGTTATATGAAGTAGTTGATTTTGGATGCAGTAAATGTCATGTTCATGAGGTAGAAGACGGTCAAATTCACCAAGTCAGCAATTGTTACCTGTTGGATTTCCAAGATTGAGGAAGCCAAACTTATGCAATCACAGAGAATTCTGGTGCTTGGTGTTTTCCTTTTTTTTCTCTTCAAGATCTCTCAAGTTGGCACCTGCAGCTACTCCAACTTCTTGAGGATCTACACTTCCATCCATGGAGACTGTCTTCAGCAAGAATTCTTTCTTATGGGGAAAAAGCTTGCTGATTGCACCAGGCTAGTCAATGAGGTGAAGTCAACTGTTGCAATAAAAAAGATAAGCTCACTAAAGTCACCATCCTGAGTCCTGTCTTGAACAGGACTGACTACATCTTGATCTCTGACTAATGACTCATTAATCTGAGGTTTTGACTAGATCTTCAGAGGCAGATGATGAGAAACTTCTTCCTGTGGGGATCTGTAAAGAAGAATGTACAGAAGGGTTGACTTTGCATTTATTGCTTCATGAAAGCTTATTTTCTCCAACCACAAACTTTGGTTTCCTGTTCAAGTTCATGGTTGAACCAAAAAAGAGGTAGATTAAGATGAACTCATGCGACTTCTTGTGCAGTAATATCATCACAGATTAAAGAAAAATAGTCCAACACTTGTAGTCAATTGTTGGATTTAAGGGGAAAAGAAATGCCTCTTAAGAAATTTACTCGTACCTTTGTTTGGGATGACATCTCATGGTCCAAAGGCAGAAAGAACTTGACCCTGTTTCCATGGTGGCATCACAATGACTTGATCTTCCATTTATGTGCATGATGTGAGCTCCAATACAAGTTGGAATTCTCCCAAGCTGACCACTGGCAATTATCCTACAGGTCGAAACTAATTTAAAGCATGTAACGAGGAGCTTCAATTCAAATAAATTAGTGTGGAAAAGAACTGAAACTTCAGCATAAAGAAATGTCGTGGACTTCTCAACTAAAGAGGCCAGTTTGAGTCAAATTTGGTGAGGAGTGGCAAGACAAAGAAATCTTTTAGTTCAGTGGTTGGAAGAAAGGTCCCAAGCACAACTGGGAAAGTAGATATTGATCAATAATATAAAAAATGAGGAGAAAAAAAATGATACAAAATCATCCCAAGTTTTTAGTGAGATCAAAAATAATAATAATAAGAATTCAAACAGAATGCACTGCAAAAGTTGTGATTCTTTATGTAGCCATAAACACAGTGGAGACCTTGGTTTCAGGAACAATCACATGCATGTTCAAAGCTTTTCTTTTATCTGCTCCCAGAGGAGCGCATATTCTCTTCCTACAGACACATATAGACATGGCAGCAATTATGTTAGTCTTACTGGAGCATCTTTGAAGTTGCTCATACCAACTCAATTTATTATCTAAATCATGAGTAGGGGGTCTTGAGATGTGTGTGTAAATTAAAACTAATGCGAAAAGTACAGGTTTAAATTGGTGCAAGAGTGTAATCATGCATGCATCTCAATGTTCATGAGTTGGTATCTATACAAGCATGCAGCATTTAGACTGAAGAAATGTAGGCAGACAGAAATAAAGAGCATATTTTTCATCCAGTTAAAAAGGTCATATTAACATCAAGTATCACCTCATTTTGTTCTCCTGGCTGCCTTATCAATGCTAGTCTGTAAGAAAATAAGTTGACAGAAAAGTTTGACAAGGCAACAGAAGCCAACTAATATCTAAAACACTCACATCTTTAATTTGAGTTCTATAATAACTGCCAATTCAAAAAAACACAGCAGTATGCATAAATACAAACATAACCAAGCAAAATTATTCACAGACACATGCATGTCTCTTCAACATTCATTCAGGATGATGTGTAATTGCATTTGAATACTACTTATCAGCAAAAAAATCCAGTGGAATTCAGATCATGATGTTAAACATGTCTGGATCTTCACTGCAATCTGAGAAACTTAAAACAGGTTAGACATGTACAAGACCTGTGTCATTAAACCACATATATCGATTACATATCCTCAACCATGAAGCCATCACTAATACTTGATGAAGGCTGCCATAATCATTGCTTCGCTGACCCTTAATAGCTGGCAGTAGTAATAACATCAGTGTGACTAGGTTGAGACAAAAATTTACATATGGTTACATAGGCAACATATTCTTCTAGACCACGATGTACATAGTTTAATGCACTAGCATCTTTTTCATGAACTTGCCAGACCTCAACTTGGTCAAACGGAGAGCCCGATTTACATAATACCAAAACCTTTTCCAACACTGCATCCTCTAGAGGAGGCTGTGCCGGCTACATTTCCTGAAGGCAAAGATGGAGAGGAGTTCATGACCTTGGATTTGGGTTCTGCAGTGTAGGGTTGGGATGCCACATGGTCTAGGGCGACAACCACATCAGCTATGATGGGCCGAACATGTGCCTGCTCCTGGAGACACATTGAGGTGATGACAACCAACTGGTGAAAGGCTCGTGGCGGATAGTGGCCTTGAAAAGATGGATCAGCCAGCTGCAAGAACTTCCTCCGATCATTGAGAAAAGGACGTGACTGAAAGAAAGAGCAGAATAAATGATTAATAAAAATTGAAAGATAAGATGGGAAAGGGAGAAAAAAGAAGCAATAGAACAATTTTCAATAGACTTTTGACAGGTTTCCCACATGAGCATGCCTCAAATGTTATCCACCATATGCTTGTGTGCATACGTATTAAGCTCAAAATGCATCTAGCTACTTATCTAAAATTCTAAATAATGTTTTCTGAACTGTATAGATGGAATTGTAAATTGAATTTGACACTTTCATTTTCAGTAAATGGATTTACAAACATTGTTTTGCTTCGGCATAGACTAGAAGTTAAATCTTAGGTCTTGTCACTGAGATCAAGGACATGGAGAAACAAAACAATCAGTACATCTCTTTATGCTGAAATTTGCACATTGGAGGACTCCAAGATAAATGGATTTTGCATCAAAATTGAATTACTAACTGCATAAAATGGGTTGAGATTGCATTTATTTACTCTCCCCATACTCCACATCAGCAGGAGCCTTGTATTTTAGTCATCCTTTTTTATTACAAAATTTGGTTAAAAAGATGGGAACCATTTCATGATGCTACATGTTAAGTCCAAACAATGAACATCAGAATTTACATCATACGCAGATACTAAACAACAAAAATTTGCATTTGATACAGTTATAACTTTGATAAAGTACCATTATAAATCCTTTAATTCCAATATATGGTAAACACAACTCTCTGAGGAATTGAAGTTTCTGCAATTATTAAAACAACTAAAAGTCAAAATCTGAATGAAAAGCCAAAAAAAGAACTTGCAGAAGATATCCTCAAGATCCTTTCAACTGTGCAGATTGTTTGAGATAGTCATATAGCCTTGTAAATCAGTATATTTGAAAATAATGACAACAAAACACTGCTTACCCAAGTCACTAGGTTCTGCTCTGCACGAGTCCTCGAGTAATCAAAAGCTCGTCGTCCGGTTATCAGTTCCAGAAGCAACACACCGAAACTGTAAATATCAGATTTCAGGGTCAGCTTACCGCTCATGACATAATCAGGAGCACAGTAGCCATATGTTCCCATCACCCTTGTTGAGACATGTGTTTTGTCACCAACAGGTCCAAGTTTAGCAAGCCCAAAATCAGAGAGCTTGGGGTTGAAATTGTTGTCTAACAATATGTTTGCAGCCTTCATGTCCCTGTAAATAACAGGTGGGCTTGCAACATCATGCAAGTATGTGAGACCTTTTGCAGCACCAAGTGCAATCCTTATTCGTGTGTTCCATTCAAGTGGTGGCTTCTGTGGAGATAGATCTGAATAAACAAGCACTTTTAATTGATAAAGAAAAAAGAAGTAGAAGACTCAAAACGGAGTATTCGGACCATTCATCAATAAAGCAATAAAAGGTGGCATATACTACTAACCAATAAGAAACAAAGAAAAGAACCAACAGTCTTAGGCTCCATCAAACTTGTATCAAACATATAACAGATGAAATGAGGCTGTCTCCATGCATTACAAATAAAAGTTGTCAGATAAACCTTAAAAGTATTAAAATGAAAAGCAAACATGTGATACAGATGAGTTCTCTCTCTTTCACTCTCAATCTCTTTTGATTTTTTACTATGTTAAATTGTGATTATATATATATATATAAGTGGGGCTCTCTAAACTGAGGCAGCTACTCATGCTGACCTATAGTTTTTAATTGAGGAGGCAAGGTGATTCAACAGTTCTCCAGAAATTCTTTACCAAGAAAGAGTGTTTCCTAAATAACTGTAAATCAGAATTGAATAACTCTATGGCATAACTAATGTTTCTCAAAACTAAAAGAACTAGCTCCTTCATGTCACATGACCAGCCAACACAAAAGGGACAACTATATGCAGGAGAAGGTATCAGTATCTTTTGTGCAACTCATGGAAAAGTGACTTCTTACTTGTTGAAGCATATGTTGGGGCTTTTCCTAATAGCTTAAGCATCCAGTATATGCTTTAAAACTAATTATAACCATGTTCCTTATTATCAGCTTATTATATTATGAAAAAATTGCATATATCCCTCCAAAACTAGTGATTTTCATATTTATCCATCTAAGTCTTGGTTAAATCCTACTGAGTAATACCTGTGAAAAGAACAAAAGGATAATAAGAAGGTAATAGTCCACCTAATTGTCGGTCATTAAAATTCGTGTCGCATAAAGGGTTGGTTTTTTTGTTTTCTTGTCTAAGTTTATCCTTATATCTATAACCCACACCATGAAGGCACAGTCAAGGATGCTCATTAGGGGAGGCCAGACTCTTACAAGAAGGGGGAAGAGGAGGCAGATAGGTGGGTCTTCCATCTCAAGAAATTAATTTGGGGAACGCCTATTTCGCTCCACTTACTATATGGGAAGGTCAGTTTCAGCTGTGAGTACTTCAATATCAATCATGATATAAGCAAAGCGAAAACACAAGGATTGGATCTGCAATGTCGTAAGGGAAAGTAGAGGGCTCACCGAATAAGTGGTCTTCTAAACTGCCTTTGGGCATGAACTCGTAGACTAACAACCTCTCATCTCCCTCAGCACAGTACCCTATCAAGCTCACAAGATTAGGATGGCGCAACACAGTCAGCATGAGAACCTCCACCAAGAACTCTTTACTCCCCTGAAGCCCATCTTGCTTCAGCTGCTTGATGGCCAGCACCTGCTCTCCAAAATCCAAGTTGGTGCTCTAATCGTCAAAGGAACAACACAGTGCAGACAAACAGAATCGAGCAAGAACAAGATCAACTTGCCTGGCCCGAATCAAGCCGCCCTTTGAAGACCCTTCCGAAGCCCCCTTCTCCGATTAAATTGGCTTCTTTAAAGTTCTGGGTGGCCGTAGCGAGATCCCTGAAGGTGAATTTTCTTGCGGATTTACTCCTCTCGCCGCCCACAGAAGACGCCTTCTTCCCACTCTCTGACGCATGGAGAAAAGCCCAGGATTGAGAACAGAAATCAGAACAAAGCAAAGAAAGATCCAGTTTTGAGGATGGTTGAGGTACCCACCCGAAGCATCGACGACGAATCTCGAATGGGACCGGGAGCCCCCGCTGTCTTCGATCCTACGGCTCACTTCCCTCCGGCGAGGGTTGAAACACGGAAAGCAGCTCATCTACAGCAGCACTTCAATCCCGACGCCAACCAAAGCAATCCTAATCGACAACACCTACATTGCCCGCTCCTTCTCTTCCGCCGCTCAGCATCACCAACAAGAAGCAAAAAGGGGGAAGAGGAAACCAGGGCGATTTGCGTCGCTCTCCCTCCCTTCCTCCCTCGCCTCTCACTTCCTTCTCAGTGAGCAAACACAAGGCCGCTTTTTATGGCAAAACTACAGGCCGCAGCGGCGATCCATTTCACACCCCGTGAATCTTTGCTTCCACTAAAGAAAAAAAAAAAGGCAGAAACTACCAAAAAAAATAGTACTTTTACATGGCGAGACTTGCAGAAGAGGGGAAAAAAATCCCTGCTCCATGTGAAATCATTCATAACAAGAGGAGAGAAGGGGGGGGGTGGGGAATGGTGTATTTTACTTGGTTTAGTCCTTCGCACTCCTCACTGGCTTCCTTCACATTGAGGCTTTTTGTTCTGTTCTGTCTCGAGGAGGACGCCTTTTTGTGGCCTGACGGAGAGCAGAGGAGGCCTTTTCCTGCGGTGCAGTTTTGCTACATGTGAAGAAACAAAGACACCAACCGCAGGTTTGTTGAATTGGGGATCTTAAACGTCTGCGAGTTGCGTGTTAATCTACGAGGGGTGGAGTTCGTATGAACATGGCTGAGGGTTTGCACGGGATTAGGACCATTCGGTCGAACATGCACTGCTGGCATTCAATAAGAGTCAGCAGCGCTGACCGTGTGCGTGAATGGTTGACTCGGGAGGTTGGGCTTAGATCACGGCTCGACTTCAGAATGATATCAGTGGCTAAAGCTGGCACACTCTGATGACAGTTGCGTATATTTATTGGATTAATCATAGATCTGCTCAAATCTCGGGTTACCGAAGTGATGAATTAGTGCCTCGGTCCTATTAGATTTAACAAAAAAATCTAAACTCGATAATACAATCTGAAAAAACACCAAAAAAAAAAAAAGTCAACGTGGTAGCGAGATCTAATTTCCATGGCAGCATCACCTCCACCTCCTACAGAGATAAAATTTTTAGCATATGATTTTAGAGATATCATATATTAGAAATGAAAAATATATATATGCTTACAAAGATATATATAAAGAAATTCTAAATCGTTACACCTACATTTGCTACTTCATCTACAGAGAAATTCTAAATCGTTATATTCTTTAGAATAAACAAAAAAAAATGATATCATCGATAGATCCATCATGAGATATAGAGCAGATAAAGTATAACGAATGATGCAAAAATAACAAAAGAGTTTTTCTTGCTAAATGTAGCAGATATTATATTATTTTCTCACCACTTTCTACTTCTCAGGCTGAGATTTCTTCCTCTCTTTTTTTAACTCTTGTTATTTCAGTGATTGATACTTGATACACACAAATAAGATAACCCTCCTCAGATATCTTCACATGAAAATTGCATCAGAACAGCTTGAAGACCTTGAGGTAGTAAAAGACATGTCCTAGTTTCATTGACCATTTGGAAAAACTACCCATCACCAGTCAAGTAAGAATACCAAGTTCAAGTATTTCAAGTGAGATCTATATCAGAGTTGAATTAGAAGATGCAGAGCAAGAACACAAACTTCAGGTACAAATAATCTATTCTTTGGCAGCAAAGTTCCACATGGTCCCAAACCCTGTCGATCAGTTAGTTCACAGGAGAAGACCCGACAATGATCGTAATTAGCCCATCGGCAGAAGCAAAAACTTCCTACTGCCAGGCCAATGATTTAAATGTTACAAATGGGATTTTAGCTGCTGCATACAGAGATTCATTTTTAACTTTTAGTACATTAATTAATCTGTACAGTCCAACCTTGCAAAATAAATAGCTCCATCACATGTCAGCTGTGTCTCTTTACCTCTCATTGGAGGGTGCAACTCCACAATATAAATCCTTCCGATGTCAACTGAACAGAAAAATCAATTGTCCCTTCAAAGCTGCAAGGCTAAATCAGGTTGTTGTGAGCCAACCACCACATCTGAAGCTGGTGAACCTGGTGACTGGAATCCAACATTCAGATCAGGGGGAGCAGAATCCGATTTCTGTTGCAGTGCGGTAGACTGCCATGGACCCTTAGAATCATTACCAGCTTCTTTCAAGGGCCTACCCGAATTTTTCATACTTGAATTGTCCACCACTGTTGGCCTTTCTGCGGTCTGGTATATGTAGTGGTTATTAGCTCTTGAGACCATGTCAAGTGCTCGAGCATGTGACATCTGTGCATCTGAACCAAAGGGACCATATAGCATACCAGCTGGTCTGATCATCTTACCAAGTTGAGAAACCATATTAGAATTAAATGAACCACTGAGACCATCAATGGTCGGATGCATCCCTGCGTTTTGATGGTGCTGAAAGGGAACCTTGGGCCGTATTGCATCACCATCCACACCACCATTAACCAAGGTACTTGAGCCATTCTCATGACTGGGAACTCTGCTGAGCGAGGCCTCTGGAAAACTGGAGACATTACTAGAAACAGCCAAAGTGGAAGCAGGAACTGTGGTTCTGTTGATGTGGCCTTCCTTGACAATGACATCATTGTGGGGCATTTCCTGTCCATGAGAGTGTTTATCAATTGTAGATGAAGCACAGGATTTTGCTAAGGGATGCGGAGGAGATATAGATGGTACAAGTGGCTGAGAATGTTGTGGAGCTTCACCATCTGCAACCCATCCAGGGCCAAATTTGGTACCAGGAGGCAATACCCTTTGAATCTTTTGGGCAGTGAGGAGCCAACCAATAGGACCGAGCTTTGCAGCAAAGCGAGCCAAACTTCTTGCATATGCATATTCCAAATGAAGACCAACCTGATCCCATAATGTGAACATCGTTAATAAGTTTTAAAGTGTCCTATACAATAGACATAAATAAACTGGTTAAAAAATTAAGCAACATCAGCAAGTGGTCACAAAAGATAACGTAAACTATTTCAAACACTTCAAAAAGACCATCAACTTACACGCAAATGAAAACAAACTGGCTAAATTTTGAATCACATCACACTTATATCGAGCAAAACATACTAAAATAGATATAGCAGATATACTAACTTGACCATAATTTTTAATGAAGAAAATATAAAAATGAAATGAAATGGAATGATTCACCATAATACTTAACTGGCATAAGTTGCTTCTTCTCCCCATTGAGGATAGTAAATATCGGTGTCTCATGTGTATAGGTTGATGCAAGGGATTGTTTATAAGTATTACGACGGTTCTCATCTACAACAGTGAGTTTCTTGCCATACTTTGTGTGATTTCCTTTTGGTGCAGACCCTGCAAATATGAAAATGCCAGGTACATACTTGTCACATGATTCTTTTCAGAAATGAAAATGGCTATTTGTATTTGATGAAGCAATTACATTTCTTAAGAAAACAGTTAACTAGAAAACATTCTCTATCACAAACCTGAATATTCTTCATCTCTATCTGCTTTCTGCTCAGAAATCCAACCACATGTATCAGTGCAGCGAAGACCATACGAAGCCCTATTGGATGCATTGGCAACACCAGACTTTTCCCCTGAGGATCCTTTTCTCAAGGAGTCATGTGCTAAATTAGACAGGTGATTAGTGTCCCCAGCATTAGCAAGTGTTACATCAGTTGAAAAGTCTGAAGCAGCACGATCAGCAGGAGGCCGTCCAACCTTTTTGTGCTTATTTGGTGGCCTACCTCTCCTTACCACTGTTTTTGGTTCTGGTTCATTATTGTTGCCTTCTTGCCTTAAGTTCTCAAAATTCTTTTTAGCAAGCTCATGAATAGACCGTGCCTGTTGCAGATGAATTGCTTCTTTAGATAACTTTAGATGGAAACCCAACTACTGACAGGTTATGACCTATTCTAAAACAAAAAGTACACTATTAAAAATGATTTTTACCTGTCTAAAGTAGATAGTATCCGGTGCATTATAACGCATAGCATTTGAGCTAATTAAGAAGACATCATTCTGCAAGTTATACCAGAACATGTATGTTAAGCAATCAGGAAGGTGGAAATAAAATTTGAGTTACATGACATGTTTGAGATTATTTAGGTATTTTCATGTAAGTGGGAAACAAAAGCCAAATTATTGAACATAACATAGCTCTTTAATCGAATGAAAAACCTGAAGGTGTTATCATACATCTTTTTTGAAGAAAAGAAGGGTTTCCTTTGAGTTATGCAAAAGTTCTACGTAAATTCTTGGAAGTTATAAAAGAGAAGGTTACAGTGTGCGCAAATGTGAGATGATCATTTTTTCATTTCCACCTCTGAGTAAATCATTTGTCATGACACTTCATCCACTAGTGAGATTGTCATTGAGCATGTTGCCTCGACCATAACCACCTGGCTGAAGGTCGGGATAATGGGTAAAGGCAGCGTTCATCTGCCACTGGAGCTATGTAGGTGACAAAAAGTCTTTCTGTGATGCATTTCTTTCTTCCTCTCATCCTTTTCATGTTTGATGCAAAGATTTTGGCAAATAATGGTGTTGTAATACTTCTTCATTTATATGGTATGAGCACATGCTGGCAAATTCTTCCTGTCCCAGCAAAAATAATCACAATAGAGTCATATGCCACTATGATGAAAGACCAATCATGAGGACAATTGCAAAAACTGAAACTGATAGAGCTAAACGTAATCGGGGTGCTTCTTCGTCAGTCTTCAATTGGTCTATCAGCCTCAATGTAGAAAACTAGAAATACCCTCATGCCCCTTATTTTTGACTCATTTCAAAACGGAAGGCATTTAGGCCCTCACGGCTACAGGTGAGTGAAGGAAAGGGTAACCTACTTTAGTGATTGTCTCGATAAGAAGGTAAAGTGCCACAACTCAAATCACACAAGTGCATTGAGCGAAAACAGCCCTATATGTGAGCAAACTATATTTCCCCTTAAAGAAAAAGCAATACAAATGATGACATACCATGTATATAGTTCTTGCTTTGCTAAGCAGGGAATAGCAATAACGTATGACTTAAATTGTCCAAAGCTTAGCTCAATGTTCCATTTTTTTTAAGAAATTGGTTAGGATGGAGATCCAATAAAGCACAAACCTTTTCAGAAAAACTTTTCAGCAAATCAAAATCTAATTCCAAATCCTTCCATATGATACATAAAAACTAGATCAAACTTTGAAGAAAGAAAAGTACTTAATAGTTGACATGGTTCAAGCGACTACCAAAAATCAGTATGAATATTCTAGCACTACCAGAATCTTGGTGGCTGCAACTAGCATTATAGAGAACATGCTATACACATTAGTGTGTGCACACAATCTTGCAGAAAATACTAATCAGAAACAGATAATGTACATGGTCACATAGGGTCATTAAGAAACTCTTGATTGAGGGATGCTAGAATTTGCTGCATCAAGAAATCCACAAACAATAATTTGCCCCCAACTCCACATAAAAATAAATATCTAAAAAACTTAGAAACCAGAAGAAGATTGGATTGTGCAAATAGAAAACGTAAATTAGATATTTTTTATGTAGAAATCCATTTTATAAATATAAAGAGAACATTTTTGTCAGATTGCTGGCAATTGAAATGCTTATAACTCCATCTTGCCACAAAGTGTGTTACCATACAAAATTCATAGTAGATATTTAGACTATGCACAAATAATTAATAACTTGGTATTCTAACTTCAGATAAGAACACAGGCTTTCCACAGATGATACCCAAATACATTAATCATAATATATGCCGGAAATCTTACACCGATAAGAAAAGACAACTTATATAAACTCACCAATATATAAACAAAACAAACCATGCATAGATCAATAACTAGATTGGAGTACTGAGCTACAAAATTGGACTTCTATAACTAAACAATTGTTTCATCCCTTGAAATGGGCAATACACCAGCATACCATGGTGAGATGGGTATTATATAATTGGTATGGTCAGATTACTATGATACTTATAACCATTGTTCAAAATAAGTAGTATATAAAATAAGTTGGAATTTCTCTGAAGTTCTCAGAGTTATGATCACAATGATCCTTTTAAGGTCGGAAAAATCTCTTCAAGATCAAAAAGTGATGTTGAACAGTTGAAAGACTAATTCATACAACCATTGGTCAAAATAAGTAGTATCTAAAATAAATTGGAATTTCTCTGAAGGTTATAACTTTTCAGAGTTATGATCACAATGATCCTTTTATGGTCAGAAAAATCTCTTCAGATCAAAAGTCATGTTGAACAGCTGAAAGCCTAATTCATTTAGTGTCAAAATCTGATCGGAATGTATAACTCTAACAACAACTTAACTTTGATTTTTTGCTATATTAGGGAAAATAGGTTTAAATTGTGCTAGTATAACTAAAAAATGTGTATAGGAAGCTTCCTTGTATTTTAGATTTGCGCAATGCAACTTACAATAATCTACTAATGATTAGACAAGACTTGCCAGCAACAGATTCAAAATTTACAACTGAGAATTCACCTTTATCTCATCTAGAAATAAATTCAATTTAGTTATTTGACAGTTATGCAACAGTCTGAGACAACCACCGATGGATTACCATCCTAACCAGACTACTTCCTCTTCCTCATCTAGGGAAGCTTTAATATCTTTCTCCTTTATCAAATTAGCATAAACAGGGTCCAATAGGGACATATCATAGTAACAGTCAACTAATCTTCTATTTTCCACCAGATAACATTCTACAAGTTCCAACCAAGTTTTGCAAGGAACTTAATAGTGATGCTTCCTTTTCACAATTAGCAGAGTCAAAAGAGAAAAATGAAAGTTTTACGACATATACCAGTAGAATAAAAGAGAACCAGTTAATAACTAGAATACACCTTGACACATTAGATAAACAGAAGAAATGTGTATCCAACTCTAAGGATAAAGTTGTAAAACTTCTCTACATAACTGCAGAACTTCAACAAACCTCAAACTGTTCCAGATTAAAATATGCTCCGGTAAGCAACTTGTTCCGCACAGTTCCAAAATCCATTGGATGCTCTATGACTTCATGATAGTCAGGAAGCTAAACAACATCATACACAGATATTAGGCCTGAGTATTCTTCGGGTCTATGATGAATTTAACGCTGAAAATACAAGAAAAGAAGTAAACACTTCTTTAATACTTTTAAAAACACACCTCTTCTGGATCCACCGGCTCAGAGAAGACACCATAGGTATCTTTCCTGGAGATAAAGCAAATTACAATGAAAATAAATGTTCAGAGCAAAGCATCACACGAGTTACAAAAAGAGACCACAATTAAAATTTCAAGGAAAACGCAGGACGCACTTCTGGAGCCTATCAAGGATGAACGCCAACAACTTTTTGTCCGGCAGAGGTGTCGTGGGCCCCAAATCTGGTTGCTCCCCTGTTGTAATACAAACAAATTAGACGTTTCTCACTATCCACTATAGAACTCATCCCGCTTTCGTTTGGAATAAATGCATGAACACCAACCTGGAACCAAGCCCGTCGCTTTCGGAGAATTGTTACGCTCAGCCTGAACACAGAAAAAAGAACAAAATATATAAACGTAATTTCTTCAAACAAACCCCCAAAAGCAGTAAGCAAGAAATTAGGGGACGATCGCAGGCCAGTGAACAGATCATCCAAAAATTACTGGGGACAAATAACAAGGCTGATCCAAACAGAAAAGAGAAGAAAGAGTAGGAAGAAGACAAAAAAACTCTTTTCAACGCAGCGGTCAGATTTCTTTCGAGAAAATCGAAACTTTAACGTAATCAAGGTAACGAAAAGAGGTGTATATGTACGAAATTTCTTCCACAAAGCAGGTGCTTTGGTTTCCCAAAAATGATTGGATAGTTGACTTAGTCAAAACTCGACCCTATCTCGCCCTGGAAATCCACCAAGGAAAAGAGATCAAAAAGAACGGAACCCGAGAAGCAAATCCACGCGACAGCCACGCTAAGATTCCCGATCCGTGGCCGAAACCGTACGAAACTCCCGAAATCCCCTTTTTTTTATTTTGGTAGGAAAAAATGTCCCTGAAATCCAGAAATCCAAATCCCAGAAGTCAACTTCATTCCACGCCACACTCCATTCTCCACTCCGTCCTCGGATCTCCGCGTCCCACAGTTGAGACAACCGCCGCACTGCCGACTACTCGGTCAGAAGGGATCAAATCAGAACCTTTTTGTCGCGATTTTCGTGGCCGATCTTCCTCCGTTTAGGGTCGGCGTTGCCCGCGCCGTCGGACTCGGAACCGGAGCCAGCGGAGCGGCAGGGGAGGCGGAGGACGAGCTTGAGCTTCTTCTCCCTGCGCTTACCGCCGGAGCCGCCGTCCTCCTCCTCCTCCTCCTCCTCGTCCCGCCCCGCCCCGGGCGGGGGCCGCGGGGGGTCGTCCTGCGAAGGGTTTGGGTTTCGACGGGTGACTCGGCGGGAGGCGGAGGGAGTGTTGGATTGGAGGAATTTGGGGGAGGGATTAGGGTTAGGGCTGAGGTTATTCTGCTGCTGGTTCTGGAGGCGCAGGCTGCGCTTCTGGAGATCGAGGAGCGAGGGGCGGCCCTTCTTCCTCCTCTTGCGCTTCGACGCGTCTACAGCAGCTCTGCTGTTATTGCCCATTTTGGCCTCTCCCTTCCCCTCTTGCTCTCTCGAGACGGTGAGAGGTGGGTAGATGTTTTCTCGGGTGCGGAATATATAATTACTCTTTTGTTTGGGCATCCAATTTGGCGTCTTCGTGGGAGCGCGGCATCGCACGTGAGGAGGAGAGGAAGCACGTGAGACCCCAGGCGGGACCCAGGACCGTGCTGAGCTGGCCAGTCCCTACTGGCCTGGAAAGCACCGCGAATACAACACGTCGGCAGTAGGTTCCCAATTTTTAGGCATATTAATTCACATGTCACATGATATATATAAAAAAATAATATTAAAATCTTATAGAATCCATTTATGTGCTGCTTACTACACACCACAACAGTCTTTTATTGCTAAAGGCAAATTTTATTGCTTATATCTTCAATTAGATTTTCTTAATATTTAAAAATCGATGTGATATATAATTTACTTTAAATAAATTATATTATATGCATTGATATTTATACACCTACTTATGTGTATAGAATTTGGGTGGCAGGAATGACAGAAGCGTAAGTTAATGTTGGGATTGAGTAATTATTTTAAATTTTCTGAAATTAATATTTTAGTGAAATAAATTTTTTTAATACAGTTCTCATAAAGAAAAATAATAATATTTTTTTATGAATATCAGATATATCTATATATTTTAACGAGAGAAATAATATATAAGAAATACTTTTGATGCTTTTATAGGTTTTTTTAGTATCCAAAAAAAAATTTAGGATTTCGAAAAAGAATAAAAAATATATAAAAATTTATAGATTTATGTGAGAGAATACTGTATTAGAATAGATGATATCTGTCGAACTACGTTTCGCTCGGAGGCAATGATGGTGAAGCTTCGTCAAGCTGGCGGCACGACCCACCGCCTGTGGGAGCACGTGGAGACGCCACACGGGCAACGAGAGTGCACGAGCGGGGAGCCTGCCGGACCGGCGTTGACCTGGTGCTCACAGTTGCATGCAAAAGGGAAACCAAATTTAGTGGGTTGGCTGGGTTGAATGGTGATATTGGTTACGTTTCCGTTGCTTGCGGTCTAAAGTTGACAACTGTACCGCCCCCCAATTAGAGCGCGGCAGCTTCGCAAGTCGCAGGAAATGGCGGAAGACACGAACACCAGCCCGACCAAACGGCGACAAACAT
This sequence comes from Musa balbisiana, assembly GCA_004837865.1. Classification (NCBI taxonomy): domain Eukaryota; kingdom Viridiplantae; phylum Streptophyta; class Magnoliopsida; order Zingiberales; family Musaceae; genus Musa; species Musa balbisiana. The sequence goes on from CM017198.1 coordinate 1,121,618, forward strand.
ATTGACCTAACCGCCATTTCGAGGACAGATGCTCAAACAACAGAAACTTGATCGTCTTTCCAGCTTCCCTTTAAGAAGCCATGGGCCTCTTCCAACCCCAAGCATCGATTCGTTGGGAGGACGAAGAGAGCTTCTTGTCTTCTCTTTCTTTGAGAAGATGGCCGATCAGGGCAATACGACGGAGCCCATCCTCTACTGCTACAAGTTGGACAGTATATCCAGCGGCGGTGTCTGGAATGAGAAGCCCTTGCACACGTTCGCCATTCCTGTCCTGCTCTGGCAGATGGTCCTGGCGGTGATAGTCTCCCGCGGCTTGGCCTTCCTCCTCAAACCCCTCCGCCAACCCAGAGTCGTCGCCGAGATTCTGGTAGCCTCTTCCCTCTATGATCACGGATTCTCTTCTTCTACCCATGCAATGCCGCCATGTGATGGAGGAATGCTGTATCACGACCTAGTCCTTTTGTAGCTTAGCTTTCGACTTCATTTTTTCTGGCATCGTTGGCAGACTGGCATCGTCCTCGGGCCATCGGTACTAGGGAAGATCGTGATACACGAGGCGGGCATACCGGTTTCGTTGGGTGAAGTAGTGTATCCGGCGGCGAGCCACCGCCTGCTCGAGACCATGGGGTTGATCGGCCTGCTCTACTATCTCTTCATGGTCGGCATGGAATTCGATTTGCGAATATTTGAGAGTTGGAGGGAGAAGGTGATAGCAATTGCGGCGGCCAACATGGCGCTTCCCTTCATCGTTACCCTCTTGGCAGCCAACTTGATGCACCTACAGCCCCCGGGGCACGTGAACTACTTGAGGCAGGTCGTTTTCATCGGAAGTGCGACGACCGTCACGTCGTTCACGGTTCTCGTCCGTGTCCTCTCAGAGCTCAAGATCCTGAACAGCGAACTCGGCCAGCTCGTCATGCCCTCTGCCATCCTCTCCGACCTGATGGCCTGGGTCTTACTAGCCGCCACCATCGTTCTCCCCGGCTCCGCCGGATCCAACCGAGACATTGCACCTACGAAATTCGCGTTCCTGTGGATCTCGGTTTCGGGCATCGCCTTCACGGCGGCCTGCTGGCTGGTGATCCGGCCGACCATGTGCTGGATTCTGAGGCGGACGCCGGAGGGCGAGCCCGTCGACGACGTCTATATCAGCGTCATAGCCACCGGTGTGCTGGCGGTCGGGATTATTACAGACATGATCGGATTCCACGCCGTCTACGGCGCCTTCGTCTATGGGCTGGTGGTACCACGTGGACCGCTCACCATCGGGTTGAGGAACAGGCTGGAGGAGTTCGTGATCGGCCTGCTGATGCCTATCTTCTTGGCCACCTGCGGCTTCAAGGCCGACCTGTCCCTCCTCAAGACCGAAGACGAGAAGGGAGCAGCGGTCATCTCCACGCTGTCGTTGATTATAGTGCTCTCCTTCGTCGTGAAGCTGGGCAGCAGCATGGCCATCGCTCAGTACAATTCCATGACTGCTCCCGAGAGTTTGTCCCTTGGACTCCTCATGAACACCAAGGGCCCCATCGATATGATCATCCTCAACATCGGCAAACATAAACAGGTACTGATGGCGGCGTTTGTTAGCGATTATTTGCTCTTCGCTCATCCATCGAATGGGCTGGTTGGTGATGCATGCAGATCTTCGACGTGCGAACGTACACCGTGTTGATTCTTGGGTCGATCTTCACGATGGCGGCCGTAACCCCATCTGTGGCGATCCTGAACAAGACGTCGCGGATCCGTGTCGCGCACAAGAGGCGGAACCTGCAGCGGTGCCGGCCGGACATGGAGCTGCGGATGGTGGCGTGCGTCTACAACGCCCGCAACGTCCCCTCCGTCATCAGCCTTCTGCAGATGTCCAACCCCACCAAGCGCTCCCCCATCTTCGTCTACGCCCTCCACCTCTTGGAGCCCACAGGCCGCGCCTCGGCCATGCTCATCGTCCACGAGATCGGCAAAAGCCAAGGCCAGAGGCAGGTCGTTAGCAACCCATCCGGCGGTGCCATGCAGTCAGAGCAAATCATCGCGACCTTCGAGAGCTACGAGCAGCACGCCGGCGGCGTCTCCGTCCAGCCGGTCACCGCCATCTCCCCTTACTCCACCATGCACGAGGACATCTTCAACATCGCCGAGGAGCGTCACTCCACCCTCATCATCCTCCCCTTCCACAAGCAGCTGTCGGTGGCCGGCGATTTTGAGGACATCAACCCGTCTATTCGCAACGTCAACCGGAGCGTCCTGGCCAACGCGCCCTGCTCGGTGGGCATCCTCGTCGACCGCGGGCTCAGCGGTGGCGGGCGGTTCTCCGTCAGCCAGTTCGTGGAGCACCACGTTGCGATCCTCTTCTTCGGCGGGCCCGACGACCGCGAGGCGCTCGCCTACTCGTGGCGAATGGCGGAGCACCCGAGCGTCAACCTCACCGTGGTCCGCTTCCTTCCCGGCGAGGAGGCCCCGGTGCCGCCCAGCCCCGTTCTTTCGTGTGCGTCTGGCGAGCACGCCGCCATGACGGTGGTTGAGGACGACAGCATGCAGCGGCAGCTGGACGACGAGTGCGTGAACGAGTTCCGCCTCAGGTACGTGAGCGACGAGTCGGTCATGTACACCGAGAAGGTCGTCAACAACGCCTCGGAGGCGGTGGCGGCAATACGCGCCATGAACAGCATCCACAGCATGTACGTGGTGGGGAGAGGTCAAGGGAGGGAGTCTTCGCCGCTGCTAGCGGGGCTGACGGAGTGGAGCGAGTACCCGGAGCTCGGGGCGATCGGGGACATGCTCGTGTCTGCCGACTTCGGGGCGCAAGTGTCGGTGCTGGTGATCCAGCAGCACCTAGGCGACGACGTTGGGGGCATCATGGAGGTGATGGCGGCGTCAGAGAGCCCCAAATTGCAGGTGCCGCGGTACTTCGACAACGTAAACCACAGGTCACGGCCGGGAGGCTTCAGCGACGGATGGAGTGCTATTTAAGCTCCGCAGGCATACTTGCCTTCTTGTTTCCATCGTCCATCAATCCGCTTTTTCCATTTTATCTTTCCACATCCTTTTTCTTGTTCTTCGATGCACTGCTTAGATGAACAGATAGTTCCACAAATTAAACTAATGGATTCTTTTTATGTCGTTGATCGATGTACATGAACTATTATTTCCAGAATCTTTGCTAATTAGCACACCATCGTCACCATCATTCAATCCTCTTCCATTAACAAATCAACCTACATATAGTTATTTGATATGAATAGTTATACACGACATCCAATAACCATCAGATGTTTATGATCATGATCCAGACAAGTGCTAGACGCAGAATATTTGAAGTCCTGTTTTGTCTTGCTGCAGCAAAATTTTAGCTTGCTCCTGCAAGATGATCACACCCTTGCCAGCTGTGTTTTGTGATATTAGTCAGTCAGCTTTAAACTGAACAAAGATGTAAAACCCTCAGCTTGAGACTGCTAAAGATTACCTCATACAAGCATCATCTTCTTCACATATTTATCTGCAGCTGATTCAGTTGAAGCAACTGGGAGTCTTTGTTGTTCACTTCATGAACCTGACTTTGCTGTCCCATAAATTATGTGGAACATTGAAACTCAAGTCTCCTCCTTCCATCATCTTCCTATGTGTGGAACATTTTAGCTATGTTGTATTATTTATTACCTCATCTTAAGTTCTTAGAAAACAAGACAAAAAATTCAACAATAAACCAATGCTGACAGGACCCATTACATTTGTTACTGTAATACAAGAATATCAAATCATAATATGGTTGTCATAGGTTTCTACCACAGTGTCAAGTTAAAGAAGTCATGATCCAACACTAGAGACCATGGATGAAGCCAATGGATCCAATGGCATCACAAGCTCCCACAAGAAAACCTCAATTATATGTTTCTTGAGTCAACCTTCACATGTTGGGGTAGAAAACAATCAATCACATATTGAGGCCTCCAGGCTGTCAAGGTGACCAACTAGAAGGTTGTGTTCCGGTGTCAGAGGGATCAGCTTACTCAAGCATGAATCCCTACTTCAATTCAAGAACAAAACTGAGAGTTATATATAAGAGATGCATCGATTCTATACATCATTTATATAATTGGAGGCTTTTTTATGCTTTCCAGCTCCAGCAGAAAGTAGACAACGAGCAAAAAGTGTGTCCAGCCAGCTCAATGTGGACTCCGTATCGAGTGAGCAACAGAGGAGGCAGCCACATTTCCCCACCATTGCAGCTTGGTAGTTGGCAGCATATGAAGCCAGGAAAAGACTGTTGATCCACTCGCTGGTCATCGACTGATGCAGTGCAGGACAGCTTCTGCAAGCAGAGCCACGAGCAATCTCTTGTGATGCAAACTCACAGTAGCGTATGGTTTTATTTATAGAGCTTAATTATATGTACAAGTATACAGCAAAGATGCAACTGAGATAGAGAGTCCTCGGGGACTCCAAAATATATATATATAGAGTGGGAGGGAATCCAATTCCGCCGTCCGGTTCCAGATCTAAAGGTGATGGAGATCTAGTGGTGAAACATGTTCTACTACTAATCCAGGGCATTGGGTCCTCTGCAAGCCTTGACGACGGGACTCCACACCCACTGCACCAAGAACCTCCTCCCGTTTCTCCCATTGAGGTTGAAGCTTCGTCCCAGCTCGTCCTTGCTCACCTGCCCGGTGTATCCCCCGCCGCCTCCGCTGCCATAGACACCCTCGCAGAGGTCGGCGATCTCGGTCGGGGCCGTCGGGTCCTCCCCGGCGTACCAGGCGTTGATCAGGGGGTTGGTGGCGAGCTCCGCTAGCTCATGCGCGAGCACGCTCACCATGCCGTCGACGCCAACGTCGCCGTTGGGCGGGCGCATGGCCCCGACGCCGGCCATGTAGGTGGGCACGGCGAAGGGGTAGGCGCACAAGTCGGGGCACTGCACGCCGCTGTGGCCGACCCAGGCGTAGGGGAGCGTGTGACCGACCAGGGAGGGGAAGGTGAAGTAGTGGAAGCCGCAGGCGGCGCGGCAGAAGTCCTGGACGGTGACCCCGGGGGCGGTGAGGACGAGGTAAGCGCCGCGACCGTGGTCGACGGGGAGAGAACCGGCGGCGAGGGCGTCGGCGATGACGAGCTGCACGGCAAGGCGGGAGAGGGAGGCGCCGCGGGGAAGACCCGGGAGGTGCGCCTCGGCCGCGACGGCGACGCGGCGGGATACGTTGGCCCCGGTCTGGTCGGAGTAGATTGAGACGGTCGACCACCACTGCGCGGCGGAGGGCGGCGGCGGGGCGGGGTCGGAGAGGGAGAGCAGGAAGTCGCGAAGGGGGGCTTGCAGGGCGGCCGGCCAGGGGCCGTACCAAATGAGGTAGAGGTTGATGGGGGAGGAGAGGACGGGGCCCATGTGGTACCGCAGGTGGACGAGGTCCGACGACCCTTCGTAGCGCTTGGACGACGAGAGCAGCCCGCCGGAGTCCTCTCCCGGCTTGCTGCTCATCCTTGCCACCTGCATATCAGCTTTGCCCTTGCCGCCATGAGGAAAAGGTGACGCAGCAAGAAGAAGAGTGGGGAGGAGGAAGAGGAAGGAGAGGTTGCAGATCATGTCGGAGGGTTTATGGGGAGCTCAGGATTGCGGTGGCAGAGAGAAGTCAGGAGTGCGTGTATATATAAAGGGAGAGAGACAGACGGGAAGGTAGAAAACAGTGGAGAGCGAGTGAGGGTGAGAGTGAGAAAGGAGGATGAGGAGGCGAAAGGGAATGGGCTGGCAATGGAAGAGAGCTGGAGACAGCTGCCGTGTGGGGCCACCCATCCATTAAAATCCTTCTTTCACTCCATGCACGAATAAATTCCATGGAGGAAGGGGAAGTCGTCTGCGTCCTCAAAGTTCGTGCGCAGGTGATGGTCGTAGATGTAGCGCTGCTGATGTTGCTACTAATCCGGAATATAACGTGGATTAAGTTATTGGACACGACGCTGACATGGTATCCAAAATATACACGAGTGGACACGTGGCACTGTGACAGGTGTGAGTATCCAAAATAATTGCAGCAAAAAGCTTTTCTTTTATTACTTTTTTATCTCCTTCTTATTTGTCTTCTCATTTCTTCCATTATTGCTATTATTTCTCTTCTCTTTTGTTTTTTTATATTTTTTTTCTTTCTTGAATCAAGAACACAAAAAACTTGTTGAAAATATATTGTTGTCTTTTTTATTGTTCGATCATTTAATAGTTATTTATTTATATAAGATAAAATATGCATATATTTTATGTTCATGAATATTATGGGATTTAAATCATATTTTAATAATTATTTAGACAAGATAAAATGGTTTACTGTTAATTTTTTGTGCGTGTCAAAATATATTACATGTATAAAGAGTTTTCATGCTTACTTTTATATATAAGTCAAAAACAGTGAATCTGTAAAAAAAAAAATCCACATAAATCTTTATTATTGTTCATTGATTTTTATCAAAAATAATGCATCGCATGTTAGGAAAAAAATTTTAATAATTAAATTTTTATCAAGTGTTTGGAACTTAACTACAAGACCAAATGTCAACAGTGTATGATATTTTTGAGAAAATTTAAAAATATATTTAAAAATTAAAAAATGACACATTATATAGCATCTAAATATTTTTTTAAAATAAAATAAAATAAAAATATCATCATATGTCTATATTGTTTTCGGTAAACAAAAACTTTCAAGATATGTTAAGATGTCCTATTAATTTTGGATTTTGAGTAAAAATAGTACATAATATATTAGTAAACTTTTGTTGATGGTAAAATTTTTACCAAATGTTTGGGACCTAATTAGAAGGTTAAATGAGAAAAACAAAATGCATGAGTGCATGATATGTTTGAGGAAATTCGAGAAAAAATTTGAAAAATTAGAAAATGACACATTATAAGACTTGAATAATTCTAAAAATATTAAAAAATACTAACATATATCTATCTGAATCCAATTTAAAGATATCATGAAACTTTTAAGGCATTTTAACAAGGCACTATTTTTTTTACATTTTGGCCAAAAATAATACACCATATATTAGTAAGACTTTTCTGATGGCTAAATTCTTACCAAGTATTTAGGACATAATTAAAAGGTCAAATGTCAAAAGATATAATATGAGTGCATGATATTTTAAAAAAACATTTAAAAGTTATAAAATAGCACACAGTGTTAGATTATATTTTTTATATTTTAAATTGTTTATATTCTTATGGATGGTTGCTATTGGATATAGAGGTGCTAATTTGTATTCTTTTTATAAAGAATTTTATATAGCTGACACCTACAAGAAGACATAAAATAATAAAAAAATTCTTACAAAAATCAACCACTATCGGATAGGATGAGAATTTGATTATATTGCATTACCCTCGAGAAATAAACACATAGTGATAATAAAAAGAATTTGTGTTAAAGGTGCTAACAATTTGGATATTATTATTAATCATATAAATTTTCGCCTATATCATCCGCTTGAGAGATATTAGAATTGAAGTTTAATATGTCATAATATATTAGAATTGTTTGGTTGTACAGAATTGAAGCAAGTTATATTAGAATTATAAGTTCCAGTATATTTTCTCTCTCACAAGTTAAAACAATTCAAAGATACCCTAAAAACTTGAGAAAAACACATTGTGTAAGAGGTGAATAATTCAAAACATTTTGATAAGTGCTGCTATGCGATGCATTATTATTATTATTATTATTATTATTATTATTATTATTATTATTGAATCTTAGCCAAAATTTATGCATCACACATAAGAAAATATTTTTTAGGGTTAAATTTTTATATGACCTAATTAGTAGCTCAGATGTCAATAATAATAATAATAATAAATAACATGAACTTTTACGGTGGCAGTGTTTTTTTTGCCGGATTTGTATTCCCCAATTTAATTACGTGTCGGGCCTCGCAAGGCTGGACTCGTGTCGCGACTCGCGACAAAAATTTTACGTGCGCCCTCTTCTCCCCAATCATTGCTTCCTAATATATATATATATATATATATATATACGTACGTACAAGGTGATCAAGGCCGTCGATTCTCGATCGGACGGAGACGGTGCATGAGGGGCCACCATGATGTGGACTCTTGTCTTGTGCAGATGAATAATGCACGCGAGTCAATGATGGGGGCCCACAGCAACAAACGATATGTGAAGAATGTCGATTTTATTTTAATTGTTGGTATTTAAAAAAGATTGGGTGATGGAGGTAATAAAAATATATAATTTATTGTAAAAGAGTGCACCCCGTGACTTGCATTATCACTAAAACCACTGTTGTGGAAGGAGAGGGACCAACATACGGTGAATACGCCAACTAGGCTTAGGCTTAGTCTTCCATGATCTAACGATAGGCAGTCGATGATGTTAAAGAAAGGTCATGATCGCTTATGTTATCATTGCCAAGTACTAGTTTTTGTACTTATAATATTTATTTTGTATACAATTAATCTTATTATATCTCACCCGACGATTCTTTCTGTAACCCTTATAAAATAATTCATACTATTGTCTTATTTTAATATAGTGTTAAACTAAAATATTGTACTCTCCATCATTTGTAGGGTCTAATACATGGATATAAAATAGAATGCGTCTCGTCTCATGATACCTCCACGTTATCACGCTTTGTGTTAATAATTTTGATAATCATTTATTATAACTTGATTCGATAAGATTATTGACTCATTTAATTTGTTGAGTTTTATCTATTAATCGTATGCTCACGTTAATAATGTTGTATTCATTAGGATATCCTATTAATAACGTATTCATTAGGATATCCTATTCAAGTGGTAGTTGGATTCAATCAAATGTATCACGTTATAAAATAATAAAGAAAATAAACCCTACTCAATCTCTCTCATTTCTATACAAAAGTTACTATTCATAGTCTAAATCAATCATTTATAATAAGTCTATGTCAACGTACAATCATTATATTTATTATTCTAAACTTTCAAAACATGAAAGATATTTTAATATTTATAACGACACATCAATTCAGATTCTTAGACAATATTACAATCAATATATATTTTTTATAATATTATTATATTAAATATTAAAAAATTATTATAATCATTTAGCATTTTACAATCCCGCTCAAACCTAATAGGGTGAGTACAAGTAACAAATTAATATGAAAAATTCATATAACAACAATGTGAGTTATAAATTTCAGTAAGTGATTATCATATTCATGAGATAAAGATAACAAATTATATAACATAAGGATTATGATAGAAAATATGAATATATATATAATTTCATTAGATTCATACTTAACAAAGGAGCAAGGAGTAACATATAAGCAAATCGATATTAAAGCGTAAGGCAACGAACTCAAGAAGAGAGTCAAATTTATCATTTCATTTTATTCATTTATAATAATGAAATGAAAAGTGAATGCAACTCAAATGTCATATTTGACATTTCATTCAATTCATTCATATATCACAAAAGAATATAGTAACACATAAACATATTCATTTGGAATCAAATCAAATGAATATAAATGGTGTAATGAGATAATAACATAACATAATTTCATCCAATTTTTTGATAACCATATAACACAAGTCTCTCATACTTAGAAGCTTCATCTATCCACGGTCAGATAAAGTCATTGGGTCAACAAAAATATCACAAGCTCTACACATAATATCATTCTTTTTTTATTTTTAAAATGGGTCTATATTATTTCACAAATACAAGAGTATAAAAGAGTATTCTAATTATAAAAAATGATTATATTAAAAGTACACGTAAAATAATAAAGGCATATATATGTAAATATGAAATAATATCAAGCTAACATGAACTTTTGCATAACTCATTCAAATATAATAAGAATAAGTGATAAGAAATAAAAGACGACAATATAAGTCTCAAAGATTTTTAGCTAAAATCAAAGAACAAAGGATAGAAGTAAGAATTGATGATTTTGAAAATCAATCTATTTTGATAAAGTATGTAAGGTAAGCTGCACTAGATATTCGAAAAGGTAATTGTACTCTAATTTATTCAAGTAAAGCACTGTTTTATATAATTAGAGTTACCTACAAAAAGTTAAAAGCAATTTAATACAACTAGATTAGAATCATATTGTCTTTATTTAGTAGAATTCGAAGAAGAATCAATTGAAGTATAAGATATTTGTACTTTAAATTATTCAAATAAAATATTAAAAAAAATCATAATTTTATATACAACACTATAACTGAAATCATAATCAGACTCAAATCTTTTGAGACCTCAACAAGCATATATCGATGATTGGACTAAAGTGGTGCAACAAAAAAAATTTAAATAAAAATATCAATCAAATGAACCATGGTACATATATTTTTTATTTATTTTATGTCGTTACGATCATAACTATAGTTCAATTCGAATCGAAATCAAACCAAAACTAAACTTGGGAGGTTCAGTTATAATTCCTAATTTTTAAGGAACCGATGGCTTCCGATTTTTAAAAATAATAATTTTTTATTTTAAAATTATTTTTAATTTAAAAAAATAAAAAATTGATAGTTATTTGGTTTCGATTCCCAAAATTTAGAAATTAAAAATTTTGATTTCGAAATCGAAATTTCCAGCCTCGAAATCAAAAATCAGATCTAGTCATTATATTTGTAGAGATATGGCGATTTTATGATTTTGATGAAAATTTTAAGATAAAATTATGATTGTTTTGTTATAAAAAATTAATTTTAATTATTATTTTTTTAAAATATCGTTTTCAGTTTAAAATCGACAATTCTAGAATGGGCCCATTTGATTCTGATTCTCCAAAGCCTAAAACTGAACGTGGGCCCCGCGCCACGCCGACGGCAAGGCGGGGTACGAAGGTCGTGTGCGGTAGAAAAATGGGTAGAAACGGCTGGTGACCTTCGGATTGTATCTGAATATGGCCCCCACGCCACGTAGACCGTAATGCACGATACGGAGGCCGTGTGCGATGGCGACGGGCGGGCGCGGGGATAAAGAGTTGCGTCAACAAGAAGCCCTCGGAATTGGGGGAATACTGCTACTGTTACGGTCCCTACGACCGAGCGAGACGGAGACCTCCGAACGTGTCGATCTTTTTGTTCAAGTCATAGTTTCTTGCGCTCGGTTCTTCTCAGGTCCGCTGAGATGGAGCAACGACCCAACCCTATGGCTCGAGGTACAACATCTTCCCTTTTTCCTCTGTTTCGTGCGACTTTATTCTTGTTGTCGGACCGTTGGGCTATTGGATACAATGGGATCGTGGTTCTGATAATTTGCTTCTTTTTGTCTTTTCGGTATCTTTTGGAATGATCTGTGCAAGGGCTAATCACCGCAGTTATTCTTAGTTGTTTATGCTATCGAAGCTAATCATGATAAAAAACATACCTTTTTTTTTCCTTCCGTCTTTTGATTGGTTACTCGACGAAGTAGACTGTAAGTCGGAGTCACTGCAGTTATCTTGTTGGTTTTAAACCAACAGGATCAGCAGTCGTGCCAGCGTTACAGAATATCTTGTTTGCAATACCTAGATTTAGTGTGATGGACAACATTACAATGTGAATATCACTGGTAGATTTTTGTTCTTCAATGTCAATCTCTTCTATATAAGATACAAAAGGAGTTCAGAGTAGGTTCAGACTGTTTTATAATCTTGAAAGAGTGATAGCCGTCATGAGGATTTTTCATTGATATTGATAAGGAAATACAACACTTTTTATATGGTAATATCAGGGGTATTGACTTCCTTGAGAAGGTAGATCGAGCTGTATTGCCGATTATTTATACTTTTTTCTTATCAAAGAATCATATGACTTTTTTTTTTCCCCCGCACATGATAGGTGAGCGTTGCCACCATGACAAAGTTGCTCCTTTGCAGCCTGGGTGATTAGGATTCGAGTCAATGGAAGAACCTCTTTCTAGACCCTATAATGGTAGGAACCTCCATTGTGCCGCCCTTTTCAAACCCTATAATATCAAGAGCCTTGTGCATTGGGCTGCCCTCTCTAGAGAGGCATGACTGATTCATGTTCTGACTCTATGTGGCGTATTTGTTGAGCTTCGTCTCATAGAGCGCCATTATATGTTATGGTACTGAGATATTCATTGTAATCTCTAGTATGTGGAGCTCATGCTGCTTTGAGACTTGCTAGTCACAGTCCTATAAATTGACCTTTTCTATTTCTTTAAATACAGTTGTATCTCTTTTCTTTATATTCAACTCAGGATTACAACTGGATAACAAGTACTAGACAAATCATGCTTATTGATGGATCAAGCCACTTTTGAGTTCAAGATAAACTTTTTTGGTGTTTTGTCTGCTGGCATTTTCATTACAATGCTGTCATAATCCTACTGTGCCATGGGTTAGACATTGGTTGTATGCACCACGGAATATCTAGAAAAGAGGAAGTAAGAAGTATCTGGGATCATGGATATTATATTAAATAGCGAACAGGAGTTGTGCTCAATCTAATCACTTCTATTTTCCTATTAGAAAGTTACTATACTTCTGTTTTCTTGGCAGTAAACAGACCCACTTTAATCCAATATATAGAAATGCCTACTGCAATTAGACATCCAAAGAACATAAAAAAAGAACCAAGTTGTGAGCTGCTGACTCTTGCCTAAATTGTCCAATAAACAATATATAAGTGCCTGACGTGACTCTTCTTGTCCTAGTTAAAATACTTCTATCAAAAGTACTCTGACACTCATTCAACCTGGGCTCTTATAATAAGGAGAAATTGAGTGATTAATTAAAAAAATTGACTCTCTGTCACTCTTACTTCAACAACTAGGAGTTCTTTCTATGATTGGATATTAGCTATTGATATCATACACGCAAGTCTAGTCGCCTTTGAGTTCTATGAGTAGAGAAAGCCTTTCAGTTATTAGGTTGTTCTATCTTTGTTATCTTTGGTAAGAATTAATTTTATGCATTTCGCTGTTGGCATGGTCAAAATTTGCAATTATTACTTTCTGAACAAAAATCTTAAGTTTGAGGTCATGCAAAGAGATGCTAGAAGTTGAATGAATAATATGATCGACAAGTGATGTCAAAGCCCTTGTATAAAATTGTTCATTCTATCTACTGAGGCAATTCAGCCAAAACTAAAAAGTATTATGACAGAGAACATTAAGCTTATCTCCATCAGGGAAAGTTTTGTAGATTGTTTCAGTTTTTTAATGAAATGAAGCAGATGAGCCATTGCTCATTTTCTCTGAAGAGGTCGCAAAGGGCTACCTCTCAGTAAGTGTTTTTCCAAATCATTCTGAAGCTATAAAGGGTTATGATAGAGATTGTTAAGGTAAGCTCTGTCTAGGATAGCTTTGTATTCTATTTCAGATTCCTAAGGAAATGAAGCACATGAGTATCTTAGGATTGACAAAAGGTCACCTTTGAGCAAGTTTTATTTTAAAACTTTCTGAAATCATTTATAGCAATATGGAACTTTGCATCATGATATCAAGCCTATCAGGAAAAGAAATGGTTATTGGTATCCTTATATGGACTAAATCAAGCATTACATTTTAGCATACTAACTCAGGTTAATCTCATAACAAATAAGCCACAATTCCTGTCTATTATCATGCATGCAAATTATCCAAGAACATGCCAAATACCAAGGCATATTATTAGATCAGTTCATAAACAAGCTAGGAGGCCGAGTATGAGTTTTTCACTTTATTGACAAATTTGGGTTACGGTTGATTCCAGTTGCAGAAAGTTCTGGGTTTTTTGTTTGCATTATAAACCTTCTTCAGAATAGGCATGACAGATTTCGAACAGGTTCATTTTAAATGATTACTTCATATTTATTTCTTGAGAAAATTTAAATGCTGTATGTATGTTTTTAGTATTGCAACATGATTTTTCTTGGGTGGCAAAGAATCATTTTGAGTTGGAACTTCCTGATGGATGACAGTCAATTATAAAACAGCCTGTTATTCTTTTGTGTAATTGTGATTTCTTATATCGGAATTGATTCTTAATAAGTTCCTTTGGCGTAGCTTGAATTTCAAAGTTAGATGAAGCTTTTTCTGTGAGCATGACTTCACATCATGTCTTGTGAGCATATTTTTATCTGCTCCTTTGGAATTTTTGTTGATATCCTATCATGATTTAGTTGACTTAAATGATAGTTTAAAACTTGTTTTTGTTCTATTTTCACAGGCTACCTGTTGGAATTGGTTATCTGCTAGTTCTTGTTTTGCTTGTTGATGACATTTAGTGTGATTCTTTTGATGAAAACCTGCAGAAACCAACCTGATTATTCTTTTAATCCTTAAATTTTATAACCCAAGATATCAAGGTTGAGATACCATTTTAATAGGAGAAAAATGCTAATAATAGGATGCTTGTGGGTTTCTATACATAATTATCTAAGGATAGCTACCAAGGATAGTTGTTCTGGCCCATATTCTAGTGTGTATTGGCCATAGCACATACTTTCATTACTCGTGGTTGATTCTTTTTGTGCTGTTCCCACTTGTGAAGCTTGGTTCATGCCTAGGCATGTAGTGATGTACTTTGCCATCCCAACTTGAGGCTATCACGTGATGGAGGACATGATTCAGGACCAGCATCTGTCACAGTCTTCAATAACTTTAATGACATTCATTTATCCTTCACTTGTTGGTTCTATTATATCTCTTGGTTTATTGATTCCAAAGTGAAGGATAAACTTTAATGCCTCTTTGTTGTAAGAAGGTCATCATATAACTTTTGTAGGATGCTTTGCTAGAGATCTTTGTTAAACATTTACACAAATGACAATTGGGGCCTTGAAGAATGAATCATGAAAGAACTTATAAAACTTATCATGATTTTGGGAAGACATGTCTGATGAATGAGATGGGAATGCAGCCAGTGTAACCTTTACAATAGTTGGCAAGGGAAGAGATCTTGGTGGGAATATGGTCGATTCAAGTGAAGATGGAAACATGGATGCATTAGTGGTATCACTTGTGATACAGCTAAACCAGTAGACTCTTCTAGATTCCATGAATGCGAATGCTGATTTGCAAAAGCCTCAGCTTCATCTCTAGATGATAATTCCGAGAAATGTTTGCTTTTGGTTGATTTAGCATGACTCTTATATTCCAGCAACCAAGAGAATCACTGTCATTGAAGGCACGTAATTAAGCCTGTCAAGAGTTTTTACTTCTAAATTTTCACATTGCTAAAAGGATTCCATGAAAGGTAAATTTAACTGCTACATTTTGAGCCATTATATTGTTCACATAAATTATACTGATAATGCTTCTCATCTCTAGCTTATATGCAGTCACAGATTGTCACCGAGCTAAACGCTTTTCGCTATGAGAATGCTTCTTGGTTGTACTTGTCTAACATCAGCGACCAAAATCCTGGTAGCTCAATAATTGTGCTGACAGCAGCTTAAATTCTTCTCTTCAGGCTTTCTCAGTGGAACTAGCTGGGAATACCATAGCATGAATGGATTTTGTCGACCGCCAATACAGTTTGGATGCCAGAAAACTCTAATGAGTTTTCCTCATGGTTCTTCCAGGCACAGCATGAGATTTCAACCAAGGGTTGTTCCTCATCAGACCCGGGCTTTCCATGGCAGCCGTGCTGTATCCGTATCAGCAAAAGGGGTCGTTGCTAACCGGCCATTATCACCTCATCTACCTGTGAAGAAGCCACAGCTGAGTGCTACGTTCTCCATTTCTCATAGGATACTTGGTGCTTCCTTGGGAACCGTCATCATGTTAACACCTCTGCTTATGAAGTTCAGTACCGCATACAATATATGAAGTATCACAAGAAGTTGGATGGCATCTTAGAGTCTGGATCCGTAAGGATTTCATGACAGGCTCTTCTTTGTTGGCTTTGATTTGTGAAAAATCACGCAGACTGACTGAACGTTGATGCTTGTTGCAGTAAAGCAAACATAATTAACATTTGGTTGAGCAGTGACATACTGTTTTGGAGTCACTCTTTTTAGGTTTCAGGATGCTGAGAAATAAAAACTGTTTGTTGTTTTGAAATTGGTTTCTTGAGTTCTTGATTTAGCAGGATTGCCTCCACTGTTTTGAAATTGGTTTCTTGAGTTTTGAATTTTTTTTTGCTTTTTGCTATTATTAAATACAAAATTCAAATACTTTTACTTTACCTTCTGAATCAATTATTCTTTTTCTTTCCATGAGTTTCTGGACCACTAGTTTGAGGCAGAGCTATTAAATGCTTATATATTCAAAGCTTTCTTACTGATACAAGACAGAAGTATGAAAAAAAATGTTAATAATTATGCAACATTCTCATGACACACACACACAGATTACTAGTGGTATGAGGATGAATCTTGATGATAACATTCTTCCTTTGTGGTCTAAAGTACTCATCATGGAAATATATATGTATATATTTTTGGCCTAGAACAAAGATTACTAGAGGTATGAGGATGGAGCTTGATGTTAACATTATTTCTTCGTGGTCTATGGTATGAATCATGGAAATGTG
The DNA here is from genome assembly GCA_004837865.1 of Musa balbisiana. Lineage (NCBI taxonomy): Eukaryota > Viridiplantae > Streptophyta > Magnoliopsida > Zingiberales > Musaceae > Musa > Musa balbisiana. Next base: position 1,138,097 of record CM017198.1, read on the forward strand.
TGTTTTTCCGTAAAGACAAAAACTCCAGACATGAATCTACATCGACTTGGAACATTACTCCTCCACCGGTTTCAATCAAAGAAATATCCTCTACAGGTTTGAAACACCGAAATAATCTTTTTATTTATAAAGATTAAACTGCAAACAATTTGTACACTCACTTCTGAGCTCGAAATGGGAGTAGTGTTACAATTGCATTAGTATTGATCACATTTCAGTATAATATCAATCGGTATCCTTTCTGTATGTTACAATCAAATGCTGGACATCCGAGTTCCAGGGTTACGATCCTACCAGTGCTGAAGACAAAGCAAAGTGAGGAAGCTCAAAATCCCATGTAAAAATGCATTCTGGAAATGGCCCTCCTCATATATAGATAGAAACCAAATGTTATTCCCTCTCTTTTTCTTCTTCTCAGTCACTCTTCCATTGCCTAGGAGAGGGAGCTTCTGCACAGCTTTGGAGTTGCATTGTTTCCTATGAGATTAATTGTCCCGTATGAACGCCTTGAACCTGCTAAAAAATTGAAGTTGTGCCTCTACTTTTTGCCCCGAATTCGAACGTCTCTGCGTCCATGTCTTGCCTTGCTACTGGATTCAGATGGAAGTTGACCTTGGAGAGCTCGATATGGTGGAAGAATGTTCCGATCATGCCACAATGCGGCAACACAGAGAGTCCATGTCGGAACTCAACTTTCTTCGATCTCGTCACCAGCAACAACATCAGCACCCATCAGCTTCTCCGGGCAATCTAGCATAGCGATGTGAAAACATGACACAAGAATCTAAGCCATGATACGAGGATATAGAGACGACGATGCCAAAACTTGTATAGGAATCGTACCTTCATAGTCTACGGCCTCTCCAAATTGATTGGTTGGAATGCTTTCCAGTGCTGCACTCTCTCAGCTTCCGAAGCTATCTGTGAAACAAGCAAGTAAAGCTGATCAAAGATTTTACTCAGACCACGTAGGATGTGGTGGCTTTTAGCTCAACGATAGACACCTCTCAGATTCTCCACTCTCTTCTCCTCCTCCTTGAACTCTTCTTCGAGATCGCTTATCTCGAAAAGTTTTGTAGGCAGCTCCCCAACATTGCTCGACTTAACTATGGATCTTAAGGAACTCATAAATGATGGTTGGGGGAATTGAATGCCGTCGCTTCCTTTATCGAGTTCGAAGAAAGAAGCAAATTCTTCTTCAACATGAGGATTAGCTCCGACCCACATGTCATGGCAGCCGGAGTTGTTGATCAGTTCTTGGGAGGCCGAGGCGACCGACAAGATCTCCTGGATGATGTCCACTTGGTTCCCGGTATCCCCATAGTTGCCAGAATGCAGGACCTTCGACTCGGTGAGGTTGATCTGAGAGAAGTCCTCCACTTCCAGTGGAGGCAAGGAGAGTCTGTGTTGAAGCCTCGCACACTGCAATGCCACATCTACCTGCACAGCTTACAGGCTGTGACCAAATCGGAGCAGGAACAGGAGAAAGAAGGAAGCATCAGAGAGTGGATGATCTTTGACCTTTGATGGCATGTAGGAGAAACTTCCTGGACGGTATGCTTCTTCTTCTTCTTCTTCTTCAGTTAGATACTGCATCCACCTGCCATCCAGCGGAGTGCTTGCACCAAGAAATGCCCCTTGGCCATGCACCATCTCCGATGAGCACACGTCGTTCGGAAAAGGAACGCCGCAGCTCTCGAGGTCGTCGCCTCTCCCCTCGGAAGAGACATCCACAGTTGGTGATCGATCAGCTGGCAGACCGGAATGCTTAATGCCGGCTGCAGTCTTCTTAAACACGCGGCACAGAGCGTACGCGTCCTTGATTCATACATGACCATGAACTCGATCGTGAGCACAGGTAAACCGGTAATCATGAGATGAACAGGGGTAGCAGCGACGATGGCGTGCGTGCGTACGTACGTACGTACCTGCAGACCCACGGAGGCGTTCTCGCATTCCTTCTCGTCGAGGCGGTATTCGTGCATGACCCAATCGGTTCGAGAGCCATGCGGTGCTCGTCCTCGGTAGTAAACCAGGGTTTTCTTCATCCCCACCGCCCGCCGTTGCGAGCTCACCCTTCGGTCCTTCCCGGTGGCCTTCCAGTAGCCAGCCTGAGTTGCCCGGTTCGTCCTCGAACCATTGGGGTACTTGCGATCTCGCGGGCTGAAGAAGTACCACTCAAGGTCTTTGCTCGGTAGAAACGACTTCTCTGAACCAAAATGCCAAAGAAGAAGAATCTTATATGCTTCCCTGCATCTTCTACTTTAATCTACATACAGGCCATGACCGGTTCAGAAGAACATATGACGAGCAAATCATTGGAACCTAGTTGATGCCCCCTCAATGAAACCCTAGAAAAGGTAGGACCAGGCTACTGTGATCTCTAGGAGACTGTGCAGCTCTCCTCTTGGCACCTTTTGACTTGGCTCTGACACAATCTATGCTTCTTTTTGTCTGTTATTCCCACATTAATCGACAGTGTTCTTCCTAACCAGGGTCTCTAAAGCAAGCTAAAGATGCTAGGTGAACGTGATAGATGAAGTGGAGCGAGAAAACTGGAAGAGAAACGACCTCTTAACTTTGGGTCCAAAAAAACAACAGCAGTGTCGAAGCTATCCTAGTGAGAGAAGGTGAGAAGCTTCGATCCATCCTGCGGGATTTAAACCTTCGGCTTTGAAACAAGTGATGGGATCTGATCTTTCAGCTGTTGCCAATCTAACACAAATTTAGCATCAAAGCAAAGAAAGCTTGCAAGTCATCAAAATCTACTACGATTTGTTGGCCTTTTTTTCTCAAGGAAACTGTTAAATAGAATCTAGTTGGAAATCAGGAAGGAAGGATCTCTCCAACAAGTAATCAGGGAATCAGATGTAGCAGGATGAAGTGATTCAGAAGGGATGCCCTACTACAAGTCTTTTCTTGAAGAAATGGAGTAGGCCGATGCCATCAACTGGTCGAGGCTAAGGAGGTGAATCGAGTAAATGCGAAGCCAAGCTTCTAATTATTTTCTTGGCAACCTAATACAACTTAAACAATCACATAATTATTCTGAGACGATGTAGCTAATGGACATATAGCTCTCAGAAGCAATTGGAAAGATGATGAGAAGAAAGCAACGGGAAAGATGATAACCTGGTAGATCCCATGGCTCGCACTTGTACAGGTCGACCTCAGGAATGATCTCCAACTCAATCTCGCGTCCGTTGATCTTTCTTTTGAGGTAGTAGGCGACGAGCTCCTCGTCAGTGGGATGGAAACGGAAACCAGGAGGCAAGCTCATCGACGCCATTATTCCCTACAAGCCTTCCAAATCTTCCTCAAAGCAGCAACAGGAAGCTCCGCACGAGCCTTGCTGCCCCAAAACTATCAATCAAGGCTCAACCTGTACCCACCAAGAATCCAACATTTAGATAGATAAATAGAGAGAGAGAGAGAGAGAGAGAGAGAGAGAGAGAGAGAGAGAGAGAGAGAGACCTTGTTAGGGCGAGGAATGGGAAGAAGGGGAGGTGGGGAAGCTGGTGAAGATGGCTTTATAGTGAGGTGTGAGGAGGGAGGTTTGTAATGGCGTGGGGGGTGGGGGATTGTGGTGGTGAGCGTTCAGGAGAAGCTCTTGGCTTTTGGTTCCTGTTGCTTGCAGGATGTACATAAACAGACATGGAATATGCCAAGCTTGTCTTCTTCTCTTTTGCTGGCAAAGGCTGCAACCGGGGAGTTCCTGATGGCGGACCTTCACGTTCTCGTTCACACCGCCGCTAATATGGATCGCCTTCGATCAGCTTTTTGACCCAAAAAAGAATGGGTCCCATGTGCAGGCCACTTAGGATTGGATTACGAACTTGATCGAGTTTAACATGCACAACATCTTTATTTTTTTTCTGGTAGCTTAATAATTTATTGGATTAACCATCATCCAATTCAAACAAATCTTAATCCTCCTCCTCATGTTTCAGCTTTCCAGCTAGATTTTGACATCAGATTAGGCATTTGGATAATGTTTATGACCATTACAATGTTGTGTCAAATCCTATATTTAGACATCTCTATTTAATGATGATGACGCGGCTTGATTTCCAATATTTGTTTGGGGGAAAAAGGGATTTACAAGCTCACATTGGAAAAAGCAGCAGCACGTTCTTTGATGCACGTATGCAGATCTCGCGGACAGGGGAGCAAGAAATCGGCGACGACAGCCTCTCCCACTTGGTGATGGTTTGCGCTTTGGACACGTGCAGGGAAAGCACTGGCGTGGCGGCACAGGGGATCATCCGGGCTGGACCCCAATTCCTTTTCATGCTTTATCTTTCTTTTCCTTTTTTGTTTTTTGTGTCAAAATCCAACCCAGCTTTAGATAGGTGCCTTCCACCACCTCCTACTCCTCCTTCCTTTTATCTTATTATTTTTATAAATATTAAGCAGTGAATACGCAATTCAATCTTAAATATTGAGCATGGATGAGTAAGATCTTTGTCGATTGAACTAAATAAAATATTTAAATAGAAGAATATTTTGTTGACAATTTCGATGTGTATTACCCGATACGGGCGGTATGTATCGGTCCGAGAGGATACCGGTACACAGACCGTCCTCTACCGAGTAATACTAGTGTTTTGATCGGTACCGATCGGTACCGTCTCGGATTTCGATAATTACGATTGATACGTCTTGACATGATAAGTGAATGTATTTTTAAGGTTTTATGGTATATCATCGATATGCCCTAACGTACTAATAGTATATACCGGTACGCATCAAAACTCGATACATCAATACATACCAGTATTTAAAATGAAGATTATCTTATCTTTATCTTTTTTTTTCTAAACTTAATTTTTATACTACAATGATATTCCTATCATCTTTGTTCGCTTAGATAGTATCACTGTATAATTAGGTTTGAGGTATGTTGGGATAGAAATCATGCGATCGAGTTTGAGTTTGAGTTAAATAGTTTATCAATAAATATTTTAAAATTCTCATAATACATCTCTCTCTACTTCAACTCATTTAAACCAACATAATTAAATGAGATTCCAATGCTTCCAATCCTACTGGATGAACTCAGACAAAAAACAAAAGTAGTAGAGTCGACATGTAACTTAAATTCAGATTCAAATACGAAGATGATCAATGTACGTCGTCATTAGTTTATCATCGCCATGAGTAGATCTCTTGTGTCCTCGGATAAAGTTGTAAGCGTATTGAACATTATCCAAGATTACTTGATGCTTCAAATCAACAAGCTGTAAGCATGTTCGAGTCTCGAGCAAGAGTGGATGAGCACCAAAAAGATGAGTTCACATTGGCTTTAGGGAACAAAAAAAGGATTGTGGTCGATAGGAAGTGGTGTTAGAATTGAAGGTGAGGCTTGGGATCAATCATTGCGTGCCCATCCCGCAAGCAACGTTCAATGTTCCATGTGTTAATATAATTGGACAGTGCATTGAGCTTGAGGTTCCAAAGGCTGTGGGCAGCCTCTAAGGAATCACTTTTGGAAAAGATTGTTCCTATTATGGAAGAGAAGGCACTTGCCAAATTAGAACATTATCTATTACTTAGATTTAATTTTATAATATTTAAATACATTTATAAAAATTCAAATTAATCTATTATCATTAATTTGGATTTAAGCTTCTCAAATTAACTATTCAAATTTATCAGAATTAATGAGTCAAAATTATTAGTTAGATAAAAATTGAACCTCGCTCTTGAATACTCGTACTACTTTAAATATATATTTATTTATTTATTTATTCGAATACTTAATATTATATTTTTATTAAAAATAATCTAGTAAAAACTTTTGAGAAGATCTCTTAAGATGTCATTATCAATATTTATTAATTATTTAGTGGATAAAACCTTATCTAATGTCTCATTATTTTCAATACTATATTAATGGTTCTATCTCAGTAAACTGCTAACCTCTCTACTTAATTATGCATACCCTAAAAAAACTCTCTTAGATTATGTAAACTTATGTATGTTAATGATGTACTTCTTTGCTTTACAACTAATAGAAAATCTTATCACATTATCTCTATACAGTTATGAGATCCTCAGAAATCAAAATGTCATCTCCAAGTTTAAAATCTTCTTCCTAAGGAACACTTGTCATGAGATCAAAAAGATAATTGCCACCAAGAACACTAGCCATGAGATCAAAAGGATGCTTGCAACTAGGTTAAAAGTCAAGGATGGTAGCTTGTCTTAGGTGTTTATTTTCTTCATCCTCCCTTTAAAATTCTTGTTCAACCTGTTGCTAACAAGTTGGGTGGGAAGGTATCCTTCTGTCCCAAGTTGACAGTGTGATACTTCTTAATTCTATCTTTAAATCTATCCCCCAATAACATTTTAAGCAACATTACTTGCATGACTAGGAACTTCATATGGCATAATAACTCCAATACCAAAGGCCTCCCTCTCATTGCCTCAAACACCATCACTTGTGTTGAAAGATGGGCCTCATCTGAAAATTACTTTACATACTTCACATATATCTCAAAACCTTACCAATGTCAACAGTAGTTAGGTGGATGTAAGTAAAGCCAAATACAAGCTCATTAACTCTTAGCCCATTCAGTATTATTAGCTAGAGTTGGTGATTTGATTCTATTTTGCTTACCTTCAACAAAAAAACCTAAGGATTGGATTTGCTAAGTGGATTGGTAATAGATCCTCAGTTAGGGTTTTTGTGGATAATTGAATTTGTGAAATTTAAACTTTGCTTCTATAGCTCTAATGAACTAAGCAATAGTTCTGTTATCAGATTTCTTAAACAATTGATGTCAGGATAAAGCTAAATTTTTTTTATGTTTTTGGATAATATTTTAACTATTTGAATTTATGGTATTCACATATCATTTAATCCACCCACTCTACTAAATCTGCTTCAACCTATTTATTGGACTATTCTAGAAATCTATTAGTATTTAAATTAAAGATCGTTGGCATCATTTGTGGAAGTTTTTGTTATTGTCTTAGGTTAAATTATTTTGTTGGAAGCTTTTGTATTGCTACCTTCCCATATCTAATAGATTAGCTAATCTAAACATCTACGGTAACCTCTCTTGTCCTCTATATCGAATTGAATGAAATATTAAAAAATTGACTTACACAAAATACTATTGTAGTTTTCATTATCACCAAATTATGATTGATTTAAAGATCTACAAATGATATCCTTTATACAAACCCTCTAGAAATGAGATCCTTCATGCTCACTCTATTAGATCTCCTATTACTCTCGTGTAGCTTATAAATCAATAGTTGTGACAAAGGAATATCTTTTTATTTTTATAAATAATAAGTAATAAAGATAGGATTCTGTGTCTAAAATCTTATAATAAATTATCAAGGAAGTGACAAATCTATGTAAGAATACACTATCTAGTTCCGACAATAAATGGTGGCACTTGAAATTTCTCTTAATGACAACTCGATGGTGATAAAATACATTATCAATCTCCATACCTAGATAAACATAAAATTGAGTCTCTTCAAAACTCACGACATTACAATAGAAAGCATAATAGCACAGCGACGATTGGGAAGAAAAATCAAACCCGTACTAATAAGAAAGCACTCAAAAGATAAAAAGAACATCGGGAGTAATAAAACATCATCTTCATCCAAAAATAATAATTTATTTTTTAATCACTATAAAGTTATAGGTCATAAATGGTAGAAGTACAAGTGTGAGAAGAATAACTAGAATCAATATATAGTAATCGCAATCAAACTAATTTTGATTTCACATATGGATTCGAGTTTATCGTTGATGGCTAGACCGTTGGTTATAAACTTGAATCCAACCCTCAGACTATAAATTTAATTTAGAAATTTAAACTCGAGACTATTCCTTATCTAAAGTCATATCCATTAGAATGAATTGACAAAGACGTCGAGACGAAGATATATCACCATTACACATTCAAATTTACAACCATCAACAAGAATATCAACTAAGTAATATGCATGGTAATACCCCTTGACATATATCAAATCATCTTCAAGAGTCTATACTTATAGAATGAGAAGTCATCTAATATCGTCACCTTTTGACACACACACCTATATATATATATATATATATATATATATATATATATATATATATATATATATATATATATATATATATAATGCTTTTGACATAAATAATTCTTTTCAAAATATCAAATTTTATGATGATTTTGAGAAATCATTATTAGCCGGTATTATTATTTTAATAAAAGTTATTAGAAAACATATTTCTAAATAAATTTTATTTTTAAATAAAATTCCCAAAAATTAATTTATTAACTTCTTTCACTGAGCCTCCCCTCCTCCGCCTCCCCCTCCGCCTCTGCCTCCCATGGGGTTGAGTCCTCTAACCCTAGTCCTCCTCCTGTTGCCACCATTCTAAACCTCCCACTGAGCCCCTCAGCATGTCTTCTCGCAAAATTTTCCTCGTTTCCATCATCCGCAACCCCATCCCGGCCTTCGACCTCAGCCCCGACGTCGCCGCCTCCCTCTTTCGCATTCTCGCCGCCCGCTCCCCCTCCTTCCCCGCCCTCCGCGCCTCCCACGCCCTCCTCACCGTCTCTGGCGCCGTCCTTTTCCACAAGCAGTTCAACCGCCGCCTCGCTGCCCTCTACTCCCTCCTATCCCCCGACGACGCCGTCCTCCTCCACTGCCACCTCCGCTCCCCCGATCCCATTGTCTCCAGATTCGTTATCAAGTCCCTCGTCCGCCGCCGCCGTGACCCCTCGGGCGTCGTCGCTTTCTTCTGCCGCCACGTCCACCGCGTCGGGTGCCGCCCCAGCCGCTGCACCTTCCCGCTCCTCATCACTGCGGCCAAGTTCTCCGAGTCCATCCACCAAGGTGAGATCCTCCACTGCCTTGCGCTGAAGTTGGGATTTTTGGGCCATTTGCCCGTCCCCAACTCCTTGATCCACATGTACGCGTCTTGCGACGGGTTGGACCTGGCGAGGCAGCTGTTTGATGAAATGCCCGAGAAAGACAGAGTCTCGTACAACTCCTTGCTCGATGGATATGTCAAAAGTTGCGATTTTGATGAGGCCGAGCGGCTGCTTCGGATCAATCCTGATCGGAATGTCATTTCCTGGTCGACTCTGTTCAATGGGTTTGTTAGGAACCAGATGTTCTCCAGGGGAATCAGTTTCTTTCAGCAAATGCAAGAGCTTGGGGTCGAGCCAGATGATTGCTCGTTGGTCAGTTTGCTGGTCGTCTACTCCAATTATGAGTTAGCACAGCATGGGAAATCGGTCCATGGGCTCTTGTTGAGGAGATGGCGACAGATTCCGCTTCATGTGACTAACGCATTGGTCAATTTTTATTGCAAATGTGGATTGTTAGATGCAGCGGCCAAAGTATTCAAGAGAACCAAGGTGAAGGATTTGATTAGTTGGAACACATTGATTTCTGGCTTTGGAAGTAATGGCCGTGGTGAGGAAGCACTTGGCTTCTTCAAAAGAATGTTGCAGGAAGGTACGAAACCCAATGATATTACGTTTATTGGTATCTTAGTAGCTTGTGCTCATTCAGGCTTGGTTGAGGAAGCGCTTCACTATTTTAAGATGATGAGCTCAGAGTTTGGTATGAAGCCAACATTTGCACATTACTGGTGTTTGGTGGATTTATATGTTCGTCTTGAAAGTCCTTGCGATGCACTGAAGGTGATCCAGGAGATGCCATTGTATAATCAGTCGGCCATATGGGGTGCTGTAATTTGTCTAGCAAAAGTTCGCGGTGATATTAGTGTAGGGGAGCGTCTAGGGAAACATTTAATTGAGCTGGAACCAGATAATAGCAGAAGGTATCTGCCTCTATTAAATATTTATACTGCAGCATCAAGATGGGATGAGTATGAGAAGTTAATGGAATTGATGAAGGCAAGGGGACTCAAGAAGTTGCCTGACTGTACACTGATAGACTTGAATCTTGTTGTTCACAAGTTCTTGGTGGGTGATAAATCCCAACCAGAAATCGAGAAAGTTTATGGAGTGTTGGAGAATATTGCAGACCAACTGAAATTGCAGCCTCCCAAGGCCGATGATGCCATGGTTGATGCAATTTAGAGACAGAAGCAACTTTTGGCGTCTACGGATTTTTCTGTCTGTTTAAGATGTTGCTAACCAGCAACAACAACATACTTCTTTAGCTTTAATTGATCGAGTGAGAAGCAATTTTGTCCATTGAGCTGGGTGTATGATGCATAGATATTTGGGATTAACTATTGGAAGTTAAAGTCTGGTCAGGCTTTCTAAGGTACTCGATGCAGACTTGATCATCTCCAGGGACATATTTTGTATTGCCTGCACATTCAAACTTGATCATCTGAGGTGGACACTGGCATGCTTCCTTTGGTGTCTCGTGCTATTAATCTTGAGGTGGAAGGTGGCTTATGTGGTGCTGTGCAGTTGATAAAAGATAAAAATCCTCAATCTTGCCCTTAAGGAAGAACATTTTGGTTTACATAAGTGGATCGCTGTCTCCTTAATTTCCAGCTTCATCTGCTATATCAAGTCAGCCTTTCCCTTAAAATGCACCTGACGGCTACCAAGTTGTCTCTTTTTTGGTACCTTTTCTTCCTTGTTTCTGGAAGTAGCAGGCACATTGGCAACTTGCACACAAGTTGCAGGAAATCTAAACTTAAGTTGATGCAGATTAGAAAGCATGAGTTCAGTTTTGGTTTGTTGCTACCATTTTTTCTACCTTTGGGAAGGTAAAGGTTGAAATAAATTTTTTTCTACCAGATTAGAAAGCACGAGTTCAATATTTTCTACATTTTTTCTGCCATTTTTTCATGTCACAAATGTAAAATTGTTGACATACAAGATTTTGTATTATCTGTTCATGTCTGAAGTGTTTTGGAAACCAAAATCTTATATCTTTGGTGGTAGGTCTAGCTCTCTAATTTTTATTATTAAAGTTGGGCAAAATATAACTTCCTCGTTAAATGTTGGGTTTTTCTCTCCCTTGTAAAATCTGAGAAGGAATGATTAACATAGTTAATGGTATGATACTGTCCAACATGTTCCCTTTGCAGTTCAATGATTGTGCATGTTACCTGGCTACCTTTTGTTCATTTCAAAACTGAACTTTGTTCTGTAATAATTTACTTTGCCTATGATTTGCAATCATCATTTCTTATGAAATCACACAAGCTCTGTTATGTGTATTGATAGTTTGGAACATTTAGATCAGTGAAGTTAAATGTGTTGACATTAGATTACCAGAATATGATGTATCATTTGAATGAGTAATCAGATTTTCGCAATTTCTGACTGAATGTGTGCTTTTGGAGACTCAATCAATTTGTTCGAAGAAATGTGTGGAGGAAATGGTTTTAGTATATATTGCCCCCTGTAGATAGTGTTCATTAATGTTCATCAATATCACATTATGTTTTCTGGAGCATAATAACACAGGAATGCAGTAGAATTCCCGAGTTTACTCGGTTACATAGTAAGGAGGAAATACTAACCCATCTCATGAATCAGAAACAAAACTGATTGAATAACAGCAAGAAAATATTGCTGCAATTGAACTGTAACTATGGTTCATCAATAAATGCATCCAAAAGTTAAAAACTCTGGTCTCTTTTGACAGGATGATCTGATCTACAACAAGGAACAGAGATGGCAGACCTAAATAATGCTTCAACTGTTCTCATAATTCACAGTTAAAAAATTTCTCCTGCTGTTAAAGAACCATCTCTGCAAACAAAGTCCAATGAATTTAGAATCGTACAGGCGACTAAGCCGTGCCTGCTACAAACACAATCTTATCGCCTGGCCTTCACCATCATCGCTTACTGTCACTGAATGCTGCACTTCACTTTCAATGGCACACCTTCGATATGGTACAAATCCTCTACCAGAGCTTCCACCCCCAGCTTTTGCTGCTTTCTTCGAGTCCACCCCATCGACATTCTGGTCACTTTGTCCCCAGCCACTGATAGATGCCGTGTTAGAACCACTCCAAGAACCTTCCCCCTGCATCTCTTGTTCACCTGTGGCTTCCATCGGAGATTGCTGAGGATGCTGCAGTTGTGGATAGACAAATGGGAAAGGCAAGTTGCCATACATAGACCACGGCGGAGGGAGGAACATATGTTCTACAGAGTCATTTCCAACTAATGGAAAACAATAGAACATGGGGGGTATAACACCAGAATAAGCATTCCATGCACTTCTAGTTGTATCCCTAGGTGGAACTCCGTGTGCCGTGCTTTGCAAGCACATTTCAAACTTGGAATTCAAATCAAAAGCTTTGATCTCTTGGCATTCTTTGGTGTCGACAGCCGCGGTTAGCTTGGCCTTTGCTGCATTCCCGTTGCTAGGAGCAGATGATTTGTTTAGATCAGTCAACACTACCATCTTTCCAAACAGCTTGAGAACTGGTACCTGAGCTTCAGGTGATGTGTGCATATCAGAACACTGATCTATCACCTGAAACATCTTCTGATAGGTCAGTTAGATAACTTAGCTTCCCAATCAATAATAGATGTTTATTTCGGAAAATTACCATCGAAGACTGGTCTAATCTTGGGCCAAAACGTGGAAGCTTATGCTTTCCTTGAACTGTCATGGTAGTCGACTGTCCTCCATTGTCTTGGTCATTTGATCCAGCAGCAGATGCAACTGGAGATGAGCAAATGTTTTGGCTATTGGAGAACATGGAGCCCGGGGCTTCTGACCCAACAGCCGACAAAACCGAGGTAGGTGATCTGTTCTCTTCCTCACAAATTGTATGAGTTTGCAAAGGTGGCCTCTCAAGTTGTTTTAGAGCAGGAGTCTCCTTGCTCGATGAGTTGCCCAATTTGCGGGGATACGGGCGTAGCGGTTTTCTCTTCGGTCGAGGGGGAGGAATCTCGATGGCCTTCGAGGTGACTGTGCTGTCATTACTGCCAGCTTCGCGAACAACCTAAGTGCGACGAAAGATCAAAACAGTGAGCTGGAAGGATAAGCTTTCAGTGCTTAACGCATTGTGGCAAAGTACCAGTTACTGAAGGAAGTAGTAATGAACCTTGGAAAAGAATTTTTGGGCATGACTCCTGATCTGTACTGCTGTCTTGGTACCTATATGCTCTGCACTATAAACCCCAATCAGAGAGGACATAAGGTTAAGATCAGTCGAACTAGACATGAGAAAATGCATCATTATTACCTTCTATATGGCGCCAAGCACGCCCATATAGTTGTAAAGCTTCGAGAAACTTACTGTGTTCTTCCTCTGTCCATTTCTCTCGCTGCTTGGTTATGGTGTAAGGTTTTCTCACCTAGTTAAGAAAGCAAAAAAGGATTAAATTGGAAATTTCTAGGTTGATCAGTCTGAACTATTGATGATGGAAGATACCCTAGGAGCCTGTTCCTCCCCAGATGAGTCGATCTCCTTGGACTGAGGAATTGGTGTTTTTGCATCCACATGCATTTGATTGTGGGAGTTACACACAGGTTTCTGTTGCTCCTGGTCACACAAAAGCCCAATTTTAGAAGCTGACTTCAGATATGTTTCTCGGCCAAGTATATATAGCATCTAGTCTTGTGCAATGGATCAAGCAACATGAACATGATCAACTAGGAAAAGGAATCCTTTCTCTTGACCACTATTCTCACGTTTATAGAGCAAGAACAACATGATGTCTACCATTTAAAAACATAAAGCAAACATTCTTCGATTCAAATCTCAAACTATTAATCATGAAGAAAGCGTCAACCTCTCTCTCACACACACGTAAGAGAGAGAAATGATTGGTTTAGGGAAAAATTCGATTTTTTTGGGACAAAGTGCAAAATGGATCATGATGGGATGTAGATGACGTTATGCATCAAACCACATCTGTTGCAACAGTAAAGTGATTTCAGATCAAGGCATGTCGCCGTGACAGTAATCCAAACATTCTTCCCCTAAATGTCAAAGGGTCGTGAGGCAGCAGACTATGACGCCAGATTTAGCCGCCATCATCATCTCCTCCTTTTTTATGCCCTTTCTTGCCTATGAGTCCATCAAAATCTACAGATACTTGAGTCCCACCGTACCTGACTCAAAATTTCTTCCCAGTAAATCCTAAACTACATGAGCACCGAGCATCAGAACAGCAAAATGAAAGGGAAAGTACCAAAAACCAAACACCCCCAAGAACTCTCTCTGAACCACCAAAAAAAGGAAACACCAGAAAAAGAAAGAACACCAACGAACAAAAAGGTAGAGGTATATTCACCCGACTCTCCATCGCCGCAAGAGATGCGCCAGCTAAATCTGCCTCAGCGATCCCCCTCCAATCCCTTGTGAAATCGTCGAGAAATAACAAAGAGAACCGATCTTTAATCACCAAAGAATCCTTCCTTCCAGGAATCAGCTCCAATCCAAAGGGAAGGAAAGGAAGCCGACGAGAGGAGAGGAGAGGTCGGAGGGGGAGAGGGGAGGCTAAAAACGAAAGTGGCCGAGACGAGAAAGGGAGAGAAGATGGTGCCACGTCGGACGGTGATATATACTTTTTTTCCCTCCGTTTAATAAAATTCACTTCGTAGATGGTTCCAGAAGCCGCTTAATACTAGTGGCCGGGAGACCGTCACACGTGGCACCTCCTCCTTTCAACACCCACCGCAATCTCTTAATCTTCTTCGCTTGCCAATCATTTTCCCTCTTCGAGAATTTTCTTTATTAAATTTAATTTTTTAATCTCCATAATTCATTAAAAGTATTATTTTTAGTAGCTTTTCCTATTTTTGCGTCTAATAATTTTGGCCTTTCCAATAAAAACTTCATATGCACTGCTTACACACATTATCCTTCCAATATTTAAATTAAATTTATTTATTATCACAAATTTAAGTATCCTATGCAGATATTTATCATCACAAATGTATTTTAAATATTGGTACGGACGTATATGTCATTTTTAATTCTAATGGATGGATACGGAAAAATCATTCCTAAATAGAATGCCAAACGAGGCATGTACACAATACCTACCTGTCACGAGTCGTTGTGGATCAGGTACGGAGATGCGTGCAGCGAGCGACGCGAACTTCACCGCACGTCATCTCGCACTCACCGCCACTCCATTGGCCTACCGACAGGCGTCCGCAGCAACCCCAGTTGAAACCCAGAAGCCCGCAGAGGATCCTCACAAACGTGGACGCGTCTCCGCCACTCGAAAATGCTCCAAGTGCCGTAGAAGATTTCTCTTCGATTCCAAAGGATCAGACGGCAGAGATACTGCGCTCAGGAGATCTACTACTCGAATGAGAAAGACAACAACATATGCGGCACTTCTGACGTATATATATACGCGTGTACATGCACATGTATATGCGTATATATACAATCCAAAGACAGGATTGGACGAAGAGTGGTGGGTGATGTTGTACACGTATGTGCTGCTCTTTGCATCTACTGCTACAACCTTCAGTTCATTCAGGCAATCACAGAGAACAGCAGTAGTAGAAAAAAATACCATAATTTATTTCGCTTCAGCTGCAAGAGAAGAGAGTGTACTAAAACTGGAGAGTTTGCCTGGAAATTACAGCCAAGAGAAGCATTCTTCCGAGTGGACCAATGCCTGCATGCACCTCCTGTCTCTTGGCAGGAACAATGGAGTCTTGGCAAACCCAGCATCAGATACCTACACATGCATCTCACCACTACTGCACTGACTTATGGCAGTCTCTCTCTCTCTCTCTCTCTCTCTCTCTCTCTCTCTCTCTCCTAACAAGCAACAAGGATTTGAGAGGGGCCACGAGTGGCCAAAATCTTGTGGACCAAAAGAGACGGAGTCCCAGTCGCCAATCTAGAGAGAAATCCACATTCAATCTGATGGTTTGGTATGTCAGGCAGAGTTGCAGGCGGGATGATGGGCATGCCTGAAGGGCGGCAGCTTGTGGCCGAGAATAGCATCAAACCACCCTTGATGTGACCCCCACCATGACTCCTCTGGCCTAAATCATTATGCAGCTGCTCCTGTATCTTCTTCTTCCAACGGGGACTCTTTGCACAGCTGCATGCATTGCGAGGTCGTCTGTCATGTGATTGCCCGACGTGTAGAAAGAAGACGGCAAGGACAAGACCACGGATCTTCTTCTCAGTGGAAGATGAAGTGCCGACAACTGGGCAGTAGCCCTGCGGAAGGATAGCAAAAGGTGGGTTATCCATCACGGGGCGGGACACATTCAGTGGATCATCCATCATGCATTTGAATGCAGACAAATCTCGAGCATGATTGGGAGCCATGTGAACCATCCATTGTCAGCAACTGTTCTGCAAGCTGCAGGAGAAGGGACTACTGCCATGACTGATGAGCTAAATGCCAGAAGCCGAGAGGAGTTACATGAACATAGGAAACAAAGGACAAATAACTGATGCTATTAGTGGTTCACTTTGTTTCTGAATCAATCATAATCACACTAATGATTCATGCTTCTGATTTATTATTATTATTTTGTTACAACAATATGATAGTTGTCATGTGCCCTCCTCGACGTAAATTGGAGTTTACTGTGGCATATGATCTACAGTAAAACTAGCTCCTCAAGCTTTGTTGCTTATAAGCATGGAAGATCTTATATTCCCAGGATCCCTACATGCAATAAGATTCTAATGTTGTCATTCATTGGAGAGAAGACATAAAATTGGCCACAGGTCCTGAGAACAGAACAATGTCTTTAAGGACACACCATAGAGAATGTGCTAAGAGTAATGTCATGAATTAATCTGGATTAAGTCGAACTAGTAGAGATAAAAATCTTCATTACATATAAAGCCTGAGTTCAAGTGGTTTGGATGGCATGAGGTGGAGGGGAAGAAGGATATAGACTTATCTTCATTACACATATCCACATATGTCTTTACTTGATCTTCCTTTCAGAATCAGTGATCCCAATTTCATCAAATTTATAATCGAATCATTTCAAAAGCTAATTATGTTTCATTTTAAAATTGCTAATTTTAGTTTCGGTTTCGGTTCCGATTTTAAATCATAATTATTTTTTAATTTTTATTAATATTTAATTTTATATTTTAAATTTTCATTAAAGATTATGTTGTTCTAAATGTAATGGCATAAATTTATGATTGTTCATTTGGTTGATAGTTCAAACAAATATTTATTGTCTTCTCGAACAATCTTTTGATTTATTTATTTTACTTTGATTCAATCTCCTAATATTAAAAACTTATTCCGTAATTATCGATATCGAAGTTGCTAATTTTTATTTTATGATGATCGATAAAATTAGAAAAGTTGTTGAATAACACACCCATTGTTAAAGAATTAAAAATTTTGAAGCTATAGTATTGTCAAACAAACTCAAAAGAAATAATTAAATAAATATCAAGTGTTCTTTGTTTTTGCATTAATAATTATGGTTAGAAGGTAGTTTATTTATTATAAATCACACTATAATGATTATTCTTTTAATTTTTCTTATTTTTCACTAATATCAACATCTAAATGTAAATAATTATAAAAATCATCTAATTTACAATGATAATGAAAAAAAAGCAACAAGATAAATAGGTGGAATATTTATAAAATAATTAAGTCAATTAGTTTTCAGTGCCATAATAGTCATACTTAACTCATTACATTTTTAATATTTTTCCAATACAATAATAACATCAATACATTCAACTAAAAATAGATGACCTATAGGATGATAAACATAAGATAAAACATAATATTCATATAAATTGATTTACCTTACATTATTTGTAATAGAAGCATATAATAATTCTTTATATTCAAAACTCATTGAGAAATTCACAAGCTAAATTCCATTGGGTAGGAACATATCTTGAAAATATTTTTTTTATCATTTAATCTGTAATATCCTGCCCACTCTTTCATTACTTGTGGATGAGTTTGCAAAAATAAAATTACTTGTTTGGTGAAATTAAAAAAAAGATTTAAGTACATATTATACACATAAATTTAACATGCACATTTAATGTGAAAAAAATTACCACCAAAAGCTGGTTGGCAAACTTGCTAAAACTCAGGAATATATGCAATATTTGCAGATGTATTATTAATTTTTAAAAAAACTTAAATTATATCATTCTATAAATATTATCAATAATATGTCATTCATCAAAAATTTAAAAGTCAATTATTCTATTTGCATGGTTCAATCACTATCAACCCAATGACACATAATTCTAGTTTCTTT
Organism: Musa balbisiana; assembly: GCA_004837865.1. Classification (NCBI taxonomy): domain Eukaryota; kingdom Viridiplantae; phylum Streptophyta; class Magnoliopsida; order Zingiberales; family Musaceae; genus Musa; species Musa balbisiana. The sequence continues at coordinate 1,156,273 of CM017198.1, forward strand.
GCTCATAATCACTTCAAATATCACTATAAATTGAAACAAGTCCATTAAAAGATTGAAAAATATTTTAATATTCTTTTCTTTATAAAGTTTGTAAACAGTGTGTTGGAGTGGTTCTAGGAATATATCTTGTAGTAGAATTTAAAGTATTTTAACAATAACTAATAAAATCTAATTTTTCACCAAGATTAAAAGAGAGGTATTAGATAGAAATAAATTTTGTTAATTCTTCTCTATTTTTTTCAAGGGAAGAATGAAATACCTGATAATTTTGACTTTTGACTTTTATTAAGACCCACTTGAAGAGGATGTTTTTCTCAATATGCTTTCTAAAGGTCATATATCCATCTTATTTTTTAAATGAGTCATTTTTTTCTTTTATCTTCTTCAAATGCAGTTTAAAGATATCTGATTTGATTGATTTCATTATTGTATCTTGAAATATTTTTATTGAGTTGTGAGGATAACTGCATAAGAGACTATAATTATAATTAGAGAGATTGCTATTGATTTGATGCCAATAATGAAATGCTATTATTATTATTATTATTATTAATTGGTTTGGGTTTTTGGAACAGTTCAGTTATGGTTCGAAGGTCAGAGCTCCGATGATGGCATATCTTCTTGCATGTCCGACTTGGGACAGAGCACTGCAAAACAAGCAAGAGCTACTGTCTCTTGCAGGAGCAGTAATAGAGGAGAGGTTGAAGAACCGAGAGGAGGATGCACAAGAGCGTTGGCTTCACCACATCACCCACCTCACCAACCTGGAGAAAGAAGAGCAGAAGCCCATCCGCTGCGCCTGCCGCTTGCCGTGCGACGACCGGGCATGCAATTACGTCCCTCCACTGCCACTTTGCTCGTCTTCCTTCCACCTTCGCAAACGCTTGGCATCGGCTTCTGCTTCCACTGCTCCACTCACAACCCTCTCATCCTAACGAGCCATTGACGGAACGGGTCGATCGGGTTTACGTGGAACCCGGCCCGACCCGACTCAGCCCGTCTCCTTCCTCTGCTGGTAGATGCAAGACGCCCTTCGACCACACATACGACCACTTCACTCCCATCACCAATGTCCGCCAACCATTCCAATCTCCCTATCCTCTCCCGCCTTCTTCGCTCTCTTAGCCAACCCCTCCTCACCCAGCTTCCCTTCTTCCCCTCCCCAGAATTCCATCATGGCGACCGCTGCTGTGACTGCTGCAGTCTCCCTCCCTTCCTCCAAGTCCTCCGCCCTCAACAGGACCCCATCCGTCTCTCCTGTCTCTCTCGAGAGGATCAGCTTCCAGAAGGCGAGTCCATCTCCTTACTTCTTTGTCATCCATATATCTAGTACTAATTGCTTCTTGGGAATGGATGGATTCTAGCAGGCGGCACGCTTGCAGTCAAGAAAAGTACCGGCGGCCGACGCCAGGAAGTTTGTCTCTGTACGAGCCCAGGTCACGACCGAAGCTCCGGCCAAGGTAGCGAAGGTCTCGAAGAAGGACGACGAGGGCGTTGTCACCAACAAGTTCAAGCCCAAGGATCCCTACACCGGGACATGCCTCCTGAACACCAAGATCACCGGCGACGATGCGCCCGGCGAGACTTGGCACATGGTCTTCAGCACAGAGGGTAATCCTGTCTCAGTCTATGTACGTGCGTATACTTCTGGATTCTACCGTGTTCATTGCGTGCATCGTCTACAGGAGAAATCCCCTACAGAGAGGGACAATCCATCGGTGTCATCCCTGACGGGGTCGACAAGAACGGGAAGCCGCACAAGCTCAGGTTGTACTCCATCGCCAGCAGTGCTCTTGGAGACTTTGGTGATTCCAAGACCGTAAGCCATCCAAATTCCTACTTGGGTCTTGCAAGTTCCTGATCACATTAATCGGATTCCTTGAGTGCCGCTATGTGCTTCCGTAGGTGTCGCTCTGCGTGAAGCGGCTTGTTTACACCAACGAGCAAGGGGAGATCGTCAAAGGAGTCTGCTCCAATTTCTTGTGTAACGATCCTAACCTCTCCAGAATCATTCATGAACATGCAACAGGATATCTTGTTTTATGTGGTGATTTCTTGTCTTCTCTGTTCTGCCACTATATGTCAGGTGACCTGAAGCCTGGTGCTGATGTCAAGATTACAGGACCAGTTGGGAAGGAAATGCTAATGCCAAAAGATCCAAATGCAACCATCATCATGGTAATAAAATGCCATGGGTTTGGTGTTCTTCGATCAAGATTGTTCTATAGCTACATGCCTGATCCGTCCATTGCAGCTTGCAACTGGCACTGGAATCGCTCCTTTCCGCTCTTTCCTGTGGAAGATGTTCTTTGAGAAGCATCATGATTATAAGGTGATGTTCTTGGCCGATGAATCCAAACGCCATTCACTGTGATCTTGTAGTTGACTGTAGTATCAGCATAATGTACTGATGCATTCAGATAAGTTGCAGTTCAATGGACTAGCATGGCTCTTCTTGGGAGTTCCTACGAGTAGCTCATTGCTCTACAAGGAGGTCAGCTTGAAATCTTGATGTTGGTTTGGTGACAAGATCTCAAATTTGACTACTTCCACACTTCAGCGGTTGATCAAACTGTGTGTCTGCTGCTGGCTTAGGAGTTTGAGAAGATGAAGGAGAAATCACCAGACAATTTCCGGGTCGACTATGCCGTCAGCAGAGAGCAAACCAACGAGAAGGGAGAGAAGATGTACATCCAGACTCGCATGGCGGAGTATGCTGAGCAACTGTGGCAGCTACTCAAGAAGGAGAATACCTATGTATACATGTGCGGGCTGAAAGGGATGGAGAAGGGAATTGATGACATTATGGTCTCTTTGGCTGCCAAGGATGGTAAGTCTAACGCAATGATGGTATATTTTGCCGCAAACCATTCATAGGTCACTGAAATCCCTCTCTCTCTCTCTCTCTCTCTCTCTCTCTCTCTCTCTCTCTTGCAGGCATCGACTGGTTGACTTACAAGAGGGAATTGAAGAGAGCAGAACAATGGAACGTGGAAGTCTACTGATGTTTCAAGGACCACACGATCATTCTCTGCAGATATGTAGATAGTCTCCTTGGAGTTTTTGTGTCAAGCCTCCGAAGTGCTATAAGCTGTAACTGTAGCAGATCTTTGTGACCAAACCCAAATTCATTTTCATGTCAATCTAATTTTTCTGGAACAACTTGGAGAAACACAAACATTTCTGGGACATGCTATGAAGCATCCCATATCTGAAACATGCTATATAGAATCTAACTTAGCCAGTAAACAGGTGGCCTTAAATCTGAAACATCCCAGAATCCAACTCCTTCCCTCTTGTCACAACAAAGGCCAAGTTGAAATGTGTCTTCTGCTCCCAAGTCTTTGTTATCTGACAACTATACTTATAATGGTTACAGGAACCAACACAAGAGATGTCAGCGTTGCTCTTTTCTTCCTGTTTGAGCAGCAAACATTGCGAATGAGAACTCATCTTGTGTGTTCTGTTGGGTTGGTTCGGACAAGGTTGATATCTCAACTTGTGTCTCCAAACTGTGATTGCCTAAAACATTTCTACTTCCAGAAGGGGTATAAACTGCACCCATATGCCCAGCAGTTGCACTCCTCCGCATAGGGTTAACTGGAGATGCCTGTGGGCTCGTCGTGGAGCTCGGTTCGCGGACAGAGGAAGAACGTGAGAGTCCTTTCTCTTGTTTTCTCTTCACAATTTGATGCCATTTTATTAGGGCCTTCGAAGTCTCTTCATCGAATACGGACCTTTTCATGTGCGAACCCATCTGCGAACACATCGAATAAAATTCAAGAAAATTCGTATTGTAATTTAAACATGCAAGCTCAAAAAGCTAGAATGTTTCGATCAGCCATTACAAGAGAGCTCTCTGACTCTGCTTGCATGCAAGATGAGGAAACAGATTATATTTTCCATCTCGTACAGGAATCCCTGCATGTATCGATTAATCTGTTCGATTGGAAACAGATTAAAGCTGCAGATTGGACGCTTGTTGGTTTGATAATTTGCTAATACTAGTATCAATCAACTTACTGATGAAGGAGAAATGTATGATGCCATGCTTCATTCACCAACATAAACCACACAGCAGTTTTCTTACGGACTAATGAGACTTGTTGAAATGAGGAACATACTCTTGCAATCAATATATGGTTGACAACTAAAGAAAAAACCCCATAAAAACTCGTACCTGAGACACAAGCGCATAGAGTGGAAGTGTAATATACGAACAAAAAAATTGGACTAACACCCTGCACACCACACCAATGAAACAGAAGCATTAAGTCCATATGTTTGCAACAACTAGTTAAACTTGGTTACAATAAGAACATGAGTTCAATACCATAAATACATGATATCATTCATCTGAAACATCTCAAGTTTGTCTGAACAACAGCTGAAGAAGAAACAATCCAATGGAACAGGAAGTGTCATTCCTAAGAGAGACTACATAGGAATCCTCTTTTCCATCATTTCCCATCCAATATTAATTTGCTCTACTTTGCAAGAGACAAAAGGTCCATCATATATATATATATATATATATATATATATATATATATATATATATATATATATATATATGGAGCACGAGCCCATCCGATATTAAACACTATGTATATAGAGCACGTACGAGATAAATATGGACGATAACCTATGGATATTTATATGTGTATAACTTAATTGTGTGGGTATATCATTTTTTTATTAGAGATTATAATTATGTATAAGAGTCAAAACCACTATGTATAGAAAAAAAATCTTATTATTTTATTTATTAAATTAATATGTTTTACTTTTAAGATTATCTATACTCTTACTGATAGCAGCAAATGAATGAAAAAATAGCATCCTATTTTAATCATACAGGATATACGTACTATTTTAATCATACAGGATATGCGTAGAATTAGGAATAGAGTGTTACAATTGTTGCATTAGAACCCAAGCATAAAAGGCACTGCTCAATTATTCTATAAGTTTTAATAATTTAATTACATTTATTTTTTTATTAATATATAATGGTCTTATATTTGGCTGTGAATAACTTGGGATTAATCAAAAAGATATTATAAAAATAAAAGGGATTTTGAGGATTTTTCAAACTTACCCGATGAAAACTTTCACAATGATGGAAACAAAATTTTCATGAAAACAAGACTTCAGACCAAACTCGTACTGCAAATTAAATATATAAAAAATTAGAAGAAATCAAGTTGCTCAAATATAATATATGATAGCCACGATAAAAAATGAAATATTAGCTCCATATAATAACTTACCCATATCCAAAAGAAGTATGTGATCTGAAATGCGCTCTGGGAGAAATATTAAAAAAATAAAAAGTTAATTTAGCTTCGAAAAGATTATAGTATAAATCATTGAAAAGAAAAGAAAAAAATAAATCATATGCCTATGATTAAATGACAGGATTATCAACCAGGATAGAACAAATGAAATTTGCTAGTAGAATAGTTAGAGAGGAAGCAGCAACATGGCAACCTGAAATAGTGCAAAATGGATGAGAAACAGAACAAAATATGGACGTCCAAACCAAAAATGGTGGTCACTGATTTGCACCAGAGGAATTCCTTGGATAACCGTATGTCTCTCTTCAATCTCGATAGCCATTCTTGTGATGATCGCATGCAGCTTCATTCCGACTGCCAAAATTGTCTGCATTGCCGGCCATAGAAAAAGTTAGAAATCTGATTGTACCAAATGATTCATTTGTGATGCATAGTGAAACCTCGATCTTACAACTAGGGGAATTATTGATGCCCAGAACTTCTCCTTCCATCCTGAAGGAAGAAGAGAGTAAAGGAGATGGTCAAACATCATATACTCAATTGTCTTTCTTCATTTGTATGTCTGAAGAATAATGGCAACATCATATGTACACTCACCATGGATGTTAAGAAGCAGAATGACCACAGCAGAAGCCCATAACACAGGACTGTGTGGCGAAAGAAGGAACAAATTCAAGTCCAACTTTAGAGGAAAATTTTGTTCCAAAGAAGTAGTCTTTAAAGGTAGGAAATACCAAATATATGGTGAGATGATTCTTATGTTAATCGAAAGAGACATGCAATTTGATGTACCAGTACCAAATATATATGACTGTACACTTGAACAGCATTAGATTTAATATCATTGGGTACTGAATTTGATGAAAAATTTCAGATCCTTCCAATTTCAAAGCCATTTTGGTGATAGAAAGGAAAGAAAGATAGTGTGACCTGATCCCTGCCACCATCTTGAAGTCATCCTCCAGTGTCCTCTTTATATATTTCTGAAAGTTAAACTTACTGCCCGGAGCCAGATGAGCCTATATAATAACATTGAAACATCACAAACAAGACAATTCAAGCACAAATTATCTGTTGCTGGAACTTACATTGATAAAACCATGGCGCAAAGCCAAGTAATCTGCTTTACAAACAGACCGAAAAAATTGTCTAAAAAAGCTTGCCTGTAAAGGACAAAATGAGAGAAAAAAGAGATGGTAAGGTGATAGATAATGATGTAAAGATAGGTAATTCTTGTTCCTATTAGTCCAAGAATCCATAAAAAATTTATAGAATCAAATTGACAGGAATAACGATGCTTTTATTATGTTTGCAAGTCACTCCTATAAAATGATCATTTGATTGTGCTACAATGCACGCAATTGTGACAGTATGTGTGAGCTAGCAAGTCAATATTCAATCACAAAGAGGCCAAAATGGATTTCTGATCATTCTTATCTGCTTACAAAGTAGAAACAGATTGTGACCCTATTCCAGATACTTGTGTGCCGTCTCACAAAGGATGTCTCATGAGTGAATCTGAATCTTGAAGGATCTGCATAGTTGGCAAATGAATGACTCAAACATAATGAACTACATGACAACAAAATAAGTAGACAAATTATGTTGACATAGAAACTCCATATTAGGCTAATTGTTCGATTTTGGTTGTGAAATTAGCCTAGTGTAAACTCAACTATTGTTTGCAGAAACCTGGTAGCTTAAGCAGTCAGATTAGTGCCCTTAGTAGAGGATTAATCTGAGAGATGATGTTAGCAAATAAAGAGAACTTTGGGGAGTAGCAATGTACCCTCAGAGAATTCATACTCAGGTGATGAAATCTCACTTTCCCAGTGCTTCCATCTGCGCATCTGCGATAAGCAGGTGCAGGTATTATTCATGCCTAATGAATTCTACAATTACTTCAGAAATGTATACCTTAAGTCTTCCAAGGGCCATTGTAGTAAAGCTACTTGCAACATGAAACACAGCCAAGAAGAAAATTAAGATGTGCAATTGATGAAGTCCATTCGTTGAAATAAGTGGCACTTTTCCCTGTAAGGAGGATCACTCGGAATAAGCAAGTACAAAAATGACATTGAGGAGAAAAAAAATCAGAGTAACAAGTCTTCATAGGAACCAGAAATCAACTTAATGCACAACATTTAGAATGTATGTGACAAGTCATCGCAATGGTCATAAAATACCTATTAGTTCACTTGTGTTGCCCAGAATAGAAGGGACCGTTAACACATAAGTTCAGTGCTTCACTATCAGCTTGTGTTACCACTAAGGATTAAACCCTTCGACCATTTAAATTGGAATTCTCATATTTAGATAGAAGGTTTTAGATGAAGATCCTATTTTTAGGTAAATGATATAAATTTTGGAGTATCAAGATGAAGACTCTATTCAAATTTTGATATCTTTGATAGTTAATAAAGAATGAATACGAAGATCCAAATAAAGAAACTAGATCGAGAAAGAATAAAAAGAATGATTCAACAAGTTGTATATGAAACAATCTTATGCAGAATTATAACGGCTACAATCTCAAAACAAATTTGATTGATATTTTAAAATAAATTTCAAAGCTTATCGAAGATGATTATAATAAAAGAAATAACTTTCAATGGGTGCACATACCGCGGAACATGAAACAATCGATCCCGCAGCTAATATCCTGTGTTTTACATTTGGGTCAGCGAGTGCATTTGTTAATAGTCTCCTTCTGTGCCCTCCATCTGCCTCTTCTTCTGTGTTATCTGTTTTCCTTGAGCATGGCAACATGGTATCTGCAACTTTGTACGGTACGCAGATTTTGACAATGTACTTCTGCCCAAAGCTCAGTAGCAAAGAAATAAAACCCAGAATCATCAGCTCTGCAAAGCCAATACGGTAAAATTAGTGTCAGTGGCTTTAGCTAAAAGTATATGCAGCAAACTCATATCACACGGCAATTTCAGAAATCATGAAAATGAATGAGAACAGACTGCACAATGATTATCAAGATTTCATAATGAAATAGAATATATACGTTTGTGCATACAATAAGTTTTTATGTTACCAGCTTTTATCTTCTCAAGAGCTTCGAATAGTGCCTTTTTGTGCTTCTCAGTCAGCCACTGAAAACATAGTTCGGTGCGATATCATCAGAATTTCATCTTGTTGTCGAGCTATCGGAATAAAAAAAAAAAACTTGAAGAATAAACGTCAAGAGATACATTAGAATTCAGACAAAGTTTCGACAATACGTGAAAAAAGTCTTAAAATTATATAGAAACAAGTATCGCATACGATTATATATATATATAATATAATATAATATAATTAAATTAAAATATATGTTCTTGATGTTATTATGATGCACTGATTATTCTAGAGAAGATTTATTATAAACATGTTATTATTATTGGTGATAGTGAAAGTTTGGAGTGGATTACGGTCCAATAGTTTTTTTCACATTATGTTTTTCATATAAAAATTTGATATTTAACTTTGTGATTAATTTATTATTCTATTATTTATGTTGCTTTGATTAATATTTGTTTTTGGTGATAATTTGTTATTTTAATAAGAAATCTATTTTGACGAGAAAAAAAAATGTTTTGTGATCTCCAAAATGTGATGTTTCTTTTTTCCTTCCGATTTTACAGGTTAGGAAACCAAGTTCACAAACCCCCCATCACTGACCTTGCCGAGCTCAAAAAAAGGTCAAAGAAAAGGTAGAACACATTAAACGGAGTGGAATTTGCTTCTTGACTACTTCCTCAATATGCGTCCTTCTGATCCCAACTCCGCTCAAAAACTAAGTTCAGATCTTGAACATAAAACCCATCAAACACCATAAAAGAAAAGGCATAATCTTCAAGAAATCTTGGAGAAGTTTCTTGAATACAGTGTACCACCTTTGGGTCCGTCCCTGTTCCGCTCCGGAAACATCTTGGACAAGTTTCTCCGGTACTTCTCCAAGAAACACAGAAGAAGCCGATAGAGTTAACCGAGTTCGAAATCTCGCACGTAAACCATCTCCCAGAACCCAAAACCCATGAAAACAATAAAACTGAAAAGGAAACTATCTCTTGGGTAATTCTCCGACACATCACCATTCTATCGTTGTTTCACACTCCAAAACCAAGCGTGCGTACAAAGGCGAGCAAGTCCGAATCGTTCACAAAACACCGTCTCCCATCAAAACATGGAAAGAATAAGAAAGAAAGAAAGAAAGAAAGAAGCAAGATTTCTTCATCGTTTACCTCCCCGAAGCGATGGAGGCCCTTCTCCAACAGTATGGAGATGACGACGATGACGGCGCACACGACGGCGACAGCCCACGTCGGTGTCTGGTCGAGCTCTCTCGAGTTCCCGCCTCCGCCTCCGCCTCCGCCTCCGGCCATCCCTTGACGACCCCTGAACTCTCTTCCTTATTCGAATCCACTGCCTTCGGAGAAACGCTGGGGCTGCGACGAATCCCCTAGGCGAGCTTTATAGGAAGTCGGGAATCGGAAGGAAGACTCGCAACGATACATGGCTTGGCTTCCTCGCTTGTCCTCCTCATTCGAGAGCTCGGACCACGTAACATTTCCGCAAAAAGCGAAGGGTATGAGATGACGTCACCTCATGGGACCCACAGGCGGGTGGGGGAGCCTTTGTTCTTTTCCCCTGGGTGACCAAGCAGTCAACGTGTGAGCAAACGGTCAACAAAGTTGCCAAAGATTCCTTTCTCTCTGCCCTTTCCTTTACGGTGTTCGGGATAGATGACGGGAGGATTAATGCGGACCACTAAAGACTCACCTGTTGACTCCGCATCTCCCATCACCTCCCACGGTCGAGATGTAAACCAACGACCAAGAAAACCACTAAGACTGATTGAGTTAATTTAGTCACATGTAGTAGAAAGATTCTAATACTCCTAAAGAGAATTCTTTTGATTCATATGAAAGGATATATAAAAAGATTTACGCGTGAATTAGTATTAATTTAACTCATGAAAGCTTATAATTTTTATATGATTAAAATTTTATTTTAGTATGATGGATGGAAATAGTAGTATACGGAGGTAGAAAATTCACCTCAGATGGTAACCTCACTTGCAACGTACAAGAGTTCGTGAGCACAAAGTAAATGGGCCTCAAGGCGGCCCAATTGCAGCACAATGGACAATGGCCTTCACAGTCGAGACAACAATAACAAAGCCCTAGAAATTGCCATCGGCTACCGCAGCGCCCACGCCCAGATTCTGCCCCGTTCCCCTCTGCTGCCATGCGATCCAGAGGCCACACCGCCCACCATCCCCGCGCCTTGCTCACCACCGTCGTCCCAGTCCGCCGACTCTGCCACAAAGGGTCACGTTTACAAGAGATGCAAACCCCCAACCCACTACCCCCTTCGAATCGGTTCGACCCTGTTTTGGTCGGATGGGCCGTTACACCTCCGAAGCTGGGCCCTTGACATTGAAGGGCAAGATCCGGTCGATGAGAGGTGTGCTGGTGGTGTCAACGGCATGGACATGATGAGCTCGGCTACCACGGAAATGAAGACTGAGAAATGTGTGGTTCCTCGCTCGAGAATTGTTCTCAGACATGATCTCCTTATCTCCAACAGAGTGCCTTTTGGAGCCACACATACGCTGCCCAACCACACTTCACTTTGGAGACCACACAGAAAATGAGTGATGCCGATGACTCGTTATGTTAAGGCACCGGACATATATTAGTTTGTCATTAAGAATCCTTCTGCTATTTAGTTGCAGCAATGGCCAGCCATGCAGCTCTTGCCTCCTCAAGGATTCCATCCAACACCAGGTTCCACTACAAGGCCACCCATTCTCACCCCACCTCATGCTTCAGCAAGGTCTCTCTCTATTTTTCACTATTACTAGCAGCAGCAGTGGTAGTAGTACCAGTTTCCTCGGAATTATCTTGTGTTAAATTGAAGTTCATGTATGTAGAGGCTAGAGGTTGCTGAATTCTCGGGCTTGAGATCAAGCACATGCGTCACCTCTGCAACAAACGGCAGAGATGCATCCTTTTCTGATGTGTTGGCTGCCCAGTTGTCTACCGAGGTGTGTCATTTGACGAGGCTTAGCTGCTGTGTTCTTACTATTTTAAAAAGGGAAAATTTTTAGTCTTGCTCTGTATAGTTGTGCAAATAATTCTATCGTATACAAAGAATTTATTAACTTGTTCATTTGATCCTGAAAATAATTGATGCATGTCATTGATTTGATACTTATAATTACCAAAATGATTTCTTGAAATCCTTGCCTTATGCTTAGTTCCACTTTACCTGAAAAACCAATAGAATGGAAATTATTTGGAGTTTTTTTTCACTTTTTCCTTTTGCAACAGGCTATCCAAAAGTATTTTGAGTTGTGCAAATTGGAGTTTATAACGACCTAAATAAACCAATGTTGTCTTATCAGTATAAACATGTAACTCAAAATTTGTGATTAGTTAATGTCCTGTGATCATCATCCTTGAGATCCTAAAATATAGAATTATGAATCTACTGAGATTAGTTAATGTCCTGTGATTATGTTTTTCAATTTGTTTCTTTGTGCTTTTTAAGGAATTGTTTTTTCTTTGTGGTTCTTAAGAAATCGTTTGTTTCTTTATATTTTCCAGGAATAAGTTAGTTTCTGTAAATCATTTGCGGAAAAAAGAGAAGGAAAATTGGAACCTCCTGTTATTACATGGAACCACGATATTGCTTCCTTTGCATTCATGACCGTGTCAAATGATGCTCATAACCTTGGTTGTAAATTGCTTCAGACCGCTAGAGCTGTTCTCGTCAAGGGAGAGACCGTTGCAAAGCTGAAAGTTGCAATCAATGGCTTTGGAAGGATTGGTCGGAACTTCCTCCGCTGCTGGCATGGCCGAAATGACTCCCCACTCGAAGTCGTGGTTGTCAATGACAGCGGTGGTGTTAAGAATGTACGACACATCTCCTTGTCTTTTCCTGTACTGTAATGTCTCATTATTACTGATCAAGTTTGCAGCAACATAGTTATTTATACTATATTAATGGTTAATAAGAGTATGTTACATGATCTTTTCATGCAGGCATCTCATCTTCTCAAATATGACTCCATGCTTGGGACCTTTAAAGCTGATGTGAAGATTGTAGACAATGAAACAATCAGTGTAGACGGAAAGCCTATCAAGGTCGTCTCCAATCGTGACCCTCTGCAGTTGCCATGGGCTGCACTAGGAATAGACATTGTTATCGAGGTATATTTTTCAAGAGTTTTGATTGTTGCAATACATTTTTTCCAGAGATTCCAAGGTTGTTAACTTGTTAGTTCACCAAAACAGGGGACAGGAGTCTTTGTTGACGGCCCAGGAGCTGGAAAACATATACAGGCCGGTGCTAAGAAGGTTATCATCACAGCACCAGCGAAAGGAGCTGATATCCCAACATATGTGGTTGGTGTAAATGAAGGCGACTATACCCATGAGGTGTCAAATATAGTAAGGTATGTGATCAGTTCTGCTCTCTTGCTGTTCCAAACAAGCACGATAAATTTTTTCTTTCATAATTCCTCGATATATATCATGCATGAATTTTATCGGTTATTTTCCTACTTACAGCAATGCATCTTGCACGACAAATTGCCTAGCTCCTTTCGTGAAGGTCATGGATGAAGAGATTGGTAACCATTGCTTGCTTTTGCTTTGAAACTGTCTTGCTGGTTGTCTTCGTTCACAAAGAAGATATAAGCGCAAATATAATAATACTTGTAATTTCTTGTTTTTGCTTTTTTTGAAGGCATTGTGAAGGGAACCATGACAACAACTCATTCTTACACGGGCGACCAGGTTTGCTTTCCTTATACATATAATCAACAGAAATCAATCATTTATGCAAAATCCAGATACCAAAATCTAGTTAAATATTACTAGATAAATTTCATGGCTTGCTCAACTTGGATGCTTCAGAATATATCTTTTCTCATGACTAGATTATCTCAAAATTCTGAATTAAAAATGTATGTTTATGGAGGAAAAAATTAAGACCAGAAAGATGAAACAAAGCAACATATATGAATGATACCGAGCTACCTGGTTAGACTTTTGAATTCTTAAGGAGAAAACTTGGCTTATGATAACAGACAGAAGATGAATGAAATTTGGTACGACGTGACTCAAAACTCAACTTGTTCCTTGGTAATGTTATATGACAAATGCAGTAGTCATCATGTGAACCACAATTTACAGTCTTCCATTCTTACAACTTTTATCATTGTTTTTGTTGCATGCTTCATGTAATCTGTTGCCTCCCTCTAGTCCTTGGCCAGTATCCTTTTTTTTTTGTCTTGTTGATACTCATCCTCTCGAACTATTATGCTCTTCTCTTCACCTATTGTCAGTTTCTCCTGAATTCAAGATTGATGCAGATGTAGAGTTCTTTTGTTTAACCCAGTGGTGCTTTAAGTTTCTTGTTAGGTGTTCTACCGTGGGTCCTTTCAGCAGCTTGAACAGAGTCTTGATCTTCACTATTTCCTTTGGGACATTAAATATTTCTGAGACTATTTCTACTGCAACTGTAGAGTTAATGGCATAACAAGTTATAAAACCTTTTGCATGTAATAGCAACAAAAGTGTTCATTCCATGAAAGTGTGAATTTGTACATCTTAACTGTTTATTCACGGATCGATCGGGTGGAATACTATTACATGCATGCTAATATTTTATTGTCACCACAGAGGTTGTTGGATGCATCACACCGTGACTTGAGACGTGCAAGAGCTGCAGCACTTAACATCGTCCCGACAAGCACCGGAGCAGCAAAAGCTGTATCACTGGTGCTGCCTCAACTGAAAGGAAAGTTAAATGGGATTGCTCTCCGAGTGCCAACACCCAATGTCTCAGTTGTGGACTTGGTCGTGAATGTGGAGAAGAAAGGAATGACAGCTGAAGATGTGAACAATGCATTCAGGAAGGCTGCTAATGGACCATTGAAGGGTGTCTTGGCAGTGTGTGATGTTCCTTTAGTGTCTGTGGACTTCCGATGCTCTGATGTCTCTGCCACTATCGATTCCTCACTAACTATGGTTATGGGTGATGATATGGTCAAGGTGGTCGCTTGGTATGACAACGAATGGGGATACAGGTGAGAATTAAAATTGCTGTTTGGAATAGCTCATTTGACACTACTTCTGTTTGGCCGTAACCATATCTTAGAATTATGAGGGGTTACCTTTTTTTTCGGATTGCTTTTGAATTAAAAAGTGCTTCTCTGTACAAAGCATTTTGGATTAAAAATTAGGCAAAAACTCGAGCATTATCGGAAGAAATGTTTGAAAGAACTCGAGTGACACTGGAAAACATTATCATCGATTATGATTCGAAGCGCACTGATTCTTTTCCATTTTTCTGCACAGCCAACGGGTTGTTGATTTGGCACATCTCGTGGCGAGCAAGTGGCCCGGCATTCCTGCACAAGGAAGTGGAGATCCTCTCGAAGACTTCTGCCAGACGAACCCAGAGACCAAGGAATGCAAAGTTTATGAATTTTGATGGGCATTACAGATCAACGGATGATTGTCGCTTTTACATATCCTATGATTCTTACAAGCATATGATTACCTTGGGGCTGTCTGTGGTTGATCTGTTTTTGCCCAAACAAGTATTCTTATTGTCTGACAATCCAAATGATATATTCAAAATAATTGAATGATTCGAGCAAATTTAGATGTTTTTGATCCTTTCAACCCCATACTGTTTGATGCTTGTTCTCTATGTGCGTGCTTTGATGTTTGATCCTTTCATGTTTGATGACACTCTGTTCTTTGCGTGCTTCTATACGTCTCGTTCTGCTAAATTAGCTCAATGGATTCATGATTATGTACTTGGAAAATAAAGTTGCTCAAAATTAATATATATAAGTCAACTTCTTGAATGTGCTACTAATCAAGTTTATAGGAGTTTATGAACCAAGAATTGGTGGAAATTGTATAAATATCTATATACATCTGAATTAAGCATTAGGAGTCTTATTTGAAATCCAAAATCATGACATGCTTTAATACCTGAAGATGCTTTGTAACATAATCTTATAATAATAATCATCATCATCATTGATTTATCTATCATTATCTCTCTCTCTCTCTCTCGTCTCGACAGCAAGTCGAGCAGAGATGGCAAAGATCAAAGAGAAGCTGACGAAAGAGTGCGAGGACTGCGAGGCGCAGGTACGTACCAGACAAGCAAGCCCTCATCTCGTTCCTTCGATTGCAACCACGAATCCATTTCTTTTTCTTCTTTGGTTCTTTCTCTGTTGTATTCAGCTCTCCCGTACGTACACCACTTCTTGCTAATATTTGCCACCATGCTTCAACCAAGGAAACTGGATCATGGCTCGTGCGAACATAAATCTTCAATTTCAATGCTATAATCTTCTGCATGTTTAGATCACTTGTTGCTATCTACAGCTTAAGAGATTGATTGCCATGCTTGAACCTGAGACCAACAAAATGGCAACCAAACCCTCCACCAAAAGCTGACAAGAAGAAGAAGGTATTGAGTATAATTAAACGACATGCAGAGCAGAGTTTGAATTAGAAAACCTATTTACATCCCTGAAACCTCTAATCAAGAAAAGTCTCAAATAGTTCTCATCTGTTTCTTGATTGGTGACTTGCTCCCCACCAATTGTTCTCTTGATGCTGCACCGCATTAGTTTGTCCTCATATTTACATGTTGTCTATATTATGAGCAGATCACAAGATGAGCCTACGTAAGTGATATCAGACCAACCAAGGCAATGGCTGTTTGTCACCTACGAAGTCAAGTTTTATGTCTTTAGTGTTCCAAGTAATTTCTTTAGTTACTGAGAAATAGCTACAGCCAATGTGCTTCCAAATCTACTGTGAAGATTCAGAGATGAATCAAACCCTTGACAGTGTTTCTATGCTGAGTTTACATGCATTGTCATAGTGGATTCTTTTCCTGGTTTGACACTCATGGAAAGTAACACTGTTAACAACAACTCTATGGAAATTAAATCTTTAAAGGGTATTTTTGCTCACCTAAAAAAAAATGGAGGAGATGAATGGTGCCACCTATTTCTTCCTTTACCCTCTTTCAAGTATTTCTTGGTGGTGGTCAATATGTGTACTCTCTTTTTAGTAAAAAGAGAAATACTGAAAGAATATATATATTTAATTAGGGTGCACTAATAAAATAGAAAGATACAATTTGGGAAAAAGATATTTAAATTAATCTTGATACTGACAATTTTCTTGCCTTATGATAGATAAGATGGAATCAAACTCTAAGCCTCAAAGATGAAGTTACAGAATCAAACTCCAAGACTCATCACAACAAAGAAGGCAGAATACAAAACCTGAGATAGATTGTTCAAACTTGGGTGCATATTTGGGCAGTTTATGATCTCCATCTCCCATATATTCATTGTACAAGCAGAGGGTATCAAATTTGAAAATATATTTTTCGTTTGAGTCGCAATATAATGACCCTCCCAAGCTCCCCTAATCAATATAAATTGTGCTCATGTTCTGGCAGCGGTATCAGAAAACAATTAGTATCCAGAAATCTATAGTGAAGATATACATGCATGAAGGTGCAAGGCAAATTGACGAATAGCAAGATCCATAAAGATTTCCTTTGGTCTCCGTACGAAATGTGTCCACTCTCCATACTAAATGTCTCCGCTTTTAAGCATATAGAAGTGCATGCGTATGAAGTACGGATGTGTTTAGATGCAAATTTAAATTAATGACTTATTAGATCCATATGATACAGAAAATATTGGTTCTATTGATCTCCTATTGTTAACCACTTGAGTGCGAGAGCAATCGGTTAGTGTTGTAGAAAGATGATTAAGATTTGTATTTGATTAAGATTTGTATTAAGATGGATTCTTCTAATATTTGGATTTTTTTTATGGATAATAAAGGAGCCATCGATGTAACCTAATTAATCATATCCAAAGTGAAGAACTATGCTCGTTGAAATGCATAGTTGCCATCTTTAGATAGTTTGAAGGGGACTAAAGTTACTGCATTGATGGATATAAATCCTATAGATTGAGATAAACTATTATTTTCTAAAAAAATAATAATTGGAACATCACAAGTAGATGAGGAAGACATACCAAAAATATACTAAGAAAAGTTCAAAACCAATTGATGATCTAACGAATTATAAACGGTAGAGATATGATCTATTGGAGGATCTTAGATCTAAACAATACAGGGAAGATCATTATTTGTTCTCTGTTTTTGTTTTTTCGATTACTTCTAATGGGGAGGGCTTTGCGAGCAGCGATTAGGGAGGGAGAGCAACGGTAGTGAACAAGCTACAGAGAGGATCCTAATGGAGGGAATAGTGAATAAGTTTTCTTCAATTGTGTGATGTAATATTTGTGGGGGCCTAGTGATCATCGATGGGTGCATGAAAGTAATATTGATTAGCAAATCATCAGTAGAGAGTTAAAATAAATAGAATTGTATAGGAGAGGAGCCCAACGAAGGGAGAGCAGTAGCAGCATATTGTGTAATGCAATATTTGCAGGGGCCTAGCGATCGTCGATGGAAGATGAGGAAGGAGTGGCACCAAGAGATCTCAAGATAGTGGCTAAGATCTACACTCAAAGCGATAAAATGAATCAAAGAGGGAAAAGTTTGACACTGAATAAGGAGATATCGAGCACTAACACATATCTCAATGTAGGAGAGACATTTGGTACTAGATAGGGACATCGACAAGGGACATGATGATGCATAGATTCTTACTGTCATTTAAGAAATGTAGAATAGAAGAGCACCCATCAAGAGCATGGGCATAAATGGAGGGGTGACTGTAACGGAGGATGAACACCACCAAATAGAGTAAATCACCAAACAAGGGTATACAATTCCATGCTAATAACAAGATTCGTTAGATGTGGACCTCAATCATCGATAGATCAATAGATAACAAGCTGCTATGGAATGACTTCGACAGCTTTAATAAGTAGATCAACGAGCTCCACCATTGAAGAAACTAGGCTAGTATCATCGAATATTGTTAAGTAAATCAGCAAGCTCCAATGTTGAGGAAACCAGGCCGATATCGTTGGGTGTCATCGGTAGATTTGTAAGCTCCGATGGGGAAGCAATAAGGGGAGGATGGAAAGAAAGTCTTTCTTGCTTGAAACAAGAGGACTCTGATATCATCTAGAATAGAAGAACTTGATAAAATTAGTTATTTTATTTATTAAGATGATGTGTATTTATATAGGTTTTAAGAAGAAAAAAATTACTCAAATTACTCAATCAATATAATTGTTTCTCAGATTATTTTGATTGAAGATGCAAAGATGTTATTCCATTTTTATCATAATATCTTATCAAATATCATTTCATATCTGTTTTTTTCTTTTTCTTTTCTTCACCCGATAGAAAAGACTGCTCCTCTGTACATTCATCTCCTTTCATGTTCTTATTATCAAACTGAATTTTGTTGTACTTAGCTTCATCTACTGTTTGGGTTTGGGAGAAGTGTAAATAAGCACCTTTAATAGTACTAAACTCTTTAGTGATCTCTCGCTGTCTGTATTTATATTTGAGAGGAAAAGGTTGCATATATTCAACCCAAAGTTATGATATTTTATTTTAATATATTTGTAAATATTTAAAGTTTTACAGCCTAAAATGCCACCGGAGGGGTCCCATACAATGTCAGAATCAGGTTGGCCTACAGCAAACACAAATTCCAGAGCATGAAGTCTGCAAATCGCACAAACTTACCACAAGAATTCTCATGATAAGCTTATTTTGTTCATAATGCAAGAATGCTGCAAGTACACATCATATTATAGTCACAAACTGGATTGACAGGATACAGATCTCAATCTTCTACGACCATCAAAAACCTACCCAATTTATTGTCAGAATTGGTGGTTTACCAGCAACCTCTTCTCCTGTAGTTAAACACAGAGTAAATGCAGAGCTTCTCCATGCTAAACAAGAAGCCTGCTGCAACTTATCTATACAAACAGCTTCTGTATGTTGGCATCCAGTAATCTGGTCTAATATTGTCTCTGTGGACTTGAGGGATGGAAGAAACAGGAACCAAGCAAAGCCCTCTACTCCTTAGATCGTATTTTGCTTCGGCCTTGTCCTTCCTCTCCAATTCTCCCCATGAATTGTGATCCTGAAATGAGCAGATAGAAATGAGGTAGTAGCACCTTGGCCTCTGTAAAGAAAGAGTAAAGAAGTATCTCTGCTTTGCGTACCTTACTGGCACTTGACTTCAGGTACGGGTCGCTTAGCAACTGCATGAGTCGGACAAGCGTTTTCATCAGTTACACAGTCGAATGCATAGAGCGAACAGCATCTTTAAGTCTCATTTCAGCAATGATTTAATTTTCTATGCAGTGACTAAATGGTAGCATGAACTCTGTAGATATGGGGGTACTGCTGATTAACAATATCGAGGTTGAGTCAGTCTTCGGTGTTTTCTCCACTGACATCTTCCAATATCTTCATCCCTTAATCTTTTACTTTCGGGGAGGCTACTAAGTCATCTCTCTAATCAAATAAAACTGAGGCAGCAAATTGTAAGCATTAACGAGTTTTGTGGTGTTTGTTTACCTGTACTTGATCCTGTAAACTTCTGATGCACTTGATGGTTTCCATTAGCACGGATGCTTGATCTGTCTGACAAATTCACAAAGAACTTTGGATGAGATGAGATGAGATCATGCATTTATGTGCGACTGTGAACGACTCTCGTGTAATTGTTTACCTTCCCAAATGGTGACACAAGCTGTTGGAGAGAACTGATTTTTTCTGCAACCTTTACCTTGGGCACCTGCGGCTGATCCAACAACACTATTGTTATCTCCCTGTTCTACAAATCTCTGCCGGTATCCTAATCCCTCCACCTAACTGAAGTTAGAAGAAGAAGAAGAAGAAGAAACGACATGGGATGACATCTCTATTCGTTTTTGCTACTGGCAGCTACCTTATCGGATGAAACCATCGAGCTGTCGTACTTGGACTTCTTGAGGACTGTCTCTGAAGTGTCTTCAGATCTTTTATTCTTCCCTTCAGTTGCTCCGCTGCCCCTACCATTTCCTCTCATCTGCGGTAAGTTGTGAACAAGAAGATTTATCGTTCAGTGTATGTAAACATGAGAGAAAGAGTAAGGAAAGCGTATATTTGTTCTTACTGATGAACATACATATCCTTCCTTGTTTCCATCACACAGATCTGAGCCCTTTGCATGAGGCTTTGAAGCCCGTGAATTACTATGGCAGGACAACGGAACCTCTGCCATTCCACTGCAGAAGGTCATCTGGTATCTGGTGCTACCAGGGCTGTGCGACCTGGGAAAGAATGGTGTGGCAGCTCCGGTTTCCTGATCACAGGACGGAGCATAGCTTGTGCTGCTCTCCCCCACAATTCCATGGCTCGGATATGATGGTGATATTGGAATCTCATGCTTGACGACATCGGAGGCCACGTAGTTAGCCATCGGAGGGCATATATAGGCGTCGCATGGACCGGCATGTGGATTGGGAGGAGCGATAGACCAGTTGCTGACCAGATCTGACAGGTTACTCGTCGCTCCTTCCGGCTCCATGATGCTTCCGTTGTAGCGATTTAGATGCTTCTCCAACCAGTTGAAGGAGGAAGGATGTGATTCCCAGTTGGCGTAGCTTCTCTTTGAGTCATCGCATGCAGGTTCGAGCAACTCCCTCCTTGAACTCAGCACCTCAACAAAGCTTCCTCCATCATCTTGTCCACTGTGCGCCGCCTCTCCAGCGTTTTCCACGTTTCTGAGACACCCAAATCTAACCTTTAGTGCTGTATCCGTGCATGGTGCGGAACTTTTGATCCCAAGCTCAAAGAAGAAGATGGTCAAAAAGAACAATTATGCACGACATCTTCAACCAGACTTACAGTAGAACTTGGCTCCATATGCGGTGGTTCTCCACCGGATCTCCCGAGAGATCAGCAGACGATGAGTCGATGCTGAGGGCGGAGCGGCTGGAGGCGTTAGTGAAGGAGGTGGCGTTGGAGATGGACATGTCGGCTTCGTCGTACGTCGATGCCAGGTCGGGGCGGCGGTCCGGCGGCGGGATGTACCGGGTCACGGTGCTCCAAGAGAAGGGGTTGGCGTTGACCTCCCACCAGCTGTGGGCGGCCGTCGACGAGCTTGCGACCGAGACCTCGGGTCCTTCTTGAGCCATGGCGGCGTGCATGGCCGGGGGAGCGTTAGAGGAGAGGAGAGGGTTCCCTTCGGGTGTCGTTGGAGGCTCGTGGGTTTATAGGGAAGATCACGGCCGCGGTGGCGTGACGTCAGCTTGTGGGCACTGGAAATAGTCGTGGTGGAGATCGGAGACGGGGTGGGGTGGGATGGGAGATGGAGGATGGGGGACAGCGAAGTGTGCAGAACTCGTGTTATCGCCACTTTGCTTGTGGGCAATTATTTTGGTGGTGTTAGCCCCATCAAATTCGTGGTTGGAGGTACTCTCTCTCTCTCTCTCTCTCTCTCTCTCTCTCTCTCTCTCTCTCTTTCTCTGAATCTTCAAATCATATGAATGATCAGGTTAACTATATGTGCATGCTTATGTTTTTGTTGATACGAATGATTAGGTCTCTCTTCCAATGGTGCAAAGGCTGAGGAATCTGCACGGAGCATGCACTTGCAAGAACCAAGAACTGGGAACTCGAAGCTCCAAAATTATCACTGGTTGATGCAATCAATGCCATGGATATATCTGTCACAAAGATTAGACTGTTGTGATCAAAATTAGGACGTGAAGACCCAAGGAATCATGATGCTACACTGAGGTCAAGCTCGGTGGTGGAGGTGGTGGAGAGATTGAGATGTCAAGGCTGCAATCGATGGTTCCCAACACTGCCTTCTTCCACAAATCCAAGCAGGCTGAAACGAGGTGGTGTGAGTGCAGCCGTACGTGACAAGTGGAAAAAGGAAAAGGGCATGCATATGCCCAGTCCTACACAAGAATGTGTTCTGAAGCCTCCTCTAATTGGTAGCTCAAAAGAAACAGTTACAAGTCAGCGATCAACTCTGCGTATAGAAGAAAAAGAAGAGCAAGGCATCAGTGTGTGTCTCTGTGACAGTGGAGTACAACTAGTCAACTACAGAAAGAGAAACCTTACATGATTAGGTTTAAGTGCCTGCTTATTATATCCATAGCAGCAAAACTAGGGTTTCCGAAAGAAAAAGAAAGAGCATTCGACTTCGGCTCAGATATGACCACAGTCTACCTACGTATATAGATAAGTGGTCAGCATGCAGGGAGTGAAGCCTAGTGCGAGATGTTAGTCTCATGCTATTCGCAGGGTCCATGGTAGTGACATCTCCTTCTCACTGGGTTTCCAGGAACCACATGAGCTTGGCCAATGTCTGCTACCAAAGGAACAAGCGTGGCAACTTCATTTTCCTTCCTGAATCCGTACATCATAAGCATCACCATCAATCTACTACTCACTCACTCTCTCATCTTAACCAGCATCAAGAAGAAAAATGATCGAGAGGACTTGTCCTAATAACTCACATACGACAACACTTAAGTCTCGCTGGTGCAAGTTTTCTGAGTCACCATTGCTTATTTTATGAGGTTTTTACTCGCCAATTCTTAAACATAGGTGTGATCGAGCATAAGCAAATCGTTTGTGCTTGGTGCAATGAAGGCCTCTTGTTTGAAAAGGGTTGGGATAAGAAACGGGGAGGTGGTGGCTTCCCAACTCAAACAGGAGGCAACGTGACATCTACTTCCACTAGAATTCGCTTTGGAGCACTTGCAAGCTTCTTTCGCTCTCCATCTTCATCCACATTCTTCTACCTTCCTAAATGCGTTGGGAACAAAAAGGAGAACAAGCCACTTGCAGGCTTTAATAGTCACATTAGTTTAACGAATGCCTTGGCCATCAGGATGAGATTAATTAGCTTGACTTTAATTAGGTCAAGGAATTGGACATCCCAAAAAAAAAAAAAATGCTGTGATGTGGACATCAACCCATCTCTCTGTCTCTCTCTCTCGTCTTAATATGTTGTAATTCCGATATATGATCTACTTTGCATGGAAGCTAAATCATCTCATATTTCTCAGACTGCATGATGAACAATATCATCTCTCTATAACCTCCATTTGCATGTGTCCACGTCAATTAGCCTTTAGCAAGATAAAACAAAACCCAACCTCTCAACATCAAAGCATTCTTTGAATAGATGAAGAAGGCCAGTTGACACCAATCAAAAGCCTAATGAGAGCATTATCTCCTTAGTGTAACCTTTCTGTCGTTTAGTTAGGGGCATTAGATCAAAGAGTGGAAAGCTTCAACCCCTCCAATGGTGGACAACAGGATGAGACAGGATCCCGAAGCAACAAGCACGCGAAACCTTCCCCGTTGTAAAAGCTAAAACAACATATGAAAGGGTTTGGTTACTTAATCACCGGCAATCCAAGGAGTGCATCATCTTTTCCTCAACCCTGTTTGTAGGGCTATGGAGAAACTTTGTTCTTTCTCATATAAGTAAAGCTACAAATGTATTCCTCCAATGTTTTATTTATTTATATATATATATATATATAAATAAAACTAACATACTAAATTGGAGGAAAAGAGGGGAGATTTATTGAAGTCTGCATCCCAATCTTTTTAAAGGCAAAGACAAGTTGAATGTGAAGGCCTGCCCACCTCCCACTAAGGTTGGTGTTGGTGGGATGGCTGCAGAGGTGTGATGGTGACAAAGAATGGGTTTCGTATGTGAACATATGGCCGGTAAAGGAGCTTTAGGAGGTGGATGACATAAAGTTGTGGCGTGGTGAGACGATGAGGAAGGAGGGGGTGTTGGTGTCGGAAGAACGAATGGGTTATGTCAACGGGATTAAGCAGAGTCCTTTCGATGGAGAAGAGTGCAGAGAGACAAAAAGGTGGAGTGATGGGATTTTGGATGGATGGATGACGGTGCCATCGCGTTGGCTCGAATCGATTCAACCGTGTACTAATTAATCGGCGAACTTTCTGGTGTACCGACAGTTCAACGCGATCTCAGTCCTTTTTCTTTCTCAAAAATGACAGGAAAAAAACTAGGCAGAAATAGATATCATGTAGAAACATCTTTTAATTCAGTGGTGCATACGTAAATGTGTTACAGCTAATCGACGTTGCGACACCACTAAAGGCATCAGCACAGTTAATTTACATAACACCAGATGGAAAGGGAAGAAAAACCTGGTGGTCTCTCGCGTCACCAGGGTTGGAATCTCCATTACTACATTCAAAGAGTTGCCCCAGTGGTGGTCGGATAGTGTGATCCAGAAGAGCACCTGACATGATCAGCAGCCAACACAAAGGTATTATTATAATGAAGACAAAACATGTAAAATGAAGACATCAATCACACTCGAGAAAAAGTACTTCCTTCGCCCATTCTTAAGCAATCCATTTAGTAATGCAAATGTATGTGTGTCTTGCTACGCATGCGACAGGCTTACAAAGCCTTTATTGCGTCATTTACAGGTATCATTTAATGGTGACCAGAACTGGAAGGGAAAGCTGGTCCCAGAACCAAATATAATAAACAGACATACCCTTCGATTGAGACCCAAAACTCCATAGCATTTGACAAGGAACACCATATTTCTTCTTGAAAGAAAGAAAGTTCCTGTAGCCAACAAGTAAACGTCTCTTGCTTGCCAATCAATAGTGAGTGCAGTTGAAAGAGGCCTTGTGTGCCTTTTAACATTTAAACAGTCTCGACTAACCCAAGCCAAAGGTAAATCACAGACTCTAGTCCTATTACCCTCTGGATTAAACATACTAAACAAACGTTTGCATGTTTCACTGTGTACAGGACAACAACAAAAGAAAAATGTAATCAAACGATTATTCATGTTATTTGGAATGTGTTGCATAGGCAAATAATAGCATCACAGATTTTTTTTTTTCAAAAAAAAATAGCAGATGAAAATGAAGCTTTTAAAGTAAAACTTCTATCCTGATCACTTGTGCCAGTATATATGATGCAGCATTCGATTAGGTCACAAAGGAACCGTAACAACTTACCAGCAAAGAACACAACAAATTATCAGGGTCATCTCTGCTTTGAGGCAACTGTTCTTGTAACAGTAGAGACTCCATCAACAAATTTGGTCCGGAATAAGACATTTGCATTGTTGAACATTCCCTCTTTAAGTGATACCACTATAAACTGCACAAGATAGCTGTGTTAATAACTACATATTTTTTTTTTACCTTTTAACTTAGAGAAATGCTTCATGAGGGCATCAGAGCTGCAATCAGAGTGGATAAATTTTTGCTATCTAGGTTTGGGAATCAGGAAAATGAAATATTTTTCTGGTTCTTGTGAGCAAGTCCCAATCCATACAAGGACGTTTCAGACGATCAAAAAGTTGCCACTGATCCTGTTTGGTTTCAATCATGAAAATAACAGGCACTACTAAGAGCGACAACAACAACACTAATAACAAAACTAAATTCAGTTGTGTGCAAAGATCCTCTTCCATCATTTAGCATAATAAATAAACTTCTTCCAAGCAATTGCATGAACAAGTTTCATAGCACATCCTGTGCCAGTAACATGCAATCACAGTGCTCATATATCAGCATCAGCTGGCACAAGCAATCTCTCATCCCACTATTATGGTGCCATGACCTTATGTCATTGAATTAGCACAATACCAGCAAAAAGACAACACATCTGATGCAGTCCTTTGCAAATTTAGCCTTGGTGCAGCTTTGAGGTGTTAAGAAGTGTTTCCAACATTCTAAAAGAATACTTTTAACAGCAAACAATTTTGTACTCTAATAAACTGTGAATTTTGGCCAAAGTAGAATATATAATAGCATGATACGTACGTATAAAAGAAAAAATTTAATCAGACATCTTATAGAAGCAAAACCTGGGAGTGCGGAAAATGGGCTTTAATCATTCTTCCAATGTTTTGCGTATGGCTTAGATCAAGAGCAGCATCCACCTGAGAAGAGAAAACACATGCCAATTAAACAACCCAATTTCATTATCAAGGTTGCACAAAATCAAGAAAGAAAAACAATTGTGTAAATAGATATTTTGGCATCTCGCATATGATTATCTAATCCACACCGATTAATAGTCATGGTATTTGTTGACAAAAACAAATAGTGTATGTTGGCCATTTATTTGAGCATTCCATCAATTTATTTGAGTGGTTGTTTCTTATTGTACCAAAGTACAAATTGGTCAGGATTCGGAAATATTTCATAGGATAATACCATCAGCAGGAAAAAATCATCTTAAATGTTCCAAATGGGAGAAGATGCATAGTTTGATATTCACTTAGTGATAAACAAGGTTAAAAATACCTCATCAAGTATATAAATTGGTGCAGGTTTAAAAAGAAGCAATGCCAAAATTAGAGAAAGCGCGAGAAGAGATCGCTGTCCTCCACTTAATTCTGAGAGAGACTGCTTCCAAACACTTCCAAATGCGACACGAACCTCCAGACCATCTAAGAAACTGCACCCTTCTGGAGCTTCAAGCTTAGCAGTTGTGCCTGGTAGAAGGGTACTAAAGATTGATCCAAAGTCCCTGCAAAGACAATTTGAAACTTGAATACAGTTCAGTTGAACAGAGAACATGGGAAACAATTTATGAAATGGTGACAGCAAGAATCACAAGCAATTTTGCAATTTTATTCAAAACAGAGGTTAGTATTAACAGAAGAGAAAGTAAATGAAGCTTCCAAAGAAAAATTGACCACTGACTTGTTTACTTTGACCCAAGTTAGTTTCAGAGTTTCCTTCTTTTTTTCGTCCAGCTCTTCTATCACCTTCTTGATTTTTGACTTGTCATTCTAGCAAGCAAAACAACAATAAATATGCACACCTACCAGTTCATAAAACAAAAAGAATACAGGGAAAAAAAATGGTTCATCCTGCCTCAATAATATTTTTCTTTGAAATTAGATCATTGTATTCATCTTCCGCTTTCTCAAACATTGCCATCACCTTCTTGTTGACCCTCTTCTCAAGCCTACAAACAATTATTGCAAAGTAATAAAAGATAAAGGTCAAGTGAGCATTCAATTGATCAAGAACTATGCTTCAGTTGTAGCGGTTTCATGAGAGAGAGAGAGTAAATGCAGACCCAGATTGTTGAGCCTGCATCTTTTCGAGTTCCTCCCTAGATTTACTTGGGTCATGGGCTGAAAAATCATAGTCAGTTCCACTCTTCCCAAATAGTTGTTTCTCAGCAGCAATCCACCCATGTTTCTCAAGTAGCTTGTTAACTTTCAAAGAAAAATCTTTCTGTTCTATCTCCATGCGTTTTACCTAAATGGAAATCAGATATGAGCACAGATATGCTTCCATACCTTTATATAAGAAAGAATGCAAGAAAGATCCACAAGAAGCACCTCATTTTCCATCTTCTTTCTCTCTACTGCAGCATCACTAAGCTTCTGTTGCAGGTTCTGTTGCTCTTTAGCAATGCAGCTTATTTGTGTATCACATTCTTTCAACTTTGAGCGGCTTAAATTCAACTCAGACTCTGCTTGATCATACGCCTGCTTGATGGAACTGACCTGCACCAGTGGCATTTAGATAACCAGAATTCAGAACATATTGGTTATCCTCCCTTGCCCAACAAAAAGATAAAAGTGATCATTGTCATTCTTCAACTAGGGATTACCTTGTTTCGTTGTTTATCAAGCTCTTCAGTGAGGGTGTGAATCTGAGTTTCTAAAGCAGCTAATTGGTTCTCCAACATAACAAGCTCTTGCAGGATTGCATCTTTCTCCATGATAATCTTCTCTTTCTCACTTTCATGAACCTAGCACATGTACAGCAAACACATGTAAGCCTTACCAAATATCTGTCCTCATATTATGCCCTGCGACATTGAAGCAATTATAGCAAACATAAAATCAAGAAAATAGGTGATATTAAAGCATCTAACTAAAAGAACCACATGAACGAGTAGACAGTCTTAATTTAGCATAATCTTCATAAAGAAACAGCTTTTTAGCTTCTTATAAGTATGCTGATATAAATGACTTATAACAAAGATGATTATTTCAAATATGAATGTCCATAGAAATACAGAATTCTAAACTCCATGCATTTTATTTCAAGAAATTCCCCAACTCAATTTCCACCCAGCAGTAGAACTAGTATAAACATAAACTCAACAAATTGAGAAAGAGTGGACAAAGCTATGCTGCTTTTTATAGGACAAATAAAAGAAAAACTGCATTTCCTTATTATAGAACAAAACAAAACACAGTAAAAATATTTTGCAAACTCATCATATCATATCTGCAAGTTTCCCGGATAAGCAGTTTTCATGTTTCAATATCTTAGAAGAGATAACACATTTTCAATTTGTCCACAAATGTTTAAAGATGCTGCTATAACAATTAAAGTTAAAGAGAATGTAGTTAAAGAAACTTAAGCGAGCAACTACCTGAAATTCCCAGGATTCTACAATTAAAATATAATACATTTTCCCTGGCATTAAACGTTACAAGAAATCCAGGTAAGCTAAACTATTTAATATTCCCTACTATACACTAAGATTCAATTAAATGGTCTACAATACAACATGTCCCTGCCCATCAAAATGTAGAGACACTGTAACTTGAGATGACATGAACAAAGCAGAAAACCATGATATTTCTTTAAAAGGTCAAGGAACAAACTCATGGACTTGCCATACAACCGAGGACCACGGATGATGCCAAGTCACTTGGGAGCTTGTGTAAATGATTTTATGTAGATAATTTTAGCATAAGCCACTAGAAGATAGGTGAATGGCAAACATCCCAATGTATTTAAATAGTGCAAATGCCACTATAAGTAGAAACTTCAGATATTAAGTTGCAGATAGAAAACATAACACATTGCATCCAGCTAATGCTCATGCAAGCAACAAGAAATTTCTGGAACTTCCCTGTACTTCGAAATGTATTAGAAGATGAGAGAAATGCTCTGTTGAAAGTTACAGAAATAATAGTAGACTCAAACTTCTAGTCAATTATTGATTATGAAAGAAAAGAAATTTGAAAAGTTGGTTTGAAAGAAGCATTAAAAACAAAGAATTGCAATGTACCAGCAAAAGTCGGATATAGTACTTAATGAATTCCAAGTTTGATAAGCATCAGATTCAGGGGTGTAAATGGTTGGTAGTGGATATTATGGTCCTGAGAGAGAACAGAGAAATGGCAAAATTTGATTCTGGGAGGAGCTATCAATCTACAGGACACAGAAAAGATAGAAAAGGCAACATGAATACAGATAACATTTGATATCCATTAACATGAATGAACTACAAAGTCAAAAACATGTTGGTTCAGCACTACTTTCTTTTCTTACAGTAGTTTTTGGTCCTTAGTTTTATAGAATTATGGCACAGGACATGATGCTTGCTCCATACCCACCAAATTAGACACCCATATATTAAACAGAAATTTCATTGTATCCAAATATTAAACCAAGACAATTAGCATTAACTATTTCAAACAAGAAAAATCTGGAAATAATGAGTCCATCAAGAATAACTTATTACAAAATAACTTATTTACCAGGTCAATTTGTAATTTTCTCCACAATAAACAGCATCAAGAATCAAACTATCTAATTTTAACTGGGAAAATTGCACATGACAAGGTGAATATTAAGTTCAATTCCACTTGATTGAGAGGATTAATGAATGCATCTAGCACATGGCAGTTAATCCAACTGTTGAACTTGGGAAGTTAATTCAAATTGATGAACAGATGGCTTCACATAAGAGTAAAAAAGAAGGCTTTAAGCACAATACGCATAATAAAGACTTGGCAACTGTTTATTTCTATCATTTTTTAAGGCATGAAAAATATCACAATTCAAACAGGGAAAATCATTAAATCAGGTAGACATTTTAATGTAATTTGTGCAAATTATTACTCCCGCTGATTTCCATTTTCCTTGATGGATTTTTCAAGCGTTGAGACAATCAAAATAGAATTCTTGTGCTGAAATTGCTTTTCTTTCACTCTTAACTTTGCTTCTTCCAGATCTTCTTCAATCTTCTTCACAAGCTCCCCTAACTGAAAATAGAAACAAAATTATTACGAAAATATAGAAAACACTAGAATCAACTTTCTAAGTCGGAAGAAACCCAAAATTAACATTAATAAGTACAATACTTTCGAGGGGAAGCAACAACCTTATGGTGCTCATTTTGCTCAGCTCTGCTCTCAAAGAGCGAAAGATCATATGATTTCAGTTCAAGTTGAGACTTGAGTTGAACATACTTCTTTTGCAAAGGCACTAGGGCAGCAATCTGCAAAGTTTTCACAAGAAAACATGTTTTCCTCATTTCTTATATTTCAGCATTATTCATAGTGTCTATAGTATTTGATATGCGAATGAAACATCCTGTTGTGAGTGCATGCTGCTGCAAAAAACATGTTGGTTCAGCACTACTTTCTTTTCTTACAGTAGTTTTTGGTCCTTAGTTTTATAGAATTATGGCACAGGACATGATGCTTGCTCCATACCCACCAAATTAGACACCCATATATTAAACAGAAATTTCATTGTATCCAAATATTAAACCAAGACAATTAGCATTAACTATTTCAAACAAGAAAAATCTGGAAATAATGAGTCCATCAAGAATAACTTATTACAAAATAACTTATTTACCAGTCAATTTGATTTTCTCCACAATAAACAGCATCAAGAATCAAACTATCTAATTTTAACTGGGAAAATTGCACATGACAAGGTGAATATTAAGTTCAAATTCCACTTGATTGAGAGGATTAATGAATGCATCTAGCACATGGCAGTTAATCCAACTGTTGAACTTGGGAAGTTAATTCAAATTGATGAACAGTGGCTTCACATAAGAGTAAAAAAGAAGCTTTAAGCAGCAATACTCAATAATAAAGACTTGGCAACTGTTTATTTCTTCATTTTTTAGGCATGAAAAATATCACATTCAAACAGGAGAAAATCATTAAAATCAGAGACATTTTAAGTAATATTGTGCAAATTTATTAAAAAAAGGTAGATACATACAAGTACCATTCTGATGCAATAGTGAATACTGACTAATAAACAAATAGAAAGGAAAACCACACTGCATCAGATTTCAGTGACTTGATAAATCTGGTAATCGAGCTAAAACACAGGTTTAATAAAAAAGGAAAAAAAGGTATTTCTGGTATTAGGAAAGAAGAAAAGCCACCTTTAGCTGTCTTAAAGCAGACTGCATATCAGATTTCAGTAACTTGATTTTTTTGTCCAAATCCTTAAGTCTAGTCTCCCGCTGATTTCCATTTTCCTTGATGGATTTTTCAAGCGTTGAGACAATCAAAATAGAATTCTTGTGCTGAAATTGCTTTTCTTTCACTCTTAACTTTGCTTCTTCCAGATCTTCTTCAATCTTCTTCACAAGCTCCCCTAACTGAAAATAGAAACAAAATTATTACGAAAATATAGAAAACACTAGAATCAACTTTCTAAGTCGGAAGAAACCCAAAATTAACATTAATAAGTACAATACTTTCGAGGGGAAGCAACAACCTTATGGTGCTCATTTTGCTCAGCTCTGCTCTCAAAGAGCGAAAGATCATATGATTTCAGTTCAAGTTGAGACTTGAGTTGAACATACTTCTTTTGCAAAGGCACTAGGGCAGCAATCTGCAAAGTTTTCACAAGAAAACATGTTTTCCTCATTTCTTATATTTCAGCATTAATTCATAGTGTCTATAGTATTTGATATGCGAATGAAACATCCTGTTGTGAGTGCATGCTGCTGCAAAAATAGCTATATTCAAGTAGTCAATCCCATTTTCTCAAGAAAAAGTTCATATGAAAATCGAAGCCAGAGTTTTTGTTTATCTTTAGAAAAGGGCAAAGAAAGAGTTTAAACTTGGCAAAGAAAACTACTCAATGTCAAAATAAATCATCGTTGTCCAGTGTTAAGGAAACATTGAAAATGATAGCTCCCATAAAACCAGCATACAGCCAACACTCAAAACATGCCACTTAACTGACCACATGTACCCAGTAACATCACTACTTTTGTGTCACTCCGATTTAGTCTCATGTATTTTAAGTCTATATCAAGTTAATAGGTCAGTCCCCTCAGTAAGTCGATTTGAGGAACTCAAGTAATAAAGAGATAACCATAAAAAGCATCAGTGGCATGTCGTGATGTGAAACTAGCTTATTGTACTGGCCTCACATGCCCTACTAGGATTATTCTTTGACGGAACATCATGCCTTAATTTAAAGAGATTGTGACAACATGGTTTAGTCTCATAAGACAAAACAACTACCGCTACGTGGGCTTAAACATTTTAAATCACATGAATCAGACCTATGAAAAATAAATGGATCGGTTTTCTTTATCAGTTCATGGTAACTTTCCTCCCCAAACAATGCAAATTAAAATAAAACTTGAAATCCCAATAATCCCAAAGTAAAAATAAATAAATACTTACTTTCTTCTAGCTAGATGAAAAAAAAACATTGTCTACCAAATATATGCTAAATGTTGCAACTATTGACACTTGACAAATCCCTAATGGGCCATTAAACTAATGTATAATAGGAAAGAGACACAACGGATATAGCTATAAGATCATACGAGTATGACGAGACAAAGACAAAAAAACCCTAAATTTGGTACAGGTGTATGATTAGCTATCTCACTTTATAAATATGATATTTCCTGAACCAAAACACTGAACACTAGATAAGGGAGAGTTTCAAGCTAGTAAACCTGTATGCATCACTATATCAAGGTTGCCACTCATGATAACTCAGACCATATACCGAGACAGAATATTGCAGTATAATCAAAAATGAAGTCCGCATATAATGAAAGATTCCCTCTTTATGAATTGACACACAAACCTCAATTTTTTGGACAATGACTTCCTTGCTACTTGAAGACTCAGATTAATGAGCATATGCTTACTACTGCAACACACTTCTTTTATGCCTAAACCCAATAGCACTCAAATTTTGCAATAAGGGATAACATTATTGCAGTGTTGAGGGACTAATTTACCATACTGTCCAAGGGCAGTTGGGGATGGTCACACCAGCAAGATTACGGTGATGAGAATCAATTGATCACAATTGAGAATAGGTTAGCATGCAAGGTATATAGGTCTAAAAGCATATATAACCAAGTAAAATTATGACGTTGAGTACCAATTGCCAGGATATAGACAACTTAGTACTCTGGCTTCATGAATATATCTTCTAAATATTATTCAGACTGCATTTCAACAGAGAAAAATGGCTGAGTTTACATGCTCATATCAGGCCAATTATAGTATCTTCAGATCTGCTTGTTAACTTAGATTAGGATATCAAGTTGTCCTCCTTGTTTACTTTGACTACTAAATAGAAAAATTATTTTCCAAAAGAAACATTTCAAAAACATATTGACAATTTTCATTCAGAACTCACATTTACCAAATTTAATTATGGGGTTAAAAAGAAAAGTAACTGGCTGCAAACAGTGCATATCTACCATAACATTTCTTCGACAACTTTGCTTTGTTTAAAGTCAGAGACAACACAAACTTTCAGTTTCTTTCTTTTCTTTTGATTTTGTTTCACAACCTCAACATCCACAAGAGAGTAGATTTATATCGATTAATCCAACAAGTAGATAATTGAGGAACACATAATACAGTAACAGAACTATAGCATACACGTTAAGTCTGATTAGAATCCAACCTTTCCTTCAATTTCCGACAGCCCTCTTTGATGAATGTTGAGTTCTGATTCAGCCTCAGCTAATGCATGAAGCTGTTTTAGCAATTCACCTCCACCTCTAAAAGCATAAAATGTTAAAGAATAAGAAGTAAATATAAAGTTAGCATACTGACTAATGTAGTCAAGCTTTTCTGAGGCAATTAGATAGCAAGAACATGTTGATAACATACTTGCGACTTCCACCAGTCAAAAGACCACTTGGCTGAAAAATGTCACCTTCAAGAGTCACACTAGGAACACTGGTGTCCCGATTAAAGGCAACCTGTAGAAAGTATAGCATTGGAGTAAAAAGAATCCAAAAGAACCAGTAATTTTTCATGCACTACTTCACTTGCAGCTAAAGAAAGAAAGCACTTGTAGATAGTTGCGTATCCAACTAAAACATGCTATGTTATTTGGACAAAATGATTTAAATTTGAAGATAAAATGTTAGGTATCAGTCAGCATCTTGAGAACTGTGGTTCCACCAAGTTATGATAGGAGTGTGGACCTAAAATGCTGGGATCACCTTCTTAAAACAAACAAAACAGTAAAAAAAAAAAAAAAAGGAGCACACCCAATGCACAAGACTCCTGCCGATACAGGCTTAGGGAAGATCACTGTCTATAACCTTACCTTTAAATATTTAAAGAGATTGTTTCCATAACTCGAACTTTGACCTCCCAGTTCAAAAAGGAACAAAACAGTAACCACGAAAAAATAAAATAAAATTTGAGTCTCCAACAACAGTGGCATTTAATATATAAGCATCAAAGCAAAAATCTCCATGAATATAACCCAATGATAAGTATCAATTTACACAAATCTCACAAAGTTTCTTATGCTATGAACATGTCTACATCCTTCAGGTATTACTTATAAGTTTTGAAATTTACAAAGGTTTCTCATTTACCCACAAAAAGGAAAATACATATATATATGTGTCTGTGTGTGCACACCATGGTTTTGAGGTGGGCACACCATGGCACTTTCAACCTTGTGTGATAAAATACAAATTTAGGATTTTTATCTTAGCACGTATAAATGACCCCTTCAATTCAACAAGATAACCTACACTAGAGAAGTGAGTGGTTTGCAACATTCACAATGTAGCTTCCCAAGGAGACCACATAACAGACAAGGTTGATCTTTTAATAAAAAATTCAATATATATTCAACAGAACAAAAAGAGTATGTTTGATTATCAAAAAAAATGTCCTGAACAACAATATAGAATGCACAAAAAGCAACTAAAGATTTGAGTACCTCCTTTGCAGCATCAATACTTTGGCAAACAAATGTGGACCCAAACACATAAGCCATAGCGTTCTGCAACAAAAATGAACAATCTCAGTGATTATAAACAGCATATCATAAATGTTATCCAACAATTAGTCTGTGTTTCCCATGGAATGCAAATAAGAGATTACATAGCAAATAAGCACTTTAATATTACCAAATTAGATTTACACATAAACTTATAGACAAGCATGCAAGGTAATTCTCAAAATACTTATGATGGACTATAAAAACATATAATATACACTTGATGTACAAATGAAATACAACTACAACATGCTATATGTTCCTACATATATGGTAGTGACATGAATTTGTTCCCTCTGTTGAGCTCTATTAAATATTAGATGGAATATTGCTATTTATGGAACTTCTTATTCATTTATTTCAATCATGCTTACAATTCATCTCTTGATGCAGTAAATTCCACCTTACATATACTTCTTACTTCTATTTAAACTAAAACCTAGCTTTCAAAGTTCATCCCTTACTAGCTAGCATTAGCATTTATTTACAAATGTAATAACTAATAAGGTGCACTGGTTCAAAATAAATGACAAGACTTTCTGCAGTATCAATCATTTAACAGAATGCAAAGTTAGGTTGTAGATGTCAGCATATTTGCTTTTTCTGATATTAAGTTACAAAGAGAAATTTTATCAGACAAGCACCTGTATGGCAGAATAATTAAAAAGGATTTGCATAACAATTCTTAAGAAATAAAAATTAATGAGGATTGGACCACCATCATGAAATCTTCATTGGTGGCAGCCGCTCCACGACAAACATATCAAGAACTCTAAACCATACTTTGCATGACTAGCAACATATATTCTGATGTGGAGTGTCCTACCTTCACTTCATCATCATATCCAACCAAAAGTAGAGCTAACTGAGCATTTTTCTCTCCAACCTACACAAACTCTTAGCTTTAAATCATCAAGCAGTTACAAAACCATGTGACAAATACATCATATAACAAAACAACAAAACTAACTAGTCTAGCAGCTGCTTGTTGGACTCGTTGAGGAACAATGTGACTTTGAATTTTATTAAGGGGTATAATTGTTACTCTTCTCCGCAACTCTCCATATTCAAGTAACTGTTTCCCAGTATATTCTGTGTCTACAACAACATTGAACAGCTTGCCTCTGGCAGCAACCTGCAAATCTAACTGACTTTACAAACATGAAAATATGTGATAAAAAAACCAGCGATAAACAAGAAACCACGTCCCAAATAGGACAACCAAGTGATACAAATTTGGGAAAAACAAACCTCCAAGGCAGTCATTGTGGAAGCATCTTTCACTTTAATAAGCTTTGCAACAACACCTTTAACCTTTGAACGATCAAAATTCTTAGTAGGGTCACGGTAAGTGAACTGAACATTTGCAAGCTTTCCTGAAAGAACACGGACTTCGTCCTTCAGCTTCTGAATCATCTCTAACTTAGCAGATCGATCCTAATGACAAATCAACACCAGAATCGATCAAGCAGATATACTTTTATGTCTAGATGCATTTAACATGAAAGGTCAAACTTATTCTACTGTCCATGGCTGTCAGATCTATGTAAACCTTTTGTAGGGCTTCCATCTGGCCATCTTCATAAGAAATAGAGCCCATGGCTGATCTAATGGCTTCCAAATCCTTCTTCCTAACATTTAGCTCATTTTCTACAGCAGCGGCTTCGTCACATTTTGCTGACAGTTGACCCTTCTTCTCTTTCAGCTCCTTCTCAGAGTGACCAATTTTGGTATTTAGTTGCTTCAACTCTGATTCAGCAAGTCCAACAGCAGCCTTAGCATCCCTTAGTTGATCTTCAAGGCATTTTTCGTCATTTCCACTACTCTTGCCAGCTAGAACACCCTGGTGATAGTTAAGTTTCAGTACATCAAGAAACATATATGTAGGATCTTTTTAAATCTAACTGATATTCACTGATAATTTGAAATTTATTCACTGATAAAATTACCTGATATTCTCTCTCAGAGTCTTCCAAAATCTTAGATAAATCTTCCACTCTCTTTTTCAGATCAGTCGCACCTTCCTCAGATTTTCTCACTGCAGCATCTCTCTCAGCTTTTGTCATTTTGATCTCTTCAATGTTGTTAATGATCTGTTGACGACAAACATTATCATCAGATTTAAGAGATCATGCAACGTTGCAAACCATGCAGCAATAATCTGTACACCTAATTACTCGATGCACAATAGCTGCAAGGAAAAGAATCTTAAGATCTGGCAGCTATATCTGATAGTTTCCAGCCACAAGATAGCATAAAGAGAATATGCTGCATTGTACACAGAACAATATTGAGTAGTAGAACAATCATAACCTTTTCTGCAGCATTTTTCTCAGTTTTCAAAGACTCTTCTTGGTTAGTCATTGCAGAAGTTTCTTTCACTAGAGATCGAGAAAGAATATCCACCTTCTCAGACAAAGCCTTCATATCACCACCTAGTTTTGCCTCTTTATCAGCAGTCAAGATAGATATTTTCTTCTCCATCTCTTGTATCTCAGATTTCAATTTTTCAGTGTCTTTATCCACTTCAGCCATCTCTTGCCTAACTTGACCCACCTCATTGACAGCACTATCTCGTATCTTCTCTGCCTGGACAAATTCATAAGCAATACAAAATCTCTTGAGTCGATCTAATTCTGCATTGCCATTGACCCACTGCATGTATTGCATCCTCTCTTTTCTAAGCTTCTCAAGAGCAGGAAGAATCTCTTGGTCAAGAAGCCTATCTATCTCAGCTACTTTGCTTTGCTTCTTGTCAAGTGTCTTCAGAGCAGACTCCTTTTTCATTTCATACATTCTCGTGCCAGCAGCTTCTTCCAGCATTGATAAAATTTCAGGAGGTTTCATATTCAAGACTTTTGTGATTCGCCCTTGCATTATGAGAAAATGTGGGTTGTTGACGTTAAGCTGCACAGAATGGAAAAGGGTCTGCACACGGGAAGGCTGAGCAAGATGCCCATTGATGAGGTATTTGTTCCTTCCCCCAACCACAATCTACCACAAGAGCAGGGTTAGTCATGAATGCAAATTGATTGCACAACATGATACACAAGGGAACAAAATTGTCTTAACATTACTCATGAATATGTTTTTAGGAAAAAATTTAAAAACAGAATACAAATATTTATGATATGATGTCACTGTTCATCAGTTTCTCTAACATCGATAACATCCAAAAAAAGGTTCAATAACAACTTATGTAACAACTGATGGACGCGATTCATTATAGGTCCCACCATCTTCATGATACTAGTAATGATACAATCAAAATTAAAGTGGATGGCACAATCAAGATAGTGCCATAATATTGATGTAATTCTAAAACCACAAGGGAAAGCCTGACACTTACTATATTCCAAAATCCAAACCAAGACCAGCCATATACATATACAGAAAGTGGTTACTATACTAGCAGCATGCACAAACCAAATTTTGATCCCATTGAGTCCATCTCGGTAGGAATAAATATGAAGAAATTTCATCCACTTTACAAGTTCACCATTTTCCTCCATAAGCTAGGAGGTGAATCATGGCCCAAGTAAAGTTGTTCCTCTATAGACCAAGTGATCAGGGTTTGAGTCACGAAAACAGCCTTTTTGTTGGTAGAGGTAAAGGTACACACATTGACCCGTCCCAAGCCCTACATTGGCAAGAGCCTCATGCAATGGAACATCTTCTTTTCCCCCTGCTTCACAACAGATAACAGAGACTGCATGAATCTTTTTCAATTGAAAGATCATCTTACTTTGTTTGCAGTTAAGTGAAAACTTCAACCTCAATTTTTTAGGCGTTAGAAACTTTCAACAGGTGAGTTAACGAGATTTGTCGATGTCAATAAAAATGGAGTTGAAAGCTGAATGTTGTGCTCCAGGTTTCAAGTGTTTCGAGTTTCTAATAGGCATCCATGTACAATTCAGCTTAACCCCCTAAACAAGAAAAGGAACCTTTTTCTACCCTAAGGAAGAAAATACAGTCACTACCGACCAACCTAAGAAAACCTTGGAAAATATAGAAGTCATTATCATAATTCCACGCAAAGAACAACCCGCAACTCAATTCCATCCCAAAAGAGGAAAATCTTTTTTTTCCTGAAAAACGAAAAACAATAACAACCGATCCAACTTCAGCAAAATCTCGAACGCAAAGAAATACAATAACTTAATTCCACAGGAAGAACACCAAGCGTCGATTCCAAGTAAAAGTCCTTTTTTTTTGTCGAATTGCTTAAATACGAGCTCAAAATGCATAAAAGGACTGACGCACCTGTCGAGTGACCGTGATCTCGGGGCAATCCTCATACCCCAGCGGGCTCCGAGACCGGTCGGAGTTGTCGAAGACGATGGAGACGGTGGCCTTGGTGATGCCCGCCTGGCCCTGCTTGTAGACGAGCTCCTGGAGGTTGGTGGCCCGGACCTGCTGCAGGTTGGTGATGCCCAGGACGAAGCAGATGGAGTCGAGTATGTTGGACTTCCCAGAGCCATTTAGCCCCGTGATGGCGTTGAAGAAAGGGTCGAAGCCGGAGACCACCGTCCGGGTCGCGTAGGACTTGAACCCCTCGAGGCATATCTCCTTGATGTGCATTCTCGGCCGGAGCCCTGGCGCGACCGTGGCGATCCGGCGTGAAGGGAAGCGAATGGAAGGAAGGATTCAGAGATCAAAACCCTAAAACAGAAATTGGGGGGAGGGGAAGGCGGGAAGAAGTAACTTTGGATGGGCTCACGATTTGGGATCGAGACACCGTCAAGTGAGCTTACCGTCACCTGTGGCCATGTAGTTTGTTTATGGATTATGGGCCGAAAAGCCCAAACACGAACAGCTAATGCGTCGGCCTTTTGCACGTGGTAGTAATTATGGAAGCAGTGGATTTGCTAATACATGCAATAACTTGATGCAGATAAATAAATAATTATTTAATTGGATAAATCTTCAATATTCAATAAAATTTGTTAATTATTTTTAAAAATAATTAAATTCTAATATAATATAATATAATATAATATATAAAGTCATCGCCTTTCTTCATTATGAAGCTCTGTATACCAATTTTATTAAATCAAAAGTGTTCAGATATATATATTACTATTAATCCGAATTTTAAGTAATTTTAAAGTCCATTATTTATATAATTAATAATTTAGCATATCGTGGCACATAAACATATAGGTGGTGATGTGACATACATACACACCGATTCATTGAGTCAAAAGGCTTTTATTTCTCATCCAATAATTGCCTTATTATTATGTACTTCTTTTTCTTGACAAACCTATTATTCCATCGATTAAACTGATTTATTGTTCTTCCATCGAGTTGATGTCCATCTCGAGACAATAATAGTCATCATAACATTTGAGAGAATCTACTCGTTCGTTGAGGTGACAGGAAGCAACCGGAAGAAAAGTTGGAGAAGAAAAAGGGCCACCCAAAACAACGGGCAACACATGAAACTTGTTGGACTAATTGTAGCTTCATCTTCCACCACATCGCCATCCATAGTCTTCCCTCACGAAACAAGGCAATAATTAAATGACTCCGTCTTAGATCACTTTAGGGTGACAAATAGTCTTTCCACCAAATTCGTGACAATCTACCAACACAATTATAGCTGCCATTAAAAACGTGTCGTGCTTAATAGGTAATAATTTCATGTGTTTTCTCAACTCTAGCGAGAGAACTTTGTTATTTTCGAGGCACATTTTCTCTAATTCTTAGTACATGCATGCATATATTCTTGATATGTAGGAACCATGAACTCCTTCATTGATCTCCACATTGGAGCTATGGATTACGATTAATTGTCGTTGTATATATATATATATATATATATACAAACTAAGAGATAAGCATAGTTCACGATTGACATTTTATTCAAACATGTCAGCCTACACCTCAGCTATGCATCAAAGAAATTAGGTATAGATACACAAATCAAGAATACAGACTGTGCTTGTGAGTTAGGTACATGCATGCATGATTAGAGACCAAGAGAAGGTGGCATATACATATATTGTTGTTAGTTGGTATGCCATGTTGATGACCCACGAATGTTCCTTGAAGAAAGGTACGTGAACTCTTCTTCTTTGTCTGTGCAATTCACATCCCCATTTCATCCACACACACACACAGAGACTCAGTTGAAAGTTACCTCTCAGCCTCGCATCTAACGAGGGAAAAAGCTTCTCCGTGCTGCTTCCTCCTCCTAACTTTGATCCTTTGTTCTTCCTCCTTTCTCTGATTTCATATGTATGTCGTGTGTGTCAGTGACATCAAAGAGGGCTCCATGACTTGTTTAGTCTGGGGCCACTCTCATAGTAATCTGTGTATGCGAGACTGTAGCTTCTCGAGCAGTACCGAATTCAAAAGGGGACATGAAAAGATCAATCATGCATGCATGCATGCATGCATGCTCGAAAAGCTCTGAAATGGAATATAAATTGCAGAAGGTCGATCTTTTGTTGTAGAGAATTAAGACAAACAGATAGGGTTAAATATTAGGCAAACCATGAAGAAGACAGGTTGAGGAGAGAGGGTTTGCTGCTTCACTGTATTAAAGATCTGTCAACGCAGTATAAGGTTATGTTCTAATGCTTAGCTTTTTGAAGCTCATCATTGTATCACAAACCAAAAGTAATGACACAATAATTTGTTTTGCTGACACGAAAAAGGTGAGCCAGAAGCATTCAAACGACAACAGTTTGATTGGGTGGGGCGTGTTCTTCTCTTAAGAAAATAATCCTATTAGCTATTCTTTTTAGTTCTGGTTTTCCAATCCCAAGGATGCACTGTCTTTTCTGGCGTCTGATATCGCTGCATGGAGCTGGAAAGAGTTACCCCAAACCCCAAGAACAAGAATCTATGCAGACCACAAGCCTCCATATGCTAGTGGACAAAAACCCTAGTTTTGCTTGACCTTAGGGTTGGAGGCTGTTGTTTCTCTTGCATTGAACAGCCACATGATTGAGTAAAATATTGGAGTGTGTTAGAGACCAAGATCCGGGATTTAGGTAGCGTCATGCCAAGGGACAACAAAATGCTTGATATATCAGGGTTTAGATAAGTAGGATGTGAAGAACAAGTGAAGTCACAAGAGAAGCTACGATCTAAAGGCTTCAGTCGGTGTGTGACATGACATGTTTCTCTACCTTGCGCAAAGTCAATGGCAGATTTGTCTCTTAAAAAGCTGTTATTTTGGCTTCAATCTTTTGTTGTACTTTGCTGGGTTTGGTTAGTGCAATCAGAACCATAAGATCTACCATTCCAAATCCCATCTTTTTCCCCAGTACAAGAGAGAAGACAAAGATTAACCTAAGATGATGAACATGATATATCGTCAATCCATTATTTTACGAATGTATGACCCAAAGGACGACTGCAGCACGTAGTAGTGCTTGTAGTCTCCATTAAATCTCTCTGTAAGCTCTTTCTTATATGATCTGATCTCTCTCCTGTGAGAGTGAATATTCCTCGAAAAGCTCGTCACAGTTGATGAGATCAAAAAGGTAGGGGAAGGACCACCGAGACATGCTTCAGCCTCGGGTCTTGTGCTCTGAGCTTCTTTCTCAGCTCCTCTGCCAACACAGGGAAAATGACTTCTCCTATTAAGGACACCAGCCGCTTGCTCCCAATCCCAATCATCTCATCGTATCCTTACACCTCCATGTACGCACGCGTGCCCCTCTCTCTCTCTCTCTCTCTTTCTCTCTCTCCAACCTTACCGCCTCGCACACAATCCACTCCAGCCCAAGCAGGTCAGAGCACTGAATGAAAAGGAACTGAAGCCATGGGAAGGAATTAATGCAAAAGGATTATGCTGCATTAAGCATTGTATAGTTTGATCTTTAAATTATATAGAAATACGGCTCTCGTGATTCGATTTCTGATCCTTTAAATTACAAAAAGAAAAAAAATAATATTGCAAAATGATTACTACAAAATAATAATAAGATTGACAGCAGGGAAAGCTCATGGTGTTGGTTCACGTACGTAGCACGGAGAAGAGAGTATTCCGCTTGCCTCACATGGTGGCTGCACTCGGTCAGCTAAGAGGCATTGTACTTTGACTTGTAGCTTAATGCATTAAGCATCTTCCAAGCTTAGAGGACCAGTGGCACTGTGATTCGTTTGTCTACTTGTGCCGATTATGAATGTCTCTGCTTGATTCTTTTGCACCACATTTGATTTCTTTTCTGTCCTTGCAACAAGAAAAAGAAGGGTTGTCACTGACTCTTTTCTTCCTTCTTTTTGTTCCAAAGGTAAGTGACGAAATTATTACCAGATAAAGCAGCTTATATCTTCAATAAAATTATCAGATGGAGTCTAAACACGTCCACCACATCATCATCAAATAGATATTTTAGATATAAATGAAATCATCGAATGAGATTTCAAACTTTTTTTTTTGTTTTGTTATAATACATCATTATTAAACCAACAATTTTAGGAGTAAAAATTTATTAAGTGAAATTTTATATCCTCAATATTTAATAAACGGATGCGATAGAACAAACA
Source organism: Musa balbisiana (assembly GCA_004837865.1). Lineage (NCBI taxonomy): Eukaryota > Viridiplantae > Streptophyta > Magnoliopsida > Zingiberales > Musaceae > Musa > Musa balbisiana. The sequence continues at coordinate 1,200,146 of CM017198.1, forward strand.
TTTTAAATTAAAAAAATTATATATGACTTACAATTGTACATATTAAAGATGTTATATTTTCTTTATCATTATAATGTAGGAACAAAAGTTACTATTCCTTAGATCTTAGGACAATTTTCATTTAAATCACTGGAAGAGTATAACTTGAATTGATGAGTCCAATTAAAATAAATTAACTGGAAGACCAACTAATAATTCATCAAGAAGATCTCTATTTTAATTTTCACCAAAGAATGAGCTTTGATCAAATTATAAGACAAGTTGACAGTCTGATTGATGGTACACAAACCTTGAATAATTCAGGCAATAATAATTCAGATTAAGAAATTATGTGCATGATCTTTTAAGACCAAGTGAATTATTGAAGGAAAAATAATAAATTTTGTAGCCTTTGATGGATGTGGATAGCTCATGAAGCAGGTTTTGGACTGTGCATGATTAGTGTGATGACAAAGACATGGTCAGCATCCACATCTCCCAACATTGGATTACAAGAAGACATATTTGACTACTACCTATTCCATGGTACAAGTCATTCTACCAATGCTCATGTAGTCACTTGTCTATGGCATGTTGATATATAGTGCCAATGTTATTCCGATTCCTCCATGCACCAAATGTGTCATCGATGGTCGGTCATGAAATTAATAAGAATTGAAGCCGCCATCCTTGTCATGGATGAAAGTACATTGAATAATATAATATAAATTGTCATTTCACAAGTTATTTTTTTCCACCAATTATAAAATATTATATGATAGTGCTTCATAATTATCTCTTTATCCTAAGTGTAAAAGTTAAGTGACTATTATAAAATAAATACTATTTATATATTTGAAATATTAGTCTAATAATAGTGTCATAAAAATCTCTTTATACATCACTTACCAATTTTAATCTTCTTCTTGATTTTAATTTATATATCATGAAATCCTATCGTATAAACTAGCCAGCTTAGTATTAAACACATTAAAGATGTCATCTAGTTTAGCCGATAAATATCTTAATAGTTTATCGTGGGGTTCTTTGATATCATGATAATTTAAATGAGATAATCAATAATTATAAAAAAAAATTTATTAAAAGAATCCAATATATTGATAAGATTTAAAAGGTACTGCAGCTATCTTTAGCCTCTTATCTTTTGTTTTGCTAAGCTTATTTATTTGATTAATACTGTTATAATTATTATTTGTATTGCTTTCTTTTGACTTTGTAGTGAATGAAGAGTGGGTGAGAAGGTGATCTAAGGTAAGTTCTTCGTCAAAGACTTGGGATGCAGAATAAGAGGAGAGCAGCGAGGATGGCATTCCACAGTCGGTGGACCCATCCATGGCCACATAACGACACGCTTCGCCTACACCCGACCTCTCTCTCTCTCTTTCTCTCGATCAGTGTCATGCACATATTTATTCTAGTAGTCTTTTGGTTGGACACATTTTGCTTGGTGGTGTGAAGGGGTGGGGAGAGTAGAAGGAGAAAGGGAAAAAGGAAGGAGGACCTTTGAGAGGAAGAATGGGGATTGGCAAAGGAATGAACGAGTTCACACAAGGTGTTGGTTTTCATTCTTCTACTGCTTCAGTCCTGGTGGGATGCAAGACGGAAGAGGAGGAGATAGGAAGAGGTTATTGATATGTTCCTTCTTTTGTGTCATATCCACCGGTCTTTGTTCTGCATCTGACCCCTTTTCTCTCTCTCTCTCTCTCTCTCTCTCTCTCTCTCTCTCTCTACCAGTTTTGAGTGCAACTGTTTACTTGGTTTTCCAGCTCTCTTTGTTGTTTTACGAATCTAGGCGGACAAAGATTTGGAGAGGTCTTTGGCAAAGTTGTCCGGTGGGAAATTCAGGTCACTGACTTGTACTGGGAGTTTGGGGGTTTCCTCACATCTTCCCTTGCTTTTTGGATCCTTTCTTGTCCTGGAGGATTGGGAGAAAATAAGGGTTGGAAAGCGTGGGAAGAGATAGGTACATAGCTAGATATATAGAGAACACAAAGGAAGGGGATCAGCTTTCATGGTTGCATGTTGGTCAGTGGGAATTTCTACTTCTGTTTCGGTTTGGGCTTGTCGGTGTTCACAAAAGATCTGGGAAGAAGAAACAAGAAGAACGCCATCTGAAGAAGAAGAGAGGTGTTGTTGCTTTCGTTGTTCTTGTGGCTGTTTTGAGGTAGGAAAATGGCATCAGCCTCGTCGTCGTCACCCTTCTTTGGTGGGATCAGAGATGAGGAGCTCCAAAAGCAGATGAAACAACAGCAGCAGCAGCAATCCTCTTCGACGGTGCCGACTCCCGCTGCAGCTTCAGAGAGGAAGAGAAGGAACCAACCAGGAAACCCAAGCAAGTATCTGAAACACTCAAACATGCAAGAGAAAGAATTGATTCAAGCATATCTGCCTTCTCTCTGTTACTGGTTACTGTTGCCTCATGTCCTAATCCTGCAGCCCTTTTTGACTTCTCTTCACATCTTGAAAGCCCGAATCCATGTCGACGATTTCAAGTCACTGGATCCGTGGAATTGGGATTTGCTGTTCTTAGTCTCTCCGATCTATAGCCTTCCACAGATTAATTCCCATTTCCACTTGCGCTTCGTAAGCTTTCTTCGCATACCTTCTCTTCCAATTGATCGCTCTCTTCAAACCCAGTTCCATCTTCATCCTCAATCTTAGTGCATGACGTACGTACTGTGAAACCGACCGCATTATTCTATCCTTGTGTCGATGAATGATTGACGAATTGTTTATTCACAAGCACAACCAAATCCACATGTCTCTGCAGCAGATCCGGACGCCGAGGTGATTGCTCTGTCGCCGACGACGCTACTGGCGACGAACCGCTTCATCTGCGAGGTCTGCAACAAGGGGTTCCAGCGGGAACAGAACCTGCAGCTGCACCGCCGGGGCCACAACCTGCCGTGGAAGCTCCGGCAGAAGAGCAGCAAGGAGGTGCGGCGTCGCGTGTACCTCTGCCCCGAGCCGACCTGCGTCCACCACCACCCCTCGCGCGCCCTCGGCGACCTCACCGGCATCAAGAAGCACTTCTGCCGCAAGCACGGCGAGAAGAAGTGGAAGTGCGACAAGTGCTCCAAGCGCTACGCCGTCCAGTCCGACCTCAAGGCCCATGCCAAGACCTGCGGCACCCGCGAGTACCGCTGCGACTGCGGCACCCTCTTCTCCAGGTTAGTCACGGCTGGTAAAAGACATGGTAACAGTAGGAATCCAGCTGAAATCCATGCATCCATTTTCTCCTCCAATTTCCGCCTCCGTCGCATGCATTCATCACGAGTCATCATTGTTAGTGTTTAGCTTCGGATTCGGTGATAATAGGGTGTCTCCTTCCCTTGCTTTCTGCTTTGAACTTCGTTCAAAGATTGTATGTCGGTCTTCTAGGGTTAGGGAGGTTCCTTTTTTTAGGGTTGTTATGGCTGGATTCCCTAGAAAGTGAGAGAGAGAGAGAGAGAAAGAGAGACAGAGCGAGAGAAAGGAACGTACGTGTTGGGAAACGGCTGTGAGGAACTGCTCCCACGTGAATTGGTCTTTAGAGCTGCCATGGTCATATAGAGGTTTCAGCTCGAAGAAAACAAATGGCCCCTCATCTTCACTCTCTCTCTCTCTCGCGTTGAAACCAGCGCCACCATTTCTTGTGCTCTCGATTAATCTCCTGCTCCGCCTAGACCTCCTCTCTCTCTCCTTCTCTCTCTCTCTATCAGGCCTGTTCACGTGGTGCCAGGTAAGCATCTTTGTAGGTTTGTTCTCTAGTGGCTTGGCTACTTGTGTGAAGGCCCTGCGGCACTGGCAGGTCAGCCTTTTCATGACGACGTTAGGGTTGAAACTTGGAAGGAGAGAAGAGAAGCAGGTCCTCCAAACACGTACCGATTTCTCTTCATCTATTTCAGTGTGGAAGTCATATCAGCGTTCATCAAGGGATAGGAGAGATTTCTCAACACATCTGGTACGAGGAGGGAGAGCTCCAAAGGAAGTTGGGTGGTTCAATAACTCTGCTAGAACTGTAGGGTGTGTCAGGATGATGTTGTGCTCATAGGAGTTGGAGTTATTGACGAGCCATGTGTGGGTTTCCTGCTTCTTCCAAACATCCTCTCTTTGAGTATTTAGTCCCATAGTCGGGTTTCCAATCTCATGGTCATAAAGTGGAATTCTAGTCTCTCTCATCTTGGTGTAGGTTGCTGCCTGGGAAACTGTGCTTATTTGTCATCATATCTTACAGCTTTTGGTGAATGAAGCGTTTTATTCCTAACATATTACTTTACTTTAGTTTCTCCTCCGTCATTTAGTTATGTGAAAGACTTTATGTTGTTTATATGTGAGCTCAGAGAACAATCCTCCATTAGACAGATACAGTGTGTGTATCAACTCATCAGTTTGAGGTAACCATGCAATATTCCTTCTTGTGATCGATACAGACGTGACAGCTTCATCACCCATCGGGCCTTCTGCGACGCCCTGGCGCAAGAGAGCTCGAGACCACCCACCGCCGGCCTCCACGCTCTTGGCAACCATCTCTACGGAAACCCCACCACCATGGCCTCAGGCCTGTCTCAAATCAATGTCCACCTCTCTTCACTGCAAGCCCAAAGCCATGCGCCGACCGACCTTCTCCGCACCGCAGGAGGCCCCGGATCACAGCTAGAACACCTCATCTCCTCTGCGACCCCGTCGTCGTTCCGACCACCTCAGGCTCCTCCACCGTCTGCTTTCTACCTTGATAATGGCTCCACCCAGGACTTCAATGAGGAGCACCCGCCTCACCACTCTCTACTTCAAAGCAGACCACTCCATGGCCTGACGCAACTCCATGATCTCCAATGCAGCAGCACCATTACTTCTTCCACCTCCGCTGCCGCCACCGCCGCCAGTGTCTTCAACCTTGGCTTCTTCTCCCACAATAGCAGCAGCACGAGCAGTATCGGTAACAGCAACAGTGGCGGCAACCAAAACAACCAGATGCTGATGGCCGACGGATTTAACAGTGCCAACGGAAGCACTGAGCCAGCGACACTCTTCTCGGGAAACCTTATGAGCGATCACTTCGTTGGAGGAACGAATTCTCTCTACAACACCTCGATGCAAAGCGACTCGATGCTTCCGCAGATGTCAGCCACTGCATTGCTTCAGAAGGCGGCTGAGATGGGCGTGACGACCAGCGGCGGACCCTCCTTACTGAGAGGGTTTGCCAGATCTTCTTCAAGCAGGTGTAGCTACAGTGGGGACGGCGGTGATGACAGAGGCGGCCTGCAAGCTCAAACGGAGAACGAAGCTCACCTCCAAAACCTGATGATGACGCTCGCGAACGGAGGCACCGACCTCTTTGTTGGTGCCGGCGGGAGAACGGCATTCGGTGGAAGCGCCATCGCCGGCGGGCATCAACAGCAGGCCGGGGGGTTCCGCGCGCTCGACACTGGACTGTGCATTATGGACGAGACTAAGTTCAATCCTTCGGGCGTCAGAAACCCCGGGGGCTCCGAACAGCTAACGAGGGACTTCCTTGGAGTAGGCAGCAGAGTGAGGAGCATCAGCAGCGGAATAACTCGGCGAGAACCGATATGATCAAGTCGCATTCCTCGAGCCGGTCCTTCGCTCGTGGGTGCTTGGAACGAGGAAGAACATCAGATGAAGAAGAAGGCCGAGAGAGGGAACAAAAAAGAAAGGGAACGTGTAGGTCACGGTGGGAGGTCGGTTTCGGTGGATGTTTGATTAGCACGTATCATCGTATCTCTTACAAATACACGTACTTATTTTTGGTTGTGTTTACGTAATCAGATATATTATGAATATGTAATAAAAAGGAAGCTAAATTATAATAAAATTTCTTTCAATATGCTTTTGATGGAAGAAAATCTCATAATTATTTATCTTATGCCCTCTTCTTATCTATAAATAAATATGAAGGAACTCAATAAAATAACATAAATATGTAATAATTGAATAAGTGAAGCCAGGTGAACTAGTTAACGAGAGATTACAAATCTTTTCTAATATATTTTTTATCCTTGAATCTATCGATTATAGTAGTCTTGTGAAGGATAAGAAGAGAGGAGAAAACAAATCTAATTCTCCTTGTAGATCAGTATTACTACATCTTGGATCTGAGAGAGGAGAAAAGTCTATCATTATTCTTACAGTAGAGGGTGGAGATCTGAATAAAGTAATTTTGATGGAGTCCTATAGGTTATTAGTTGAGTATTTTTATACCAATGAGTAAATCAAAGGTCTAACGTTGTTAGAATTCTTTGAAATAATTCCATCAAATTATTTGATTATGTTATAAGAGGATAAGGGGGGATAGACGAGAGGAACAATTTGGTTATAAACCTTATTATTCTCAAACAATACAATTTAAAATAAAAGAGTTTGAGAGAATAATGATTATGATTGAAGTAACTCATTGTGATAATAATTGAAGAATAATCAAAGCATATTTTTGGTAGGTAAGACATGGAAGTATATTGAAATAAAGAAAATAAGTGAGTATTAATAAGAACTCTATCAAGCTAAGTTATAAGATAATTATTTTCAAATATTTATGAATCCAAGTGAAATAAGAACCTAATAAATCCATATCAACAAGTGAAGTATACTCGAGGCATTAGGTTCAATAGTATAAGAGGTCAAAGAATTCGAAGAGTCCAAATTAAAATGTTTACCATTGGAAATAGGGGAATGCTTTGAGACAAGCTTAACTGTAAGCCTATAAGAAGTTAGTTGGGTTTGATCACCTAAGATGAACTCAAAATGATAAGCTTGAAAGTATGATGGTTGAGAGAAAGGAGGTGGCGACAATTTAACTTAATTATGATGGGTTATGTTTATGCTTTCTTTTAAACTCAGACCTAATATCCATAAGTCTTCAATATTAGGAAAGGGTTCCTTACGATTTTTAGGTGAGAAATAAAAAGTAATTTCATTGGGAGGTTTGATCTCACTAGAAAAGATTTTGTGACCCACTTTGTCACATTTAAAGTAAATAATAGGAAAGTTTTTGAATACCAAAGATTGAAAGAACGATTCAAATACCTTTAGTGATAGGATAGATTTAGATAAGTGTAGGAGGATGCAAATCTTAGTGAACTTGCCACAAGAACAAAAAAGGGTAACTTGGTCAATTTAAAAAATATTAATTATTATAGCGATCCAGAAAAGAATAGTATGAAGAGGAATTTTTAAGAAAAACTAAGTATCAAACACAAGTAATAGTAGATATAATTATTTTTTTTTAAGGAGTGATTAAAAGTAAAGCTTCGAGGATGATAGAGGTGCTTGTAACAAACTAACATCCTCTTTTATATACTACTATGATGGGAGGAAGGAAAGTCTCTATCTATCTTTTTGAAACTCTAACTAAATGATCGATAATTTTAAGTGATATCTTATTATATGATCTTCTCTTTATTTAATTTATATGTATCTCTCTTCGAATATCAACATCTTATAATAATTAGTGTACTACTATGTTTGATTGTTAGGGTATACTTCTACCAAGTAATTAAGCTCCTAAGTAGTTTAATCTAATTTTGTATTGGATGAATATTATGATTCTACGTACATACGTTGTCCTAGTATTTTGTATACTATCATAGATGGGGTTTGATATGCATAATTAACCTTTCAACTTTGATCGATGTCATATATTTAGTAATAGAATAAATATATAAATATATATTTATCATGTGTAGAAGAGCCAAAAATATTATTGGGCTGCCTAACACAAGGCTTAATAACTTATTTTGATGGGCCTCTTTATTTTCTTCTTTGCCACCTTTGGAAGCTATAACGTGGCACAAGCACAACCATTCTTCCTGTTGATGGATTTTAGGGTTTTTGTTTTCTTACTATAAATACCTCTTGCACAACCCCAATTTTAGAATTCACTCTTGATGCGGCTAGTCTTCTTTTGATGTAATCTTTTGAGGTTAGATCTTTAAGGGGCTAGTAGTTTTTTAGGGTTTTCAAAGTTGAGATTATGGTTATTGTTTTGGATTTTTATTATGCGTTGTAGAACTGATTACCGGTGGATTTCTTCAATGGCTGCTGTGTATGAGTCGACGCTATACGTAGTTTTTTTCTCCGTCATTTGCCCCTTTATTATGAATCGATCATCGATATCATTCTAATCGCAAATGCGGAGACATTTAAATCTTGTTTTTATTTTATATATTTTTTATTTTTAATTTCAAAATACTTGTGATATTTTTAATCACTTGTGTTATTGTTTGAATCAACCTATTATTTTTGTATGAATACCAAAAACGATTCTCTCCTTATCTTTTTATTTCGAATCGTTAAAGACGAGTGAGCTTATAAAACGAAAGAAATTAAAAAGTTCAAAACTATTATTCCTAATTGTCATATTTGTATAAAACTTTATTCAATTCAAATAAATTGGATCTTATTTAGACTAGACTTGTTATGATTCGCTGTGATCATACAAATCATGGTCAGGTTTAATTCGTGTAAAATGATTCAGACCTGTTAAAACGATTTTTGTAAACACCCTTTTTAATTGTGATTTTTGTAGCAACATTCTTTCAAAGGATGTTTATTTGTTGTGTATCCAACGGTACGAGAAGGCTGTGTTGCCAAAAACGAAAATGTTAGCATAATACGTACATTTGAAAGCATTTTTACAGATTACCCGTTGGCCCGCGGACCTAAGTAAAGCCCAGCCCACATAAGAGGGCATAAACCCCGGACTCCCCCTCCCATCTCATGTCGTCTTCCGAGCTCGACGATGAAGCGAAAAGGCGGTCGTCGAAAGCCCTTGCCGGCGGCGGCCACCGACATCGTCGACAGCGGCGTCGATCTCAAAGTCCTTATCCACGGCGACTCCCTCTTCTTTGACCGCCTCGTGGAGCTGATCCCGGCCCGCTTTTACCTCCCCGCCGATGAGGATAAACCCTGGTTCCAGGGCCTGTCCAAGGACGCCAAGGCCGCTGCCAAGGCCGAGTCCCGCGTCAACCTCAGGGAGTCTCGTCGCGCCCGCCTCGACCCGGCCAAGTCTTCCACTACTACCCTTGACCTCCTCAAGAAGAGCATCGAGGCCGAGAAGATCGCCACAGACACTAGCGAGGAGGAAGACAACGGCGACGAGGATGAGGATGAGGATGACGGCGAAAATGAGACGGAGGTGGACAACCCCCACCCTGTGATTTGCGACGATCGCTCTGTCACCTATGAGGAGCTCCGGCAGCGGCTTCACCGCCGGATCGAGGAGCTCCGATCCGGTCGCAACACTTGGCCTCTTTTCGACAAGCACAGACCAAATAAGATGGAGAAGAAAAAGAAGAATAATAAGAAGAAAAACGTGGAACGGGATGCTTCCGCTTCTCATGGAAAACGAAAGAGAGAAGAGAAAGAGACCAGAGAGAAGAAGGAGACAAAGAAGAAGATAGCGAAGACTCGAGGCGACGTTATCGCTCCTGATATCTCCTTTGGGCAGGTCAAGATTGGTAGGCACGATGAGAATAGGAGGAAAAGAAGAAAACTATCTAAGCAACAGGAGTTGGAGAGAGCAAAAATGCTGGAGGAGGCAAAGAAGGACCCCGAGAGGGGGCTGAAGGTATCCAAAAAACATTCTTGGAAGGCGGCTGTCAGCAGAGCTTCGGGCATGAAGGTACATGATGACCCGAAGCTGTTGAAGGAGAGCATAAAGAAGGAGAAGAAGAGACAGCAAAAGCATGCGGAGAAGTGGAAGGAAAGAGTCAAGAACACAGAAAAAATTAGGGCTGAGAAGCAGAAGACAAGGGCAGAGAATATAAAGGGGAGGATCAACCAGAAAAAGATGAGGCGTATAGAGAAGAGGGAGAAGAAACTCATGCGCCCGGGTTTTGAGGGGCAGAAGGAGGGATACGTCAATGAATGAGATGTTGGCTATAGAAATTATCCATGCTTGTTAAGTCTCAGGAAGATGAGGTAATGGAGGCTTTTCTAGTCATTCTTATATTTTCTAGGATTTAAACCTCTGGCAACTTCAATCTTCTAATAGTGTATGTTTATTGTTAAAGCAAGTGCAGAGTGATTATTATTAGTTAAATGGATTAGTGAATCTGGTTGGTTGTTATTGGGAAACTGATACTAATTTCTGCATTTACCAAGAATTTCTGTTTTTTAAGCTGCAGTAGAAATCTTCATATGGACTGTTGTTGGCTTTGTTCCGACATGAAGGAAATCCATGGAACTTTTAAAAACATGTGCCTCTGCTGTTTAAGGCATGGGATCTTCATGGGTACTATTATTAGGCATTTTATGTAAGCTATCTGTTGTGATGATAAGCTGATAGAGATATGGTATCTGATGTGCTTGGAACTGTTCTATTTTTGTGTGCATGCTATATTAAATTGATCACATAGCAGAGGGATGCTACATTTAAGTGTCCTAAGATGCCTATTAGTTAGAAAGGCTTGCAACAGGTAATGCACAACAAATGACTACCTATTCTTTAAGGGAACACTTTCGTGGATCTTTGTTTTAAATCATTACTTCAGTACAAACCATTTTGGCAAAGTTTTAGGTTGCTTGCCTGCTGTGTATCACAGTAGATTTCTCATTAAGGTAGCTTGTCACTTTGCTCAGAAGTGGTAGGAAGACGTATCTCCTGGACCAGAGGAAAGGACACATATTCAACTAATGACACTTGGATGATCATGTTTCATGGGGATTCTTCTATTGGTAAGAGAGAAAAAGAAGTTGCATGGGGGAAAATCTGGGGTCAATTGATGAGAAAATTATCATAGCCAGTTTCACTTTAGTAGGTAGTTGGCCATGGTTCTAGAATGCATGGACGTCATATATTTAGACAAAAGTACAAGGAAGTTATGTATCTAGATGAAGGAACAAGGAAGTGTGTTAGTTGAAGGTACAAAAACTTATTCAAAGAGACAGACAAGTCTTCAGTGAGTCGATAGTTGTCACTTGTCAGGCCTTTGTTATTAGCCAAAGCATCAAATTTCAAGTTGCAGTGATGCAATGAAAGTGAACCCATTTTAGTGCTTACTTAATTATAAGAAAATAGAACTATAAACATTTTGTCTAAAATTGTATGGCTAATTAACCTGAACATTCTTCTTCAATAATTTTAAAACCGTAAGCTACTTTAGGTAGCAAATGTATATTCGAAGAGACGAATGTTTGGTGATAATTTGATATAATTTTATGGATACCTTGGCTTTCATATTTCATCATTACCAGGATTGTAACATTTGAATCACTAATAGTAACACACTTCATAAGATGTTGAGGGCATATTGACATTTATTTTGATATTACAATTTCAATTGTTACTTTTATGTTGATGATAGTATTACAATTATTCTATTTTGATACTTTGATGGGTGTGGTTGTCTGGACATCCAAGAATGTTTTACATTTTTGCTGCTAAATTGTTGTCAGTGAGGTACTTTCAATTGTGTATTACAGGTACATTGGAATGCATAAAAGAACTTGTGAAGATTTTGGTAGATAAAGTTAAAAGTTTATGAATACTTCCTATTGAAGCCTTTCTTAGATGTAATGCTAGTCAATGATAACAAAGTGAAGATATTGTGCTTGATAGACCTTACTATGCTACGTGATGTTTCCTTACCTGCATTAAAGTATTGTCTGGTCAACATTTCATAACTGTGTTTGTATAGTTATATTGGCATGGCCTCCATGTGTTTGGTGCATAGTGCTCCTGACTCATATTTATTATGTGAATTAGGATGCCTTAGTAATGAAGGGGTACAGAACATCTAACTGTAATCATAAGTTTATGTTTTTATCTAGATATGAGGCATGATGTTTGGAGACTCAACCACTGATGCTTAATTCTATCTAAGCAAGATGCAAGCTCCTTTTGAAGTTCTGAGCCCTGTGTCTTTATTTTCCTTGATTGTGTGCTATTATCTGGAAAGAATTGAGTAGGTTGTCAGTAGATTATGTCTCTGATTTCCTTGATCGTGTGTTATTTATCTGGAAAGAATGAGTAGGTTGTCAATAGATTAAAGGTTTTCTGGAGTTATTTGTTTCTCCGAAGCCTATAAGATACTGAGATTATAGTCTAGAGGAGGTATAAGCTCTTCCATTTAATTTTGTTTTAACAAGGGAACTATTTTGGTTTTTCCAAAACCTAACTGATACTGAAATTATGGTATGCTTTAATCTCTTCAATTTATTCTCATTCTGATGAATGGAGTATTTATTAGGGTGTGTATTAGAGTGTATCTCATAAGATTTTATCTCTCAGGATATGAGATCTTATCTCTCAGGGAAGGATCTATGAGAATGGTGTTGATTTCTGGAAATAGTTTGACCTCATTTGACCAACTAAAATTAGACAGAGGTGGGCTCTTTCTGTCTTTCATGACATTTAGTGTTAGGAAATGCTAGTAAGGTATTAATCACATTTGGTTGATAATGTTCTGCACTTGTCTCTGTCTTCATGCCTTTTATTGTCTTTAGTCTCAATAACATTGCTTTTTTTTATGGTAACTACGTAAGCTTTGGTTTGTGAATATAGATTTATCAATCTCCGTCCATGTGGCTTTTTTTTCTCTGCCTAATTCTCTAAAGTGATTCCTGTCAGAACTTCACAATTAATTAAAGAAGATTACTTTGCTTTTTAGAAAATTGTAGTCCCTATTCATCCTTGGACCATGTTATTTGAAAGGTACCTAAAACTGCAGAAAGTCTCAAATTTATGCTTTACAGGGAAAAATAACAAAAATTTGCTGATGAAAGTTGAGCAAACTACTTCCAGAAATTTTTTGTTGTTTTCTCCTGTAAAGCATAAATATATCTATATAATATTAATTAATGGCTTTGAAATATTCTCAGAAAACCTAAAGGAAATCCTTATTCAAATTTACCTTGGGTGCTTCTTTTCACATCGTAGTGGGGTAGACAAATTTGAAGGACTTTAGACAGTCTACATGATTGAGAAGATCACGTTTGGAAACCTTTCTAGTTTTTTTCAAAACAAAAACAAATAAAAAATTGCATATCTCTTCTAAACAAGAAACAAGCTAAAACAGTATCATTACAAATGAATAAATGATCAATGATACTTCTGTTGTAGGGACAAACACAGAAACTTTCTGCATCAAACAAATTTGACTGAACTGGGTAATTGTATAGGAAAGATCTGTCTTTTCAAAATTTGTCAGAATTCTTTTACATCTTGACATCATGGATACCAAAGTTGCAATTACGCATTGTTCCTCAATATTGTCATTGGTTGCTGCAAGGCCTTGCATTTTCTGGCCTTAACTCAAGAATTGTTCCTAATTACTAGTCTACTAGCATTATTTCAACTCTTAACTTGATATTGGAGTTTTCATGCTTATATGCATCCACAGGAAGTAGTAAGAATATATGCATCTATCCCAATGTTGTAATGGCTTTACCAAATTCATGATTTTATTGGATAGAAGCAATTTCCCTCCACTTGCATACACAATATACACAATGTTTAGGTTTATTCCTATCATTGTCGTGAATTCCACACCATTTCTAAGTTGAGTTGGCTAAGTACCTAAGTCAAGTGTTCAATAAGCTGTTGGGTTGCTGCTACCAGATGCTTGTGCAAGGGGATGGAACTTCTCTCACTTGTTGGCAGAATGACAAATGGAATAGCATAGATTGCTAGATAATTTGAGGCTCTTAAGTTAATATGATTTTTTGCCTCGGTTCTTCAACTTCTCACTTCATCAATTCCTCTTATCTTAAAACAAAGATAATAGACCTTAATAGTTTTTTTTCCCTCAATCAAACAAATTTGATATTTTGGTTTTTTATCCAACAGATGTTTGACTTTTGTTCTGGTGGTTTGAATCTTTCACTTCTTGACATTAAAAAGTGACTGCCTTGAAGCCGTGCACTTGCTGGCCTTTGAGCATCTCTTTTTCTATGTTTGTGTGGCCTTTGAGTTTCATACTTGCACAACATTTGTATGCAGAAAAATAAAATTATATACATCTGCCACCTGAAGCTTCCCTGGCCACGATGGGATGCCATATTATAGCAGTGGCAGGATGAAGCAGTGGATAATTATGAGCTTAGATCATATGAGTTTTCTTTATAATCCTTTATCCCAAAACGTATAATCTTTTCTAAATAATCAATTTTTTTGGCCCATTTTTAATGTGATTCCCAGTCTCTTAGTCCAGCCATTGGATTTTAAATTGCTAAAGTTATTTGTTGTAACCTGTGGATGAAATTGATGTTACTTGGAATTTGTTAATGTCTTGGATTACTCTTTGCTTATGATGTATAAATAAATAAAGTTGAGCTCCTGCATGGATATTGTTTTTCCCTGCTTGTTGCGAGACATTAGTGTAATGCTGGACCTCAAGCAGTGTGATCCCAATTTATCTCCTTTTTCTCTTTGATTATTTATTTTCTTTTTCTTTTGCTTTCTCTTTCTTTTAGCTTTTCTCATAAACTATTATTCCAAAAATGACTGCTACAGTACCATCGTGGAACTGCTACAGTACTACTACAGGTATGCTATAGTATTGATTAATACATTTGTTCTGTTACAGTATTGGCTATAGGGCTAATTAATTACTGTACACTTTCAACTTCCCCTGCAGTACCGTAGAGTATTTATGCATAAAATTCTAGCGTCATAGTTTCTTTTTCTTCTAATTTAATTTCTAAAGTTCATTATCAAGCTCTACTGATTTGCATTTTGGACTTGTATCTTTGGTAACAAATTATTGTGACAATTCTTATTGTAGTCTTACGTCCTGAAAATTGACATGTGAAAATCAGGCACACCACTAGTTCCAACCTTGATCATGTAACACGTGCCCAACTCTTGTAGAAGTCTTCAGAAAATCCATCAAAACTGTTGTCCTACACCGAACATGACCTGATTAATGCTCTACCAGAGACCTTGTTCTTCTTTGACAGTCATTGCTAATGTTTGTGATTATAGTAGCTTTCTTTAAAGCCTCTGTTTAGTACCATGTTCCCATCTATTTGGTTTATGTATCTAACCCCCAATAATTGGGACATTATGGCTTGGTGTTTTTGCACATCCCTCATATGGTAGCCACAAATAATACTTGGTTTCTATGGTGGCATTAGTTTGCCCATAGATCTTGGCCTTTTAAAATTTTTCTAGAAACATCGGCGATTGGTTTGATTTATTTTCCTTCAGCATTATTAATATCTTGAGTTTTCCATATACTAGTTGATGAAGCTGCTTTATCTTGAAATCAAATGTAACTAAAAGCAAAGACTTTTCTATTTTTTTGTTCTCCAAGATATCTCAAATTTGCGCTTTGAGTGTTGAACATGTGTAGTAAATTTTAATTGCACAGTCAAAGAACCTAAGTTCTTATATATGGTGAACCAGATTGACTCAGCCAGATCGCTTTATTTGTTCATCATTGTGAGATTATCAATTTTTTAAACTAGCAAAATCTTCATGCACATGGTGATATGGTGTATGAATAGAGCTATGCAGATAAAGACGCCTCTTTTATCTTGATTATGGATCATAAAAGATTATGTTTTCTTGAACTAGATATGGATGTCTAGATTGAGGGTATAAGTGTCGTGGCAAGTTCCTGATCGTAATGGACTGGCATGACTGGTTACTGTTCCATGGATGTTCTGAACTGGAACCTGTCAACCCTATTTCCTTTAGGAGGAACTTCAAAGTAAATGTGAAAGAAAAAGAAAAAAATGATAGATGGAAAAAATAGTATGCTTAAAGAGATTATTTTAAATGATTTTTTAGATTAATTTAATACATTGGATAAATTTAAATATCTATATATTTGAATTTCTGGGTGCAGATAGAACAGAACATGTTGCCATATCTGTATCTTAAAGATCTCAGCAAAATTTGGATATGAATAAAAGTATTTGACAGACAACAATTGTGTAACCATATCTTACTTAGCTTAGAGAAATGGATTTAGATGAATTTCATATCCAGTTTATTCCCCCTAGTTCTATTGCAGAAAATAATGATTTTTCTGTTAGATTTCTGCTTCTGCAGCAGTTGCTGTAGTAATCAAGTTTTAGTTTAATTCCTCATTCTGCAATCAAGAATCTTCAGATATTTTCAAGAAGGATTAAACCTAGTCAGTTAATAGCTGAGACTACCTGGAGCTAATGAGTTACAGTAGAAGATTTGACCTCATAGACAGTCTCCTTTTCATAGGCCTTGAGTAGAAATATGTTCTTGGCTCAAAAGGATCTTCGTTGTGACAAAGCCAACATGTCTGGACTCATAAAAGTCATATTTTTGTTTGCTGAAACTTTGCAGCATATGCATAGACTATATGCAGAGACCAGTACAGCATGTGCACTGATGTGAGCATGTGAACCCTGGAATTCTCAAGTTTGTATATGACCTTTACTGTATCCACCATATTTGCATGTCCATGATCATCATATGCATTCTCTTAAAACCAGAACACTGTAATTTCTCTAGCTATTCCGTTTCTGCATTGTTAAACAACTACATTCTCCTTACCAATTTTGGCGTTATTTATGATGACAAAATTTCTTTATTTGGTTTGCTCATGTTGTTTTTGTTGGCACTTCAAGAAACATTACAGCAGAGTTCACCGAGTAATTATTGTCCACAGCATCAAATAAACTGAAGTATGACTGATTTGGGTTAACATTGTATTACTTAATTGTTCAATTCTTTTTTAAAATTGTTCAATTGTTTTACTTAATGCATCTCTATTTTCGGACAGTTAAGCATGACTGATTTGGGTTAACACTGTACTTGGTATTGCTGTATGGTACAAGTTAAACTGAAGGTCTGCATTTTATTTTTTGCAAGATTGTCTTCCCTGACTATTGGATTAACATCTTCATTTTCTTAATTAATGTTCTCTGTCCCATTCCTCATTCTACAGAAATATTTGTGATACTTTTTATTTTTTTCTTTTAGAACTTAGGAATCTGCACCTGGGATTTTCAAATTTCAGCATACCATGTTCAAAGACCAAAGTTGAGTTTCTCTCACCAAACAACCTTCTTGATTTGGGTGAGACTGTTCTTTCGTTTTTGGCTTTGTGCACTAAGTGTCGGTTATTAAATTAGAAGTTCTTTTAGTATCTTCCTGTGACTAAAAAGATTACATCTACCGACATAGGGCAGATTCTAGGATAGTCTGGGCCAAAATTTACAGTTTTACATGATAGTCTTCTTGCACACTGATTTCCTCTCTTGGCAGCTTCTAGGACTGTCCAAGGAATTGGATGAATCCGCAGATATCTCAGCAGCATTGAAATGTTCAGCAACATCTACCGAATTACTGTTCCCTTTGGCCTATTGCCTGGTGCTGATGAATTGGTCCCGCTTCTGCGAGCATCTCAAAGATGGTAAGAGTCCTTAACTATATGCTTCATGATCAATACCCTCTGGTGATGCCCAAAGATGGTGATGGGTAGTCCTTGAAACTGTGGTTGTGGTCCTGCTTTGTGGTCCATAGGGTTTTTCTTGAGTCCTGCATCAAGAAACAAATTAGTACATCAGATGGTCCTAGAGGCATTTAATGCTATAGTCATCTTTGCCTTGAGGACTGTCCCAGGGAATTTTTGGGTCTCAACAAACAACAAACCTGTTTACTACCCTTCCCATTCTTTCTTGCCATTTAGCTAGCTAATTCCTGAAATCAGAGAGAATTTTGTGGTCTGCTATGTATACTTTGTAATCCTGAAATCATGGTCACATGTCACTGATCCTCTGTAGCTTCGAGACCACAGTAGTTGCAGTCATTGTCACCACATGTTATTTCCTCAAATCTGCTTGTGGTCTCAAAGAAGATGTAATGGAAGGTCAGTCGGATTGGGCCTCTGTGGATTGCTTCTGAGTTGGCAGTCTATGTAGTGAGAAGACTTGGATTGGAAGTACCTGCAATCAAATTTGTCACGGTTGTAAACAGATGATCTGATGTTACACTGGAATGTTGGTTCGATCAATAGTCTGGCTGCTGAATAGTGGTTGTTTTGTTGGTCTTCGGCTGTAACATTTCTCTTATGGCTATTAATGGTTGTTGACTTGCATGAGCAGACTGATGCACGATGATGGCCGGGAACAGGACATGTGTGTACTGCTCTAGAGACTAATGATGTGCTCTCTGGAGTTGTTCAAATCGATATCAGAAGAGAGAGAGAGAGAGAGAGAGTAGAGTTCCAGTGTGATAGCAACCGGTCACAGGTCGACAGTGCATGCTTTTCAGCTGCGTGTTGTAGTGGAATCACGACCGTCTGTCTGATCTCAGATCGGGCTGCGGAGTTTTCCTCTCCCCGTCTGTCCACGTGGATGCGGACGGTGGGGCCAACTGGCTATTCGGGCAGAGAAAGCGTGGACCCTGCGGGTCGCGGATAGGAAATCCCAAGAGTGACGCCTTCCGGCGAATAACTGTTATTATACTCTTTGATATGCATTGTGAAATAAAGAAAATAAAAGAAGAAAAAAAAAGAGGAGGAGGAGGAGGATGCAAGGGTGGTGTTTGCTTTTATGGGCCATCGGGCGGTCTGTGGGAAAGTACCACAAACTTAGGCCGCTGTCCGTTCTACTGCGTCAACAACAACCACAAAGCCAAGGGAGTGAAGTATATCAAAAAAGGCTCGAATAGGGGCCTTTGGAAGACACCATGATCGTGTCTTGACTAACTCTGTGGAGATTATTGGCTACAGGAGAAGGAAGGAGAAAGAGAGCAGGAGCATGACAGATTTGGGGGGGGGGGGGGGGGGGGGGGGGGGGTGGGGTGGGGGAAGGGAAGGGAGGGGGGAGAGGCATGATTGCGTTGGGGCCGTGGGAGTGGAGTTACGTTCCATTCCAATCCCATCCAAAAAAGCCATCAGCCTTTGCCGCTGCTGTCTTCGAAAGGCGAGAGAGAGAGAGGGAGAGAGGGATCGCAGGGGGCAGACAGCATGATGAAGGGGAAGCGTTCTCGCTTCCCCCGCTCCACTGCGTGCGCTCCGCTTGTGGGGTCTCCGGCCTGCTGCTATTATGATGCGCTCGTCCTTGTCTATCGCCGGCCAACTTCTGAGCCCCCTTCTGCATCCTTCTCTTTGCTCTCTCTCTCTCTCTCTCTCTCTCTCTCTCTCTCTTTCTCTTGCTTTTCATCTCATTTGTCTTTCTAAGTTTAGTGGGGACATATGGTGGGAGTCACTCAACTCCGGTTTTTAAATAATATTTATTTATTTTTTCTGATATAGCACATATGTTCTCTGTCCATCTAAATCTCTCTCCTTACTTATTTGATTTCCGACTAATTTCTGATGTAGCACATTTATAGGTACTTTTGTTCTTTGTCGAGAGAGAGAGAGAGAGAGAGAGCAGCCGATATTGTTTTTTCTTACCATAATTTATCCATTATTAAATTAATTTTAAATATTTTTAATTAGGTATGAGATGAGTTCAAATATACAAGATATATATATATATATATATAAAAATTGGATTCAGTAATTAAGTAATTCATGAGTATCCTCCTACCTACCTCTTGTCATCTTATAATTTTGGTCATCAATTAGGTATAGATCAGAAAAATAGATACTTGAATTCGGATCACTTCAAATGTTGCATGCAAAATTTAAATAGAGTAGCCGATTGTTACATTATTTGTGGGGTGGCTCAAATTATTAACCCATCGTTTCATGGATCAATTTGTTTGAAATGATCATATACTTTATCTCAAACCTCATTCCCTTGATGTTGTTTGGATGATATGATTAGTCGTACAGCCATGCAATGATAAGTGGATAAGACATACTCAATCTTTTGTAAGTTATATCACAATAATTATCAATATATAAATAATTTAAATCTATAATGAATAATTTAAATCATATATAAACAATTTGTAAGTTATATATATATAAAAGAATCATATTTATCAATATATAAATAATTTAAATCTATAAATAAAAAAAGGAATCTAATAGGAATTCAACGCCTCATACTCTCTCTCAACAACAACAGCAACAACATATAATTTAAACGTATAAATAAAAAACAAAAGGGAATGAAAGATAAAATAATAAATAAAAAAGCTCAATCCAGTGGAACTTCAACACCACCACAACAACAAAGAAGAACAAAGGTTAACATGCGTTTGATGTAAACAAGAGAGACAGGAGAGAGAGAGAGAGAAGGCTTCCACGCCTCTCCATGCGGTCGTCCTGCGGAGTACAGGCCAAAAATTTCCGGCGTCCTCGAAGCCACTGTTGTTTTGTTCTGTTTCCTATTCCTTTCCCCCTTTATGAACCCTCCTCAGAGATCTACTTGAAGCAGCAGCAGCAGCAGTAACAGCTCCAGCTGTTGTGGTGAGAGGCTTTTCCTCCTGTTTATATTTATATTTATTGTTCTTTCATCACAAATATTAGCAGGATGAGTCTGCTGCCTCCGTCCTGCCCACCATCATTCCTGTCTGCAGGAATTTTCATCATTCCCTCCTGCCAACCCCTCTTTAAATGCCGACAAAAAGAATTATGACATGCATACATTTACTCTCCTCTCCCAAAACATCTTTTTCTTTTCTTTTGGATGAACGAGTCCTGTTCTCGTAAACCACCGTGATGACTTTTCGATCAGTACTTGTGCCGAGAAGCATCGTGATTTTTTGTTTTATATCCCATACGTTGCTAACCTCGAATTGAATTTGATCTCTTGTATGGTCGTCAAAGTCACTTCCCAAACTGGTCGTACGTAAAAAGTCAGACTTGCGAATATGAACATATGTGGAAAAATTATATCGACAAAGATTTATCGCTCGAGGTAGTAAATACCTCAACTAATTTCTAAATGGAAATTAATGGTCCCAATTAGAAATAAAAGAAATAAAAATTGATTTGAAATATATATATATATATATATTTCATTTGTGATATAACTTAAATTTCATTGTCATGCTTTTGTTTCGATCATCCAAACTCTACTGAAATCACGTAAGTGAGATCAGGTGAAGTTGTCGAAGATGGTGGTGGTGGGTGCATCTTTGACGGCAGACATCAGCAGCTCTTCCAGTAAATTTATTGGATCTTATCGACCGAGACCTTCGATTGTGATGTTGTGCTCCGATTGCTGATACATCAGACAAAAATCTTGATTTGCTGCCATATCTGATCCAAATCCGGCGACGAGAAGCTGGTCGTTGCTGAAGACAACAGTCAGCAGACACTGAGGATCAAATGTGTGAGAAGGATTAAGAAAAGAGAATCCTAAAAGGTGATGTATCGTTGTTGGCAGGCAAGTGTAAACCATTTGTCAGAGCAAACACATCTTTCTCGAGGGAAGTTTTAAGCCCCCTATGAACCTATCGAAATTGGATTTGGTCGAGGGAAATGGCCGCTGCAGAGGCAGCAGCAACAATACGTTTTCCTCCTCTCTCTCTCTCTCTCTCTCTCTCTCTCTCTCTCTTTCTCTCTTTCTCTCTCCCTCCTTCCTCCTTTAATTTACTGGGAGTTTACTACTATGTGAGGCAGCTGCGGTGCTCCTTCCTCCCTACTCCATGAAAAGGTGAGTGTCGAGCTTTGTCTTGGCCATGGCATTAGTGTTTTCTTGGGGAACATGTCAGTGTTCTTTTGCTAGGGGCTTTTATGCTTCACATCTAAACAAGAAAGAGTGAGTGGATATATCAGATGTCAGATCATGGGATCCAATTCCCAGTTTTTCTTTTGGTTAACAAAAATTTTCTTCTGCAGTATGCATTGGCTATGTTTTGTGTACTCAGAAGAGAGAGAGAGAGAGAGAGAGAGAGAGAGAGAGAGAGAGAGAGATGCCACTATGGTAAAGGTCATGCAAGGCTATCAAGGTACACAGCCAACAAAAATGTTAGTAAAAGGTCATCATGGTGCATCATTCTGTAAGAAGTCCATTCTCCCACACATGATCAAGCAATTATTGCATTGTATATAAAGTGGCAGGTTCTTGATAGTGGAATGATATAATGATAATAATACGCTAACTTTGTTCCGTAAGGCAATCAATATCAGTCAATTTAATTGGAAATATATATATACACATATATGTATCAAACTCAATGAATATGAAAAATGAATTTATATAGACCCCTAAAATTCTGTATTCTCATTATAAATAAATAAATAAATAAATGTAAATTATTTTTAAATGTAATTTCATCCCAACATATTCTATTTATTGTACAGTGGCTCAGGAGCTCTTCAACAGCATATTAGTATTAATCCCAGAAATCATAAAAATGGACTCAAATGCCTTTTAACTGGGATTCAGCATAACATTGTGCACTACTCTAAAAATATATTATTATATTTGTATATATATATATATATATATATATATATATATATATATATATATATATATATATATATATATATATATATATCTATATATATATATATTATTGTCTATATATATATATAGATATATATATATAGATATATATATATATCTATATATATATATAGATATATATATATATATATCTATATATATATATCTATATATATATATAGATATATATATATAGATATATATATATATCTATATATATATATAGATATATATATATAGATATATATATATATAGATATATATATATATCTATATATATATATCTATATATATATATCTATATATATATATATTATATATATATATAGATATATATATATAGATATATATATATAGATATATATATATATCTATATATATATATATCTATATATATATATCTATATATATATATAGATATATATATATATCTATATATATATATCTATATATATATATCTATATATATATATCTATATATATATATCTATATATATATATAGATATATATATATAGATATATATATATAATATATATATATAGATATATATATATAGATATATATATATAATATACTTTTTCCTCTTTGTTGTGTTCTATTCTTTCACACCATGTCTCTCCGCAACAGTGCAGCAGCACCCACCACCATCCTGTGTTACTCGTGTGAGCTCAGCCTCCCATCTTTATTACTTCTGCAGAAAGTTATATATTAATTACTTACTGGTTGTGAGTGACTTGTGTGAGCTCATCTTACAAAACACCACATTAATTAACTTGGTGGTGTAAGTTGTAGTGTTTGGACTCAGGCCTGCCTCTGCCTTGTAGGTTTCAGGTCTGGGAGCTGAAGCCACTTCATAGTTTATCCCCTCTTTGGAGGGTTACCCCATGTAGTTGACTTTGTGACAAGAAAGGATGAGACAGAGAGGGACGGAGTGGAGGAGGTAGGATGAGGGATGTAGTAGGCCTTGTCACATTCATAAATTAGTCTCATAAATAAGAGAAAATTCTCTCTCTCTCTCTCTCACTCACTCACTCATTACAAGAAAGGGCAGTGCCATGGGAATATAATATAATACAATACTTGATAGCCAAAAAAACGAAAAAGGTTTGACACAGGAGTGGTAAAGAAATCCTGTGCTCAGAGATTCTGTAGCCGTTTTCTTGCGCTCCTTCCCATGATCATACCTTTGGCTGCTCAAATCTCTCTCTCTCTCTCTCTCTCTCCTCTTTCTGTATTCCTCTCTCCTTATGTGTCTTGTTTGGTGAGTCAAAAGTTCTGCGCAGCTGCCATAATCATGATTACTCGGAGGAAAGCGATGATATTAGAAAACCTCTCTTTTCAGGTTGAGGAATATAGCATATCACAGACACCTCAGCAGAAGAATTTTGTCTTCTCTATGTGTATCTCCATCCCTCCTTCCTTTTCTCTCTCTCTCTCTCTCTCTCTCTCTCTACAGTCATTAAATCCTCTTAATAATGACTTCTTCTCATGATCTGTGGCCTCCCACACTGAGTGTTGCGTTAATCCTCGACAGTCCCAACGATATTTAGAGACCCTATGCACGAGTAGGGCAGCTCCAAGGTGAGACCTTTGCGTAGAACACACCTGTAGGAAGATGGAACGCTTGCGTCTTCTACACATTAAAGGAGGCGTCTTCGAAGAAGGTTTAAATTGGCAGAAGGATTAAATGACAAAGAAGAGTTTCTTAAAGGGAAAACCAACACACTGGTGGCTTCTTGTGTTGGAAGCTATAAATCCACCCCGTTGTTGCTGAGAGAGGAGGAGACCGGTTGCGACGGATGGGAAACTGCGGGAGGAATGGTGCTGTGAGACAGTACACAAGGTCTAAGGTTCCTCGGTTGAGATGGACTCCTGATCTCCACCATTGCTTCGTGAGCGCCATCGAGAGGCTTGGAGGCCAGGAGAGTATGGCTTCGATCTCTTCCTTCCCTCTAGTGCGGTCTTCTTTCCTTCTTCTCATCGTCGACCTCCTCCGTGTGCAGAGGCTACACCCAAGCTGGTGCTGCAGCTGATGGATGTCCGAGGCTTAACCATATCGCATGTGAAGAGCCATCTCCAGGTAGAGATTTCAGCCTCCGATTCCTCTTCTCATGTGTTCATAATTTTCTTCTCTTTTTGGTGTGCTCTTGTTCATGTCGCTGACAACGCAAGGCATGGTTTGATCAGATGTATAGGAGCCTAAGGAACGACATGGGCAGACAAGGTAAGGAGATGCTTCACATGAGGATTTACAGAAACTACCTCCTATCATTTTGCTACGAAGTTGTTGTAGTATCAAATCTTGCCATGTCAAAACAAGAGTTCTTGATAGGTTCCTCAGCCCAAAGGGAGCAGCAGTACATGAACTGTGCAGCTGCAGCTGTGTGTAGCTGCAAACCAGTCACATCCCTTTTCGTGTCATCTTGACGCTTGAATCCCAACATCTGTTTCTATGTCACCCAAACCATCTCTTTCTCCCTCCTCAGTGTTTCTATTCATCTGTTGCTTGAAATGAAGCCTAGGTATGAGCTTGGGAACAGCCTTAGCTCACCCATTACCTTGTCTTATCTGTCATCAGAGCTGCAAGCAAGAAAGCAGTCATGGAATGAGAATGATGGTGGTGGTGCTGATGAGCGAGATGATGCTGGTTCCTGCTCCTACTCAAAACCTACTCATCAGGGATTCCAGTCCCAGTCCATGTACAGCACCCTCCCTCCTCTGAAAAGGTTGGCAAGCTCGCTTACTTTTCTTCCACTTCCAACAGTGACACCCACATTAGGAGCACATAAAGACAATTCCCAAGTCCCCTTCTCGGTCCACTTCTGCCCACCTTTCACTAATCCCCTTCACCTTCTTCCTGCTTGTTTCACTCACAGGGCTCGGATGGAGACAGCAGCCACCTCCAAAAGTTGGCATTGCAGCCACTTTCTCGGTGAGAGGATCGCCTCCCAGTCCTGCTTTGATGATTATACGCCAGCGGCGGCCTTGGGTGTTGAGAGGGGAATCAAAGAGGAGGCACTCAGACGGCAGAAAGATGCTGCTCTCTTGCCATTTCATCATTCTCCCAAGTTCAAAGTTTCAGGATCTAGGGTGGAAGAATCCATCTCCTTTAAGGTAGATCACCAAACAGCCTACCCTAGTGATCTACCGCACCCTGCAAAGCTTTTCATGCCAGTCTTTCTAGCATCTTAGCTTTGCTAATTATCTCCTCTGATGACTTTGCTGACCATCTACTTAGGGTTTTCTTGTGTTGGGTGCTTGATGTGACACAGACTGCATGGAACTTGGGTTCTCTTTAAATGCATGTGTATTCAATTGCCCAGTACATGCCACTACTCGAGAGGGACACTTTTGCCACTGTGCACACCCTAACCCTTCATCACTGGAATATTCTTCCTGATTTCGTCCTTGCCTTCTTAATTTCAATACCATACCAACTCTTAGTACTGCATTTATTCTACTCTGTTACATCATCTATTCCTCCCACATCTCTTTGATTCATTCTACTATGTTACATCGTCTAGCGCTTAATTACAGCTTCCATCTCTGATAGCATCAATCGGGGGACTAATTCTAGTCTTTTTACCGAGTAAAATGATGAGATGAGATGAGATCAAGAAACTGGCATATACTTTGCTGCATGCAGCAAAGGTCATCATGTTACGGTGTCACTCGATGAGTTTTATTGACTTGTGGAATACCGATGACAGGTCAACGTTCTCGACCACAAGCATCGCCAAGCAGCACGTAAGCTCAGGTCCGAAGAGGGCTGCAAGAGCAAATGCCGATCGCACAGCGAGGCTACGGAGAACGAGGAAGCCTGCAACTGCTCCTTGTCGCTGTCCTTATCGCCGTATTCTACGCAGCGGAGCGACGCATCTTTCGCAGGGAAAGGAGGCTTTGGCTTCTGTTCATCCGCGGGAAGAAGCATCAGCGAATGCTCGGCTTACTCCGGTGGCCACAGAATCAATCTGGATCTGTCCATGTCCATCTGTGGTTCTTGAGTGTAGCCCACCTGTGGATCTGTGTCTGTGTGTTCTCATCAGCAGCATCCAGTAGTTGTGCCATTGTGAGACGGTGGATGTACTGCTAGTTGGCGACTTGGATTGGTTGAGCTAACTGAGTTAGTAGGACAGCGTGGTGTTTCTTGTCCTTGGAGTGAAGTAAACATAGAGACTCTCTTCGCGATACTTATTATGAGCACTTCATTATTGTATAGTTTGGTCGCAGATAGAAGCTGCACTTCACTGTACCATTTCCAGATTAGATAGTAACACTTGTTCGCATTCACCATAATCTATTTCACCACATTGGTCCCGAAAGCATTAAAGCAAAACGTTTCATCGATATGGTTGGAAGGATCAAAACACCTCAACTAGTAGCATCGAGAACTAAAGGCCTATAATGTGCCGTGGATTAAGTTTCAAGGTTCATCTTCCACCTCGAGAGGGGAATATATTTTTATTGTAAGGTGGCACAGTCTCAGATAAGAACATGGCAACAAAACTTCACCGTCGAGTCAGTCGGTCTTCCCACAGATACATATTATGATAGATTCTTGATCATAATAGAAAGCACTTAAAAATTTAATTAGGTGAATACTTTATTATGTTGCTGCCGTTTGCATGTTCGCACGCATCATAACACATCTAAAGATCATAGGATGCCACGCCAAATGAAAACTCCATGCAGTCTTTGCAATCAAAATGATCAAAGTTTAAATTATCAAAACAATCTCTTTATCTATAAGAATAAGGGACATTGACTCTCCATAAACATCATCACAGGAGGGTTTAACAACCAGGTTCGGAATGGATTATTAGTGTGGTTCCTCTCTGCTCGGGACACCAAGTGTTTGATGGATCCTCAACACTACCGAGAGTTTGAATCTTAGCATCCTGATAAATCGTGATAATCAAGGACGAAAAGAAATAATTTTGAGTTACGAGGACAATCACAAACCTCCTCCTTTTCCTTTCCTTGGGGAAGAATTCTTCGTTAGCAACTCTTCAACTCCAAGGTCAACACACCCAATAACTATGTTCTTGAAACTCTTCGTTGATGTCTGAGGGATCAGCAAACGTGACCAAACCAAGGGAGCACCAGAGGGCCGGAGGTAGTGCACTTTTGGATATGTGTCATGTCCATGACTCGGTATCTTAAGCGACATGGAGTAGTGATGTGCTGCGTTCCTGCATAAAGATGCATGCAGGCATGCACGCTTTCGTTCAGGCTCAGATGGGGACGTGGAGATAGTAATTCCTGCTAATATGGGTTAAGCATGAAACCTGAAAAGAGAATTGCTTCCTATATGTTATCTGAACTATGGCTGACAAAGCTTGCGTGTTCAGTACAGGGTAGACCGGGAACATGTGGTTGTGGCTCAGTACACTCATCAGAATGCCATACTATCACACACCGAGTGGCAGCTTACTTTTCTGAAAAGAAACTGAATCAACGTTGGAATCTATCAAAATAGTGGATTACCATATCCACCACCACCCCAACCATCCAATTCTTGCAACCAGTCAACATGCATGCCAGATTGTTGTTCCTGCAGACATCATGCACGGTGATGGAACATCAAAATTTCGTGGTGTTATAATGTTAAGAATCACGAGGATCACTTTTCTGGAACAACAAGAGTGGCTCTCCCAAGTAGGTCAATTTTGTGGAATGGATGATTCCAAGTGAGATGTTTCTCATGCATGCTTTGGGCGAACTAATCTCGACTGCAAGAGAAAAGAAGCGGTAAAGCAAAGCAATGTTTGTAGTTCTTGTGAGAGAGAGTTCAAAGTAGGCCTGCTAGTGTACAAAGATATAAAGCCCTGCAATCATGAACATAATCATCTAACAGTCACCTCACAATTGGAATTGCTCAAAAGAGTCGAAAGCATGATATTTATAAACCAAGGTTGGTTTTCCAACTTCTTAAAATGCCTGTTAAAGCAATGACATATTCGGAGCAGAGTCCAAAAACTCGTTGGTCATTGCTGATTATGTTTCATAGTAAACAAACAGCGTTCATCCCGAGTTTAACATCAACCTTGCTGTTCTTGACCATTCATATTCAAGAGTCCGTGAGAGTTCACCATTGAGCAAACAAAAAAATGTTTCAGGATGCCGAAACAAAAAAAATAACATTTACAGTACAACAGTCACATGAAAAACACTTTTTGGTCGATAATGAAAAAAGTTGTTACGTACCATCACTGCTGCTGGCTTCTTTTGTCCTTTAGCCATGTTGGGTGTTCTAGCAACCGCAGACCAACATGAGATGGCATGATCTATGGTCCAATTTCTTCTGGATATAGGAAATCATGGACAAGGAGGAATGGTAAACACCACTAGCATGACCAGGGATGGTAATGCCCTTGTGTTGGTGGAGAGCACTGAACAGCAGCAGGCAGATGTCTTGCATTTAAACATTTCTCGTTGTAACATTTATATCAGCAACAAGAGACTTGATGCAGAGCCGAGGCTTGGTGGTGACAATTTCTAGTGGAAGAACAGATACTCCAACCACTAATGATCCAAGTGGAACCCCTGAAATGGGTAATAGTTCTACAAGCACAGCCACCTGCAGATAGTGAACGACATCATGAATTATTTACTGATAACATGCATAATGATAAAGGTCTATTACAGCATGACAACGCATGCATACCAGCTTAATCATCACGATGCTACCTATTCAAGCTAGGGCTTTTTATACAAATGAATGAGCATGATAATGGAAGGAAAAAGTAGGATCCTTGCAGATGAGCCCACAGGCTTGCAATACTAGTCAGAAACGGGATATAGCATTTGCCACCTTCATTCTTCCATTTCAATTAGAAAATAATACAAGTATTTTTACTGGTTCTACTTCAAAAATGCATAGCAGTAAAATTTAGAGAACAATACCTCGGGAGACCTAAGATCGACTACTGAATTTTTTGCAACAGCTTTAACTGCCCCCGCTACAACTTTGAAACATGCTTCACGATCCAACAAAGTTGATCCCACTGAGCCCTTATTGGTATGTTTCTGTGACTTCATCTCCGTCTCATCAATGCCTCTTCTGTTATATCCCACTGCAAACTAGTGCAGGGACTAAATTAATATAAACCAGTAAATCACATAGCATTTGGTGACAGATGATTTCATCAAGATAAACTAGAGGTGGAATAGCTAGTCTTCGAGTAATGACTAAAAAGATGGTACTCAAAGACATCATAGACAAATTGAGATTTCATCAAGATAAATTGAGAGTAACTGACTAAAAAGATGGTACTCAAAGGCATCATAGAAAAATTGAGATTTCATCAAGATAAATTGAGAGTAACGACTAAACAGATGGTGCTCAAAGGCATCATAGAAAAATTGAGATTTCATCAAAGATAAATTGAGATTGTGTACATCAAACTATTTTCATTATAGAAAAATCAGAAGCAGGAAGATTTCATGTAGAATTGATGAAATAAAATCAAGAAACAACTATAATAACCTTAATAGTTTGCTCAAGTTTCTCCTGATCTTTGCCCAAGTATTCTCGCATAAGTTTTGAAACAACTAATTGTAGATCCTTCTCCTCAAGGACACAAGTTTCTTGAATAGGAAAGATGCGATGGCACCAGCTGTTGGACAGAAAATATTACTAATTTCAAAAAAATATCTTAACCAAGAGATTAACCAACATCATCAAGAAGCAAGAAGAAAAGACGATAAAACCTCTAAGGTGTGCAATCCCCAGGTAATATAATAAGCAACAACTGTAGGAACATACTTGAGATAAATAGTACTAAAACACTTTCTTCTGATCAAGAAGGCCAAAAAGCACCTATAAACTCATGCTTGTAAGAAATGCAACTCACAGAGGAGGTTTCAGCTTTCCAGATCTCAAAAACTGAAATATATTTGATACTACACCAACCACGGGACAGGAAATATTGTTAGGAAAGGTGAACAGAAGCAAACCACTCCTTGTTAGCTTCATCAATGAAAGAATATTGCTCCCTTTGAGATCCTCACCTGTCTTGAACAACAGGCAATTAGCATCCTTTAATGCTTTAATTGATTAAAAGTAGCATATAAGAAGATTCACAACCACCTCTTCAAGACACAAATAAGGCATTATTATAATTGCTATTCACATGGAAATGTAGTTTTACTTTCTAGAAACATAAACTTCATTTGCAAAAGACCAATAAATTACTACTCCATACCAGAAGCCTCCAAAACACTATTGACTCCATTCTTTTCTTCGCTTTCAGCATTTTCAGGATCTACTTCCGTAGATAGTTTCCTTTTCTTGGCAGGAATATCTGTACTGGAGGTCTCACTACTTCTAGATGTACAGCTAACAAACTGCAGAATATCACAAGAATTTAAGCAAGGATGTAATACTGTTTCCACAAGAAATACAAGGCTAAAAACCATTTCAGATGAATGAAAAGCGATGTAACCCTTTGTACTGGCAATCATCTAAGGAGATAGAAGCTGATCACAAACAAAAGAATATAAATAACCTAAATAATTGTATTACCAATTAATTGTTAATCAGAATACACAAAATAACAATGGGGAACAAACAAGAGCACTTAACTATGTTTTACACATAAATTACACGTTTTGATCCTCTCTTGCAGTTGATTTGGCAAAAAAAACCCTCACTATGTCTAACATCAAGCACAGCAGATTCTTCCCTTGCTCCACCAACATTTTGCTTGAATCAGCCTTAACCAAATTTGAAAATGATTTAGACATGCCGAGCTACATCATTGCTTATATATGGAAATAACACCTTCCTTTAACCTATTCTTAGATTGACAAAGAAATAGTTCTATAATATCGAAAAGCAACCCAAGTTTATTTTCTCTTGTTTAAATGCAAGAAAAACTTACTTTTGACTAACACATAGAGCAAGCAAAAAGTCAGTTATCCTGGTCTAACTGGTCCCCATACAGCCTACCTGTACACCAGGCATTTCAATGCCCATCTTTGCCATATCAGCAAAGGCCAGCAGCTTTCCCTGTGATACTTATATGTTCAAGTCAACAGCATCCCGTTCAGTGCATACAAGTCACAGTCTATCTTTTCCAAACAATCATGTGATAACTTAAATTATCAGCAATGACTATTAGGTGAAATATATTTGTATAACATCTTCATAATTCACTGGAAAATGTGGACTATTGTTTCTTGTGCACACATAATTTAAACGTTTAAACTATTATGTAGCATCCACAGATATATTTATACTGAATCTCCATGCAACTAATTTCATGTGTATCTTGCACATCTTTTGTGTTCATCTAATGATGTTATAATAACTAATAGAAGTTCTTATCCATTGTTGCATTATTTAAGGCCAGCATTTTCAAAATTTATCTTGAGATGAATTAATCTTTATCTTCTTGCACTAAATATAAATACTGCAAAAACTTTCCACTTTTGAGATAACCGTTTATCCATGTCTGCCGAGCAAGTATATCTCCTTTCCAAAATTTATTCACTGCACAATGTGGGAAAATGCAAATGCCAAACCGAAACTGACCTCTTCAAGAAGGGAAATGGCTTCCTTTGTGGCACTTTTCTCACGTTCTGGAAAAAGATCACAATATTTGAGTTTACCAACTTCTAACAATAGACATAAATGAGCAGAAGAAATTAAATATAAAGTAACATAGTAACTAGTTCAGCTTCAGCATATCCGCACATGCAGGACATTTGACTCATGGTTACATTACAACAACAGCATGAAGAAAGCCCGAGTGTGAAAGGTCTTAACTAAATCATACAAATTCTTTGATGCTAACTAATAACAATGAAAATTCATCCAAAAGCACAATCAAGGGTACGTTGAGATCTGACTTGTCTAAAACCATCATCCATCACAAGTTCAAGGAACTTTTTAGACATTTAGCAATTTTGTAAGTTTTAATGTGGCTCTTTCAAATGTGGAAAATGCCATGGATCCTGTTACAGAAGGTGACCATTTGGAGACTCGATCACCAAGGACCAAAACTTGAGGTGATAGAGAACATCTAGTTTTACAAAGGATTTAAAAAAAAATTATTCTAGGCAAAGAAATCAACAAAAAGTCATCAATTAGTTGGCCTAGATATTCTAAGAGTTTTGTTAAAAATTGTAAAGTCTTTTGGTCTTATAGGGGACTCCTTTTGTATTAAGTACACTCATTTACTATTTAGGTATCCTAGAAGTCACATTTTGAATTTCTAAAAAGCATAGTAATTCCCTAGGATATTACTGTTGAGAATCATTGTCTTCATTAATTGTACCAAGACTCCTAAACCTCTCTAAATAGTGGAGCTTGTCAATGGATCAAACTTCATATTTTAATGAAAAAGAATTGTATCTTCTCTCTTCTAGTCTTTTTCTCTCCTCTCTAATCTCTAATCTCTAATCTCATTCTTCTCTTTCTCTCCTCTTTAATCTCACACTTCTCTTTCTTTCTCTTTCCCTCTCTTTCTCTCGATTTCCCTACTCCGTTCTCCATCAATTTAGTATCAGAGCCTATCAAAAAACCTGTCTTGTAGCCCATTCCAACTAGCAACAAAAGCTTTGATCAACACTCAAGGAACCTTGCACCTCTAACATTAACCTTGCGCGTGTGGAGTTGGACTTTAGGGTGACTATCCCTACAGAATTGGTGGACCACATGGCTCTCAACGCCAAGTAAATTTTTGAAAACTTTACTAATTTTTTGGTTAACAAAAAAATTGCCTCATTTTCTCCTTTTTCTTCTATTATCACTCTCTCTCCTCTTTAGCTACAACTACAGTACCGCTAAAATTTGAACCTTAGAAAGTTGTCAAAGAAAACAAAAACCGAAACAAAAAGTGAGGGGAAAAAAGTGAATTATTTAAAACATTATATTTCTACCTTGTGCATTGCAAGATAGCATTATAATCATGACTCGGTGAGGTGAAAACCAAACCAATCCTGATGAATCCCTAGACCAATAGAGTGAGGTAAACACCCTTAGGACCAAGCTAGCAGATCATGACACAAAGTTGAACCAGTTACGTGACGAAATGACCCAAGTCCTAAGAGCTATCAAACATCTTGAAAAACGACCCATGAATGAGTCGGTTAGGCAACAGGTCCATTCTCCACAATCCATAGTTTCAAATCAAGGAACTTTACCTACTCTCCAACCCTCAGATCGAATAAATCCTAGGTCCACCCATACAACACCTATTCACAATCATGCTTCAATAATTCTTGATGACCAAGCTTTTGACCTTAATAATGAATTCCTAGAACCTACTAGCAATCATAAACCCAAGTAATGGGCCAACGAGTTCAATTGTTGACAATATGGGAGAATTGGCTAAAAGAGTCAAAGTGTATGTGTCGGACTTTGATGATAGGTTTGACCTAAATGTGTTTATTGACTAATTAGATTGCATAGAAGACTACTTTGAGTGATATGGTATGATTGATATTAAACGTGTACGATTTGCAAAAATGAAACTAATAAGATCTGCTAGGAAATATTGACAACATGTTCAACGTAGTCTCGAATACCTTCAAGAGCCTCCCATCACTCAATGGGAAGTCGTGAAACAAAAACTTAAGGAAAAATATTTACCAACCTACTTTCGAAACCAATTAGTTAAATAATTGTTAAACCTTAAACAATTGAATTCTAGTGTGGCAAAGTATTTGGTCCAATTTGAGCAACTTTTACTTATGTGTGAAATAGAAGAGGACCAAATCATCACTGTCCGAAGATTTGTCAATGGGTTGAGGTTTGACATCTAATGAGAAGTCTCCCTTCGTTTCCCCAACACTATGGAGGAAGCTTCCCTACGAGATCTTGAGATTGAGAAGTACATCAAACTTTATACAATTCATCGAGCATCTGCTCAGTCTCTCAACAATAGAACTAATTCCCAATCTATCCCAAGTAATGGCTCTGTCAAGCCAAAAATCCTCACTACTAGCAACAATCCTGGCCTAATCATGAATCATCCAACTCGTTGAACTACTAATTCTTAAACTAGTTGGTCTTCAATCCAATGCCATTATTGCCGTAATAGAGGTCACATTGCCTCTCGTTGTCCTCAACGTACCCTTATCTTAAAACAAGAAACAGAGGATCAAATTGAGGAAGCAGACTAGGTAGTTAAACCCTAAGCCTACTCAGGTGACAAAAACGAACTAGAAATTGAAGATGCCCCTATTAATGTTGTTTGCATTATTCTATTTACTGTTAGTGATTCCAATGAATGGAAGAGGATAAGTATCTTCCAAACTTTTATCTGAAGTGGGGAAAGAACTTGCAAATTGGTTATTGATAGGGGTAGCACTATGGATGTAGTCTCAAAATCGACTATCAAGAGACTAAACCTTAAGATAGATTCACATCCGATCCTATTCAAAGTAGCCTAGGTTGACAAAACAACTTTACCTATGACTAAAAGATACCTATTACCAATCAAAATGGGTGATTACTAGGATGAGATTTACTATGATGTCCTATCAATAGAGGTTGCCCACATTCTTTTAGGTTGGCCTTGGTTGTATGACCTTGATGTTACTAATCATTGGAAGAGAAAACACATGTCTTCTGATACAAAGGAGAAAACATAATCCTACAACCAACAAAACCATTAGAATAAAAAAATCGAGAACTCCCAAGTCTCTTCTACAAGCCCTAACCACCAAGAGACTTCATTTATTGGATCCTAAATCTTTTAAAATAAAGAGCCTAGACAACAAATTTTGTGTGATCATCATTGCTAAAGAAATTCCTAGCCCTTGGACTATTCCTGACCTAACTCCTGAGGTTAAATCCTTATTAGATGAAATTTCTAATGTCATACCCTCATAATTACCTAGTGAGCTACCACCCTTATAGGAAATCCAACATGCCATTGACCTTATGCCCCTTTCACTTGACTATCATACCTTAGAACTAGCCCACACCTTCGCTCAACATATTCATGATTTGCATACCGAGATTCGACGTAAAATTGCTCTAAGCAATAAAAGTTACAAAGCTACTGCTAATGCATATCATAGAAGTCAAGAGTTTCAAGTTGGCGATTATGTCTTGATTCACGTTCCCCCTAAGGGATTCCTCAAAAACTCATTCAAAAGTTGCATGCTCGAGCCATTGGTCCTTTCCCCATTATCCAAAAATTGGGATCTAATGCATATATGCTCAATTTGCCTTCCAACTTAAATATTAGTCAAGTTTTCAATGTAGAGGATTAACTCCATATCATGGTACTTTGGAGTCTTCTCTGTCTACTAATGTTCTTGCAGGTGACAATCCTCTCAAAACATTGATTCTCCCACAACACAAGGATGACATAGAGGCCATCTTTATGAACATTTTGTTATGTTGCAATTAGCATTACTCAACACTTTCTTATCAAGTGGCGTGATCGTTAATCTTCCAATTCCACTTGGATTATTTTGGAGGAACTTTGTGACTTTGCACTAGACTTATTGGACCAGTACCTTGCAGATCACTCTCCAGGGTCGAGTTCTTTTGCAAATTCATCCAAAAGCACAATCAAGGTAAGTTGAGATCTGACTTGTCCAAAACCTTGTCCAAATTATTCAACAAATAACACCATAAGCTAACCCATCATCCATCATAAGTTCAACGAACTTTTTGGATATTTAGCAATTTTGTAAATTTTAATGGGGCTCTTTCAAATGTGGAAAATGCCATGGATCCTGTTACAGAAGGTGACCATTTGGAGCCTCCACACTGCCAGATTTCATAACAAAATCTGGATTGCAACCTCAGAAAATGCTCTATATGGCCACAGACAAGCTTGTAAAACATGGTTCGAAAGGCTGTTTCATGCAATAGATTTCTGCAAACTTTCAGCAAAGTCTGGCAGTTATTAGACAAATTGGTTGTTAATCCTACTTAATATTGCCAATTAATTGAAGGTCTAGTATTGCCAAATGTTAAAAGGATGAAAAGTAAGCCTCTTGTTAATCCTACTAAAATGTTGCCACTTGGTTGAAGGTCTAGTATTTCTCACCATGGCAGCCTGATATTGCCTATGCTGTTCACATTGTACACCAATTTGTTATTCTAGACAACAAAATTCAACAGTTGTAAAAGAAACCAGTGGTCTATCTTTGTTTTATCCATGTTTTTACTATTGAGTTGATTGGATATTCTGATACTAATTATGCAGGATGTCCACACATAGGTAAACCAACAATAGAAGTATTATGTTTTTTAAAGCCTTTGATGTCATGGAGATGCAGGAGACAGTATATTGTGCCTTAGTGTTGAAGCCAAATGTTCCTCCGTCTTGGTGTGCCCATGTCACTCTGACCCTTCTATATGTGGATGATA
The DNA here is from genome assembly GCA_004837865.1 of Musa balbisiana. NCBI lineage: Eukaryota > Viridiplantae > Streptophyta > Magnoliopsida > Zingiberales > Musaceae > Musa > Musa balbisiana. Next base: position 1,236,773 of record CM017198.1, read on the forward strand.
CAAATGCAACACAGATTGTGCCAAATCCAGTATTTCACGAGAACGCAAAGCAAATATCAAATTTGATCATCGCCACATTAAGGAACATGTTCTTAAAGGCCACAGTTTTCTTTCTTATATATCTTCTACTCTTGAGATTGCTAACAAAATTTACAAAGGGGCATGACAAGGAGGCGGCAGGTTTTTTTGATGAATATAAACCGATGCTTATGAATCCATATCAGTTCGAGAGGGGAAGAAACTTGTCTCAGTGGCTTTCTATGCTGTGCACTTATCTTCTTTGGTAAAATTGCTATTCTTTTATGGCCTATGTGGAAGAACCCCATGCATTTGGCTTTTGGGCAAGTGGCCCCAGTTAGTTTTACCAGAAAAAGATAGGTATGCCTACCCTCATCTTTTTACCCTAATGCTTGTTCCCTGGAATTCCTGGCTAAAGTTTAGACCATCAAAACCAACCATGTTGTCTTCTTGTTTCTACAAAAAACAAAAAACAAAACAAGTAAAGACTTCTTCTTTGAAACAATTCAGATTCGAATTCTTCCATAGCGTAGTAATTCCAATAAGGAAAACCTACAGCCAAATCCAAGAAGCGTCGAACTTAAAAATGCAAAACAAAACGTAGCCAAGGGTTCTGTCTCGCATAGCGGGCGCAGAACAGACACAAGATGGGAAAGGGCTCACTGATGGGGCAGGTGATGAGAAACCCGGAGCGGGATTCGTGGAGAAGCGAGGAGGGGGCGGCGTAGTCGTAGCGGGGGAGGTTGATCACCGCTGCGTGCTGTTCCCAAGGCGTCATGCCCTCCTCCGGCTTCCCACCGTGGGCAGACCCCGATGCGTCCTCTTCTCCCCCTATCTCCAAGCTCTCTTCTGCTGCTTCTCTCGTCTCCTCCTCCCTCGCCATCGCCTTCGAAGTTTTCTCCCCGCCTAAACCCTAGAAGACAGTTAGGCGGACGGTCTGCCCGATTTATAGGGTCGATTGTGCCCGGATCCGCTAAGAATTATATGCACGTGATATGCGGGGAAAAAAAATCATTTTAAAGACAAGTTTACGTTACCCATTATGCAATTTTGAATAAATTAAAACTAACATATATATGAAAAATTTAAGAAAATGGAGCCTTTTTCTTTGGTTTAATTGTGGATTTAAAACTTCAATACGTTGGAGGAAAATTTGAGTAGAAGCATACAATTTTCATTAATACGTCGAGGCATATATATTGCTTGCATTACTTGCATTGATGTTTATCTTAGTTATCTGTGTGATCATTGATTATGTAATCATCTTACGCATTTGTTGATTGCATTATCGTTGATCGTCTTACACATATGTTGTATGATTTAGATTTGCAAGGAAAATTTTCTTTTTCCATCTTACTGGGATGCTTTCTACTTATATTCCATTAATATAATAAAATATAAAAAATAATTTTCGATTTTCATATTTTATCCGATGCTTAAGTTCGACCATCTTTTGAGGCATTGAGAAGGTGTGACACTTGGCAAAAAGGGAAGATGTCAAAATTTCGGAATTCTTTAACATAATTTCAAACTTAAATGGATCAAAAATCAAACATGACAAATTTTAGCTTCTAAGGTATATAATAATATTTAAAATATATTAAATCATTAATATATAAATATGATATATAATAATATTTAAAATATTTTTTTATTGTATTTCGTTTTATTAACATTGCTTTCTTTAACTTATATTTATTAATATATTTTTTAGTCAGTTGGATTATATATTTATTTTTCTTTTTTAAATGGTTATCATATTTAATACGACCGTAGTTTTCTCTTCAATTGTCTGAAATTGTTAGATATTCTTATTAATTTTGATATTTTATATATTTATTAATATAAAATTTTGAATTATGTTATATATTTTAAATTTTAAAATATTTTTAATTAAACCACCGTCCGGTTTATTAACCCCACGACCAAAGTGCTACTCTCCTTCAAAACCCTAGAAACAGGTTTAACCGAGTTAGAAGAGCCTCTTCCTCGCCCTTTCCCCTCGGCCATGGCGTCTCCAGCCAAGAAACGGAAGCAACCCCAAGGGAACGAGGAGAGGAGGAAGAGGAGAAGCGGCGGAACCCTGGCTCTAGACGACCTCAAAGCCCTCGGCCACCAGCTCCTCTCTTCCCGCGCCCACATCAACAACCTCCCCGTCCTCCTCTCCTTCCTCTCTCCGTCCTCCCCCGTCGCCCTTGCCCTTGAATCCCTCATCTCTATCCAATCCTTCTTCGTTCCGCTCTTCCCTGAGATCCCTTCGTCGTTGTCCGTCCCTAACAAGCGATCCGAGGCTCCCACCGATGATGGCGAAGAGAAGGACGTCGAGTTGGTTTTCAAGGACTGGCTCAGGGAGAGGTTCGGGGAGTTCTTGAATGGTCTTATTGAGATTACCGTCTCGGAGCAATCCGTCGATGCCCTCAGGGTAAGAATTCTTTGGATTGCATCAAGATACCTCTGAGGCAGCCAGGATGTTTCTTAATCCCTTCTTGTAACCGGATTATTTTAGGATGTCGCCCTGGACGCGATTATGGATTTTGTCAAGCTGGGAAAGGACGGAAGATTCCACTCGGCTATTTATCATAGGTTTCTGCATAGAATTGTAAGATATTCTTTCAAATCTACAATGCTCTTGCAAGTGGTCTTACCACACGATTATGGATTTCTAGATGTTTCTTGGAGCTCAGAATGAAAGAAGTTTTCTCAACTTGTTTGATAAGTTCCCAAATATCTGTTCTTACCATAAGATTTTTATAATTCTCACTTGATTGGTTGGTCATTGTTAACTGCAGCTGTCATTCTACTGGTATAATTTATGGTATGACTTAGACAAATAATCTGCTATGGAAATTGATGGAATAACTTTAATCTTATATTGTAAGCGGGATGAAAACAAGATGCAACTTCTGAATAAGCTTTGAAATCTTAAAATGGCATACTTCAATTATTGTTTTCAAAATCCACCATAACTTCATCACTCATAACTGCTGACAATAAACAAAGTCAAACTTCTAGGTGTCAGTTTGGGCACCAGCAACATCTTAGTTTGTTATATTTATTTAGAATGGAGGCAGCATATTATGTGCTTCTGCTATTATCCATATGTAGCTCTAAAAAGCAAAAGTTGAATTATTTCTTTTCTGATTCCCTGCCTCTTTCTACTTCTGAAAATTCTATTATGCTAATAATTCTTCATGGTTGCCAGTCATGGAAGTTTTAATAAGGTCTCTTAGGTTAACCATGTTCCATGTCTTATTTCCTCAATAAGATATTCTAAATACACCATTCCAGTACATTTAATCAGAATTATCAGATAAGTAAATCACAATTTATCAGACTGGAATAATGTGATTGCTAATCCATCTATTACACTGTTGACCAAATGCAAATGATCTTGGTGACTCTTCCTTGTTGATTTTATTTTCTTTTTATAATTTCATGAGAAGGCTTGATCTAAGGAAAATATTGGAACATTAGATACCCAACCATAAAAAATCCTCAACAGTTTGAATAAAGCATGGATACACGGAGAGGACGAAGAAAGTTTCAAGACATTATTGTAGATCAGAATAACCTTTACGGAACATATGCCTCATTTTCATAACCTCATCAGATGTAGTGTAAATGTGTCCCTTAAAGTTTAAACCTGTTTTAGTTGACCTCCTTTTGAAGTAATTGCTTGTTTATGTGAAGTAGTGTTTATTTGTTTTGACCTTCAGTTACCTTTTTAACTACATTACCACTTCATTTGCTTATAAAATTTTAACAGTTTAGTTTGCATATTTAGTTTTTTAGTATTTATATTCTTATGCAGGTCCAAGCTACATCTGCTGTTGATCCTTTGTTAGACTTGCTTGGACCAAAGTATTTCAAGTACATAGATGTTCGGTATGGGATACCTTGATAATTATTGCCTAAAAGATCATGTACAACAAGTTTGTATAAGTTAATATGCATATTGAAGTTTCAAGGTCATTTACTAATTGATTATTATGGATTCGGTATGTATAAAGCATGTTGATCCCATCTTATTTTTCTAGTGCATGTGCAACTGTGTCTCAAACAATGGATTTATTTATTGTGTCATGGCACCATGTTCACATTTGTTATATTTATGAAACATGACATTTTGGAGAGTTGTTACGTAGACCAAATTTGGCTTGTGTAAGGCATTATGAAACATTCCCATATTGTGTCATGGCATTCAAATGTGATATTTATGAAACATTCAGCTTATTTGGCTTGTGTAAGGCATGAAATAGCCTTGATGGTGCAAATTTAAAGTTGAGTGAATTGATGAATACTATTAAGGAAAATTTAATGATCTACATTACATAGTGGACTTTGAGGTATTATGGTAATTTTTAATTTTTTTGTGATTTTAGAAAGGATTTTAGTTAACGTGACCATTCGGTTGACATAAGATTTTACATAGTTGCAACTTGCAACTAGAGTTTGACGTAGATTTTACATGGTGAGGTGGTATGCCCACTAGTCCTAGCAATATATGCAATATATTTACTTGACTATTTATTGGCATGGCTAGCATGGTATGACATGCATAGCTTGGCAGATTGACAATCTATTGGCACATAGATCCTTGTAAACTAGTGTTGTTCGCTCGCTTAGGCGCTCGGGTGAGGCAAGGCCCGAGCACCTCAAGGAGTGTAGCACTATTAATCAGGCTTAATAGCGTGACTTGGGTGCGCACCTGAGCTCATGCATTGGGTGGGTCAAGCGTGCGCCTGAGTTGAATCAAGTTGGGTGGGTTCAAATCACACGTGATTGGGTTCAGTCGATTGGGATTCAATTGGTTTAACTGAACCAATTAACAGTTACCCAAACCAAAGCTACTTGTAACCCCCCACCCAATCCTTGACGTCTCCTCTCGTTGGAAAAACCTGAGCATCCGTCCCCATTGCATGGAAGGCAGCCGACAGAACTATCCTCTTGCATGCAGGCGTTCTGTGACCAAACAATTGATTATGATTGACTTTCTCCCATCATGGTAGTGCCTTCCCTCTTTGCAGACCAAAGGGATGGTGTCTTCCCCCAACAGTGCCTTCTCCTAGCAACTGATGGTGCGTTCCCTCGTATCTCTCTCTCCCTCTCTCCAATGGTGCAGCAACCCCCCTACCCCCTCTTCTCCTCACTTTCTCTTTCCCTCTTCCCTGCAATTCATCTCCCCATCCCCCTCACTTCTCCACCATGGCTCTCTGCACCTTCCTCTCTCCCCTCTCCTCTGTCTCTCTCTTTCTGTTGGCAGCCCCCTCTGCCTTTCTTTTGGTAGCTGTCTCCGCCTCTCTCTCTCCCAACAGCCCCCCCTTGCCTCTCTCTTTTTCTCGGCAGCGCCCCGAACTCTCCCCCCCCCTTCCTTTGTACCCTAATACCGTTTGCCCTTGCCACTTGCTACTGTCAGCCTCCATGCTTCCCCCTGCTGTGAGGCCCTATCCCTGCCTTCTCCTGTATTCTTCTACTCCCTGCCAACCTCCACTTGTTCTCAGCCTCTCCCCTGCTGAATTATTTTAATTCTGGTCAATAATAGTTTATAAATTTTGTTAATTACTGAATTTATCACTGTTAGAATTTTCAATTGTCACTCTAGTTTAGCATCCTGAATTTTGAATTATGGTAATTCTACTTTTGTTTTGTAATATTTGTTATTAGATTTGGACAATTTCGTACTTTTGCTTTCTAGTTGGTTAAATGAATGTAATTCAATGTATGAATGGTGATATTTTGAATATAAAATGATATGGAACTCATGGATTGTCTTATTTTTATTTTAATGCTTGTCTTTCTCTCTATTTTCTTTTATAATTTTTATATTGGTGAGGCGCCTAGCACCTTTGTTAACACTGGTGTAAATGAGATGGATACCTAGTACATCGAGCGGTACAAATCCTGTGATGGGCAATAACTTTTTTGTTTTCAGCCTTCTTTAAATTTTTCACACACCCGATATGTAACAGTGTACTGACACACAATATGGCATGGACTCAGACCAGTCCACGCTAGGACCGGTATCATTCGGTATTCAAAACTAAAAACCTAGCTTGGCGCTGAATGTTATGTGGCTGTTGCCATAACGATCCCTGGTGAAGCTGTGATCTTTTTTTCTTGTTTCATTTTTGGTTAATTTTTTGTGTCAAGGAGAGACCTTTAGTGATTAGCTTTAGCTTATGATATGTCTTAAACAATTATTACCCTCTTCTGTATGTTACTTTACTCCACTGTTATACCTTTTCTGTTTGTTACTTCACTTGACTGCATTATTTCTCTTGTTCATATATATAAATGAGAAGCAAATATATAGTATATGTCAAGAATTTAAGAGATCTTAATATGCATTAAGAAGTCAACTCTTGTACGCACCCTCAATCTCCTGGATGAATGTCTTCAAGGTTACAACAAAGAAGGGATGCTTATTTTTTTATTTCCTTTCTATTATTTGTTTGAAAATTTTGGGTCTGTATTAATGTTTTGGTGCTGCTGGAAATCTACAAAGTCAGAAAAAAAGGATAGTTAAGGTTAATACACATATTAAAGCATGTTAACAAACGGGAACCTTTCTATTCATTTCAAGTTTCAAATTTTGCTGCCAATAAATAGTATCTTTTTTATGGCATTTGAAGTTGTAGCTTATTGTTAGTTAGTGCTTTTAATTGATTATCTATAAAATTGTTATACTGAATTTGTATGACATGCTTCAGGTTCTCTTGTTTAAGTAATGAAGTCATACTACCTCACCTGTTACTTCTTTTTCTTCTTTTTTGTTCTTGTTCTTTTCATCATCAGCCCAATGACAGACCAGACTGACATATGCATTTATGCATGATTAACTCACATGTGTAGGTTGCTTTGAGGCCCTTTTGAGTTTCTCAGGTTCTCTATTTTTCATGCAGGTATTTTACCTATACAAGTATGGACAAGATTATCAAAAGTTTCGAATCAAGTAATACCAACGTTTATTATTGAAGTTGCAATTATGTTTCTTAAGAAAGTTCACACCTATTTGTACTGACATTTTGCTGTTGTTTACATTAATCTTTTTTCTACAGAAATTGGAAAAGCTACTTTGCACAGTGATGAAGACAGCTCTAAACTAAGGTGGGATTTAAATTTCATAAGGGATATGCTTTATGGTCTTTTATTTGTTGAGCTCATATATATATATATATATATATATATATGGCAGTTAGTGCTACAAAATCGGTAGCAAACTTAGCTATAGAATTCTGTACCATAGTTTGGCTTCATTATAGTTGCCTGCTTGTGGGAGTCGTGCAAAAAAATTTGCTATTTGGCTCATTGTCTAAGACTCTAAGCTGGTTTTGCTTATGCTTAGTGATTAAGTCTGTTATATATATATATATATATATATATATATATATATATATATATATATATATATATATATATATATATATATATATATATATATATATATATATACACACACACACACACCGTCCGGTACGGGCGGTATTATTCGAAATTGAAGATCTTGATTTTGAATGTACTGAATAGTGTTCCAGCTCCCATTTTACGTGCTGGCTGTATGGATATATCCCCTTGAATGGATTTTATGATGGATAACTTTGTTCAATCTTAACTTTCGTAGATTTCTGAAGATTGCACAATCAAAGTATGGCTTGTTGGTATTTTCTTTTTATCATGTTATTGAATTATTGACTGTCAAATTAAATTAGGAAATGATATTGTTCCTGTATCTCATTCTATAATAATTTTTCCAATGAAGCATTTACGTGAATTTTATATTTTTGAGGTATGTGAATCACAACTTTGCAAAATCTTAACTGTCTTCTTTTATCGAATCACAGTTTTATATTACTTCACATCTGGAGATTTGTTTTTCTATCTTTCATCTTACTCTTATTTTCTGATCAATGGCATTTTCAGAAATTGTCTCAGTTCATGATATCCTTATTTTGCTCTTGCTACTTTGCAGTAGTATGGAGTTTCCTGTTCACATAATGTACAATATTTTGTCCCGTTGCCCTCCTTTAGAAGCTGAGAAAGAACAAAGTTATGAAATGTGGAGTCAATTGGGTAATCATATACTTTCTTTGTAATCATATACTGCTTTTGTAATCACATATACTTTCTTTGTAATCATACACTTCTTTGTAGGCACGGACTTGATTAAAAGATAAAGTAGATATTTCTCTTCTTCAATGAGAACACATGTTATTTTGTCCTGTTCCTTCCTTTAGAAGCTGAGAAAGAAAAAGTTATAAAATGTGGAGTCCATTTGGTAGTCATATACTTTCTTTGTAATCATATACTTCTTTTGTAATCACATATACTTTCTTTGTAATCATTCCCTTCTTTGTAGGCACGGACTTGATTAAAAGATAAGCTAGATATTTCTCTTCAATGAGAACACATGTTGTTTTGTGATCATGGTTATGTTTCCTCACAATTTTTCACTAAACTCGCAATTATTTCTTTCTGTAGAAGATATTTTTTATGCTGAAAACTTAGGTTTTTTTTTTGTCTGTGTTAAGGTTCGAAATACTATACTGTACCGGCGTTTCGACGTTCGCTCGGTACGGTACGGAATGGTATACCGTTCGGTATATATATATTATATATATATATAACTCGCAGGCGGTATATATATATATATATTAATATATATATATATATATAATATATATATATATATATATATATTTATTTAAAAGGCGACGTTGCCTTTTCCCCCCCCCACGCGGGGCGATGTCGCCTCGTTTATATATATATATATATATATATATAAAATACGAAATAGGCGCTTCGACGACGTCGTCGAGCCTTTTTCTAAAATATTTATATATAAATATAAATATATATTTTATTTTATTATTATTATTCGTTCTGTCTGGTAGCGAGCGGTCTGCGTACCGGTATACCATCGGACCAGTACGTATCGCCCATACCGGACGGTATTATTTGGTATTGCCTACCTTTGTCAAAGGTTTTTTTTCTTTGGTGTTTCTTAGGAGCATTGGTAACTGTTAGTATTTTCTGGCACTAATTGAAAACTGAATTTTGATATCTAGACAATGTGCATATTCTGTGCGCAAATATGCATTTATCTGTTACTTTTTAAATCAATATTGTTGAATAATAGATATCAATTTATAATTTCTCTTCTTTTCATTGATCTGCTTGACTATGTTGTTCTGAAACCAGTTTTTTGTTCTAGAAGAAAACCTTCTTGATTTCATTTTATAATTACTGGTGCGTCTTTTTCATTCATGGGATGATAAAATTTTGTTGTTTTCTAAAAAATTGTAGGAATGTTGAATATTCTTGGCATATAGAGTGTCACAGTGTAAGTTCTAGTTCAAAAGAGCTATATGATCCACATATTTGCATACTTCGAAGAAAGCCAATGAATGCATAAGCGGAAAATGTATTAATAAATTATCTTCTGCAGAAGGTTGCCTTCCTGTTTAATAGTGTAAATAATAAAGAACTGTAGGCAGTAGGTTTGGGTCGGTGTGGTGTTTTAACTATCCAACAGAAAATATCTTCTATTATGAAGTCTAAGTTTTACTATTTAGCTTCTAGGGGAATTCTATCATTTTAAAAGCATTATCTTATCATCTATGTGTGCTGGTCAAGTGATTGCTCATAAATCCTTCAGTATCTTTCTTTAAAAGGATTGGCATTACTTAATTACAACATTACTGTAGGTATCTCATCCAAAGAAGTAGGGAAGTTGTCTTCTAATGATCTGGTTTCAGATGCAGAACCAGAAAACTTGAGGAAAGTTGACACTGATGTAAGTTTTTTGTATATATGTTTTCCTACTTTGCCATATTGTATACACGGGTGTGCATTGTTTGTGCGTGATAAAAGGAACAAAAAGAGGAGTTTGGTAGAAAAGAATTGTGGTAGTATGCTTCCATGTAATATTTTTGTAAAAATGCCACTGTTCATTTCATGATGCATGTATTACTAATTTTTGCATTGCTATGCTCTGATATGTACATTTAACTTTCATTGTCATAGTACCATGTTTAAGAGTAAATTCCAAAATTTTCTAAATATGATTAGATTTAGCTTAAATATTCTTGTAGGTACACCAATTGTCACAACATGGATCTCAATACTCATGATGTTTCTTCTGCAAATTTGAAAATTACAAATCTTCTACTAATCATCAAATCAGTGCTTTTTATCCTATTTGTTCTTTCTTTCCATGACCTTTCATTTTTTGACTTGGGAAATAAATCAGCAGTAATATTTACATTTTCTTTCGGACAACAGAATTCTTTCTGGCCATTTTCTTTCTAAAATATGACAACAGCAGCACAATGTGCTTTTCTGTTGATTATAGTGGCCCCATTCTGCCTGTAATGTCCTGTAAATCAAAGTGCATCATCAAGCTCTGTAGATCGGTAATGTGCTGTTTCTTTATTGCAGTCCTCTCTCGAAGTTCTGAAGCAGTCTAATCTGCTCCCAAAGCAATTAATATTAGGGTATGAAGGGCATGGTTCACTCTAGTATTTTTTATCAGGAGTGTACCGTTGCTAGTTTGGGAACCTGGCTTGGTAGGGATTGACTTTTTTCTAGATCTCTTAGTTAGAATGAAGTACACACTTGAAATGTGGAGCACATCTTTACACACACATACATGGACATGTATCTATATGTATTTATGTACATGTGCAGTTCTGTAAGCTCTAAAGCAGTCTAATAAGAAGTATTCAATAATAGGTTACATGGAGCTTGTCTCGCTCTATTACATAGAATGTGAGCAGAAACTGACTCGCTCTAGCAACTCGGGCATTTTAAACCCTTGGCTCCTAATGCCCTTGACAACAGTGAGTTCAGTAGGGGTAGATCATTTTTAGATCTCCGTACGTTGATAAAAAATGTGTAACACAACACATGCATATTATATGCCTGTGCATGTGTATACATGATATAATATGAATGAAAGTACTAGCAAACTGTTGTATATCTGTATGTTCTTTTTTGTCTCTTTATTTTGTCTAGGCTTTCTAGAATATTGCCATTTTCATCCAGATTGTCGATGACTCATGATCTGACACAATCACTGCTTCATCAGCATTTTCTGTGATATTATGACCCCCTGTTAATATCACTTGAGAGATGCAGAATGGTTCACTCTAGGGTCATTGATTTAATGGCCTATTTCTTGTCACCACCTCATTGAGGTATCATGATGCTCAGAAACGTTGCCTTCAATTTTTTGGTCATGTCAGCTGAGTCTTGTTTCATGCATTGGGCCAGCATGCTGCTCCTAACTTATGACAGTTTCTGATGTCTATAATTACTTCAAGCTACTACCTATCCTGATGATTACATGCATATGGAATACCTTCTGTATTGATCATACAAATTAAGCTTTCGTAATATTTGACTATTGATTTTCTGTAAGCTGATGAAATACAAAGTTTCCTCTTTGTTCTAATACTTGCTAAATTAGAAAATAATTTGCATTTTCACACATGGTTTGAGGTCTTCGGTGCTGATCCACATTGGCAGCCTTGGCTTTACCTGTTCGAGATGTGATATGCTGGTACTTGTGGTGGTACCAAGGACAATATGAGTATGGAGGGAGAGTTGTGTAGGAAACATCTTTTCAGTAGTCATTAAAATTTTGTTGTCCCATCTAATGAAGACATTGCTCTTGCAACTTAATAATTTTATGATAATGTATATTAAATGTTAATAATTATCTGCCAACCAATTAAAACATGAAATAGTGAGATGTAGGAATGAATGAGTTAATTTCTATTGTACTTGTATTATATGCTTCAGCTTGAAGAGAATAGTCATCCTACATGTATGAAGTAATTTGGCATCATCTTTTTTGCCACTTCTGCAGGTTTCATCTTCAAGCCACATAACCAAAAAAATCAAGTTAAAGTTTGCCAAAGCTTGGATTTCCTTTCTCAAATTACCACTTCCTGTTGATGTGTACAAGGAGGTAATTATTGTTACAAGATTACTAAGTTCTATTTTTTCCATTTTTCTCTGTTGATTTTAGATTTTGCTTTGATCTCATTCCTTGATATCTGGCTGGCTTTACGAAATTCCAACTTAAAAAATTTATGAGTTTGCTTCTTTTGCATTCTCTAAGTGAGCAAAGGCAGCATCATTCTTCAGGGATTATTTCAACTTTCTTAGGAAGGACATAAAAGAAATAATTTTGCACTTTATGCGGTGCAGTGCATCAACATGAATTGTCTTTTTGGCAATACAATTCTTAACAATGTTACAGCTATGAGAAAGAAGACACTTGATTATTAGTAGTGGCTTTGATGTATGGTGGTGGCTGGTGAGATACTTTCAGTGACCACAGTGGTCATCATGGTGGTAGTAAGAAGTTTTGTCTTATGTTGGTGGCAAATGCAATTGCCACCATAAAGTAGTGGTAGCTGGAAATAGGGAACTGGAAGGTGATACAGGCAAAGGGCATTCTCAGTTTTAGGGTAATGATTACCAACTTGTTAGCGATAAATTTAGGGTATGAAAAACTGGAAAAATAAATAATATAAATATTAGAAATAATAGGTAAATGCAACATGGTTGAGAAGATTCTTAACCTTTGTCTTTGCTTTCTTGATTATGTAGCAAAATCTAGAAACAAAACTCCCACCTCCAAAAAGCGCACACACATCTAAACAAAAGAGGAAATTTATTGCAACCCACATGTAGACACCATAGCTGACCCTTTGTTTGTGATGTGTCCTTTAAAACTTTTATTCTTATACCTAAGATGCCATTAGTTGTGAAAAATTTTGATTCATGCCTAACAATGCTGCACAAACAAAAATTTAAGTTTTGCAGGAGATAGAGTTACTTCAAATTTTGTGGGGCTATGTCCTAGAAAATCTTGTAGGCATAAGCATTTGTAAATTACTGGCACAATAATTGATTATTTTGGATCCATAATATTTTTTTGTATATCCTTTTCTTAACACATTATCAATTTATCCTTGAGGAGACAATCTATTTAATTTTGCATCTGGGCTAAGGCTGCAACACCGTGTACTGGCTTGAGTTCTCTGCACCAATTTTCTTTTTGACTCTGCTTTTGCAACTTGCGGCACACATGGTTTTTGACTGCTAGTTCTTAGACTTGTAATACGTTTTAGTATTGGTTTATTGGTGTTTCATTTTGCTCTGTGTTTTTAATTATCCGAATAATTGCTTCTGAATATCTGGTGCAGTTTTCTTTAATTTATAATTATTTTTATACTCAGATGTTATGCAACTAATATTTTCTGATTGTCTCACCAATATGCATTCTTCTTATTCAGGTTCTTGCTTCACTCCATCAGACCATTATTCCATATTTAGCAAACCCTTCCATCCTTTGGTAAGACTTTCTAAATTACTCAACTTTTTGTTGAATATTAATGCTCTTACGGACTCCTGGGAAGCCTGACATATCATCTTGCAATGATTTTCAGTGATTTTTTAACTAGGTCATATGACATTGGAGGTGTAGTTAGTGTAATGGCGCTTAATGGCCTTTTCATCCTCATGACACAACATGGCTTGGAGTATCCCAAATTTTATGAAAAACTTTATGCATTGTTGACCCCAGCGATTTTCATGGCAAAACATCGAGCAGGGTTTTTCCAAGTAAGTTTTGTAACAGCCATAAAGTTACTATGTTGATTTTCTGTTACCTGATGATAACTGTTTCATGTTAATTTTAGGAAAGTAATCCTTTTATCAGGCTAGGGTTCTTCACTAAGCTATGAGATGTTTGCCCATTAGCAAATAGTTACCTTCTTTTAAAAACATTCCACATGTTGGTGTAGTTTTAAATGTTAAACTCCATCATTCTTTTATGCAACCTTGATAATATTTGCTACATTACTCTGTAGCCTTAAACGAGAAATCTGGTTGATGTCATTCTTTTCCAAAGATGTTAAAAAGTAATGTTGTGTTTCCCAAGCTTGGACCAGGAAAAATAATGAATTAAATGACCTTTATTTAACTCACATAATGAAATGACCCTTGCTGAAAGATGGAAAAATCCATATAGTCGAAGCAAAATACTTACTTTTAATTCATTGGACTCACAAGTCGTAACTGTGGTCTCTGTCATTGTCATTGCGAATTATTTTCTTGGCAGTGATCCCTGTATAAATCTACCATGATTTTTTTCTTCTGCCAAATTAGCAATGCTGCAATCATATATCACTAAGAGCATGAAACAAGTACAATTGAGAAGAAAGAGTAGAAGAAAGAAAGACAAAAAGAAGGAAAGGAAAAGAGAATCTAGGAAGAACTGTCTTAAAAAACTAACATTATTTAACTTCTTAATCATTTCATGATGTCACCTAAATCTGGGAAGTCAAACTGCCAGAAGACATTCTGAACCATTCTAATGGAGCGCTTTTGCAACCACATACGTAGAATAATTTTGTATATTTTTACCAGTCTTGTAACGAATCTCCTAGAAGTACACTTGTGGATTTAAACCACATAATAAAATAATTTTTATTATTGATAAAAAAAGGTTTGTTGCTCCTTCTAGACTTTTAGAACTGAACTTGAGGATCTAAAGATTGTTGGTCTGAAAGAAAAAACCATCTCATGATGATTTTTTTTGCTGACATTGGAAATATTGTCTTGTAGCTCCTGGATACCTGTTTAAAATCATCGTATCTTCCAGCATATCTTGCCGCTACATTTGCCAAGAAATTGAGTAGACTGGCTCTTGCAGTACCACCATCTGGAGCGCTTATTATTATTGCTTTAATTCACAATTTATTGCGGAGGCATCCAGCAATTAATTTTTTAGTTCATCAGGTTCTCCCTTCACGACTTCCCTCCAGCATGAACATTTTTTACTTAAATTGCTTGTACATTAATATAAATGATTGCACAAGTCTGGATTTTTAAATTAGTCTAACTGCAACTTCTTTATGTTTGAGACTGAATTTAGTATCCTAATCATAATATAAGATCATGAATACTGTAGTTCATATTTGAAGTTGTGCAAATGCTGTGATTCTTATTGTACTTTTGGTCTCTCACGCAGCCAATTGGTGATGAAAATGACAGAGGTACTTCTGTGGAAGATAATAGATCTGGTGAGGATGCAAGGGAATCAGACAATGGGCACATCAGTCTGAGCGCAAAGCTTGGCACTGATCCATTTAACATTCAAGAGTGTGACCCTGCTAAGTCTAACGCCATGCGTAAGTTTCTTCATAATGAATAGTGACATTACTGTTTTTGCAGCATTTAAAATGGATAGACTAATTATTTAAGGATGTAAAGCGAGGTTCACCAGAAGTATTGCTTATTTTAGCAAATCAGATAACTATTATCATTTTTTTATTTTGCCCAAATCATATTCTTCTAAACATAGAGATAAGGTCCAATAAATAACAGTGCTAAGGATGTTGCTCTTAACAGTTGGTGGGTTATTGGTGATGATTACAATCACCTTGTTAACATTAATGCTGATGAATTTGATATATTATTAAGAAACTGTGCAAGTCATTTATCTCCTTCCATTTGTGGCAAATCTTTATCTTTTGTTTGAAAAGAATGCTTTCCATCCTTCTGTGAATCAGATTTTTTATTCTTTTTTAAATATAAAAAAATTGCGGAAGGCAACTTGAGGCCTCTTGTATGTTCAACTTGTGGAAGGCAAATTGTGGAAGACAGGTAGTTAGGTGATGCAAGAAGAGATGTGTAACCCCATAGGTTTATTTTTTTTTGGAAATAAGTTCTTATTCCTCAACTAGTTGATCTTGAAACTATTTATTGTTGGGAGGGTTTGATTTGGCTTTTTTTGAACCATCACTTATTAGCATAGCATGGATCTATTGGTGTCCACTGAGGGAAAAGCATTCTGTTTGAATCAAATCTGTGCCTGATGGGTCCTTTATTATGATGCTGCAGGAAGTTCTTTATGGGAAATTGAAACTCTCCGACATCATTACTGCCCAGCGGTCTCCAGGTAGTGAAGTGTTTTTCTCTATTGTGCTGCATCAATGTTTTCCACATCATAGTTTGAGATATTAATTTCATTATCAGATTTGTGGCTTCTCTTGAGAATGATCTCACAGTGAGAGCCAAAACATCCGAAGTAACTGTTGCAGATTTCAGTTCTGGGTCTTATGCCACAGTATTCAGAGAAGAGGTCAGCTTCTAGTCAAAACTATTTACCTGTATTTCTCATATGTGGCTTTTACAATTGGAATATAGACTATTAGCCTTCTAATGATCCCACATCAGATGCGGGCCATGTAGAGCTGTTTATTGGTCATCATTCGCATCAGTTATTAGAATTGACCTAGGACTATTTGTGTAGTGAACAGTCGACCTGGTGATAAAACGTTTACCAATGCATGGGCATTATGCAATCTCACATGCTGCCTTCTATGGTGATTTTATGATTACGTGGATATCATGAGGACTTTTGGTATTCATTGATAGAGATTGTGAGGCTGCCAATAGGTTGACATTGGATGCAGGATATATATTGACTCTCTCTCTCTCTCTCTCTCTCTGTGTGTGTGTATATATATATGTATATATATATATGTATATATATATAAAGACATGTATTTTCCACTGGGTTATCACACATACTTTTATTCTGATTCCAGATAATTTGATGGTCAGTAAAACTAATGGATATGATTGATGACAACATTTTGTTGTACATTGTCCAGCTGAAACAAACCAAAACAATTTCTTGCAGGTCCGGCGGCGGATAAAGCAGGTTCCGATTGCATTTTACAAAGTTATTCCATCTTCCCTATTTGACAACTCTGAATTTCCTGGCTGGACTTTCGGCAATCAGCAAAATGACAAGCAAGAACTGAATGCTAGACAAAACGAGGTTACAGTTTGACGAGCACTTACCTTGTGAATTGGACTTTGATTGACGAACAAAGGAATGGGTCAGATTTGGAGTTCTAACCGATTTTGACGTGTGAATCAAGTGTTGTAACAGATCAGATATATTTTTATATCACTCGCTCCTTGCATCTTTGTAACCTAATTTACAGGCCAAGTTTTCTTGTTGGATAATTTTTGACATGTTTCTTGTGCTACATTCAGCTGTTATTTGTGTGATGCTGAATGTAGGATACTGTTGATATGGGCATTTGTTATGGAGCGCTATTACTAGAAATGCTAAATTTCAAGTGCATTTTATCAGGAAAAACTTCCTACTACTGGGCTTAGGCAGGATAGTGCTTTTATAATTGGTTTTTAATAGGGGTTTTTTATTTAATATTTTTCAATCGTTTCAAATCAAGTCATCGGTTGGTTTGGTTGGAACATCTCGTTCATGGTCCAGTCTTCTCGATTTATATTCTTTTTCTTAATGCTCATATTATTTTTTCTTTGATATATCGTTTGATTTATTGGTATATCAAAATTTTCATAATATCTGATTATTTGGTGAAATATCTGATCTCTCTCTCTCTCTCTCTCTCTCTCTCTCTCTCTCTCTCTCTCTCTCTCTCTCTCTCTCTCTCTCTCTCTCTCTCTCTCTCTCTCTCTCTCTCTCTCTCTCTCTCTCTCTCTCTCTCTCTCTCTCTCTCTCTCTCTCTCTCTCTCTCTCTCTCTCTCTCTCTCTCTCTCTCTCTCTCTCTCTCTCTCTCTCTCTCTCTCTCTCTCTCTCTCTCTCTCTCTCTCTCTCTCTCTCTCTCTCTCTCTCTCTCTCTCTCTCTCTCTCTCTCTCTCTCTCTCTCTCTCTCTCTCTCTCTCTCTCTCTCTCTCTCTCTCTCTCTCTCTCTCTCTCTCTCTCTCTCTCTCTCTCTCTCTCTCTCTCTCTCTCTCTCTCTCTCTCTCTCTCTCTCTCTCTCTCTCTCTCTCTCTCTCTCTCTCTCTCTCTCTCTCTCTCTCTCTCTCTCTCTCTCTCTCTCTCTCTCTCTCTCTCTCTCTCTCTCTCTCTCTCTCTCTCTCTCTCTCTCTCTCTCTCTCTCTCTCTCTCTCTCTCTCTCTCTCTCTCTCTCTCTCTCTCTCTCTCTCTCTCTCTCTCTCTCTCTCTCTCTCTCTCTCTCTCTCTCTCTCTCTCTCTCTCTCTCTCTCTCTCTCTCTCTCTCTCTCTCTCTCTCTCTCTCTCTCTCTCTCTCTCTCTCTCTCTCTCTCTCTCTCTCTCTCTCTCTCTCTCTCTCTCTCTCTCTCTCTCTCTCTCTCTCTCTCTCTCTCTCTCTCTCTCTCTCTCTCTCTCTCTCTCTCTCTCTCTCTCTCTCTCTCTCTCTCTCTCTCTCTCTCTCTCTCTCTCTCTCTCTCTCTCTCTCTCTCTCTCTCTCTCTCTCTCTCTCTCTCTCTCTCTCTCTCTCTCTCTCTCTCTCTCTCTCTCTCTCTCTCTCTCTCTCTCTCTCTCTCTCTCTCTCTCTCTCTCTCTCTCTCTCTCTCTCTCTCTCTCTCTCTCTCTCTCTCTCTCTCTCTCTCTCTCTCTCTCTCTCTCTCTCTCTCTCTCTCTCTCTCTCTCTCTCTCTCTCTCTCTCTCTCTCTCTCTCTCTCTCTCTCTCTCTCTCTCTCTCTCTCTCTCTCTCTCTCTCTCTCTCTCTCTCTCTCTCTCTCTCTCTCTCTCTCTCTCTCTCTCTCTCTCTCTCTCTCTCTCTCTCTCTCTCTCTCTCTCTCTCTCTCTCTCTCTCTCTCTCTCTCTCTCTCTCTCTCTCTCTCTCTCTCTCTCTCTCTCTCTCTCTCTCTCTCTCTCTCTCTCTCTCTCTCTCTCTCTCTCTCTCTCTCTCTCTCTCTCTCTCTCTCTCTCTCTCTCTCTCTCTCTCTCTCTCTCTCTCTCTCTCTCTCTCTCTCTCTCTCTCTCTCTCTCTCTCTCTCTCTCTCTCTCTCTCTCTCTCTCTCTCTCTCTCTCTCTCTCTCTCTCTCTCTCTCTCTCTCTCTCTCTCTCTCTCTCTCTCTCTCTCTCTCTCTCTCTCTCTCTCTCTCTCTCTCTCTCTCTCTCCAGCATAATGTTCGAACGTATAGTACAAAGTCTTTAGCATATTGATCAAATCTTTGGCTCGACATCTAATTTTTTATATGATATTTTTTCGACACAAATATCTAATTCTTCTATTTCGATAATTTACTTTTTGATGGTTTAAGTTCGTGATCGAAGTATTTCTTATTGTACAAAGTCTTTAGCATATCAATCAAATCTTTGGCTCGACATCTAATTTTTGATACGATACTTTTCCGACACAAATATCTAATTTTCCTATTTCGATAATTTACTTTTTGATGATTTAAGTTCGTCATCGAAGTATTTCTTATAGTACAAACTTTTTAGCATATCGATCAAATATTTGGCTCGACATTTAATTTTTGATACGATACTTTTTCAATACAAATATCTAATTCTCCTATTTCGATAATTTACTTTTTGATGATTTAAGTTCGTGATCAAAGTATTTCTTATGTTACTCATCTTAAAAAGCATATTAATTCATAAACTTATCAATTGATTTCATCATTAAAATATAAGATTCAACATCATTCTCTTGAGTTTGGATGAGATGAAAGATCTTATGTAAAAAGAGAGTATAAAAGTTATCTCTTTTGCCTTAAAATGGAAAAAATTGTAACAAAGTTAGTTTATCTTCGCTCATTGAAAAAAAAATTGATAGTAACAATCGGTAACTTTGAGGGAAGAAGAATCGGGAGTGGACATAGGTCAGAAAGATTGAACTATTATAAATTTGTTTGCCTCTCTTTACACGTCTTTGTGATTTAATTTTATTCTCTTATTTGCAACTTTAACTTGATTAATTGAGTTTCTAATATATGTTGATTTATTGATCGAGTTTTAAAATTAGTTAAAAATGTTATTAGCTCCACGTCGTAACGAGTCTTTTAACTCCCTCCACCAATAGCTCTTTCTCACTCGAGCCCCTTCATCATGCTCAAATATTAGATCGATTCTGATACCAAATGTCATAACTTGTGTTTGATGAGTTAACTGGTCTATCAACTTTATTTAACTTAAACCACTAATCAAAATACTTAAATTGAAATAAATAATAATATATTTAAATATTTTTAAGTTAATTTTAGTCTTGACCACCGTATAACTCAACTACAGTGTCAGTCCACCATGTAACTCAACTACAGTGATTTCCCGGCCCGCATGGTATGACCAATTAGAAACTCGTGAGAGTTTTTCACTGCTTACAGCTTCCTATCTGATAGAAACAAGCGGAGGATCACTAGCTAGTACTAATCTTTTTACTGAGTAAAATGATGTGATGAGATCAAGAAATTAGCATCTGCAAAAGATGAGTTCTACTGACTTCTGCAAAAAGCTATTGAACAATCACAATGCTACCAACCATTTAACAGGCTTTTCTTCTGCATATAATAAAAGGCCAAACCTTCAAGTTTTGACTAAAGCATCATGTTCTTCTTTGACAAATTACTCTCATATTGCTTTTATTTACTAATAATTTATTTATGAAAACAACCTATGCAATTTCTAGTTACATGGTGCATTTTTTTTTTCGCATGACCTCAGTCCATGATATAATTTGTGCCGTATCGATGAGGCATGAGCCAATTCAAGCCATGTTCAATCAAACTTCGACTCTTCAATAGATCAAATTATGATGATTCTGTGACATAAGCCAAGAAATGTAAGGAACATAAAATAATATTGTATGCATATGATTGAAATGGCAGAATATGTAAAGAAAGATATTCTAATGATTAGATGAAGAAAAAAACCATCAATATTCAAATTAAGTCACCCTCAGGAACACCTGAGAAGAACACTACACTGGAATAAATAAACTAGATACCTTCTTGAGGTGACCTACCACTAGCTTTCATTTTTGGTTTCTTAAGTCCATTTAGTACAAGTCACTACAACATAAATGATGCACCGAACAAATGAAGTCAAAAATTTTTCCCATGTTCAATGACTCAATGTTGATCCTTGGTAACCATAAGAAGAATGACATGTTTCAGGCTCCTTAAACTTAACCAAGATACCAGTAGCCACTATTATTACCATAATATATCACTTGCTGGCTTGAGACAGATTATTTGTATAGTATAATATTGTATTTACAGTGATTATAAACAAAAACGGTGAGGCATCATTGGTAGGCGATGGCGATCACAACAGAGATCACAATGGAGATGAACGGCAAGGCAATTACTAGCAATTATCAAGGAATAATAACAATGTTCAAAGAGGCTTATTAGAATTTGGAAGGGAAAAACCACAGATCCCCTGCCATATCTTGTCATCGAATGTTCCCTATCAGAAACTTTTCCACTTTACCAAATAAATTATCCTTCAAGATTTATGTACTTCTGTCATTGGATTTAGGCTTCAATAAAATTTTGACAAAAAAGTTATATTTTCAGCTTAAATTAGTTCAAAAAATAAAAAAAAATCAGCTTTTAAGGTTGAATTAATTGAAAATAGATCCTTTACTGGTCCAAAAATAGAGAAAGTGGTTATTTAGGGCTTGTCCAGGCATTTCCAAGGTCTCATTAAAATTTTGAAGTTTTTGGATAGATAACTTCGATTACACTACTCTTAAATAGGCTACACTATTTTTTGCATCCACTTATTAAAAAACAGTGTTACTCAAGTCCAAAAATTTTAATTTTTTTAAAACTTCACAAATTATTTTGATAATATTCAAGTAATTTTTGACCAAATTGATTTTAGATTCACCTTAAATTAATCAAAAATAAAAAAAAATAAAAAATCAATCTTTTAAGGACTAAATTAACTGAAAATAATACTTTAAAAGGTCCAAAAATAGAAATATTTGTCATTTAGGGCTTCATCAGATACTTCCAAGGTTTCATAAAAATTTTGGTCAAAAAATTATAATTTTAGCATAAATAAACTAAAAATGATAAAAATAAAAAAAAAATTCATCTTTTAAGGTTCAATTAACTGAATATAGGTCCCAGAAATAGAAAGAGTGGTCATTAAGCTTCCTTAGGTATTTCCAAGATTTCATGAAAATTTTAGTATTTTTGATTAAAAAACCTCATTTACACTATATTTGAATATGACCATAAAAATAATGTCAACCCCATTAAAAAGTAGTGTAGCTTAGGGTCAAAAAATTTTATTTTTTTAAATATCATAAAATCATATCTGTTAGCATTTAAGTGGTTTTTAACTCAAACTGATTCATGGTTCACTTCAAATTAACCAAAAATAAAAAAAATAAAAATTTCATCTTTTAAGGATTAAATTAATTAAATATAAGACATTTAAAGACCCAAAAAATTAAAAATGATCATTTACTGCTTCATCATATATTTCCAAGATTTTATGAAAATATTGGACAAAAAAGTTATAATTTTAGCTTAAATTGGCCAACAATAAAAAATAGAAAATTTTAAGGTTGAATTAAGTGAAAATAGGTTCTTTAATAATTTAAAAAAGGAAAAAATGGTCATTTAGGGCTTCCCTAGATATTTCTAAGGTTTGAATAAAAATTTTGATATTTATGGATAAAAAATCTCAGTTAATTGTTTTTGAATAGAAACGAGTGATGTTTCGCTCGAACCACCACCCTTTCGGGCAACTTAGTTTGCCCATAGAAAAAGGAAATAATGATCTATATGGTTTAGAATTCTAACATGGTCCGACCTCGCTGCACACGACGACCATGCCCTTTGTCCAAATCGCCCTTTAAAAGGATGACACATTGCACAACCTCACTATAGACCATCATTGTGCACATAGTCACCTACTGGATGCACCTCTTCTCTCTTACTCTTTCTTTCTCTTTCTCCTTTTTCCTCTTCCTCTACCATCTTCTTACTTCCATAACCCTTCCTCTTCCTCATCTTCTTCCATAACCCTTCCTCTTCTTCATCTTCTTCCATACCCCTTCCTCTTCTTTTCTTTCTCTTCAAAACATCAGTATATACCGATGTATTAATACATGATATAAAAGTATTAATCAGTAAGGGCAAGGTTTGACTAGATCACTAAAATAGATATGGTGCTCGAAACAACAATCATTGTTAAATAAAGTCCAAATATAGTGTAAACCTGTTAAAAAATAATATAACTCAAGGTCCAAAAAATTTAATTTAACTCAAAACTTACTAAAATTGATACCAATAATATTCAAGCTATTTTTTTACCCAAATTGATTCTAGATTCACCTTAAATCGGCCAAAAATAAAAATAAAAATAAAAATTTTAGTCCTTTAAGGGCTAAATTAACTGAAAACTAAAACTTTTCAAGGCCCAAAAACAAAAAATAATTTAGGGCTTCATAAGATATTTTCAAGGTTTCATGAGAATTTTAACCAAAAAAAATATAATTTCAGCTTAAATTGACCAAAAATAAAATTAAAATTTTTTTTATCTTTTAAGGTTGAACTAACTAAAAATAGATCCTTTAATGGTCTAAAATAGAAGAGATTATCATTTTGGGCCTCCCTAGTCATTTTCAAGGTTTCATGAAAATTTTAATATTTTTGGATTAAAAAACTTGAGTTACACTTTATATACATTTAGGCCTTTGAAAATCATTTTTAAGATTTTCTAAAAGTTTAAAATTAAATATAATTTATTATTATATTATAATTTATTATTATAAATAATATTATTATATTATGCTTTACTTTATATTGATATTATTTTTAATTTATTATATTATAGTTATTTTACAATATTTTATTTATGATTTAAGATAATTTTATATGATTATTTATTATTTTATTAAATATAAAATAGATATATTAATATTATATTTGATATTGTTTATTTTGAATCGATTCAATTTAACGGGTTAATTAATTTAATTGAATGAGTTTGAAGAGTAAGGGAAAGAAGGAAAAAGATAAAAAGTAGTTGAAATAATTTTTGTTATTTTGACCAAAAAATACTCTGCAGAAAAAAATGAGACGTTCTTTGGGAAAGAAAAGATAACCTTTACTAAGAAATCGCCCTATATATCTTCAAGGCTGTTAGAGGCTCAGCCACCTTAATGTACCATACAAACAAAATGACAGATGACGTAAATTTGATGTTAATTAAAACCATTAAGGGTATATTATTCTATAGTCACGAATAAGCAGATGAAATCCTAGATTTAGTGTACAAAAATGTCAAAGATGGATGCATAATAAAAGTGGAGGAAGAAAGAAGAAAAAAATATTGAGTCCTGTTCGATAAAAAAAACATATAAAAAAGAGGCAAAATTTTTGCGCATATCAACAACACATAATGCAAAGAAGAAGGCAATGACACAAGCAGCTTGAAACATGCAAAAGTTCTATGATCCACACATAGCAATTGATCGGCAAGCGCTAAATGAATATTACGAAGAAGAACACAAGTATGTATATCGAAATGGTCGTACCTTGCAAAAAGTTCTCGTACGCCAGTTGAGCAGCAAGGAGGTCGACGACTGCGGTTCCCACAGATTTGAACACGGTCAACTGATCGTCGCTCCTCCGCCCAGACTTTGCCCCACCAACCAACTCCACCAGCGTACCAGCGACATCCGCCGGCGAGATGACACCTCTGTCGAACGCGCCGATCAACTCCCCCGCCTCCTCCATGGCCACCTCGAAATCCACAAAAACCCTTCCCCGAGCCAGCGCCTCATCGTCGCACTCCCGCATCCGAGGGCTAAACGAACCCACTAGATCCAGATGCGCCCCGGGCTTCAGCTTCGCCCCTCGTATGATCGGGCTCTCCGAGCTCGTGGCGCAGGTCACCACGTCCGCCAGCCCGACCACCTCTTCCAAGTTCTCCGCGTACTCAAAGGTCACTGCTTCATCCGCCCCGCCCTCCTCTTCTTGCAGACTCTGCGCCAAGATCCGAGCTTTGTCGGGGGTCCGATTCCAGATGATGACCCTGTCGATGCCGGGGCGGACGAGGCGGTGGGCAGCGATGAGGAAAGGGGCGAGGGAGCCGGCGCCGGCCATGACGAGGACGCGGGCGTCGCGGCGGGCGAGGACGGAGGCAGCAAGGGCGGAGACGGAGGCGGTGCGGAGGAGGGTGAGCTGTGAGCCGTCTAGGGCGACAAGGGGGACGCCGGTGGCGGCGTGGAAGAGGGAGTAGGAGGCGTGGATGCCGGGAAGGCGGTGGAGGGCGGAGTTGCGGGGGAAGGAGGTGACGATCTTAACGCCGATGTAGGGGAGGGAGGGATCTGAGGACCAAGAGGGCATGAGGAGGAGGGAGTTGGACGGGGAGGAGGGGAGGGGGAAGGCGCTGCGGGGAGGGGAGTGGACGGCGGCAGAGAGGGCGGGGAGGGAGGAGCGGAAATGGGGGATGAGGGCGGAGAGGGGCAGGACGCGGCGAAGCGTGGCGGCGTCCAGGAAGGCGTAGCCGCCGGGAGCCGGTGGAGGCGGAGACGTCATGGCCGCGGCCGCGCCCACCATCGAACCCCTCCTCCCTGCTTCCAAATTAATGCCGCGGTCAGCGGATCCGTCCCATTATTCTCTGTAGGTTGGAGGATCCTATTCAGAAATGCTTTTAAATAAAATGCTCCAATTCTAGCTTTCCTACCAATCCACGGTCATATGCTCAGCCCACTATCTGTGGGTCCCGCACATTCTGATGCTACACAGTCTAATGGGAATCGAACCTTACAACAATTAGAGGAAATCTCGACGCCCTCCATTGGTCCGGGCTTAGTACCGGCTCATGCGGACTCGCCAACTGTGTGTGGATCAAGTCGTCGTCAATTATATATAAAATCCCCGTTCAACTGTATGTAATATGACCAGGAATTCTGGCAACCTTAGCAATGCAGCAGTGTCGAGAATGACAAACAAGTAATACCAAATGCATCAGCATCAAGAAATTAGAATTCAAGTATCTTTGTTGAGAAAGATTCAAATGCAAGGATTTGCCTCGTACGTACCTCTGCATCACATCTAGATGTTTGGCCTAGCAGTTCATCATGCTTCAGTTTCAGCTCGTGGCACTTCTCCAGGGAGCTCTTCCACTCCTCGCCAGTTTGGTACTGAACAGACTATTGCAATCGAAATGGGCATCGTAATAAAAGCACATCAAGTCAGAAACCACCAGATTGCTTAAAGAAAAGTTACAAGCATATCAAGAATGAAAAGAGAAAATTGAAGTTATATCAAAGTTATGATTGAAAGAATGAAAAGAGAAGAAAAGAAAAACATTGTTTACCCCCTCAAAAATCAAAACAATTTAATCATGTACACATTGGTATTCCAAAATTTCCAGGGAAAATTCCATATAAAAGTTTTGGTTCCCAATTTATTGCATTTAGTTTGCCATGTGTACAGAAAGAGATCACCGTCTTTTGTTCATTACAATCGGTGTATCCATCACCGTTTCAAGAAACTCCTTCAAAGAATGTCTTGGCCTTTCGTGAAGTGAACTCTCAGACCTCTTCAGCTCCATTGCAATGGTCGTAACCTCTTTCAGCCAATGATGCAGCCTGTGGTAAAAGCAACCATAACATTCACATGTCATTCAGTCTAACATCAAAATGCTTATCTGATTCACTAATAATATCCAGGATCACATAATTATTTTCACTAATATTTACCTTCCTGGAACAAATTAATTGTTTCGACAAGCTATCATTTTTGTTAGTTTAATGATCCAAGAAAAAAAGAGAAGACTCTCTACTACTACTTCATATCACCTGATGAAGGATACTCGTCGGGCTTGTCCTCATCAGCAGCCTAAAGAAATTTACAGATTATAAGAGAAAGAAAAGGGAAATTTGGACATAATTGATGAAATCAGACCGCCAATTCGAAGTTTTGCTAAACAAGACTTTAGTGGAGATACTGCAATGCATGCAAGAATTGCCTCCTACCTTGTCATCATCGTCTCTCTTTCCTTTTTCCAGAGACCGTATCTCTTCCTCCAATCTCGCAGCCTAAGCGTGCAGCAAATTCCGTATCAATACAAGATCTGAACTGAAACTAAAGAAACTGAAGTCATGTTTGATGCAATTGTCAAGACTTCAAGATATGCCCTGCTACCTCTGCTTCCATTGCAGCTTTGTGCCTCCGCAAACCATCGTACGCCGCTTCCATCTTTTCGTACTCCTCGGTGCAGTCACACAACTTCCCAGCAGTCATCATATATTTCTCCTATTACGATCGAGATGCAAGGAGAATCATGAAGCCGAGAAAGATCCCAAGACACAGCCGAGAACCAGAGTCATAGGACGAGAAAAGAGTGCGGACTTTGTCCCTTTTTAAGCGCTTCTTGAATTTTGCGTCCCCGTCGCTTTCAGCCTCAGAGAGCCTGCGTTTCAGCTCACGGAGCAGATCAGTGCAGAAGTCGAGCTGGTGGTTCAACATCTTCTCCTCTTCCACGCTGCTGTTGCTGTTCCCCATGGATGCGCCGGTGTCTTCCTTTGCTAGTAGCCAAACGAAAGGAGGAAGGACCAGGTGATGCCACGATACAAACAGAGAAACGGGAGAAGAAGTAAAGAACATGGAGCTTACCGCTGATCTCGCAGCAACAGAGCTGAAAGATGAGAGAAAGAAAGAGGTTGAATTGGGAGATTGGAGGAAGAGGAGGTCTTCAACAGGCTGCGGGCAGAGAAGCGGTTGGGGTCAACAAACGTCGGTTTGACAGTTGTGAGAAGGGCATCTTTGATGAAGGGCACGGCGGGGCCTAGATCTGTCAATAGCACGAATCTTGATGGACACGGTAACTACCGGTATATTCACAGCTTGTCAGCAGCCTATATAAGACCAGCGACCGCCTCCCTAACCTCCCCAACTCAGCCCTCTTTGCCGGGCTCCCCCTTCTGGTTTCCAAGTTGCCGATCAACACAGCGATGGATCCCTCTGCTTCCAAGGTGCAGAAATCAAAGGAAGCAACGGATGCCACTGCATCCAAGGTGCATACACCAAGCCCTCTCTCTCTCTCTCTCTCTCTCTCTCTCTCTCTCTCTCCACATTAATCCTATCTTTCATCTCTTGTTCTTTTGGTGCTTTCTTCCTTGATTTCATTCTTTCGTTGCTGTGGTCATAATAGGATGAAGGCAGCGACATCTCCAAGTACTCGCAGAGCGTCCCCGACGTCGGGTTCAAGTACGGCGCCAACCAAGATGGGGTCCCTTCTGCCTGGAGCTTGCAAGACCAACTCCTCCTCTGCCAAGGGGAACGCCGCCGTCTCCAAGATCTCACAAGCAAGGCACCGCCGCCTCCAACAACAGGCTTCCAAGATCCGAGGGTTTGTTATTAGGTTTCCTGCGTTTCTTAATTTCTCTCGTCTTGTTCTTGGCGATTCTGACCTCTGTCGAGTGCAACAGGATGAGCAGGTGAATGATGTGAGCAGGGGGATCATTGATCGGTTACAGCTGTGCAAGGACGAACGTCGCCAACTCCAAGAGCAGGTAACCGATCTCAGAGTTCCCTCTCTCTCTCTCTCTCACTCTCTCTCTCTGAAGCTAATCGAAGGATAATGACTGCCAGCCGAGGGACCTATCGAAAGCAGAGGCTAATGCCTGTAAGAAGCTTGTTCTCGACTATCTGAAGATAAAACAGGAAAGAAAGCATTCTTCTGCTAAAGCAAGAAAGGTTCTGATTCCGACATATACACAGCTTTGATTGATGGCTGCAACTGCTTGTTCTATGTCTGCCATCTCTCAACATTTGTGTATGATTTCCACACTTGTGCAGGGAAAGCGAAATCCCGATGCTTGCCACATTGAAGCTGCTGTGGAACCACTCGGTCTGAAGAAGTAACATCGTGTTTGAAGGTTCTTTGCTGATTCGGCCAGTTGATTCACTCGCTTGTTATAGTTGCCATTGTTGCTACTTTCTCTTTGTTCGTAGTGTCTCGTTGTCTCAAATGACTATTGAATGGTTCTTCGGTCTGTAGTAACTGCAATTCTTGAACCCCAAACTGGAAGTTGCAGCGATATCATGTCGCATTTGTCCTTCAATTTTAAGAAGGTCAAACTTCATCTCAGAGTGGCTTTTTACTCTTCTTGGAATATGGCAGTCCAAGTAGTTCTCTTTACACATCAATATAAACTGTCAAAGAAGAGATTCTTTGTCTACAAGACATCTTCTTTCTTGGTGACTTCACAGATGACGATCTCCTCTGAAATCACTGCATCTGTTTTCCAGAAGAGATAAATATGTAAAGCTTAAAACTAAAATTAAAGCGGAATCCGCCAGTGAATGAAATGAAAAAAAAAAAAAGAGTTGTACCATCATACATGTTCCCAACATCGAGATCAAAGTTTTAATGCCAGGAGTCACGAAACCTGCTTTGGCTTGTAATAATTATTATAAGCGCAATACAAAACCCTGTCAATGGTATAAGAACTCCGTTGAAAAATTGCCTCCTAGTAACTGTTGTTTTGACTTTATCAATCAATATAAATAAAATAGATCCACCATCCTACAGGGAGCACACCTCCAACAGTAGGACAAACCTGTAACAGTTCCTCGCCCCTTTGATTGATGGGCTGAGTTCATTATCTTATTGAACGAATGTGCTAATCACCACAAAGTGTCTCAACACTCTTGGAGGTTCAAGACTATGCCACTGCACATTGCTTGTCATCGTGGTCTTCGATGTTCAGTGCTTGCAACAGCTTCGGCCAAGATTCTGGGATTCCCCCTGGTAAATCAAACTCTAAAAGCTTGCCTCGCTTGCGGTAGAACTCTTCCACTGGTCGACTCTGCAGAACCAACCATTTCTAAGCTAAAGGTGCCAGCACTTAACCCATAATAAATTTCATGAGAAACAAAAACATCAAAATTACTATTTTATGACACAGTATATGAAAGAAGAAAAACTGCTCAAGATTTTTGTATAACTAGAATTAACAACAAACTTTTCAACATATGTCCGAATAAGAAACCAAGAGTTACCAATCAAACATCATCCTTTAGCCCCAAGTTGATTCAGAAGAGTAGATTTTGTTAACCCTTCGTTTTGCAGTTTATTAGTTCTGTTTCTCAAACTCTTATTCAACATCATACTTCTTTTAATAAACTATTTTGACAATGGTAAACCCTCTGCCATTTTGATGTCATAATTGATACCACTGACATATTTATGATTAAAACTTCTACATGACAACATAAAAACAGTGAATATCACTTCAAGAAAAACTGCCAAAATAAGTGAATCCTACAAAATGTTTCTCTTAGTATCTAATCCTACACTGTGAAACCAGCTTTAAAGATGATCTATGCAGGGTTTTCAAGGCACTCCAAGTGCTGCTAAAGAAATAAGAAAGAATAAGATCAGTCCTTTTACCCAGTGAATCAAACTCAGAGCACCCAAATAATTAAAAGCTGAAGTCATTAGATGAATGAAATCCATTGCCGGAAGCCAATTCTTTGGTAATACCAATTTTCTAGTGCTTCAATCTTTATACTGCTTGCCTTTGTTAGCCTTTCTAATTCCAAATTGCTTTGCAAAATCATCCCATTCGACATGGGTATATTGCCAACAGCACAAAGACAAATTAGAAGGGAAATTAGACTAGGAAGTACAAAGAAGAACAAAATATTTTTTGAACAAGAAATAAGCTTGCTATCATATAGCGAAAATATCAAATTAACTAACTATAACAAGCTAGTCAGAAATTAGTTACAACCAACATAAACCATTTGTTGCTCTAAATTTAAATCATGGGTCAAATGAGAAACTACAACAACACATAATATAAGGTCACATTGATTTCTTAATAGTAAAAAAGGATATTCATCATTAAAAAATAGCATCTTCATCCAATTTATGAACATTAAGAAGTAGGAATTTGGTTTTGTTTAACATGCCAAAAGTCACTTTATTTAAATTTGTGCAGACCATGCATATTCCAATCACAAGGATCTCCACGTTGCCATGCATACCATGCCTATCACTGTCATGTGCTGACAACTGTATATGGCTCTCATGGTGCTCACATATGGTGCAAGTGCACCCAGCTGATGCAACAAGTCCCAGACCAACTATACTTGCTCAGTTGCTTGTTTCCCCATCAGTTACTAGTTATATCATAATACTGATGTTCTTATTTAGGGAATGTTGATTTTAGTGTACAGCATATCATCAATTTTTTGAGTTTAGACACCAAATTTGAGATATCAAAAGGAATGGAGGTGAAGAGAATTTGAATACGGGGCATTCTATGATACAGGGGTCGAATGAAGGTGATGTTACTTTCATGGATAGGGGCATACTGTGCGCTCAGCTCTAAAATCTGTAGAAGGGTCAAAAAGGTGAGAGGATTGTTGTGAATAGGGTGTGCAAGCTGCACAAGATAATGTAAAATTGCATAACATTCACCTTAGTGGGACTTTAGCAAAATTGTTTGAATTTATATTAATGTAAATTATATGGACAAAAATAACATGAAAATCAAGACACCTATAAGATGGTTTGATACTTCTACCACCAAAAATTAAACTGTCCGAACGACTCATGTTCCTCAGGCACCAGAATCAATGAAACTTGTATCTATAAGAACAATGCATGAAGTTTCAAATTTCATAAATCTTGGTCGGAGAACTTTTTAAACTAAGAGGAACTTATTAGTGAATGCAAATAAGTAATTCTTAAACAAAACAGATTTTTTTTTGGACATATAAAGAAGGTACAAAAAAAGGGATAAGGATTACCATTTCATTGTAGATATGCAATCTTTTCTTTACCACCTCCTCAGTATCATCAGCACGAGTAATCAGTTTTGACATGCAGTTGGCAGGAGGTAGGAGGGGGGGCATACATATTCTAGGCTTCCCATTTCCCTCCTCGGCATTGATGGAAGCAATGTTGAAGTTCCCACCACACTGACTACATGTTCTTCTGCCCAAACACTTCTCAAGTAACACATCTTCTCTGAGCTTTAGGTTCACTACCAGATCTATTTCAGTCACACCCTCCAAAATTTCCTGAAAAATAAAGAAATATATACAGAATATAAGGATGAAAATAGTCAAGCTTGATCAACTAAATAGTACATCTTATTTTGGTTATACATAAGGAATGTCATGCAAATACTCTGTTCTGTTCATTTCTGCAACTAAGCCATGACAGCAGCCCAGGACACTGGCACAGCATGGCATAGCGCATTATGTGATAGGCCAAATCATTTCTGACCTGGCGGTCTGTTACAGCACAGCAATCTTTACTCTTTGGTCGGTGACACATTGCAAGCACTACAAATAGTTTACACGTAGATCACATTTCTGGGAACTCTAGACCTAAAGATAGAATGAACCAAAAGGTGAAAATATGATTAGTTTGAAGGAATAAAGATTCTTCTTCTACTGCAATTTCATGTCTACCCAAATGCAGATGCTATTATTTTGCAAGAAGCAAACTGGAATAGGATCAACTTTCCTAGCAAAAACTCTCCATCTAAAAGTTTATAGCCATTTTGTATTTTTTTTCTGTTATAACATCCAAATCCTGTTGTCTCAAACTTCTCTAAGCATATTCGATATCTCCATAAAGTATGGCATTGCACTCCTCTATATAGAAAACCATTACATGACAGAAAACTATCACCAAATAGATATATTGGTTGACTCGATCTTGTTTAATTCTCATATGGATACTATTAAGCCTACTGTTATTTCTACTCCCAGTGAACACTCATGTTTCATGTAATTGCTGGCAAATGGAAGAAATGCCCATAAAGTTTTAAATAGAAGTATTTAGAATCGAACTATAACACATCCTATTAGTATCCAATACAGTAAAATAGTAAAATGGGCTCATAAAACATAACACATCACAAAGACCCACCCAAAAGAATCAGGTTACCATAGCCTTCAAGACAAAGAAAATTGATCCAGTCATACTTTGGTCAAATTAATGTTAATCAAGACAAGAATCAAATTACATGGTTCCTTATTGCCACATTTTTTGCATGGTCACATGGTGGTCTCCCCCTTTCCACCTCTATCGTAACCCTGCTGAAAATAGAAAACACACACAAAAACAAAGACATGCAAGCATGTGAGTGCACATAATCACACATATATACACACCAAAACAGCTTATAATCCTCCTCCTCCCCCTTCCTACCGATTTCTTCCCAAGCTGCTACTGTTGTTGCCTGCCTTGACTTGGAACTCTCAATCTGTTGGTCTCCTTTGGTTTTACTTTTGTGCATGATAGTGAGTTTTCTGGATTCAGTCTTAGTAGAGTCTAGCATCTCTAGTTCAACTCCTTTCTATTAATTGGACTTCTTGGTTTGTTGTTTTGGTCAGCTAAGCCAGTTTTGGTGATCCAGTCAATTTTTAGTTGAAACTTGGTCATGGTTGGTCTAGGGATTACGTTTTGCCAGAAACAAAGATGATTTCTGGGAAGCTTTAATTAGGAAATAAATGGATGCAAATACATAATAGATAGTTCCTGCTGCTACCATTTTGTTTCCTTTTAAAGAATTCCAAATGGGACCAGTTCCCTGAAAAAAGGACCAGCAGTATTCAAATAGATTAAGAAGATAAACCACTCCACTCTTCAAAAAGAATTTCCATCACTCCTTACTAAATAATCACTAATGGACTCTAATTATCTAGCCAGATTCTTCATGCAGCCAAGCGAGGAAATACAGTAAAGCTGAAGTGGTTCTTCAAAGAGTTTCGAAAGTCTGAAATGGATGTCAAATAACACAGGACAAATTAGTTAGGTTAGTGAGTTCTTGTTGTTTTACAGCACTTTCCTAATCAGACTCAAGTCTGCATATGGAACAAAACTAGACAGCAGAGCAGAATCTTTTTATTTCTCTTTCTAGAAGTCCTAGTAGGTAAGGTGGGCAACTTTCTCCTCGCTCACCAAGAGGTCATGGATGCGATATGATACAGTGGAGCCTAACCTTGTTGGGTGAGAAAAAAAAATTTGACAGAAAGTACCAGGCATAAAATTATGTGAGAGATTAATCACAAATCAGATAAACTTATCATATAATTTTTTTTTCAAATACATAACCACACTTTTTAATCAAGTTAACATCGAAGATAAACCAGAACCTTTTGTGCTGTAGAGATGATAAATTCTTTCACCACTCTTAAGTCATGATGGTACCTCAATGAGTTCAGATTCAATTCACTCCAAATTTCTGCTGCTTTTCCATCAGACACATTCTATCATTACATGAGGAACTATACCAAAAATAATGCTAAGTTTATGTACGGGCTGGCTATCTACCACTTGATAGTTCCTGATGACAAGGAAATAAATTAACCTAACACAAACTAACGAACTCTAAACGGGAATCACATACAGTGTCCATAGAGATTGAAAAGCTAAAGCAATAGGAACTAACAACAAAGAGCTACCCGTATGACTATGAAAACCAATTTTAGAAGGCTAGATAATATGTAAGAAATTATGAGTATAAGCAATGAGATAAATTTAGAAAAGAAATTAAATGACATAAACTTGTGGGAAATTAGGTTCTAAGAAAGAAATAAAAGCAATTCAAATGTTATTACAGCACTTTTTACAAACTGACTTCTGATATAATGCTTTCCTAGGTAGAGAACATGGTCTACAGGTGCAGTAAACATTGCTCAAATGCTTCAAGTTTATAGATTACTCACGGCTTGTCCAACTGTACGTGGAAAACCATCAAGAATAAATCCTGATTCACCCTTTGTTTCTCCCCTTTCAAGGCGTTTCGACAATAAATCTATTATGATCTCATCAGAAACCAATTTTCCTTGATTAACAATTTCAGCAAGCTGCAGGAGAGAAAAAAATTAATCATCAACCAAATTGTTGTGCTGGGGCAATATAGAAAACATATTTATGGCAAAAAGAAAAAGACAAATTCAGTGATACAGATTAAGCAAACTACCTTTTCTAAATGTAGTCCTAATTTTTTGAAAGGGTTGTCTGCCAAGATGTTGTTTAGAAAAAAACTTCCTTTAGTAAAGAATTGTTTTGATACTAGTATTCAGAGTAAGATCTGGTGCAACTTATGTCACACACAGAATAGCTTTTTCACGTTCATCATCAAATAGTCAATTCTAGATTATGCATTTAGCAGGATAGTCCATGGGACCAATATTGTCTGCCATACTAGACAATTACTGCTCTGATACTATATAGAATCTATATGCTTCGGAAAATCCCAAACACTTTCCACCCACAGACTTATACAAGATATCCAATCCTCAACAAACGAAGCGGAGTGTTCTAATCAACCAAGACTAAGGTATCAAACTTCACCAACCAACCAGCACCTCAAATGTTACGTAGGATTTCCCTCTGATAATTTAAAGTCTCGGATAATCCAGATCAAGAATGAGAAAAACACAAGCTATTATGGTTCCATCATTCTGCCAACAACAAGCCTTCTATTATCATAGCCATCACATCGTTCTACATTTTGACCAGATCCAGAAGGATATTTGAAGACTTCGTACGGAACAACGTGATTTCCTTATAATTTCCCTCCCGTGCTTCCACTTCTCATACTCCTCTGTTCTGCTGGACTAAGAATATGCATGACAACATTAATGGCAAGGGGTATCTGAAGGAATTGGACAAGGGAATAACTCCACGGCTTTGTGCTCTCAGTTCTTACCCAGAACGAGAAGCACTAGACGAACCACTTTTTAGCTTGCAAGGACCATCTCCGAGGCTTGTCATCGAATCCTTAGTTCGATGGGAGGAAGAAGAGGATGAGAGGTAACCTGTTGAGAGAGAGGGCCGGAGGAGGCGAGCTCCTCGCGGACGAGGTCACCGGTGGCGATGTGGGGGACTCCGACGAGCTGGGAGAGCCGGCTGGCGTAAGTGCCCTTCCCGACCCCGGGGCAGCCGAGGAACACCCACTGCACGTTCCGCTCGAGGGTCTGCTCCGCCGCCAGGGCGGAGAGCCCCCTCCTAGCCGCCGCAGCGGCCGGAGAGAAGGCGGCGGCGGCGGATCTGAGGAGGCGATGGACGATCGCCATCGAGGGAACGGAGCGCGAACGGTCAGCGGCGGCGGCGGACAGCGGATGAAGGGAAGGAGGGCAGGCGGCAACCTCCTCCTTTTATCTACAGTGAGATCGAGAAAGCAACGTGACAAGCACGTGACTTGAAGCGTAAAATGGCGTGTGATTACCACGTGTGTAGCCCACTGCATGTCTGAGCCCGTTAACAAGCCTCGATCAGAGCTAAACACATTCCGCCCACAATTACATGGGCAAAAAAGCCCAAACGTTTTAGCCCATTAGGCCTCGATGAGAATGTCTCTAACTTTAGTAGTTGAGAGTTACCTCTGTGTGTGTGTGTGTGTGTGTGTGTGTGGTTAGAAAGGACTCGAAGTTTAGACTTAATCATATTGAATTGCAATTAACAAGTATTTCACAATCTCGAGGTTGAGTCAAGTTAGAATAATTCTTGCTCTTATTTAAGAAATTAGAGTCAAACTATCGAATATGATCCAACTCCGGTGTAATCATAATCTATAGGAGACCATATTACTTAACCATAGTCTGACTCCTCGATGACACAGCAATGATGACCGGTTCTTTGTGGGGGCGGAATGACATGCGGCCTCTGCAACGATTCATAGTAGGATGTGGGTACGTGTCAAATCATCGTTCGATAGGAAAGAGAGAGGGTGTTGGTGGGATTAGTATTCCACAAGCTTTGGATGTGGAGGTCTTATCCTCATTCGCTCTCTCCCTTGCTTGGTACGAAAGAAAGCGAGAGGGGACAGCCCGAGCACAAGAGGATAAAACGGAATCAACCTGAGATCAGCTAAGCCTCCCGTCGTTGCCTGCGTTCAAGCTACTTGTCAAGGTTCCCATTGTCTCCCATGGTGGCTTCTCCATTGAAGCTTCTCTGAGGGTTGATAAATGCATGGTGAAGTGGAGGCGAAGGCACAAAGCAAGGCGTTCGGGAATGGAGGCTTCTTTCATGCCACAAGGCAGGCGTGGGGGCATGGATGAGGAGGAAGACCTCGAGTCCATGTCTTCGTCCTTGTGTGGTGAAGAGGGTGACTCTGATGAGGAATCGAGGGAGGATGCGACGTCCTCGAGTTCATCTTGCTCCTTCTCTCCGCCGTCATGCACGCCGTCGTCGGATGATCAAGTCGAAGAGGGGCCTCTCTTTGAGATGTCTTCCCTCATTTCATTGCTTCCCGTCAAGTAATTTCCACCACCCTCACCTTCCACTCCGGTAAAGAAATCATGGTCAGCTCCTGAAGAGAACGAATAATGCATGCTAAAGAGACCGTATAAGAAACCATTCATCATGGCATACTTATCAACCTTCATACCAGCATAAATGACCTCTAAAACTATATATATATGTGCTAGGCTTCCATGTGATGTAACCATGAATGGACCATCGACATTTCAATTCTCGCAAGGATGAAGGAAGCCAGTGTCAGTTCTCAGATTTATTATGAATCTTGATGAAACTCTCGTGAATTTATTTGTGGATTATAGGAGAGGGCTGTCAAAGCATTTTGAAGGGAAGTCACAGTCCTTCACATCTCTTGATAAAGCGAGGTGCTTGGGAGATCTTGCCAAGCCTGGGAGGCCATCCAAGAGAAGACTCGGCTCTTGTAAGAGCTACGGAGGAGGATTGAACAGCCACAAACCAGCACTGTCTCCTATGTCTTCCTCAAGAATCATCACAAAGAAGGCTTCTTCACTCCTAAGTGCAAGGAGGCACAGAGATCGAACAGCCTCTCAGGACAGACATTTTTGTTCTTGAATAGCCACAAACACTACAACCCATGTCAGATCGATGGTGGTGGAATGCTTGTAGTCTTTGATGTATTTTGCCAAAGACTACACAGCAATAATAATAACAAAAAGAAGTTTATGGATATATATATCTTTGTCAGATAATCTCATGTTGTTAAATGATTGCTTGTACTCGAATCCACTTGCCATTTCTCGATTGTACTTGCTTGTGATGGCCAGTTTCTTCTTTTGGAGAAGGGAAATGGCAACAACACATGGGAGACAAAATAATTAAGCATGAAGAGTAGGAGTGTTTGACAGTTAGTAGACTTTTTAGAGAAGTACTACTATGAATTAGATACTTGTTTGTAGAGGTACAATGATGAGTGACCCATAATTAGGTTCATGGCATACATTATGAGAATGAAATCATAGTTTTTGGTTGGATTTGGTAGGCAAATGAAGTTTCATCCTTTTGTTGATATGCCATGTAATATGGGCTTGATATAAAAAAAATTAAAAACTGATTTATGATAGATTTATCTATTTCACAACTCTCAAAAATTACAACACACATTTTGATCATTACGTTCTAATTTCATCATATTAAGTTAGTTCGAGACTATATAGCAAACTATGTTTAGTCAGGTCTGGTTGGATCAAGTGACATCAAAGTATTACAACACACATGTTGATTTGGAGCAATTGGGTTTGATCCGGTTTCGATCCAAGCGATTACGATCGAAGTGGATCGAATTGATGGTCGTTAAAGTTACTATGTAAAAAAGATGTTATATCTCATATTTCCTACCGATTTTACATTTGTGTAAATCTCACAATTTATGAGATTGATTCGATTATTTTGACCCTATAAATAGGGTTGTGAAGAACACAACAAACAAAATAATCAAATATAAAGTATATTCTTCATCATCGAAATTCTCTTTGTTTGGTATGAGAAATTACCTCTTGCCTATGCTTATATCCGTATTTTTTATATTATGATAAGGCCTAATTAGATATTTCTCGACCCATTGTCATTATTTTTAATGGATTCAACTACACTCAATAGGTGAAGCTTTTTGAAGGGGCAAAAGATGTGGCTATGTCATTGTTGATGTTAAATCATCAATTAAGGATGATTTAGAATCCTCAAAAAGTATATAAGAATCGTATTGAAGAGTGAGAGAGACAATAATAACCATGAGATTATTAAATGGATCACTAATACCTTAGTTAGTTGCATTGATTAATATCTTTCGGTCATTTTGATATAACTAAAGATCCTTTTGAATTTTTATCTATTCATTATTATGTTTCTAAATATAATAACAAAGGAAATGGTCACAAGTTCTTCCATATGCGTGAATGGTCGAAACAACATCATCACTTGAGAAGATAATGACAATTAATTCTTTTTCCATGATAGAACATATGTAACGCATACGTATTGCAATGCTTTTAAGGATCATGCAACTTACTACATGTCACGTCCAAGCTAATTGGTTTGCATGCTAACATCATTCATTCTCTTCAGCCTATGAAGTAATTTATAGGAATAACGGACGTATGTATGATTTGGGTAAAGGGACCCTTATCACTTTTCTCTCACTTCTTCGGATCATCTAATTCTGATACCATGCAATAATAAACCTTTTTGAAGATCCAACGAAAAAATCTTGTGACAGTAAAACTTACATATTTAGTGTTATATTACGTGGCTAAATGTTCATGGATATATAAATAGTTAGGTAATCTACTGTGCAAGTAACACAAGGAATAGTTATATCATTATGGTGCTATTGATGGGATATAAATATAAATAAACTTTGTATATGAATAAATACTAGATGTGAAAATCATAATCAAAATTATGTGAAAAAACTCCTCTAACATGAAAGGTAAAAATCACGGGACAAACCAAAGATTATCCACTGTAAAATTAATGAATATACAAATCTTAGTTTTTTGCCCAAAACCCTAACAACAATTTCAAGAAAATAACTGGGATACAAGGATTACGTTACTTTGCGTGCATAATATCCGAATTCTCCCAAGTAATCACAACAAGAATCTATTGTAGATCTAATCTAACATGAGATGAGAACACTGCATAGATGATTGAGAACATTCTTCCTGCATTATCCTTGTTTTCTTCCATCTCTTTCTCTTATTTTTCTATTATTTTCCCCTCATTTTTGAATCAAGTTACTCCTACAATTTTTCTTCCTGTTGTTACAGTTTTTCTCAAAAAAATCACAACCATCACACCCTCCTAATTTTGATCTAGGATTAGTTCAAAGGAGATATGGGCTGTGGGCTATTAAAGTCCACTATGAACTGAATCTGTGGACTATCACCCGAACAGCTATGAGCTACATCATATATGGCAATCATCATAAATGCTCTTTACCATATTATTGCTTGTATCTACACAATGGCAATACATCCACTTGTCTAAGTCTTGTTTAACTAAACATAAGAGTGTATGAATGATACTATCCGACTTTTTACGATGATTTGTACATCTTATGACTTTATATAACTTACACTTCGCACTAAATCTAGAATAGGCTGTCAAAGTGGCTTATCACTTATCCATTTGTTATCACTATCTATATGTGGTCTAATAGCTTATTATAAATTAATTGTCTATGCTATATCGCTTAAGTTGCACCATCCTAAGTAGGTAGGTTTGTCACATAACATGTGGCTCCAATTAAAACATAGAGAGTTTAGACTTATGATCCCTAACTAACACGAGTTTTACATGTATTATTGTGTGGTAGCACGTGTGAGCTCGTGGCCCATTACAGTTGATTGTCATATGCCTTTAATTGTAGGGTATTTTTCATGCTTTTAAAATTTATTAATTTCATGTGCATTTTAAATCATGACTTTCTAAAAATACTTTTCAAAGCACAATAAATTGAATTATATTTTCATAATGAAAGCATAAATATAATTAATACCACATATCAAAGTATAAAATATTATAATGCAAATACTAACACTAACTTTTTAGAAATAAGCATAAGTATGGCTAAGACTTTTAAGGATAAATATAAAACAAAAAAAAAATCATAGTAGTATGAATGGCTACAACCACATTATATGTCCATCATGGTGTATAGATAACACATATATCTATGTGTTAGAGTTCAAAAGAAACTAGTTTCTAAAATAAATATCAATATGTAACCCCAATAATAGGATCATAGTCATACTGAATAAACAACTATTATGTCACTGAAAATAGTATATACGGAATTAAGAGTTTAAACAAAACCCTTTTTTTAATGTCTTTTTAAAGCTGATGCAATCATACATCCTTTTTCTAATTCTTTCAAATATAATGCTGGACAATTTTTTTATTTTTTATCATATTTTTTATTATAAAAAATAACATAATGTTCTTTTTTTCATTAGTTATCCTATAAGATTTTATAATATTCTTCGAAATAAACTTATCCTCCACTGTCCAAAAACCAAACATATCTAAAATATTCTTCATCAATGCTAAAAAAAATTAATTTAATTTTCTTCGTATCAGACCATTGTTAAATATCATTAATTTTACGATAATTTTCTAATATATTTTTAATTATTAATCTCTAAATATTCTTTTATTTTATTTTATTTCAAATTTTCTCTCACTCCTAACAAAAATAACTTGTATTAATCTTTTGGTAGAACAGCCAAGTCTTAATCCATATACTTTTGATCAAAAAACCACAAAAAGCAACCCAGAAATAAGATTAAGGAGCACATCATATTATGATTTCACCGTTGCAGTAAATCTCACATGATACATACTACGGTTTGATTTTGAATTATATTAGTCCTCTGGACTGAATCTCATGCATTATGCTATTATTCAATTTAACACTATATAATCATTTAATCTCATGCAATATCTTTATCAGAATATCAAGTCCCTAACAAGTGAGTATATATATATATATATATATATATATATATATATATATATATATATATATATATATATATATTTATTATCATATATCTCAAAAAGGATTTTATCAAGGGCTAAAAAGATAAAAGAGTAAATAGTAAATTACTGAGAGAGGTGAACTAAACCTGCAAGCAGAAAAAAGTGTTCTACAGATCACATGCGGTTCCAAAGATATGAAACTTGTTCAAGTCGTTGCGTGCTAGTGCCGAATACAACAACAAATTGCACAACTCAATAGTTATGAGCATAGATAGTTACATGATTTAGTCCCATGCAGATCAAGACTTGCAAAATGCATCTGAGTATGTTGAAGCCAAATATATATATATTTATGACCAGAGATGATTGACCTTGCAGATGTCATGCAATGTCCTATGGAAGATCACATGAGCCAAAGATCATCCCTCAGGAGTAACCCCTTGGATCGAGTATGCATACAACGAAACCTGGAAACATCACAGCAGTCCAAGAGATGATAGTTATTGAACTTACTGGAATTGGCAGGTTGAGAGTTCATGAGATGTAAAGAAGAAAAAAGAAAATGAATTCACTAAAATA
Organism: Musa balbisiana; assembly: GCA_004837865.1. Taxonomy (NCBI): domain Eukaryota; kingdom Viridiplantae; phylum Streptophyta; class Magnoliopsida; order Zingiberales; family Musaceae; genus Musa; species Musa balbisiana. The sequence goes on from CM017198.1 coordinate 1,278,912, forward strand.
AGCTACAATATTTATCATAATCTGGATCAGACTTGGTCATCATCATCATCGAATCGAGAGGGAGGGAGCTGCAGCTAATGGTTTGTTATGGTATTGTGATAAATTATGTTTTATTCATCTTGAATGTTCTATCTATATATGCCACTATATGGAGCCACATGCTGTACATTCACTATAATTCATAGTAATGCCAGACAAAACGGGTAAAATAGTATATAATCTTCAGCAAAGAAACTCCCCAAAATGCATTTCATCATGCAAAATTAGATCAGTCATGTGTTGGATTCTCCCAGACATTAGCATTTAAATCAGAACATATGAAAGGAAATTGGATCACTATGTACCATCATTCCTTCACTAGATTTTAACAATAGAATCAATTGTACTCTGTGAGATGATAACTTCGCAATTCCTCAATCTGCATATATCATTCATCATATATGCAGATAATTCTGATTTCGTAGAATAAAATAGAAGCAACCAATAGCAAAGCAGAAATCATGGTTACATAACATACCATTTCAAGTTGCTTGAAGTTCAAGAGGACTATGCTGTGGCGTCAGCCCCTTGTTTTCCCATCTTATGCACATCTTCAGGAGAAAGTATTTTGATATACCAGACGTTATTCACAAATGATCTGCATTAAAAGCCAAATGATAAGCAACAAAACATCCGGAATATGTACATTAATATATAATCGACTTGTTCAAACACTAGGACCACGGAGTTGATGCATGTTCTAATAATCAACTTGTGCCAGTCACTCAAGTGCACCATTCAAAAGTTCAAGAAGCAGGCGTTTTCCGTCATGAAACTGCACCATTTGAAACGTAGAACGATGTCCTCAGAGTTGACCAGTTACACCAGTCCATGCAAGCATTAAGCAGTAACACAAAGTTTCCCAATTTTGTCCTAATATTCTTTTTGCTTGTAATACACTTATTCATGTAATGGCTGTGACAGAAACTTTAGGTCACCAAAGTAGCATATTTCACAGCGAGAACACCTATGTTGAAACATTTAACGTGTGCTGATGCTCCTGTTAGTCCAACTATATTTTATTTTCATGCGAAAAGAAAAGCAAATTAACATAGAAATGTCTTAAATATTACACAAGGGAACTGCAAACCAAGAAGGTTTGCTCCTAAAGCCTAATAGTACAAATGCATCTACTAATTCTATGACGGAGGAACAAAGGCAAATACTTGAAAGGAAAGTCATCTTCCTAGGATGGCATTTGAGTTTTTGTCTTCGGGCAATCTTCCCTTTTCCTTTCACGGCCTTAAAAATGGATTAACAAAATCTACTTAGTGCTTCCTACTTTAATGGCCACTGGCATCTTACTGGTTCTTGAAACATCAAAAAGGTCCCAAGCAACAAGCTTTTCTTAAGTTCATGACACAGTCATCCTATTGCAAATCAGCCTAAATAATACCTATGAACTAGCTTCGAAATGGAATACAAGCCACTGATATAGCCAATCAATTCTTAAGCTTCTAAATTGAAAATGAACTAAAGAAGCTCGGAAGGATTCCTTACTCCCAGGGGTCGTCTCCAAGGAGAAGCACATCGTTCTCCCTGTCGACAAATACAAGCTGCCAGCCTGATCTACGAGGATCTTCCAATAGACCCTCAATTCCAAACATATGACCCAGTTCCACACGCAGTTCATCATAGTTGTTGAACCGGGATATGTCCAAAGACCTCCCCACTGATCCGGACTTGTAGACCTGCAAGGGCGAACACACCTGACAGGCATCTAACACACACACATGTAGTAGATTTCACCAAAACTGTAGCTCTTACCTTCACAAATGTTTGGGATTGTGGACCAACCTCTCCTGAATTTTGCAGTAAGCTGGAGGATTCATCCAAATATCCATAAAGAGAGTTCTGAATGCAGGAAGCAACGTACGGCGTGGCAGATGCATCACCAACGGTTGCATGCATGGTCAAGCTTGGATCTGTGATGGATAGGAGAGAGGGGGCCTGACTCTGGGTACCGGGACATTTTTTATTTCCGCCAGAACTATCCTTCTCTGCAAATGAAGGCAGCAGAACTCCAGGTCCGAAAGGAGTCACCTGAGACATAATACGTCTTGGCCCCGGTGACTGCTGGCTCTGCTTACTGACCATGGATTGACCAAGTTGTGAACAGTTAAGAGGGTTGGAGTTTCCTTCGGGGTAAGCAGATCCCAGGATGCCCTGGACGGAACTCGAAGGCGCAATGGATGAGAAGACCAAGCATGGATCAGGGAAGTCCGGCTTGTCATAAAATCGAGAAGGCAAACTCGAGGGTTGCTGAACATGATTGTTAGGAACCTGGAATGTGTCTGCATAAGCATGTGTGTGTTGCACCTGCTGCTGCTTTTGCTGTTCGTTTGCTAACTGTTGCAACTGCTGGTGCGGAGCAGAGTTTGGTTGGCTCTCCAGTAGACGCGGTGATTGTGAACCGATGGCCTGCCGTTGGGGAGTCTGCGGAAAATCTTGACTGTGAAACGAATGGCTGGTCGTGCCGGGCTGCTGGAGAAATTGGAACGGCTGTTGACTCTGTAAAAACTGTTGCTTCAGAATGTCCACCCCTCGTAGATCCTCCAAAGCAGCAGCGGACATGGCTTGGTACTGATTGAGCTCGTTCCCTAGCAGCAATGGTTCCAGCCTCTGTGGCATCCAGGATCCTACGCCGAGTGATGGCAAATTGAAGGGATGCAGGCCTTGTTCACCAGTGCCACTCCTTGGCCACATGACAGCATTTAGCTCGTCTTCTTTGGTGTCTGGGGAACACACAGCATAAAACTGTTCAAGCTACTTTTGATATGAGCCGTTTCTTATGATTCCACCATCACTGATAACTTTAGCAAGTAGAAGCATGTGCTCCTAAGTTCAGATAGTCAAAAGTAAGGATCTAAATATCAATCAGACCAATACACATTGACTGTTGATCTGATCAAGGATTAATATGAAAACTTATAGCTAATAGATTATCGAAATCACTATAAAAGAATGCATTTAAATTCTTAGCTTGAGAGCTACTGAAGACAACATTTGGAAGACTGCAGTGCAGGATGAATAAAATTCCATAAAACCTAACCGAGGATATATGAAGATGCTCCGTCAAACGGGTCGTGCAACTTCTACACTCATAAAGATGCTTCATGAAAGTAAGATTACCTAGAAATTAAATAGGAGCCGATAAAAGAATGCTAGATTATGCTGTCGCTACGTGCCATTTGATTTAAAAAAAATAAAGCACTACAAGCAGCACTAGGCAAATATCTCATGGAAAGAAACTCAGATGCCTGTGAGGTCGAATGATAATACCATGGGGAAAGGGGGCATGCCAAGGGCGTTTAAGCCTGAGCGGAAACAAAGATGGATACATGGGAAATGTTGTTAGAGGCTCAATTTCCCACAGTGACACTCTTGGCTAGCCAGACACTCTTGGCTGCCTCTCACCTGCTGTTGATTCATCCCAGCCAACCTGCAATTACTAGAATGGTACATATTAGTTCAATAACAGCTAAGAAATCAAAACAACTACCAACTTGTATTCTTTAACAAAAAGCTCACATAGTAATCCGCCAGTAAAAAAAAAAAAAACCAAAAGCGGTGTAATCAAAGCAGGATGGACGGCAGGAAAATCGTTGGTACATAGTCGTCGCAAAAGTGACAACACATGACAGCATGAAAGGATGTGATTTTTCTTTTTTTCTTAATGTATTTTGAGGAATTTTCTTATCTATTATAAAAGTCATGGAAATCCCTATTCAAAAATTTGTCATCACAAAAGATAGATATATATAAAACCACAAAAGCTTTTCCTATCTTGTGTGTTGAATAGTGCTTTTCATTGTATCACTTTTCACCAGATAGTGATAAGATATATCACAAAAGGTATCCAAATATCCTTAGATAAAGTGATTGATATGTAGCATTTTGCTAAATTCCAGCACATGCGCCATTACATTTTCATATACATAAATAAATCAAAATATATGAAACTGGGAGCAATGGTAAGACATGTGATTACAAGAATAATCAATCTAGAGGATGCTTAAAAGCTTCATGAATTACAGCCAAATCATGACATGGAAATGTGCAGGTATGAAATGGATATGTAGATATCTAGTATAGAGGACACCATAGTATGAAATGGATATGTAGATATACGGATACAATTACGCAAATTCAACTAATATTTCAGTGAGAAACAAAAGGAACAGACCTTGTTCCACTACATGATCCAGAAATTCATACAGTAAATAGCAACTACGGTATACTATTTACCTTGACTGATCTCCAATGGGAATTCGGCCAACGTACAGGATCCATATCACTTAAGCCAGTAATTGTTCCCATGTACCTTTAAATTAAAAACAATTAAAAGATGATTAATCCACAGGAATCAAATGACCGAGCAGAAAACTACAGGTATGCCACACAATAACCACAAGAGGACGTTCAGAATACTTAATTATGATTAATTGTATCACCTGCGAACACTACATTCTTCAGTCTCAAAAAGCATCCGGAATCGCATGCCGACCGACACACGCGTGTGAAACACAGCTTTTAGATACTTCGAAAGTGGTATCACGAACTCAGATGGACTTGCCCTAAGGATATTAGGACCAGGAAAAGATATTAAAGAACACTGGAGCATGTATAAAGAAAAGATCATTGGAACGTAAAAATAGGATAAAGTTAACAATGGCAACTACCTTGGATTGTAAAATACGGTAAAACGACTGTTTGTAGCAGCAGCATGAGCTGCCGCAGCGAGGAGCCCTATGTGCATGCTGTCACTTGATAAAACTGATGATGGCATCACTGTTTGGGGTCGATTAGCACGTCTAATTCCCAACAAAAGCTGGTTCTTTTCATTCCTAAATAGGAATCACAAAGTTAAACATTCACCATGAGAAGAAAAGAAGAGAAGGCTCAATCTCAACACCATGCATTAAGCAAACCAGATAAAAAGAACAGAATCCCCAGCAATGAGTCTCTTGGCACTAACGAACACACTCCATCCTGTGGTAAGCAGATGCCTTTTCGGTTGGCCTGGTGTCACAAGATGAAACATAAAAGAAGCTTTAGTAAGAATTCAATTTGTCCTAAGCTGAAACAAACTGGACTGGCTATCAATTTGTTCTAAGCCACCACAACTGATATAACATTGCTCATTGTTGGGGCAATTGTGGAAGTTATCCTTCAATAAATAAAAAGACAAGCTGTCAAATCTGACATAAATAAATATGACCAAACGCCTAGTCAACTTCTTTTTTGTGCGTAAAAGGGAATTACTGTACATGATCGAGGACATTGTCCATATATTAATCATCAAATTGCAATCAATGGCTAAGGGCTTATCTGTCATTTACCTGCTGTCTTTTTTTAAAGGCAAAAATCCAACTTTCTTCCTTTGTCAAAAAATGCATCTTACAGATCTAGAGAAGAATGCTGGAACTGCAATTAAGCTTTTCTGAGAAATTTCCATGAGTTATTGGAAGGATACCTGTCGGCTACTGTTGGCTACTGTTAAAACGCACAAGAAAAACATTGGTTTTGGCAGGTACAGGTGCTAGTGACAGGAATTGACAAGTAGACAACCAAGAAAGAGGCTGCACCCTTCTATTGAGGCACACAAGTTTTATGATGCATTAAGGGTCAACGGTCCATAAACCACATTAAATCAGCTATTATAGGCAGAATTTTCAAGAGAATATTTTAACTGGATGAAAACAGTAGATATGTTTCCGCTTCAAGGAGAATTGATTCTCTATCGTAGAATTGAGTTTGCTTACAAGAATAAGATCAAATGTAGGTAGAAAATAGTGTTAAATGTATGAAGAGAGGTTCTAAATCAATTATGTCACTATACAGCTGACAACAGCCGCATTAAAATTTTCAAAAGGAAAGAACTTAGTGTTGAGACAAAGGTTTCAATTGTCATAGTCAGAAATTATCACACTACCACTATAGCATACCACAGAAGAACCATAATCTCGAAGAACAAGTTCTATAGGAAACTGGTCTTTGACAAATAGCCCTAGGGGTCTTTCTACTGTATCTGCAAATTAACACATATCTTTGTAGATCTCTCAGCTTTTTCAATGAGTTCTGGGAATGCAAATATTAATTAAATTCAATGCAACACTAGTACGCTAAACAAGGATAAATTATGAAAACAGAGCACTCCAATATCAATCAATATGAACACATTATTTGTTCAGTGTTCAACATAATAAGCATGCTCTTGCTGAAGCATTATGTAATATTGTGAACTTCAACATTTCTATGTGCAAAATAGGCATAACATGCAAAATTCTGATTATTAGAGGCACAATTTCAATAATGTGGTAGTGGAATGCTAATGGCTTTATCTCAACTCAAAAATTGGAGATAATGTATTTCTTCTTGCATGGAAGTCGAAACTTGCTGCAGGAAACATATTGAGAGAAAATTTTATCTTGTTATCATAATCAAAACAACTAAGCAAAGGTATGAATGTCGATGTTTATTTTTTACTATAATTTAATTACCAATTCAAGACAATTGATATCTGGTTTCTGCATGATCTAGCACTGGTATATACAAATTCACAATCGGTGTTTAAAGCTTTTTCAAATCTTAGACCAGATACAATTTGAATTCGGTATGTTCCATGATTAGAATTATGTTTTAGTCCCATTTCTAAGACATGATAGAAGGATGTTCCTGAGCCTACTTCAATATACTTGACTCTTTAGGACCAAGAAGTTTCCTGTTGGCCCTGTAATAACCAAGATGGCAGGCAAATTAAAAGGACCACTCCTGAACTCACGATATCTATGAACTAGAGAAAGCCAGCACTGCATGCAGGAATTGGAAACTAGCGTTACATGAAAGTGGCTACAACTTCCATAGAAAACTAGCATTACATCCACAGTAGCATCAACCGATCCATCCTTTCCTACTGCAAATCCCGATCAACATGTCTAACATGCTATTTTCAACATGGCATGCTTGAGTTGTTAATCTCTCTGCAGACAATCGATGTTCTCTATGCTCTTTTCCTCCACCAGACTCTTGTGTTAGAGCCACCATAGCTTCACAAGAGTTACATCCACTAAGACAACTTGGCCACAGACCAATGCTTCAAGTACTACTAACTCAAAATTTCCAGAGACTCTGAGTGGAAATTTTGGTCAGGACAGGACTTCTTGGTCAGGTTATTCTGTCGATTACTACCTTAGCAGAATATATTGGTTCTTATTTGTTTTCTGCACCAAATAAAACTAAGAATGCCAACCGAAATAGCTTACCTCGGTAGATGTGCCTGAACTTCCACTCAACGTCGTGAAGGTCACGAGCAATCAGCTCTTGAGCTGGAGGCTGCAGCGAGAAATCCTGAAATCCAATGAAGCAGCACCATTGCTTGAACTTATTTCCCTGGCGATTCCAATAAATTGCCATAAGAAATGTATACAATTTGATTTTGACCAACGCACCAGAGGAGGAAAGACTTTCTCGGCTGCTCGACGAGGCACAGAAAACCCTCCGTGTGTACTCGTATCGCTCGCTGTCAGAGTCTTGCAGAAGTAATTGGTCGGTTGCTTGCTCACAACGCCCATCTCGATAGGGAAATAAGCATCTTTCTGTTCTTGCTGCACATAATTGTAGTCATAATTACTTGCAAGATCTTGTGTTGAGAAAACCATAGTTGCAACGTTGAAAGTGCAAGTCTCGTCTGATTTACCAGACTCAGGGGCTGCAAAGTCATCTGCGCATAGACTTCATCGGTTTCTACGTCTGCCTGTAATTTGCACAGTCACCAACCAGCCAACCATTCACCAAATCTTGAAATCCTCGGACAAGGAAGAAAATTACTGGCAAGAACTCACATGCATTGTGACATTGTGGAGCTGGCAAAACAACTGAGGGGGCAAGCTCGGGTAATTAGGAATATGGCCCTCCACTTCCTTGTTTGTCGACGCGGCAACCTTAATTAATACCAGCAGTAAGTTAAAAGAAAATTACAGTAATTAACATTCGACTTCTTGGGGGTGGGTGAGAGGAGGAACAAGGGTAGTCAAAGATCGGATCTTTCACCTGCTCGCTATGGCCCTGAGGAAAGTAGACAACCCGAGTACCGGCTGTCGGCAGGCACACAAGTGGTCCGGCGCAAGCGTGCCAGAGCTCCGAATTCAAGCATCTCTTCTCCTCCCCTGGATGGAACACACCGCGAGGACCACGGTCATTTATCTGGGGCAAGAGCATAAGACCAGGGTGCAAGATAAAAAGGCGAGGCAAAGACGATACCTTCTGGTGCTTGCTGGCTGATGCCTACGGTGGAAAGCTTCATCTCTTTGGACTTTCCTATGACGAATCAATATCTTCGCCCCAACTCCATTAACCGCGGAACCATGACAAGAAGTAGGGCTCGGGGGAACACGGCGAGAACCAAACTAGGGTTTCAGAAGCTCATCAAACTGCGGGAGAAACCAAATCGCACCCCTAAGTCTCAGAAGTAGCAACTAGGGAAGCACTGGGGAAGTGAGGAACGTCGACCACAACTCCCTGCTCAGAACCCAAGAACGTCTGAAACCGACGCGTTCTTTGGAAGAAAAGATGCGATCTCAGATGATCGGAGCTATGAAAAACCGCCAACGACAAGGAAGAAGCCGAGGAGGAAGCGCATTCCTTTGTGGTTTTGGGAGGAGGAGTTATCCGAGCTCGGAGAAGCTCTCGTTCTTCGAGATCGCCATGGGAGTCCCCCCCCCCTCTCCACGAGCTCTCCAAGAATCTCTGAACCCGAAACAGTAAAAGAAGAGAGTGGGCAGCGATGGATGGAGTGACGCTGCTACCCAAATCAAATCCACGCTGATAAGATCATATTATTACTCACTCGCGAAACAAAGAAATGAAAAACACACACACAAATAGCTACCCTTCTATTTCAATCGCGTAAAATCATTTTATGACTTTGCCGCATAATGTATCATATGCTGTATCAGAATTTTACCGGTGGATTATTACGTTTACAAATCTCAAAGAAGCTTTTCATATCCAACGGTGGAAATATTCACCGCACTCGACTGTATCTGCGGCTCGTCCAGTTCAACGGTTCTCCGTCCTCGACCGAACTCTCCGGCTGTGACGTCACAGTAGCGAAAACAGCAAAGCCTTTCCGGTCCGTTTTGACTTGACTCGTCCTCTCTTACCTGCCTTGTGATTGGAGAACCCGGGGGACCACTGTGGGACCCACCGGAGTCACCGCCGATCGGCTCGTGACCAAGCAATCATAAATCGTTAGGAAAGGTTTTATTCGATAAAAAAAAGCTAAGAAAATAAAAGGCCGCCAGACTGCGTACGAGTTACATAGCCGCAATCCGAACCGTTGAATTTTTCTATGTAAATATCCACCGTTCATCGCGCATGTGCTACCTTGCCCCAGCTACTTTTTCTTTTTCCGATTAATGAGGGCTATACCCACGCATGGTACATAAGCGCAAGGTGGGGCCCGCGGGGAGCACAGAGCCGGAAGTGACATCTGTGATGTGACAGGAACTCTGTGCCTGCGCGTAAGCCGTACGCGTAAGAGCACCACGTGGGCGCGTCGCACCGGTCTTTTCTCAATGGTCGCTGTCAGTCCGTACGACCGCAGAGCCTCCGCTTAAGTTTCCCTATTACGAAGACGCCCCTCAATTTGGAGAAATTGACGGAATTAGGGGGTGCTACACCACGCGACGCCGTCCTCCGTGGATGGGCCGACGACGACGCGGGTGGGCCCCGCTACCGCACGAATTATTGCGCTGCCAACCGGGGTCCGCTGTGTCCGGGGAAAAGCTGCTCGGCCGCGGCGCGGTGAGGTTACCGCTCGCTCGTCTCGGGGCGCACCGAGTTGCCCCGTACGGGGACTGGACCGGGTTCACGTGGGCAGCAGGGCCGGTCCGGTCCTGGGGCGCAGCGAGTCAAGGCCCTGTGCGGCCCGTGCACGCCCGCTTCCCGTCACCAGCCGGTACGCTTTCCTTCCCCTGCGGATAAGGATGAAAGGAGCAGAGGAAAAGCGTGAACAGTTACACGACGGTACTTGCTCGACTCGCATAAGTTGTTCCCATCGAGATAAAAATCGGAATCGGAATCGGAATCGGATTAGATTCCTCGGAGGGCGCACATGTGATGTGATGGGTTCATTTGAAAGACTAGTTAGTCTTTGGGGGGCCCCGGGCGAGAGAGAGACATTAGTGGGGCCCGTTGTATGAGGCGGCTAATAGGCGATTCAGGTGGACCCCAAAGAACTGGGTTCCCAGTGGTGTTAATGGGTGTGCCTGACCGTCGTATGGTCAATGCTGACCCCGATTGCGTACGCAACTTCTCAAAGCTGAGGAATGACTGCAGCATCTCGATATACGTTATAAGACGGCCTCATCTGATTCATTGGAACACGTAGCCACAAGCCTGCGGTGTAACTCTCCGACACCGAACAGAACTAAAAGAACTATTTGTGACAGTGTATGAAGGTTTTTAGCCATGGAAACTATGGCGACGGCTTCAGGCAAATCGTAGCGGCAGAGGTAAATGGCAACGGCTCGACGAAGCCGTCGACTTATTGCTTAAATGGCTACGAAATGATCCAAATCAGATAAATCGAACGGCCCCGGCTTATGAAGTGGGTTAATTATATGATACGCCGATTTCTCTCTCTCTCTCTCTGCTACCCACCGCCGAAGCCATCCGCCTCTCTCCTTTGCTTTCCTGAAACCTCGATCGCCTCGATCTCTCGATCAGATATGCTTACACATTACTTGTATCAGTTTTCTTTTCGATGGAAGGGGATAATACGTGAGATCCTCCTCCGCCGATCATCGTCCACCTCGTGGAAAATCTCCGCTAATCGCTCCGGTGATCAGGTATTCTCCACCTTCGTTTCGTATCGTGGTCATCTTCCTTCGCCCCTGGATATTAGGGAAGCCCTTCTCTCCGCGATCCCAAATTTTCTTCTTCGGCCTTTCTTTGTGCCCTATTGGATGGAGAATGAATTCATTGATAAGGTTTTTAGTAAAAAATCGTTGCAAATTCGAATCTGGATAGCGTTCTTTCTCCTCTGCCTTTTCTATTCGATCCATGAGGCTCTGTGAATTCGATTTTTCATCATGATCAAAACTAGTTTAATTAGAAGGTAATTTATACCTCTCCTTTGACTTGCAACTGAGGAGATCATGACATGCCTATTGCGTGATGCGCTTGGACATATGCGCATGCATACTGCAAAAACCATTGGTTGTTCAGTTACTGTGTACAAATTGATCATTCACCTCAAGATGAGTCATCGATACCATTATTTTGATTCTTGCAAATTAGATGATTAATTGATGCAGAGACAAAACTATCACTTGTCAGCTGATGGATCTGTAGTTGCTTTTTTTTTCTTCATATTTTGTGGTGCTTAAGTCTAATTTTCTCTTCTGCTCTTACCAAAGTTCTGCTAAGAGACCTCAGTAATTAATACTAAAATCATGTCTTCTTGTTGCAACAAAAATTCCTTCGTTTCTACCATCTGCTCTGCAGAAACAGACCCATTAGTTAGAATTGTTGTTATACATCTATCGAATTCTGGTTTGTGAGAAAGAAAGATGGTTCATGCAGTTCTCAGTCTTCATTAGTTAGAATTGTGAAGATGGATGAGTAGATTGTCTCAGCCTTAGGAGAGATGAGAAATAGAGGAAGTCTTAAACTAATTTGTGAAAACAATTGATCTTTGAAGGTTACTAAATGTTAAAAGAGGGAAGCAGGTAGGGATCGACCTGAAAGTAATGAGTCATGTCAATTGGTGAAGTTGGCGCAGGCCCTACCATCACATCAAAGTATGGCCTGTCGTCATCAGGTACAACAAGGCAAAGTAAAGAAGCCAATTACAAAGTTTGGTCACAGTGACTGCATGATTGGGCAGCCGATATCAACGTTGGATGGATTGGTAGAGCAATTAAGAGCCTACTGTTGCTACACTAAACCGAGTAGAATGCCGGCTGATTTGGTCGTCTGAGGTGACGACATCTATTGGACGTTTAAATCTGTCGAAGAGAAGAAGAACTGAGTCCGGCATGGTCAAAGGTATGACGCTGTGGAAGCCAGGACTTCTATTGTGTACTTTGGATGACTAGAGGGTTGGGCATGGAGCACACAACAAGTAGACTGTTGGGAGAATCTTTGATGAGAACTTAGAGAGTTCACTGGGTGGGAGCATAGCATAGTTACAAGTTTGCTGCCTAAAATAAAGAAAAGTTAGGAATTAAGTGATAACAAAGGGGAAAATATTTTAGCTGATTCTTTGAGTGAAAACAGCTTTCACAAAATAAATAATTATCTGAGTATCAATAAGAACACCATAGGTACCTTCTCCAGCATGCAATTTAAATTTTTAAAATATATATTTAGGAATGAATCATTAAATTGTTGATTGATTATTAATTTGTGGTGTTTTTGAACTATTGGATACTTTGTAGAATGTTGCTATTATGTGATATTAATGTGGTTTTGAATTGGATACTTTGTATTATTAATTTGTGGTGTTTTTGAACTATTGGATACTTTGTAGAATGTTGCTATTATTTATGGTCGACAGAGGAAAGATTTTAGATTGCAGTGGATGAGTTGTATAAGGCTGGAAGGACGGATGTAGAAAAGAATAAATGTAATGAGAAAAAAAATCTATTTTAATGTTTGGTGGGAAGCTAATAGCGGTAGTATATTCTGCAGGTATAATCTCATGGAAACCAATATTTTGCAGGTATTTGAAACCTAAACAGGAGCACATACTACGGCAATTTATGGCGAGATACGATTGGTGGATGAAAAAGGATGACACTATTGTCTCGCTCTCTTTCATCCATCAATTACCACATGACAAGTTGTCCCGTATCATTTATGGAGTTCGTTTCTTTGTGGAAGGGCTTTTAGACCACAGAGTGGCATACCCATGCTCAGGCCTGCTGCACGTCTTTTACGCACTGACCTCGTTTCACTCGATGCTGACTTTATGGTGCAGGTGTTGGCATGTGAACATTCCACAGCTCATTTCGTTGGGGAAAGGGAGCTAAATGTGACAGGAGCATTGACCTAAAGGAATGGCGTTGGACATGATGGAACTTGATGTGTTGGAAGCAATGGTATTATGTCTCGCCCACATGTCATCAAAGGTACCCAACTTGGATTGTATCGAGGAGACAAATCTTGTTCAAGAACAAAGACCATGGCATCCATGAGATCATACTCTCATCATCACCACCTGTTTTCCATCTTATATTGGGACGCAACTGTAGTCTCGCCCATGCCATCAAACCTGTGGTGGGGAGGGACAGACCCCACGGTATGGTGGAGGTGTCAAGAGACAAAGGCTGAGAGGACTTTGTAGGACAAGGTTGAGGCAACAAGACAAGGAGGGGTTGCTGCTGACGGTGGGTGAGTAACATCAGACTGCTGTAAAGGCTTCTTGGTCTCTTACAGAAAGCAGTGGAGGACAGAGAGACCCCTCCGAAAGGAACCAATATGAAGTCACAAAATAGATGCTCAAATCCTAATGGGGTTCATTTCTGCCACCACCCAACACATCCCACTTTGGGGAGGTAAGGAAATCATGGTATTATTTCGCTTTAGATTCTCACCACTGCATGATCATGGATTTCATTCGCATGAACTGGCTAAAATGAAGTGAGGATAATTGGTAAATAGGGTGAGTTTGATCTGTCATGGGCCATATAAGTTCACTTGCATTTTCCCCAAGTCATTATCCTAACAATAACCAGACATGTCCTTTCACTTCCCAGGCAAATTTCACATACTTTTGGGTGCAGTGGGCGTGTTCATCATTCTCAGTTATCAACGAGAGAGGAACCAGCCAATGATTTATCAGTGATCAAAAACACGCAAATCAAATGGACAGCCGCCTACTTGATTTGCTTAGGCATGCATTTCCTCTTGTACTACTAATACAGCTAAGAATGTATCACTAGCCATCATCAGTTTATTAAAAATATGCTCTCGTCCATGTCTTACAACAGGTGGTATATTCTTCAAAATGTCTCAAAAGAAGCTAACGCTGCAGCTCCTATTCATTCTATCTGGTATACAGAGGCAAATTTTGGTGGAAGGAATTAATTCCCTGATATCGGTAGCAGATTTCTGTAATCTTTTCATAAAAGGATTTCTTACAATACTAATTAATAATGTAGGCATCATCAGTTGATTCAAATATGCTCTTTGTCAATGTCTTATAACAGGTGGTAATTTCTTCAAAATTTGTCTCAAAGAAGCCAAGGCTGCAGCTCCCTACTTATTCGGTCTGGTATACAGAGGAAAATTTTGGTGGAGGGAATTAATTCCCTGATATCGGTAGTAGCAGAATTTTTGCATTCCTTTGATAAAAAAAGTTTCTTCTTGTTGGGGGGCAACGCGGCTGGGTTCAGATCCGAATAAGTCGGGATTCCGTTGGGCAGACTTCGGGATGGTTGAGGCAGCCGGCTTTGGTAATCCGATCGAGGCTGGGTCGTTGTTTTCTCCGGGATGGGGGTTTCGTGCCTAGGCGTTCCATGGAGGACCCCTTCGTCTTCATCCCTGCACACAGGTCGGGTCGGGGAACTCGACCAAACCCCTTTGACGATCAAGTTAGTTTACAATCTAAAAGGGGGTCTCTCTGAGTATTTTTCCTCTCTCCTAGTTTTCCCTGGTGCGAGGGTTCTTATAAGGAAGGTCATTGCTGTCTGATGTGCCCGCTTGCAGGGTGCAGGATCGTACTACCGGTAGCGTCTGATACCGGCATTGGCATAACGTGATGGACCGAGCTTGCGCAGAACGTTAACGCCCCTCGATTGTCGTTCCGAACTATTTTCACCAGGTGCTGTCAGGTCAGCTGAGGCGCATGGCGTCATCCGGACCGACTGACGTCAACCCGGGTCTCATCATCATTATTGCCCTCAGCACTTCTCTTCATAAAGATTGTCGTCTCGACTTCAGTCAAAACCCAACTTAATGACAGTGAATACAAAGAGGTATTTCCATCGGATGTTCCTTTTTCCTTTCTAATATTTATTTTTTTTTCTGGACCGTTGCATCTCTTTTCTTTGGATCATGGAATAAATGATGAAACAATAATATAGATTTGCAGTCTCAGGCAGCACAAAGCCTTTTTCATCCGTGTAAACGAACATGCTTAAATGCTCTTAGAGTCACAAACTAAAAGATTAAGTCTAATTAATAGACCAGACAGTTCGATTTCATATCTTATCTTAGACTGTGAACAAAGAGCAAAACGTCCATAGAATTCTCACAGCTCATAGGGAAACTCCAGATATAAATACAGGAGTGACAAAGAAGAAGAATATGGAAAGATACACAAGTGACAGGAAAAGAATATGGTAACTTAACATAGGCAGATAAAGTTCACGATGAAATGAAAGAATAAAACTAGAGACATGCCTCCAACTTACATGATGAACGCTACCATGTACAGAGTGCATTATGCTTCGACAAAGGCCATCACCGGCAACAACTCCAGAAGAAAAATGAGGATGGAACTCGACCGGTTCTTCTGATGTACTCTGCCTGCTGAGCAGTTCTTGCAGCTTGTTGATTTCTTTTGGCTTCTGCCACGGCACGCATTTCCTCAGCTCTGTGCCTTGCCGTCGCTAGCTTGTTCATCAGCCTCTCATGTGAATGCGACCTCATTCTCTCTACCTCAACCTGTCAAAATGTGAATCTATCCCTTAGTTGTACTACAGACAAGCATCATGAAACCCAAACAAAAGTCAAAAAAATACAAGTTTGCTATTTATCTGCAAACAGAGATGTTCAAATAATTTTTTTTAAAATCAGTTTATTTCAATCTAAACCGATTAATCTCTGGGCGGTATCATCGCCTGACACAATCTCGGAGACTATGCCACGACGGTATCACCTGTTGGGTCACTGTTTGGGCCTTTCACTTGGCCCAACATAGCCCAAACTTGGGTCATTGAATGAGCCTTTCTTTTGATCCAAAACAACTCTATTTTGGACCCAGTTGGCCCTTAATTGAGTTAGTCTAATTACATTCTAAATCGACTCAACCTAACTCGATCTAGGCAAATTATTACAAGCACTAATCATGTATTGTTCGGCATGTCCAATTCGATTCAGTTTGAACACTTCTATCTCTAAACATTACTTTCTTACCTGCAAACTCACTTTGTAAGGACTAATCAACAAAAAGATTTTGAAGTCAAAGATTTCTAAGCAGCAAACGAAAAAGTCAAATGAGAATAAACATTACCATATATAGGATTTTATACCAAGCCTTCATCCATCAAGTCATGAAAAGCCATGAGTTCTTTAATCTTGACTAGAATATAATCAAGAAATAAATCCCATAATAATTTAAAGATAGAAACTGTTCTGTTCTCATCATAATGAAAATAGTTCAAACAGGCCACATGACAGTATATTTAAAGAAGAAAGAGCTTTAGGATTACTGGACCAAGTCCCCTTGTTATCAAGGGGTCTTCTCACGTCCTACTATTTTTCTCAGAAATTTAATCAGGCAGATTCAGATTATAATCTCTGCTAAATCAAAAGCTGGAATTGTTAATGCTAAAACTTGATCATTTAATAAAGCTAGAAATATATCGATGCAGCGAGGTATACTATCCAAAAGTCTGAGGTCTTAGCGAGATAATTGACTCAATCTGCAGGGCAAAGAAGTGTGACAACTCATCCAAGACATCATCTTTATGCATCCAAATGGATTATTTATATGTGAAACAATATCTCATTTAAAATTTGAGACTAAAGAGAAAAAACAGATAAACATATTTATCAAGCAAACTGTCCTCAAACGATATTTTCAAGTTCTCACATTTGTAGATATGAGGCTGTTGTTAGAATCAAACCCTAACATGCCCACGGCAGAAATTATCATCAAAAGTTCTACAAGAAGAATTACTGTCCAAAAATGACCAGGAACGAAGCTGTTCGCAGGCCACCAAATTCACAAACAATTTGAATCCCATAAGTGCAGAGCCGTGGAAATTTTATTGTTCTGGAGGAAAGAGGGTTTTGGAAACATGTGGATGCAAGTGTCTACTTCTGAGAATATACTGAAATTATGATATTAAAATTAAGACTTGAAAGACTCATGCTATGCTGCTACAGTTTCTGTTGTCTTGGCATTAAACAAAGTAAGTTAGCTAAAGTGACTACATCTAAAGAGCTATCCATTTTTGTGAGGAATTTTAGTATGCACCTCAATCTTCCTCATCTCTGCTTCAGTTTTTGCTTTCTGATGATTTTCCCAGGCTTGGATTTTGATCTCTTCTTGTTTAAACCTGAGGAAATTATCAACATCTCAGTACCATATCCTCATGAGAGGTAACTAAAATGAAGCAGATTAAAAAAAATTCAGAATCAACGAGTGATATCTTTAATAGACAAGAATTTTTCTAAGGAACCAGTGAGTCCAATTATACTAAAATTATGAACTACCTAGCGAGATATTTGGCTTTTTCTGCCTCCTCCCAGGCTGCAGCACGGGCTTCGATAACACCTCTCATGGACTCATCCACTCGAACAGTCTTAAGAGAAAGAGATGCATCCGTTTCCTCCTCTTCCTTGCTGGCCCAAGCAGCTATATTTGTCTTACCAAGTTGTTGGCCAAGAACCATTATTTCTCTTCTGGTTTTCTTTATGATTTCTTGTTCAGACAACAACTCCTTGTTTAAATCATCATGGCAAGCAGCCGGAACAGTTTGGACTTGCATTGTTGGTGCCAGAGCAGTTCTTGGTGGGCTTGTTGGTCGAGAAGAAGTTGGGCTAGGTGCACTTTCTCTCACCGGAGTTCCTGTCCGCGATGGCTCTTGGCTTGGAATAGGAGTCATTTCTGTACCCATATCTCTCATGGATACAGATCTGACTGTTGGTGCAGGAGAAATAAAAGCTGTGGCACTCTGAACAGATGTCAATGAATCATGCTGACTAAGGCTGACTGCAGAAGATGCACACAAAAGTTAGATACAGAATGAACTTGTATAAATGTCACTGCGTATCAGTTAAATATACATTTTAGAGAGAGATATTTAAAGAACACAATTCAGTATTCCTACATCACTGGGCACCTCGCATCTTTATACCTAAAAGTTTGGAGTTGCATAGAACACCATAAGGGCATCTGAAACCCTTTCAAAAGGGTTGTCTTTGACTGAAGAACACATTGGACATTGTCTTTTGAAGTTTGTGTTTCTCACTATAGAGTTGCAATCACATGACTTCAACCATAGTGACTCCATCAGCCCCATTTTGGTAGGAGGATCTATCCTTGGCTTCCTAAGGCTCTAGTTTGTACTAAATCTTCAAAAGATTTCAAACAGGAACTAAAAGTAGGGAACATAAGAAGATGTTCAGCAAATTTTCTTCAGCTGGTTCTTTTCTTTTTATTTTTTTCTCATATGACTGACTAATTGGAACTTAATAAAGATGAGGCCAAGTTTGACATAAACCAAAAAAACTAATGGAATTCAACATGCATCCGATCAGGCAGGACATTTGAATTGACTTTTTATATAACTCTGATTTCTCTAGAGTCATACTGCTTTTCTTTGGCAACTGAGGGCTGCAACACATCCAAGGGCATATTGGTAGACAACTCCAAGGACTTACTTGAAGATGACAAAGAAGACGACAAGTATCAGAAGAGGTTTTCTTACCAGCAATGTCAGCAACCGGATTCTCCATGATTGTCACAGGCTTAGCCGCTGAATCCACTTCAGCATAAGGCTCTGTCACCCAATTCACACTCTCAACCCCAACAAATTCCTTCTTAGCTTGGCTTCCGTCCACTCTCTTTGTATCTGCTTCTTCCACCTCCAAAACAACCTTCGTCACTGGCTGTCGGCTTCCGTGCCCGGCAAATCCACCCTTCCTCGTCTGCCCTCCACCGGCCTTATTTCCGACTCGGTTTGACGTCGGGCTCGCAATCCACTTCTGCGCGTCGTCCCACTTAGAGGGTGCCGGCTTCGAGAAGGGAGCCACCGACACCAACCGGTGCGGCGGCGCTCGTTCCACCCTCTGGAACTCGAAACCCGACGAGATGCTCTCCGTATCGAGACCATCGTCTTCTTGAGCCCTAAACCTCGATCCCCCAATCGCGTACTCCCTCGATCTGTGGCCGCTCGTGGTCTCCATGGAGATGGAACACTCTACATCCTTGCAGCTCTCGGCCGTACTGGCGCCTGCGAGATCTATTCCTCTTGAATCCACACACGAAAAAGGGGATCGTTTTGGTCAAGCATCAAGAAAGGAGGGAGAGATTTTTACGTCTGTCGTCGCTCTCCGAGGACTCGGACCGCAAGGAGAAGTTGGCTTCGAGATCTTCCCTTTCTTTTCTCTTCGTCTCCACGCCAAGAAGCATCGCCCTCAGTCTCCCAGGCGAGAATCCACCACTCTAAACCACCACAACAACAAAGCAAAAGTAAGTCCCCGGACAAACCAAATTCCGAACGAGATATCCCCCAAAACCCATCAAGAACCGGATTATAGTAAACGCTACGAAACAATCTACGATATCAGCTCCTATCCCATCCTCTCAAGCTTCAATGATTGCAAATAAGAACAATGCGCGACCATCGAACAGAAGGGAAAGGCACAAAGGGACGAAAACTGCAGCAAAACCGAAGCAATGAGGGTCCAAAGGAGCAGCTTTGGATCGGGAATCTCAGCGATCGGCCCCTGAGCTCGCAGAGACAAACACACACCAAGAGAGAGGAGGAATTGTATACCTGAGGCGCGAAGGGCTTGTGGATGCGTTCGTAATCCATGTAGGCGAGGGGAATCGGATCGATCGATCGATCGATCGAGAAGAGTAGGGGAAGAACAAATGGAGGATCGGTTGGCGGTGACGACTGTTTGTTCTGCTAACACCCGCCGATGTTTGGGTGTTTGTATGTGATTGAGACTGTTAGGAAGTGACCGATTCCGATGCTTCAAAGTTAAAAACCCTTTTCATATACATAATAATAATACACATAACTCAACCATCCCCTTCAACATGGGTTAGGATCCGATAAGCTAATTCAGGATCCGAAATCCACTCAATCCAGATGCATGTTCAATGTTTGTTCGTTCCGAATACATGCTGAGTCGGACAACCACGAGGCACATGGTTGGCAACAGTCGACGGGCCCACCGCGGGCCCGGCCTCTCGCGTTCTTTTCCAACGTCACGTCGCCGTCTTTATTTGGAAGGAGCGCTGTACGCCGAACGGCGAATGGAATTATTATGGACGACGACAAAGGGTTTGGCCGTCTCACTTTCATGCGAAGAGACGCAGTACCGCAGTTGCACCCCAGTAGCGAATTCATCATTCAGATCTTTTAGCTGTAGCTCCTTTGTCCTGTGCTCTGCCGCTTCAGCAACCCAGCCAATCCAGCAAAGTTTTAGGCTTCTAGTACATGGTACGCATTCATGGTGTCTGGATGCATACTGCCACCTTCAGGACCACGACATTATTATTCCTCCTCCTCTTCTGAAAAGCTTACAAAGACCACAAACCAGTGATGTCCTTCTAATGCTTGTTTGGCTTTACCAAAGTTCGTGATGCATGTCAAGCAGGAAACAGCGAGTGAAGGGACTTTTGCACCAAAACACCAATGCAGTGACTCTAACCTTCAACACTTGCGGTTGTCAACACCTGCTACTCATCATCAGAACTCCCAGAAGTCTCTACTGTGCATGCAATCTCTTCATTCATTTGTATCAAAAGAGTGGCCTTTGTAGCTTCTGTTAGCCCTCTTCATACTATTGTCCAATCCTGTGCTTTTAAGAAGAAGCTTAACCCACTTAAGAATTCTCACCAATAGGATTTAAACGATATATATTAAGTCATCCTTAGATATCACACTCGATCTTATTGTTCATACTCGAGTAACAATCTGTGGCATTATATTCATTCAATAAACACAGCCTTATTGAGACCATAGACTAATGACTTCAACAGAAGTTGCACCCACAATAATCATTCACTGCTACATAGACGTATGGCGGTCCGACAATTGATCAAACAACTGGTGTGTCGGCCATTTTGCCCATCCAAGCAGGTGGCAGCATCCCCGTCTGTTCGTGCACCGTCTTGAACAATGGTGGCAGCATTTTGTAGACTCCTGCCACCTCCTTCATCGCCCCGCCATCAGCTGCTGCATCGCCACTGTTTCCCCCGTTGGTCCACACGCTAATCTTCGGCTGCAGGCCGCGGACGGCCTCGGCGTTGAGCCTGGCGATGTCTTGGTACATCCCGCCATTGATCATGAGGTAGTCCCGCAACGCAGCGTAGTCTCCACCCAGTGCCTCTAGTAATGAGCTAAGGTATAGCTTTTGAGCTTGGGCCAGTGCGACCATCCCCTCGGCTTCCTTCTTCTTGGCGTAGAGCTCTCCCTCGGCCTCTTGTTGGCGGGCGAAGCGTGCCGCCTCGGCTACCGCTTTCTGACCCTCCGCGAGCTTCTCTTGCTCGTAGAGCAAGCCTTCTGCCGCCCTCTGCCTCTTGTAGAGCTCCCAGTTTGCTTCTTGGACCTATCGTCACAACATGTTTGATGTATTGCATGCATCATAAGGACACAGGTGCAGTCTAGTGATTATGATGTTATGGTATGCATACCTTCATCTCATAGTCCACTAAAGTCTTGCTGAGCAACTCAGCCTTGAGCTTCTCTGTCTCCCTCAGCGCGTTCCTTCTCTCCACCTCCATCTGCAGCTCGGCATCCCTTATCGCCACCGCTTTGGCCGCCTCCACCTCTGCCACCTTCGCCTGCCGTTGCCACTCGGCCTTCTTCATCGCCAGCTCCGCGTTGGCCTCCGCCACCTCCGCTTCCCTCTTGTTCTCAAATATCTTCACCTCCGCCTTCACCTTCGCCTCTGCCTTCTTCCCTTCTCCATCCCTCTGCGTGGAGTATATCTTCGTCTCCGCGTCGATCTTGGCCGCGTTCTGCTTCGTATGTCCGTCCCTCTCTTTCGATCCGATCTCTCCCTTCATTCTCGCCTCCGCCACGTCAACCTTCGCCTGATTCGCTGCCTCCTGCTGCGTCTTCTGGCCGAGGTAGGAGAAATACTCGTGGCCTTGGACGTCGACGAGCTGCTTCACGTTAGCGTTGTAGATGATGAGGCCGAACTGGTTGAGCTCAAGCTGAACCTTCTCGAACACCTCCTGCTTGAACGACTTGGTCCCTCGAAAGATCTCCTCCATGGTCATGGACGCAGCGAGCACGCGCGTCTCCCCCTCAATCACCCCCTGCACGAGCTCCTTCACGTGGTTGGAGAGCTTGTCGTGAGGGGAGATAAGCTTGGCATACCTGAGGAGGCTGTCCACATCATCCGCACGGGGGCCGATGGTGAACACAGCGGGGAGGATGAAGGGAAGCTTCTCGGCGCTCATCGCCTGCACCTCGAAGGTGTAGTTCACCGGGGACATGTCGAATTTGGTGCATCTCTGGCCGGGGAAGATGAAGGCCTTCTTCGCAAGTTTGATGTCACGAACGTTATAACCGGTGATGGCGAGGTACTCGGACGCCCCGGCCACCTTATAAAACACCATTTTGATCGGCGACCGCTCTTCCTTCAACGGACAGAATAACAAGTAGAGTGTACAAAGAGAAGCAGGAGAATATATACAGCTTAGAGATCGCAAAAGGAATTACTCGGTTGTTGCATGGAAATTGTCTGACACAGAAATCTCAGAGTACAGAATACACCAAATAATGACCAAAGTCGACGACGACTTGGGAAACTACGCTGTTCTTGCAGAAGAATTGCTGCGGACGCGGCAAGTGGGGTCCTTTAAAGACTCTATACGTGCGTCGGATGAGTTCGATGCGTTGGCACCGCAGTTGTCGTGCATGCATGTGGTGGAGTTAGTGGGAGACTTCTTGGCTATCAATATACAAAAATGACGGCTGGAAGTTTCGAAGATGGCACGAAGTCTATGGTTGCTTCTCAACGGCGGTTGGTGGTGGAGCCTCTTTCTATTATTGATTCATCATGTCGTTGACCACAGGGTTGACTTTGTAGTGGGGCGAAGGATTTCTCCCGAGAAAGAGGTGTTGTAGGTTTTTTCCGGTGTGCTAAAGCCAGTAGAGGTATTCCTCTATCTAGAGAGAAGGAAAATTTAATGTTTCTTGATTTGAAGTGAATGAAAGGATCCTTTTGTCTGACATATCGAGGGGTGTCAAAGTCAATCTTGAATAGAGTTCGAGTTTGTCAGATACTTGGTGGGTTTTGATGAAAATAGTCCCTCGTAGCATTAAGGACAAGGACAGGTGGATTCAGTAGTAGCTTAAAGACTACCCACAAAGTCAATTAAAGCATTGGTGGAGGCTCTACGCTCCATTTCTTGGGTAACGCTTTTAGTACATGAAGTAGGAGAGTGATACCTACAACCAACTCTACAAATATGAGCATTATTTTCCATGATATATCTAATTGTCTCCATTACACCTATAATATGTCAACCAAAAATTTATACATGCATAGTTTAGTTAGATTTATCTGAGTATCTTAATACTTATTGGTCCTAAACTTCATAACCAATATCTAAGAAGGCAAGAATGTTCCTCTTCTCCTATGTAGGAATGACATTATTAGAAAAAGGTTGATTTGAAAAATAAAAGTAAAACATATTTGCAAAATTTGAAACCTGCTAAACATAATAAACAATAAGAATCTCAAAAGAAGTATAATCATAAAACAAATATCAAACAAATCATACTAAATATTAATGTCATGGTCATCTCAAGTCATACAATGAGTGATTAATCAAGTAGCTAAGTAACTAATAAAAGAATGTACAGCCACATAGAAAAGAGAATTATTGATAACCCTAATACATGGAGAGGATAACATCATATGTGAAACTTGGCTTAGCTCAATTTAGCTGAAGTTAGGAAATTTTTCCTAGAATCAACATGGATATATACAAAAAGAAGAAAAAAAAAAGGCTCAACAACATCAAGAGGCTTTCAAGATTATAAGATGAGAATTCTTTTGCCCTAGCAACCAAGAAATTATGAAATTGATATAATATTTTGGCATTAAAAAAATTCTGAAACTAAGAAAAAGACCAGACATATTGGAGTCCAGATAAAATTTCTGAGAGAGAGAGAGAGGTGACCTCTCATTCGGTCACCCGAAATCTTGTAAGAAACAATGATTGGTGAAATCAAGGAACGCCTAGAATGGGAATATGGTGACAGGAGAAAAAGACTCGAATGCTCCACGATTCCAACATCTTCACAAAGGGAAAGATAAAAGCATGCAGAGCAAAGGGTCAAAATAATCTCAGATGAACACCTTGCTACTAAATGCTTCTTCTTGATAACACAAGACATGAAAGAGATCAAACCCCCTTACATTGTCTATATCAGTGCACAGAAAAGGTCGCAGAGCTCCACGGCAGCAGCCAAGCCTCGGCCAAGAGGTAGAATTGACAGTTAACAAACCAGAAAATGTGTCACTGTCGTCTGCCAAGGCAAGACAAAGGAAACTAGACATAGTGCTTAAATTGATAATGAGTCAATACTATCTTCTAATCCTGCTCGACTTTGAGATGGTGGAGCTTTGACTCCAATTCGCCTTCACCTTCTGCGGCAGCACCTCCTCCTTCCTCCTCTTCTCCATCTTCGCCTTCCTCTTCCACATCATTCTCATCCAATGGTCCAAGTACATCCACAGAATTACTACCATTCTTAAGTATTTCCTTCACCTCATCAATGCCTTCGTCTGAAATTGCATTGCCATTTATGTTCAGAAGTTTGAAGTCAGGTTTATTTGACACTGCCTGCGCCAAACATCTAGCCCCGACCCTCCTTAACATGTTGACACTCACATCAAGTTCCTTGAGCTGTGTATGACCCTCTTCCAATGCTCTGCCGATCAGAACAGCACCCTGATCCTTCAGCTCATTCTCAGACAAGATCAGTGTCCTGAGTGACTTCTTGACAGCAATACACTCTGCTAATGCTGGAGCAGCTTTTGTTGTGATCTCGTTGCCAGCAATGTCCAAAACTTCCAACAAAGGTACAGATTGTTTCAGGGTATTAGCAATGGCAATGGTCCCCTCATCTTCCAAATTCAGATAGCTAATGTAGATTTCTGTGATGTGAACAAGTTTTTCAAGCGTCTTGCTCAGGGTTATCCCAGCATCGACGCCAAATATATTATCACGGATATCTAGCTTCTTCAAATGAGTACAAGTCTCCAGTGCCTTGGCCAATTCAATTCCACCCTCAGAAGCCACCCTGGTCGATGAGCATCTGAAATCTTCCAGCAGAGGAGAATGTTTCAGGACCTCGGAAATAGCAATAGCACCCTCATCTCCTGTCATATTGTTATGGAAATGCAGGATCTTCAGCTTGTCAGTTGATGGAATTAGCTCACACACAGCTTTGGCAGCTGCCTCAGATATTCCATCATTCATCAAGTAAAGCTCCTCCAAGCTATTTTGTGATTTCAGAAGTGCCCCAAATGCACGAACACCCTTCTCACCTAATGCATTGTCAGACAGATTCAGATACCTGAGAACACACCCTTCCAAGGCTGATGAGAATATCTTCATGACTTCAAGAGCTTCATCCTCTGGCCTTCCTGCAATAAAATCTGACAGATTTACTTCCGTCAGCTGTCCCTTGAGAGATGCCAATATAGGTCCTGCAACATGGGCTGCATCAATACCGAAGCTTATGTTGCTCAAACAAATCTTTTTGTATGAGTTTCCTTGCTCAGTTAGTGGGCTAAGAAGTTCTCTGGCTTCATCAGCATCAATAAATGCCCTTCTACCACCTGAAATATCAAACACAATTTCAATAGGTTTAACAGGCCTATCAACTGCCACCACTTCTCCATGCTCTTTGCGTTCAGGGCCTCTTTTAAGTACTTCCAACATTTGCTTGCTGGTCTCCCTGGCATAGAACTGGACTGCAGAACTTCCATCACCATCAGGCTCCTTTTGAAAATGTTCACTGGCAGCAATAAAGCACTCATCCTCAATCCGTTTAGCATTCTCATAAGCCTCTTCTTTGCTCAGAAGGCCATACTTCCTGGAGAAAATCGATTCTGAGGAGAGATTCTTGGTCATCTTTTCCACAAGCATCGTTCTTGTGCTTGCACTTGGTGGCCATAGTTTAATTGAAAATGTACGAGGATGAAAATCTTGAGCAGCAGCAGCATCCATGTAACTTCAGCTTTACAAAATATCGCAAAAGTAGTAATGCAGTCACAACGTGTACACCTATACGAAAAACATATTCAGTAGGTAGGACGAAGATAGAAGGAAATCATATGAAGCAAATCAAGTAAAGAAAACAAACATGTGACAGTGCAGATAAGAGACACTAAGGAGTGCAAGGGTCACCAATTGAGACCAAACACTGAAAAATAATAATAAAGGGAACTTAGTAACATATGGATGAAAATACATAGAGGCAGCAATTCAAAAGAGGGCAAAATACTGATCAGTTTTGACCCATTTTGACCATTATGCTTGCTGGGACAAAATCATAGCATCATCTGCCCTTTCTTCTTTACCATATTTTAACACGGTTTTTCTTGTCTTACTACAATGCTCAAGTGTATTTGACAATGAAATAAGCTGGAGGAATATTACATTATTACTTTAGAAGAACAAGACAATGTGGACTTTAACTTAATTTCAAAACCACCCATAAGAAACTTCTACGCTTTCAAGAAGATAATTGTAAGTCACTTCTCAAGAAGAGATTAAAGCAAACTTTGTTGTCAACAGTGCATGTCAAAATGTTGGTTGAGCCAAAAGAGAATAATCATCATTCACAAAGTAACAAATGAAAATAAGTTTATTGAGCCACAATCCACCAATTCAAATAACCAAGTCATGTACGATCTTCATTGCCACAAATACAAGTTGTTGGCCGAGCTGAACAAGAGCCACCACAATAACCAAACAGCCAAATCAAATGTAATGAGCCTATCAAGAGGCACGACCTTCATCAGTCCAAGCATATAGCCTTCTTTGTTTCTCTTTCTCCTATATTGATCAATTCACCTCCCTCTGAGGGATACTAACAACTAGACATATCTGAACCATCATAAACTCTTAATTCCTCTTACCTTCAATTTACCACAAGTGAGACCCAATATAAATGAACAAATCATGAAAAGCTCAGTAAGAGAAACAAAGTTTCATGCCAAAACAGGTTCACATATTGTTGAACATCACAATAGTGTAGCACGTCAAAAGATTCCACAAAATTTGTGTACTCAAAGGATGTTAGTGATTTTTCAGTAAGAAATAAGATGGCAAGTCATGAATCTCAATAAAAAAGCCAGTGAAGAAAAAGCCTTTACTTGACAGTACCCATGCTATCTGACAAAAGGATCACAAGTTAAAGAAACAGCCTTTGGATAGACAAGTGAAGCATAGTAGCCGTTCCCACAAGCTTTTGTAAGCCGCAACGCAAAAAGGATGGATATTTCCAATGATTTCAAAATAACCATCGATTCAAGCTTCGCAGTCCATCCATTTGAGCAAATAAAACCAGGTCAAGAAAATGACATCTGATTCCAACGATAATAACTATAAAAAGGATTTCCAGAGTTCCTAATGGTATTAATCGAGGACCAGAATACGCAATGCAGACCTTAACCGAAATCTACAGAAATCTACCGACGCTGAGTCACGAACAACAACGTCGAGTGAAGCTGCCCTGACAAGAAAAGATCCACAGAAAAGGAAGGGGGGGAGAGAGAGACAGAGAGGCTTACCAAAGATCCGACACAGCGCCGCCGAAAAGAGTGAAATGATGCCGCCCTCTCGGTCACTACTCCGTGGAAGGAAAATGAAACCCTAGCACTTACCCCTTTAATGAAGGCCAGGTGACCGTCGAACCGAAAGACCCGACCCGGTCTGAATCCGGCAAAGAGGCTGACAAGGTATTCGCTATTGAATTACCGAACCGGTCGTATTAGGCATTTGAATCGCCAATAAATTATTGAACCGTAGAGATCACGCCGGTTCGGCCCAGAGGTCCACCAAATGCCGGTGTCATCATTTCGAGATGGCTTTGAATTCTGCGGTCCCATGTTGTCTCGTCGTCGGAGTACGGATTCAGTTGAGAAGCGCAACACACAACACCAAGTTCAGACAATCAAACCGTGGCGGTCTGGAAACGTGAGCGAGGATTAGTGGAGTCGGGTGTCCTGAACTCGAACCATTTCACTAAATCCTTCGCGGTTCTTAAAAGATGGCATCGTGGTGACATAAGTAGATCCATCGTGGGTGAGAGGGCCGGTACGACTTCATGGCATGATGAAATGCTTCGATGGCTAGCAATACAGAAAATTTCCACCAGCAAACCTCGCACTGTCGTAATGAATGTGCACGTATATAATAACACTACTAATCTCTCGTCTATGCTCTTGGTTTATTGGAACCTCTTTAAGCAATGAAGTCTAAGTCGGCACCTTCGGCTGCAGGGCAAATGAGGAGTTGGGGAATTGAGGGTCTTCAACAATTCAGCGACCAATCATAGTTTTTGTAGAATATGTTGATAGGACCCCCATCGTTGAGAAGATGAGTCAAAAGGCCAGCTCTAGTAACATCCATGTAGTTCAGTATCCAGTGAAGGATGATATCTTTCTCCTGCCCAAAATCAGCGCTATACCTGTGCAATAAAATTTGAGTCGAGTAAACGCAATGTCTTCTGAACATCAAAATACTACACGTTTGCATATAAACCAGACAGAACACTCGTAGTAGATTGAGCATAAAGTTCCAGTGGACTTGGTGTTATATTGTTAGGAGGGTTCAGGAAGTTTATGGGTTTCTCTAAGCTGACCAATCTGCCAGAGATCAGCACCACTAAAGCCAAGAAAAATAACAAAGCTGGAGATCTTTGGACCTAATGGCCTGGCTAGTTCACAGATGACAGGCAACTGTGATTTTTGGCTAGACATTAAACTAATTGAGTTTGAGCACCAGATGTTGAATCAATATTAATATAATAGACGAAACAAACTGACCATTTCATGAACTTGGAGAGATAGACAACCCTCCTCTCAAGATCCACCTCCACTCCACCAAGGAAAAACTCCCTTGCTGCATGCCTGAGTTCTACTTCAACTCCCTGGGCAGAGAAGAACCGCAATGTTGGACTCGAACGGGTTCCATCGCATAGGCCAAAATGGATCAAAGGGTTCAACTTTGCAGGAGCCAACTAAAAATATTGCAACAGAGTAAACTTCAGCTTGGATTCATCAGTAAACAAAATAGTGAAGAGGGAACGGAAGCGTGTACCTCCAATCGCTTGTCACGAGCACTGAATGGCTTCACTAAGGAGTAAGGTTGCCTTCTATTGGAACGGAGAATGCCGTTCTTGATGGAGGAAAGCGAATAAGGATAGCCTCCGACGACATACTGGAAGTCGCAGTAGAAAACCTTTCGGTCGATATCCGCTGGTCGGCCGATCCTTATGACGGCATGAATGACCATTGCATTATACAAGTTCAGGAAGAAGGCCAACTTCTCATCAGCTGACAGGCTAAAAATGTCGACCCGGTGCAGATCTTTGACCAGGTTAACATATCTGCGCAATTTACCAAAGCCAAAGGAAAAAAGATCAGTTACTACTGTCGGCCCGTAGTGACATTTCTACAACTGTTACAAGAGGCCAACTGGCAAAAAGAATGGTGAGGCTTACATTAACGAGTTATTGCGGTGGACTCACGGATAGTATGCAAAACTATCCCCCTTTTTTTTTTTTTCTATCTTGTGCAATCAAAATATTTGATTGGATCAATCTAAGTTGATCGCCGACTATTTCTCACAAGAATAAAAAAATATCTCCTCTTCCAACTTTTGTAGGAGGTGGGAGCACCCTTGACCTAATAGTTAGGTTAAGTAGAGAGGAAATATATTGACCCCCACTAAAGCACAGACTATAGCAAGCAAACAGGAGTGTCAACGTCGGGGAAACTCGGACCCTCACACATTCCTCGACGAACATCATAAGAAAGTGCTAGGAATTCGATGCCTGGACAGATGAGAACTTTCAATAATTGAAACCTCAGTAAAGAATGAGTGGGGAGGGGAAACAAAGTCTCGTCTCTTGTGCACTTGCGCTTATGCAAAACATGTGACATGACAAATATGGTTGATCACTTGGCTAAGTAGGCACAAGCTCCAACTTGATTGATATATGATAAACCTTATAGCATCTCCAAATCAAATATTGACACTATCGAATCTAGGTCAAAAGACTCCACCGTAGGCGACGAAGCCACACTGCATGATGGATTCACCTCCATGGGGAGGGAGGGGAGATGATAGCCTCCATCAGCATGGTTTACTCAGCTCCTTCCGAAACTAAAGCTTTTACCTTTGGAAGTTGAGGTTGTTGTGAAGCAGTGAGGGTGTTGTTTGCAGAAGTTCTAATTGCAAGATGAGATAGGGAATGTCTCGGGCAATAAAAGACACTATTTATAGAGATCGAAGATGATGCTTCATCTGGCCAACCATCCGTTCGACTCTTGAATGCCTCAAGAAGAGTGGGACATGCAACATCATCTAGTGTGACCCGAGACATATAGGGCAATCATAATAGCCCAACGATTATTCGGATCATTAGGGAAATCTTGTTGAATCTATCATGATCTATGCAAATGCTACACGGTAAGAAACCACTATGTCATATTTTCCTATGATTGCGAGTGGGCTTAGCATACGATCGGCTATCAGACCTTTCTTGATCTGTTCAGATTCTCTCGCTTGCTAAAGGAAGGAGCATGTGTGGCATGTGCCCTTATTGGGCCTTTGTGCATCATCGTGCCTCGCCTCTCTGACCCTTAGTACCGTCATATGCAGCTCTATCAACCCTTTGTGCATCACCGTGTCTAGCCTCTTTGGCACCTAACGCCACCACACACGGCTCTATCGACCCTATCAGCCCTTTGTGCATCGTTGTGCTTAGCCTCTCCGAGCCCTAGCTTCACCATACGTGGCTCTCTTGACCCTTTGTGTATCACCGTGCCTAGTCTCTATGGCTCTCAGTATCACTATATGTGGCCCTTTTGGCCCTTTGTGCATCATCGCACTTAGCCTCTCCAACCCCGAGCACCACCACACGTGATCTTATTAGCCCTCTATGCATCACTTCACTTGGCCTCTTCAGTCATCGGTGTTGCCACACATGATCCCATCGGCCCTTTGTACATCACTGTACTTAACCTCTCTAGTCCCTAGTGCTATCGCATGTAGCCTTATCGGCTCTATGTACATCATCACACTTGGCCTCTCCAGTCCTCAGCACCATTGCACGTGGCTTTATCAGCCCTCCATGCATCACCATGCCTAGCCTTTTCGATGCTCGACGCCACTACATATGACCTTAGTAGCCTTCTATGCATCATCGCTCCTAGCCTCTCCAATCCTTAGTGTCCTTGCATGCAGCCCTATCGACCCTTTGTGAATCACTGTGCCTAGCCTCTCTGACCCATGGCACAACCACAAATAGTACTGTCGATCCTCCGTGCCTCATTATGCTTGGCCTCTTCGACCCTTAGTCCATTACCCTACTATAGTGTCTTTGTGTGTC
Organism: Musa balbisiana; assembly: GCA_004837865.1. Lineage (NCBI taxonomy): Eukaryota > Viridiplantae > Streptophyta > Magnoliopsida > Zingiberales > Musaceae > Musa > Musa balbisiana. Next base: position 1,310,522 of record CM017198.1, read on the forward strand.
ACCGTACCCTATTGGGAATGTATCGAGTTGGGCTCACCGAGTTGGGCAACCCAAGTTGGTCTCACCGATTCGGGAAACCCAATTTGGACCTACCAAAACATATACCAATCAGACTATACTTGCCCTCACCACGTGTCCAAAGTGTCCAAGTTGTCCTATTAGAGCAAGAATGACCTAGTTGCCCTATTAACACCTTACGTGGCTAACTCGTTACCTCTTTACGCCATTATTTCTGCAATGGCCCCCTCACCACGTGTCCAAGTTGTTAATCGACATATGACCAGGCCAAACTAGCGGAATTGCCTAATGGTAGCTCCAACTAATGGTAGTTTCAATCAATATAACAAACAAGTATAACAACTAATGGTAGCATCCACCATAAAAAGGATTGCACAAGTACACCCAATATATAATGTTTTATCATATTGACTCCCAATTGATCTCCATATTAGACAATCCAAAATCAACTATATCATAATGTATGTTTGGCTGGAAGAAAATCTATTAAGCGAGTAGGGAAGGAAATCATATATGCATTTGTTGGAACGTATATAAAAGTTTTCAGTACCTAATGTTTCTACACGGCACATTATCTTGGTTGCTTAACAAAAAAGCTAACAGGAGAGTATAATGGTTTTGTTCCCGACATGCAAATATAGACACAATAACAGAGATCCTGACTTCTCTACTTACATGTTTTGAAACAGCTATACTAAGAGTCAACGTACCTTCGGAACTCCTCGCTGGCACCGATACGGTCATAGTCCAGATGGCATCGATCATCTGATGCATAGGTTTCAAGTATGGCAACCATTAACATAGTAAGCCTCTGGCTGACTGTGGCAGCTGGCTTGGGCTCATTGTCGTTTGTTGATCCTCTAAAGTTGAAACATCTAGGAATTGCTGGTTCATGCTCCAGGAAACGGTAGAAATGGTTATTTCCATCCTCAAAATCATTCTCCCTGTATTAATCGTTCAATTTATGTAAACAGTCCCAATATCAGCCAAAAAATCACAATGAATCACGGAAGAACCTAAAGATCCCATAATGATTTAGCATGAATACATGCGATGAAGGACTCACCGGAATACATGATGGATGAAGTGCTTTCTGGCGAGCTCTCTACCAATCTCCACGGCCTTCAGAGAAACAGATGCAAACAAAATAAATACACCATGACAACATAGAGCTTCAGGAAAGATTAGATTGCTCTGGTTTTCACTATAGCAAACTCGAATAGAATACACAGGCTTTGAATTTGTTATGTGGAACTCAAAAAAGAGTTAATTAAAAAGCTGTGAAGCCCGCTCGAATTGACATTATATACTAAGAAAATAAATAAAAAGCTCAAGATAAAGTTCACTGATAAAAAATAAACAAAAATACTGTCTTCGATAAGAAACGGCGACAGTCGAGTCTCACCATCAAATCGTTTCTTCTAGAGTACCATATTAGTTTAGCTGCAGCACATTGACGCGGCCCACTCTTATTGCGTCCGGCGGCAGCAATCAAATAGAACCAAAGAAATACCGATGACTAATGTTCATGCATGGGTATCTCCCTTTGGATGAGGACTCATTTGTGTTCTTTCTTAAAATAGATATAATCCTAAAATAAAATAATCAACAAAATTATGAGAAACAAAGAACATATTGATTAAGTATTTCTCAGTGTCCTAATCGACAGTCGGATTATGGATGACGCAATCCCAGAAAAGATAATAATTTTACCTCAGCAGTATATGAAATCTATCTACCAATCTACTTTATATTACAAGATGAATAGGTTATTTTGCAGTAAGTGCCTAATTGATCAGCAAAGCAGCTTCATCTAGCTATTGGGCAAACTAAGAATTCTCTCACCAAAAGTTGACGCCCAAAATAACAGAGGGAACCAATCCGCCGGAAGCCATTTCCGCCCGTCTCCCTTCACTCGCCTTTAGCGCAACCACCGACCCGTTATAAGTGCACAAGAATGGAAGGATATCTAACGGCCCCAATTCTCCCATAATGAAAGCGGCGAAACGGATTTTTTTTAGACACCTCAGACGAGTTCGGTTCCAATCGGAGCAACGGCAGCCCGAGCAACGGTGAGGACTGGAAGTGCCACCTGAGTGGGACCCGCCTCCTAACGGACTCCAGGCTTCCGATGGTGGGGGACCTCAAACCCCGACATTCGCACGAATTCGTTATCCGAACCGTCTAATTATAATCGAACGACAGTGAGGGCATTCATGATGGAGAGAGAGAGAGAGAGAGAGAGAGAGACGTTACCTTCTTGCGGCCGCAGTCGAGGTGGCTGATGATCACCTCCACCATGTCGCTGCCGGAGAAGCAGTTCTTGGCGAGCTTCATCCTGATGATCCGGTCTTGGATCGGAAGGCGTTGTCGCAGCACCCGCACTATCGCCACCATCGCGTCCGGCTGCTCACGCCGCAGTTCCTCTTCGTCGTCGAACCCGTATGCGGGCACCCGTGGCGCCGCCTCCGAGCACCGTCCCCCGGCCATCTCTCGCAGGCGCCGCTCGAACTCCCCGCAGTTCCGGAGTGAGTTGAGCGCCACCAACCCCCCTAAAAGCTTCTCGTTGAGGAAGATCGCAGGCACGGCGGGGCTCCCCGTCCGCTCTACCAGTTCCTTGTCCCGCTCCTGGAACACGTCCACGTTGATCTCCACGTACGGAATGCCCCGGTCCCTGAAGAAGGACCGGACGGCGCCGCAGTCTCGGCAGCCAGAGCGGGAGAAGAAGCTGACCCGGCCCTTGATATCGCGGAAGTCCGTCTCGGCCTCCTCCAGTACGTTCTCGCCCTTGTCCAGCACGATTACCTTGATCCCGGAGACGTGAAACTCGGTGATCGACCCGGCAGGATCGCACTCGCCGCCGTAGTATGGTGGTTCCTTGAGGGTGGAGATCCGCTTCGCGATGGCAGCAGAGAAGACACTGCCACGGTCGCGGAGATACTTCCCGATCGTGGAGACGTTGATGGTGGCAGCGGGAGACTGTAGGGAAAAGGAGCTGTCGATGGGGCGGCGCTCGTCGTCCGGCCCGGTGGATCGCACCTTCGTGAGCCCCGGAGGCGCCTCCGGCTGCGGCAGGTGCGACAGCGGACAGACGAGCCGCTCTTCTTTCTGGGACGCACTCTTCTCTCCTTCGACAACGTCATCTCCCGTGGCGGGGAGGGCAGTCGTGGGCGGATGATCGTGAGCTGCTGATTCTTGGAGACGTTCCATTGGATCGGGATGAGGATCGGAGCAGAAGGGGGCGTCTCTGGCATACTCTTCTCCCATGGTTGGGTTTGGGGAGATGGCTTGCAAGTAGAATTGAGTTTAATTCGCCTCGTACGTGTGGGGAGCGAGATGGATAGAGGTCGAAGAACGCGGGGTGTTCAAGACTAGAGGAGACATCAGGGAGGCGCCCAAACAGAAAACGTCAAACTAAAGTGTTTCTTCTATTTCTTTCTCATCGTCGTCGTCGTCGTCGTCGTTTGGAACGGCTCCACGCGGACCGGGTGGCCGGCGATCAGTGCCGATACGGTATTAGGAGGATAGTTTCGTGATGCCACGAAGTCGTCGAACGCCGTGGGTGAAGGGTTAGATTTAGTCTTACGTGGTGGGGCGGAGGGCCGGGATTCGTCTCGGACCACTTGCTTCTCCGATGAGGTTGACGTGGTCTGCGATGCGTGAACGTGGACTCAGCCTCGCGTCTGATTGGGCATCTTAGAGTGACGATCACGCATTGAAACACTACATCGACATCCGTTATAATGACAGATATCGGTTAAATACATGAATGCATACTAATACTTGGTACGAATGAGATGTACATGGAGCTGAAGACCATATCGGTGGAAGATAAGGCCAGTTAGTGCACCGAGCACTAGCTTCACTTCTACCGCAAGTAGAGAATATATTTGGCGAGATTGGTATGAAAAAAAAAAAAAAATAGCCCTTCATTTATCTGTCCTCGTGGACAACAGTCGAAAGATCATTCGATTTTTTTCTTCATCGCCCACATAAAAAAAACATCAAAGTATGTGTCCCATACGTAGACTAGGTATAAAAGCTAACATCTGATGTCATGTTGAGAGATTCTCATTTCGATAAAAAAAAACCCATACCCTAAAATAAATATTGGACTAACTTGAACATTGGACAGATCGAGTTGAAAAACTTCTTCCAACAGTGGTCTTAGTAGGTGGCATCTCATGAGCTCGAAACCTCACCATAGAGCCACTTCAAACACTCTTACACTTTTGGATTTGGATCATGTCGGGTTGACTCGGACGTCGATGACAACACTCTCTAATATTTTGGCACTAGAAGGAGGGTATGATGTCGCAGAAATATACATTCTCATGAGCTCTAGTTCCTCAAAAATATACACTCGAGGTCATTTGCGACGATGCTACTCGAACTCAAGTCAAAAGAAGAAGAAACACTCTCTGATTTTGTTATTCGATTCACTAATGAAATATAAGGTGTGCAAGAAACCCATCTATTACTCGTGATTTAAGCTTTCATGATGGAGCTCAGGCTCTTTCACTTTCTTTGGTCAATGGTGGAGAGGCTACCGGTGACGATACCTAAGATCCTCTAGAGGGCCAACCAATATATAGTTATGGAGGTAATGGTCTCAAGTAAATGCGAGAAGACACACTAGAGGCTACGGCAAGAGCGACCACTGTCAACTCCAACCTCAAAATCACCATGGTAAAAAAAATAAGACCGACCCACACTCAATAAACTAAGGATTGTGGTGTCAACCTATCACATGACGATGAAATTTTCAATAAAGACCGATGTTGATGAGCTGAGAAACAATCCAAAGGAGTCTCGCTAGTACTATTTGATAATAATCTTCCTACCAAAGAAGCCTAGCTTAAGGCACCATCATTGGACCCTCGGGAATTCACATCTGAAGCTAATAGGGTCACTAGTTGAGGCACCCTTGGACAAGGTTGTTAAGATCGGGGTGACACTTCCCGATGAGTGTAGCTCATCGACTTTCTCAAGGAAAACACTGAGGTATTTGCATGGTCACCGAGAGACATGCTAGAAATAGACTCAAACGTGGCCCAACACCACTTAAGCATCTCTCCCAAGGCCAAACCTATGAAACAAAAGCCTCGCAAGTTTACTCTTGAATGCTAGTAGGCAATTAGTGATGAAGTGAACAAGTTGCTAGGAGTTAGGTTTATTGCCAAGATGTGGTACTCGTAGTGGCTTGCTAATGTTGTATTAGTTAAAAAATTTAATAAAAATTAGAGAATATGTATTAATTATATCAATCTCAATAAAGCATGTTCTAATGATAGCTACTCTCTTACTCGGATCGATTAGTTAATTGATACTATCTCGAGCTATGAACTCCTCATCTTTATGAATACATTCTTGAAATATAACTAAATTAGAATGATATCTCAAGATCAGGAATACACCTCTTTTACCACGGACTAAGATGTACATTGTTACAAAGTCATGTCATTTGGATTAAAAAATATAGAAGCAATATACTAAAGGATGGTAAATAAGATTTTCAAGCACCAAATTGGGAGGAACATCGAGATGTATATGGACGACATGATAGTCAAAGACATATTTTTAATAGCTGACTCACATCTAGTGGATTTGGTCAAGATATTTTAGGTTTTGAAGAGATTTAACATACGCCTTAACTTGTCCAAGTGTCTTTTCGGAGTTTGCTTAAGAAAATTTCTTGGATTCATTATTCACTAGTTCTTCTGGGCATTGAAAGACTCAAAATATTTCCTATGGACAGAGAAGTGTCCGGAAGCATTTGAGGAGCTAAAGTACCACCTTACTTGATTACCATAGCTCTTCTCCTCTACTTTAGGTAAAGCTCTAAGCCTCTATCTCACTAACATTAAGTACAATGTTACCATGATATTGGTGCGGGATGACTTGAGAGCCCAAACTTGTAGATCACATTGTAAAGAGTCATTAGTTCCGTAACTTAGATCTAAAAAGGATTTTTTTAAGGGATTAAGATAGGATATATTCTTCTCTAGGAGAGAATACTAGAATGAAAGGAGAAAAAAGATTGGAGCATGAAGTCCTTAATAACATCCCAAAAATAATAAAAAAAATTGCTGGACTCCTGCTGAGGCCCCATTTAGTGGAGGGAAATTTTGATTTTAGAAAGGGGGAAAGCTTTGCATAGATGTATGCATACGGCTGAGAAGAGTTTGGACATGAGGGACAAAGAGATCAATTGAAAAACCTCACTCACAAATACAAGGAAAGACTAAAGTTTAGATAATCAATTAGTGAAAGATGAGATGATATTATCAGTGTTGTTAAGGACAAAACCATCATCCTCTTGGATATAGGCAATTTGGACTTTGATATTTTAATCATCTTGTTTTATCTAGCAAATTTTAGTGTGAGATCAATATTGTAGGTTGGGCTATGTGTTAAAGACGATAATCTTATTATACAAGGATTAAATTTAAGTTTGTTTGGGATCGATGAGGATGGCACAATTTTTCTTGATCTCAAGCTCAATAAGCTCTAAGAGAGATTGTTTAATGGAGGATCTTGGATTAGATCCATGAGATTGTTTATATTGAGAGGGGAAAAAACTAAAGGAAGGAATATGTTGGTGAAGGGATATCATTAGATTCAGTTGGCTAAGGTGATGTAGGGAGAATGATTTATTAACTAAGTTATGCACTTCATTGTGTTCAAGCTAGAAATTTTTAATAGGAAAAAGCCATTGGTTTTTGGAGGAGTAGTATGGTATGTTACAATAGGGTAATGGCTAGAGAAATCAAAATATTATGGAATTGAGAAATCTAAGATTATTGGCAACGACTATATCCAATTGTGCAACAAATATATTTTTCTCAAAGTAATTGTTAAATCTATTACTAGAGAAACTCAAATTAAGTAAATCAGAATAAAAAAATCTTTATAATCTAAAATTAATTTAAAGAGTGAAAATGGACGATCACCTATTTTGTCACGAAATAGAATTTAAATCCTCACACAATAATCATAGGATATTAGAAAGATAATTTATAGAAAGAAACTAATTCTAAAGAGCTTTACGAAGAATACAAGGCAAGTTATTAGCATATCTATATCTATATCAAGGCATTTGAGCAACGGACCTTCGTACTATAAAACAAAATTGAAGGCATCAAAGTTCTTACTCATAAGGCTAGCTTTGCATTTGCCATGCTTTCACATCATCAAAATGTCAATGAATCTTTCTTTCTTCGGCAGCCAAGTACTCTCCATGCTATTGCCTCTTCAAATGTTGGATGAAAGGAGCTCAGAGTTGTCGAGTGCATTTCTAGAAGAATAATCAGATAGATTTTATCGAAATAAATTATGCAAAAAATTTAGAGCTCTTTGTAAGTAGTTTGAATCGAATAGTTGAATATCGAATCGAATTAAATCAATTTTTTTTATTTGATTCAGTTAAAGTAAGATAGTTCGAATCGAAACTGGATGTACCTAATCAAACCAATTCAAAATCAATTAATCTAATTCGATTAATCAATTTATAGTTTTAAATAATTTAAAATATTTTTTTAAATGAACTGATTCAATTCAATTGAATTGAATTGGAACCTTAGTCTAATTGGGCAACAAGATAATAAAGAATCATCGAAGACGTGAAAGGGTCAAGAGAAACTAGGGGAGGAGGAAGAGGAAAATTTTACGATATTAGAACTTCTCGCTCTATAACATAACAGAGAAGTCCTGTCTCAACATAAGTTAATATTTATAGAATAATTAAATCTTAATTTTTATAGTCTCATTTTTTTTAACAAAGAAGTCATATTTACTCGAATGACACTAGCTCAATAATCCTAAAATACTTTTTAACTCTAATTTTTATTTATAAAAAATTCTTTCTATATTAAGATTTCTTATCCTATAAGTACTATACGAATTGAAAAAATACTTACTAATCCCAATAAAATCATTGATGATGATTATCTCATGTAATTTTACAAGTCATTTGACATTGATATAATGGTGGATAAGACCATGATCATCAAAACCAAATTGCTCATTATTATTATTATTTTATTCCTTGAGTGCTTGGTTGGATGAGTGGGTCAAAATATGCTAATGATATTTCTGGCACTAGCATCAAAATTATAACAGTAATATCATCATCTTATACCACAAATGCTTTTCCTAATTACATCCACCCAACACCACAATCCTATAAATAAGATACTATATAAATGGGTACTCTTTCTCTCTCTCTCTCTCTCTCTCTATATATATATATATATATATATATATATATATATATACAGTAAACTGAATATAACAATCGATCCATCCAACTCGATTGCTATGTTTCTTTTCTTTTAGCTATTCCAATTCCGATGATTATTGATGGTTAGCCAAAAACATATTTCCGTCACAGGAAAAGCATGACGGCAACTAATAATTCACGCACCTCTGAGAACTCATATCAGCTTTTCTAAGTCGACATCAATCAGTACGGGCCACATGACTTACATCAAATAGTATCATACGAGGCAATCAGGGATGGACAGCAGATTACGTATGTATGAAGAAACCACTATCTTTACTTTCGTAGCTTCCGAGGTTCACATATTACCATGGTTGATTTCTATGTTAAGAGTACGTGTATGGTTGATGCGAAGCCGCTGTGGGCTCGAACGCTTTCCATCGACGGATGAAGGCACCAGTTGGCCGCGTCAGTGCATTGAGATTCGCGCCGCCCGATGCGGGGACACGCTCTTCTCTCGTGTCCGCACTCGTGGTATCTCGCCGCCCCGTCTTTATTTTGAAATGAAGTCACCGCGAGAAGTCGCGTACGTTCGCCGTCCCACCGAATGCTCCAACCCGATCACACGGCAGCAGGTCCTCTTCTTGTCCCATTCGTCGCCTCCGCCTCCCCATCCTCGTCTCGTCGTCGAGACCCTGTCATCACTGCTGCCGACCGGTGTCAATCCCCTCCCTTCCTCTCCGATCCGAAGCCCTAAACCCTCCTCCGATGGCCGGTGGGGCGGCGGAGGATCCGGCGGCACCGCCCAAGAAGCAGCGGAGAGGGTTCGTCTCGCGGCTGTGGGGGTGGATTTTCGGGGGCCGTAGCGAGGACTACGAGAAGCGGCTGCAGCACCTGTCCAAGGAGGAGGCTGCGGTCCACGCGCGGATGAAGCGACGGGCGCAGTCCTCCAGGCGCATGGGCCGGAATCTCATCGTCTTCTCCGTCATCCTTGAGGTGACTTCCCGTTGCCCATCTTTGGTTGTTATGAATTGATCTGATGGTTTTTCGAGCTCTTGCTGGGGTTTGCGGATCTTGGTTAAGAGATATTCTGGTCCGTCGACGTTTGAGGTTTATGGCGCTTAGTCTTTCCTCTAACTGTGTGATTTTGGAGACCCGTGTGATTGTGGTCAATAGATGGCATCGGATCCAAGAGTATAGTACATTACTTGTGTTTGAGTTGAAGGGGATTGATTATGTTCCGGGACTTTGGAATCGATCTGATCTTGCATAGCTAATTTAGGAAGAGTTGGCCCTTTCTCTTCTTCTAGCCTGTGATTCCATTACTAGATTCCTCGCGTTCTAGGAAATGATGTCTAGACTTTCCTGGAGTTACGGATTCTTTTCCCTAGTTATTTCGAGAGACATGTTTTCCCCATTTGTTATTCCAAATTAAAAGTTAGTCATGATTCAGAAGACTCAATGTAAGTCGGTGGCTTTTGGAAGTTCAGCATGCCACTTTATTCAGCTCTTCAGAGCAATGACACACGAAGCAGACAAGTTTATGTTTCTTTGTTAAATGTTTTTACTTATGGGAAGTTTGTCTTGTGAGGGTCATTGCGAGCTTGCACCGATGGTCTAGAAGCCAACTAGATAATACCTTAGGAACTTTTTGCCAAAAAAAAGAGTTTGTTTTCGGGAACTATGGATTTGCTGCTTCCGAACCAAGATATATTTTCATGTTTTTGGAAGTTCTACTTATCTAGATTGAAGGGGGAAACCACACTGTGACCTTGAGCACGAACATCCTGGTTTTGCTACCATTTTCACTGTTCAGTTACTGCAGTTACTATCTCTAAAGAGATCAAACTCATTACTGTTGCCGTCTCTGTCCAAGAAAAGATATGTTTCCACATTTCTGACAACCCTTATTTGTTAAAACTAAGAAGAGATGTCCAGGGTGACCCCGACTAGCATGGGCTCTATTTCATGATATTGTAATATTGGCATACCTTGCAAGAATTAAACCCCGTGCTGGTGTCTATCCGATATGTTAGACACTGCTGGTGTCTATCTGCATAGATTGAAATATAAATCCTTGTTTGCTGTACTTTTTTTAGAAGGTTCATGACTTTGAGACCATTACTAGGAAGCCTAGCATCCTTCAGATATTGGAATTTTGTTTTGGAGCATATTATTCATAATTGATGCACTAAAGCAGCTACTAGAAACATGTAATCAATAGCATCAAACTTACATGGTATGCTTCGTAGTTCTTCCATTTCTTGATGCTTTATGCCACTAAAATGCTTGTAAATTGGAACCTAGTCATTCTCCATCTTTCATTGCCTATTCAAGATGTGAAATTACTTATAGTAAAAATCTGATGTACCCAGAAACTAGTACTCTTAATATGACAGGAAAGTTCTTTATATAAAAGTTTCAGATGCTTCAGCTTGCTTTTAAATAATTAGGGGTTTTTCTTTAAGTTGTAATTAGAGAAACAAATAGTTATTTAAATAATTTCCAGTGGTTGATTCATGATATATGTTTGTCTTGTTTTTTATTTAAACTATTTTTGGTTTTGTGAAACCTAAGGGGTCTTATTGTAAGATTTATTTTAAATTTTCTAGAAATTATAGGAATAATATGTAAAAGTTTGCATTAACATGGTGGAAGTCATGGAGGTAGAATATTTTGTAGTAAAGGTTTTGTAATTTTGACATCAAGTAGTCAGTAGAAGGCTTTGTGGTTCTTGATTAATATCTGTTTTAACTAAAGGCTGAAACAAAATGTTGTCAGGTTGACAATCATATATCAGACCTGTAGAGTGATTTAGAATAAATGTAGTGTGGAAGAACAAAATGTTCAGATGATTGTGTAATCTGTCAATTGATAGTCTGATGGAGGATGAGAAACATCATGACCGAGGGGCAGCTGTAGCAATGAATGGTTATATTAGGACATTATCAGATTTTTCAGCCTCTTGCTCTAGTACAACCATGGAACCTCATACTTTTAAGTTCCTTAGCATTATACTGTCTGTAATGGATTCTGATACATTGATTGAATTCTGATTGTTTAGGAGCATTTTTAATGTTAATTGATGCATCTGGGTGTAGGATCTTTAAATAAAAATAACATTAGCGGCAGATATGAAGAATATCCGGTAGTTTTGTTTTGAACTCTTTGAACAAATCCTATAGAAAGCTAATTGGTAAATTGCTGTATTTATCCATTTACGTTTTGTCCTAACTGGAATTACTACTTGTAGAAAAGCTAAAGACAATGTTATCTTTACTAGAATGAGTTTTAGAATAACTTTCGATGATCAGACTTGGTTTGATTTGTTATCACACAGAATGCAATTTGAGATTTTTAGGATGAGAAGACGAGTGATTCGGATCAACAATTGCCATGAATTGTCATTGATGGATACAATAAAGTATACTTGCTAATCATTCTAAATCATCTCCCATGCCTTGTTGGCTTATCTGCCAATTAGAGCACCAGCCACCAGGTGTAAGTTTTGTTTTCTATAGCATGAGAATTCATTACATGCATAACCGTTGATGAAATAAATGTTATCTGAAGTTAATCTATAGTTAGAAAACAAACTCCATGTTTCAGCATTTTCCATGATCTGTTCTGATTGTTAATTGTAGGGGCTAGCTACTTTGTTTTTCCATTTTCAGCCTTGAATTTATGATTTTCTTTTTCTCTCTCTCTCTCTCTTTTTTGTTTGCTTAAAATTTCTGAAAGTATGACTTAATACAATGATGTTACTGATCTTTCATATTTTTTCATCTTTTATTTAAATGTTCTCCATATTCCCATTATGTCTTTCTGTGTATTGTGATTCTTTGGTGTCTAAAGTCTATATTTAAGCTCAGCTACATTTTCCGGTATGTTCTAATACTTTGTTGCCTAAGGTCTAAACCATAAAAGTCACTGATTCATTTTCCTTATGTACTTTATTTTTATTTTTTAGACTTCTGATCTTTGTACCAGGTGGTAGCAGTGGTTTATGCTATCATGACAACCAGATCAGCAGATTTGAACTGGCAGATCAGGGCAATACGAGTTCTACCTATGTTTGTGTTACCTGGTTTATCTTCTGTTGTTTATTCGACCCTTGTAAGCTTCACAAGGATGTGTAAGTATCTCAGACTCTACACTGAACTTACATATTCTTTAGCTCTTATACACCATTTTACACTCATGTAATATCTTCCAGCTGTATTACATTTTCTCTATGCTCTTTTAGTGCTTCCTTTGTTAAGTTTTCATACGGTTTATATGGAGAATGCTTTTGCACTTGGGAGATTTGCAAGTTCGAAAATGAATATTTTTGTCAGTTTTGTCTAATTCTTGTGACTTTTTTTGCAGTGCCTGTCTTTCAGAAAATGGCATGTTTGATTTGCAATTCATAACATTACTATTCGACCCTTGTAAGGCTTCACAGGATGTGTAAGTCTCTCAGACTCTACACCTGAACTTATCATATTCTTAGCTCTTATACCCATATTACACTCATGTAATATCTATCCAGGCTGTATTACATTTTCTTCTATGTCTTTTAGTGCTTCCTTCTGTTAAGTTTTTCATACGGTTTATATGGAGAATGCTTTTGCACTTGGGAGATTTGCAAGTTCGAAAAGGAATATTTTTGTCAGTTTTTGTCTAATTCTTGTGACTTTTTTTGCAGTGCCTGTCTTTCAGAAAATGGCATGTTTGATTTGCAATTCATAACATTACTATTCAGACTGAACTTTAGAACTGTATGAACAATTAAAACACATAACACGTTTGACCTGTATACAACTTTTTTGTTATTTCATCTTGTTTATTCTTGTGGCATATGCTATGTATGCTTATTTAATTTTTCATAATCTTTTATTGTTTTGCTTCTGGTAGTTTTACTCTATGCCACATATTAATTGTGTACGCTAGAAGTTAGATCATTGTTTCCTTTGATTCAGTTACATCTTCAGGTGATGATTGGCCTAGAACATGTCATCATTTTTGTATTTTTGGTAGTGATCTCAGTTTCTATCTGAAAAATAAAAGGGTAACAAAGATACAAAGATGAGAAATAATTAAGAAAATTAGACAAATGGATTGTTTCCCCATGTATTGTAGGTTAGAGTCTTGATGTTAAACTGGATCGTATAAACAATATAACCATATTGAGTTGAATTGGTCTAGAGCAATCTGAACTGAAGAAACAAACTGATTGGAAACAATATTACTTTCATGTATTCTGAGTGGGAAAATCAATGAAACAAACTGGATAGAAATGGAGCTGAACTGAGCTAAAACTGATTGAAATCTTAGAAACCCTTTTTTGCAAGTTGTGCTGGAACCTATGGTTTGCAGGGTTATATAGTGTTTTTTTTCTCTAAAGTCATCTATGTGATCAGAAGAACCATATGTGGTAATATATATTACATGCTAAATATCATATGGATCCAATCAAAGAATTCTTTGTCCCACTGTGAACCTTCTCTTCCTGAAATGAAGAGATCAACCCATGTTTATGTCAGCTATCTATTTCTGATGAAAATTCCATGTATATTGCATGCCCATATGCATTTATATCTATCATGTGGTTTTCTTTTAGCAACACATTTACTAGCATTTTCATCCCAGAGATGAAAAAAACATGTTGAGACCTTTTGGGGTTTGTTAGAGATTTAGCCTCTTTTATTTGGCCTGCGATCTCAGAAGTAGTTTTGTTCGTATGTCTGTAATGTAGATTGTCTAGAGTTATGTGCATATTTTTTATGGTTTGTGTTTGGTAGATGCCAATGAGCACTCAACTAAGTAATTCGAAAATCATTGTTTGTAGTTGATCGCAAGGACCAGAAGACTCTTGACAAGCTACGTGCTGAGAGAAAAGCGAAGATTGATGAGCTTAAAGAGAGAACCAATTTTTACAATACACAACAGCTTATTCAGGTGAATAGCTAATGAGAATCAGAACTAGGATTATCTGTTAGATACTGAAATATCATATGTACATGCATATGCATACACACTTGCATTGCATATGTGAAATGATTTGCAAATTGAATTGGAGCTTACAATACAAGGACACTCCACATCATGTCCATGTCCGACACCAACACTTACTAGATACTTCACTACGCACGCTGGGTAGTTCAACACACATTAGGACTCATGTATCAGCTCCACATAATTATGGCATTATACTTTACACTGGTCAGGCACTTAAATCATTTATGTCTCAACTTTATGTGGATATAGGGATCTGGAGTAGGTGAGAAAATTACATTCCCAGCCCACACTATTGCTTCCATCTCATGTTCTAATATGGCATATTAATCTGGAAAATCCAATGTGTGTGTGTGTGTGTGTGTGTGTGTCTATATATATATGATGGCATGATTCAATTTCTCCTTTGCTTGTGTGAAATTTAAGCAATTAGTAACTTTTGCATGTGTGATACCATATCTTTTTCTTCTCTTTGCGTTTGGGTCCATCTCACTGGAAACATTGGCTTATATGATGTGTTATCTTTTCTTTTCTTTGAGGTTGTTGTACTAATTGTTGGCCTTCGGTCTTCAGAAATATGACCTTGATCCTGCTGCAAAGGCTGCAGCAGCAACAATTCTGGCATCTAAGTTGGGAGCAGACTCTGGTTTGAAAGTTTATGTTGGAGATGAACCAAACACATGTGCCCCATTGGTGAAAGGCAGTGATGCCAAACCCGTTCAAACCACTGGGCTAAGAAACAGGAAACAATCACATGCAAGAAGCAGTAGCACTGTTATTTCCCAATCGGTCAGTGAAGCTCCTAATGAGCTTGGGGTTGGTGCCCAAGAAATTCCTTCTCGGGCCCAGAAGGCTGTTGAGCACTACAAAGGCTCTGGCTCCAACGGTGGTGGTTGGATTGCTCGTATCGCATCCTTGCTCGTAGGTGAGGATCCATCACAGTGCTATGCTCTCATATGTGGCAACTGCCATATGCATAACGGTATGTAAAGATTGCAGAAAAAAGTGACTTGGTGTTGTATGTCTATGTTATCCTGGAAAGCAAACAACTAAGTGGTTCTCTGTTGCAGGACTCGCAAGGAAAGAGGATTTTCCTCATATAACGTATTACTGCCCCCATTGTCATGCACTGAATACGTCTCGGCAATCAGGAGAGCATGATTCGGGTTCCAGATCTGGCCAAGGCAATTCCTTTTCAAGGAGTGAAGTCACAAATGATCCGCCAATAGTTCCAGAGCAGCCAGTTGGGAAGAGTGATGTGACAGAACACAACTCGGAGGCTGCTTCATGATTATGGATTGTAAGCACTAGTGCTTTTCTCAAATTTTTCTCTCTTTCTCTCTGTTCTAATATTCGAGTTGTGGTGGATGTAAGCTTGTACGTTTCTGTGCGACATAACCAGGACAAAACATAAATGCATATTCTCGAGGGGGGTATGACCGAATTAGGTTTCATGTTTTCTCATTTTGAAGAACGTGAAACTTTAATATCTTGTAGTTGTCGTCACGGTCAATTCCGATTCTAACAAACAGCCAGGACTTGTAGTGCGCCGATGGGGCAACTGTCTCTGCTCCATGTGTAAGATTTCCTGTTCCTGTTAACACTGTGAGCACATCTTCTTCGTGCCGTCTTTGACTCGCTCGGCGACATTGAACCACTCAATCTGTGGCCGTGAAACGGAAAGCACAAGAAGGAGCAACACGAACTGCATGTCGGAAAGTCGCTTCCCTTGTCGGGATACGAACCGTACGACTTGAGCAAAATCATTGTATGGATGATCAATATGAAATAGCTCCATTCTGATTTCTACGACCTTTTAGCTTTGCAGAACAAAAGGGTAGTCGTCGGTGTTTTCTATGGTTTTGGACTCTCTCTTTTCTGATGCTTGGAGCGAGGGTTTCTCGAATGTGATTGTCTGCCGAATGTAGGATTGCTGATTGATTAATTTGACCTGAGATTCCTTTAGTTGGAGTGGGATGGGCAATACGGTCTTTCTCGCATCCTTTGACCTTGACCTTGACCTTGTTTCTGAGATTGATTTCATCCGTCACTCGCGGTGTTCGGCCGTGGCGCCGAAAACTGCTCGATCCTGAGGGCAACGTCGTCCTTTCCCAGTCGTATTAGCTACGGTCCCCTTCCTCGCCATCCACGACCGTTTGACCTCTTCCTCCCTGTATTTTCTCATGGTTAGCAATCCGTAAGAAAGCATAGCCACTTCTTGATGTTCCTTCCACCTCATTCTCATGGGATCTCTATTTTGGTACCTTCCTTCACCTCCAAGCCTGCGGCAATCCTCGAATGTAGCTTCCGGTTTACTGCTTTCTGGTTGCTTGCGCCCAGCGAACAGCTCATTCTTTCCTTTCTCGATCAACTACACCATTAGGAGACATCCTGCTTCCTTTGAACAAGCCACGAGGAGCTCTCTGTCTCTCTCTCTCTCTCTCTCTCTCTCTCTTAGCGTTTGGTATGAGAACTAGTTCGTTGCCATGATGATGTAGCCAGCGATTTGGTGGTGGTTCCTCACATTTGTGTACGTTCTCAGGCCAGAAGAAGCGGCAGCAATGGAGGGCACGCAATGGAAGGGATCGGTCCACAGGATCAGGAAGTGCGTGGTGGATCTCCTGTCGATGGAGGACGATCTGGTTGACGACGACGACGAGGATGCGTGGGAGCTGATGGGTAGCGACCTTCGCCTCAAGTCTACCTTCTTGTACTGTGATCTCAACCAGGTGATCTCCCACGCTAGAGAAGAGCGGAAGAAGGTTCTCACCGACCTCGCCAACAAGCTCTTCTCCTACATGGAGCAGGTAATTTCTCCTTCTTCTTCTCATCCTTTATGGTGGCGTAGTGCTTAGATGGAGGCCAGGGTTGGATCTGCCGTCGATTCTGGTTGCCTTCTTTCTTCTTCTGTGCAACATTTGGATGCAATTTTGCTCTGTGTGACGAATTCTGCTGCTGAGCGTAGCTTTCTGATCTGTTCTCTTCCTGCTTCTTTCATGGCATGCAGCTGGATCATGCTGTCAGGATCCGGAGCATGTCTTTGACGCAGGCCTGCTACAACGACACAGCCAATGTGTTACAGGAGGTGATGGCCGCTCTCATGCCCCTTCGGTAGCTCGATCACCGAAGGAGGACTGAACTCCACATTCTTTCGTCACAAAAAAGTTGAAGCTACGACATGCACGACCAAAACTGTTGGCCGTTAGCAGTCTCTGCTGCATGCATGACTAGAAGCTTCGGCAAGAGTTTTCTTCGTTTCTCAACTTTGTGTACATTGAAGCTTCGGATTAGCAATAAAAGTAATCACTGTTTAAGTTAATTAAAAATTATCTCTTATAATTAGTTATCTTTAATATTTTAATCCTTACATTTTTAAAAATTACATTGTGATCCCTATATTTACGAAAAAATAAAATATTTAATCTTTTTTTTTTCTTCATATCATCGTCCCATATGACAAATCAAAATCCTCAATGATAAATTTTATAGTATTTTCATCGACAGAACCGATGATATAAGAAAATATAAAATTAAATATTTTACTTTCATAAGTATAAAAATCTCAATATAATCTTTAAAAATATAATGATTCAAATACTAAAAGTAGTTAACTATAGAAGATAATATGTAATTAGCCCTCGCTGTTTTCATCCTTCCAACACCGCAAACTATCCTCCTCATACATACATGCTCGAAAATTAACAAGTTAGAATTCCTAAATACTCCTCTGAATGTAAAATAATTTTGATAACATGTAAACAAAAAAAAAGTCACTAGAAACAGATGCTTTGACGTATCACTCATAGGCAATAAAACACCAATTCATTCTTTAATTATACATGCAGATTAATACACTACGAAGAGCGTTTTATTTTCTAGCATTACAATTTGTCGTTACAAATTGCTCTCGAGGAAAAGGACATGATAGTAAAGCAAAAAAATTTGCAAGTACCTAATACTGTTGTGTGCAATCTTCCTCTCATATCAAGCATTTATACATAGAAGCTCTATGAGAGAAGCACAAGGTAGAGAGACGGGAGGCCGCTGTTGCCTGGTGCTTGATTCTCCTCTGGTTCTGGGATGCAATCTTTGTTCTCTTCCATGAAAAGCCATGTTTAATTGGAGACAGCTTGGATCACCTTCCTTGCATCTACATAAGAAATTTGTGCACTTAAAAGGGACCCCGATCATTTGGTGGCAAGTCACCACGATCGTCGCTCTTCCTTAAGATGATCGTTGCTGGGTTCATGTGCCTTCCAAAATAGGAAACAGCAGAGATTAAGCAAAAGGAATACCAAATTGCGAACACAGAAAAGAACAAGAACAATGCACACTTCAATAGGATATTTTACTGGCTAAGCAAGTCTTTCAGTTAAAAACAAAAACCAATAAGCAGGTCATGCGAAATGATCACACATTACAATCCGTAGTAGCATATGGTTCACTGACAAGCGAACACAAACACCCATAACAGAGTTTATCACATACAACACTAGAGTTGGGGAGGAAATGAGCATTTTAAGCATAGGCTAGTTAACATTAACAATGGAAGCTGGTGCAACGATCCTGAACAAAAAATTGATTCATGACAAAGACTAGCTGGTGGGTCATCAGAATGGCATCGTGCCAAATGGCACAAGTGGACAAACAATCTCAAGAAAAAGGATGATATGCTGAGTAGAACAAGAAGTTCAAGACACATTTATTTGTCAATGCCCTCCATTTGTCAACATTCTTCTAATAAAATACTTCTTT
Organism: Musa balbisiana; assembly: GCA_004837865.1. NCBI lineage: Eukaryota > Viridiplantae > Streptophyta > Magnoliopsida > Zingiberales > Musaceae > Musa > Musa balbisiana. Next base: position 1,329,513 of record CM017198.1, read on the forward strand.
TCCACTCTTTTACCATTAAATGATTTAAAAGATAACACATATTTGTCAATCCAAATCTGAACTATCTCATAATCTAAGACGTTCAATCTGCTAGTAAAATATTCGACTCTGTAAAATTTCATGACCAGATTTAAAGCAGAATGAGATGATCCCCAGCTACAACTCATAATACCATCATGTGGTCAATAATTAAATCTAAGCAGCAATAACAATCAATATGCAAATTATGGTATATTTAAACTTACAAAACTTCAATAACACATGAATAAACCTTATAAATTTAAAATAAAAACTTGGCAATTAGAAGCTTACCTGATTAATACAAGGGAATATTGAATGCATAAGACTCTCATTGGCATACACAGGCAGTGGAGGCATCTGACTCATAATACCAGGCATTCCACTCATGCTGTTAAAAGAGAAAATTCTTGTCCATGAACTAACATCATGATTATGATTACCAAATGAAAACTTTATTGATGAAGTACCTATTTAAAATGGCTGTTATATTCTCATTTGAGCGATACAAGAGATCAATGTTATTTTGTATCTGCAAACAGATGGAAAGACATAAATAACAAAGAAATGAACAGTGAAACATATCAAGACTTCTGTACAAATATACCTATTTGTATATGTAACCCCAAGTAATTTACTGTTTTATCAATATGTTGGCCATAGTAAATAAGAATCTAGACAGATGACAAAGGAATATGACAGACTGTAGAATTATCTTTTCGGGTCACCAATGTCAACAGGTGATATTGGTTAACAGAATAACCTTTTTTTCTTCATCATCCTTTAGGTTGATTAACAAATTTATGAATTAGCAAGAAAACACATAAAAGCCGAGAGACCATCCTGTGAAATATGGGCTCATAGTTGCTAAATGCTCTTGCTGGATACATTTCAATACTTTGACAAGTGTCTGTGGTGCTATAGTCCGATATCTCTTTGGTCAACTATTTTGCCAGACTCATGCATTATCATACATCAAATTTAGCAAACTTGCCTAACTAGAGAAGATTTTTTTGTTATTAGTCATCTATAAAGTTCTCATAATATCTACAAATTTTCCTGGGCTGTGATTGAGTTCTAGATTTCAGGACATTCCACATGGAGGCAATGAAGTGATAAAATAATTACAGGAAGATGATTAGAGAATCGCAGTGTATTTAAAAGCATTGACTACATTGTACTCATCATCATTCTCAAAACTAACTGAAACTTTAAACTTAATATGACAACATATCCCCCAGGAAAAAAAGAGAGAGAGAAAGACTCAACCTCAACCCATGATGGGTCACATCACTTTCCGTTTTAGTTCATTCAGCTAAGATTCATTTGAAACCAATCCAATGGTAAGCGAAACGACTACCATTTAAATGCTAATAAACTACAACCGCCAAATAATACCACTAAAAAGATTAATGTCCAAGATTTATCTCTTAATGATTTGGTGTCTCAACTGGTTAGGGCTTCCCTGGTTGCTCTAAAACTTTATAAAATAATTTATATCCGCCGAAATTTCCAGTTTATACATTCTATGAGCTTTGGAACATATTCACTAGTTTTCTTCAGTTCTGGAAATTTGCATATTAAGAAGGATATTAAACTATAACCTGTATAAATTTAAGTAGACCTGCTTTACCGACAAGAGTATCTCCAATGCTAATTATGACAATAATTTAGATGATCTTGGACATGTTGTCATCAACATTCCAATGAAAAAGGAAACAAAAGATCCAAAGTGATTCAGCAAACAGCAAGTTACATGTGTCTAGGGTGCACCACATGAAAAGACCAGCTAATAATATAGTTGTTATTTTAAGGTAAATAAAAAGGTTGACTGTTACAACAGAGACACACGATTACCACTATGCATGGATATGGAAAAGTATGTGTTGGAAAGAAATGCATGCATCACGCCTTCCAAAATTTGAAGAGTAAAAAGATTATTTGTGTTACATCAAATCTTTCTTGGAAACAATTTATAGCTATATACTGCCATGAGATTCCTCAGCATCTGCTTATCACATTCAGAAATGCAGATATGATGAAGATACCAACATACTTTTTCTAATTGTGCTAGTTGGATTAATTGTGCTATATTCGTCAAGGGAGCATGTGACCAACTAGTGCATGTAATTATGTACCCAAAAGAAATAAATGACAATTCTATGGTTGCGCATATTATGCACCAGCTCAAAGCATAATATTGCAATCAATCTGCTAACTGTAGCAACAGAGTAATACAGCCAATTCTTCTGTCTATCACAAGAAAATGGCATAACCAAACAATATGACTATAACAGCTCATAACAAAAAAGATCTTATAATATATACCTCATTGTTTTCAAGATTAACTGCAATCTCATGAAAGAGTTTCGCATTGTCTTCTAGAAGATGATTTGTTCTGCTGTCTATCACAGGGCCTGCTGGAGAAACAGATTTAGAATTAAGATTAGATATTAAGAATATAAATAAGACAAAGTTATGATGTACAAAAGAAAATAATAATGAAACATGTGTACATTTGACTAATAGAACTAGTAGAGTGCATAAAGTTTCCCATTCCATGATAATACATAAAGCAACTGCACCACACATGGACCAAGATTACATGCATAGTTTCAATTATATTGGAATCTTCTACAATGGGAAGAATGTCAAAGATAAACAGCTCAACTATAGAAAGAAATTTACATTTTATCTAAATATCTGTCATAATTTGACAATCTTAATGAAATTATGCTTTAGACAAGAAAGATGACTGCCCTTAATATATTTAACAACTTGCTTTGCTAGTATAAAATTGTCACAACATTATACAAGACTTTTCAAGCAAGTTCCTATGCATTATCACTTATGTTATTTCAATTTAGAACACTAGGCATAACGATGATCATAGATTGTAGTATTGATTGTTGTACCACCCGAAATGGTACGAAACGGGTGGTACATACTAGTCCAGGCATAGGCCAGTATGCAGACCACCCCCATTCCAAGCGGCCCAGTCCATTTTAGTAATAATAATAATAATAATCAAAAATAGCAGTGGGGCCCATCCAACTCAGCATTAATAAAAACTTCTAGTGTTCAACACTACTTCCGTCATCGTTGTTGCTATTTCGTAATGCTGTTGCCGCCGCCGCTGCTTCGTGATGCTGCTACTTAGCGACGTTGCTGCCAACACCATTGCCACCGCGGTCCTTTGTCCTAGGTACACTCCCACGTCTTCTCCTCCTCCTCTTCCCTCTTCTTCCATCTCATCCTCCACCGCTTCTTCTTCCTCTACCATTTTCTCTTCTTCCTTCTTCCTTCTTACTCTTCTGTTCCTCCATCGTCCCTTCCTCTTCTCCCTTTTTTTCTTCCTCTCTAAAACATCGGTCCCGGTGTACCTACATATGGGACACCAGTACTGACCAGTATGTATCGGTCTGACAGATCACCGAAACAAGTCCGATATCCGAAAGGGTCATCCTTGGATTGTAGAGTGCACAGAACTGTAAAATTGTATGCATATTGTAAAAGAGAGTGACGGATCCTTTAGAGCTTTTTTCTGTTTTATGTTGTGAAGATCCTCACAATACTGTTCTTTTCTGATTATTTTCCAAGAACACAACGGAAGCTGGTAATGACTTCTAACTTGTGAATGTCTAATCACATTCTTATTTGGATCTGACCAAACCTCAATCTTGGAATTCTCACTCACAGAGAGTCTCAATCACATTATTTTTTTTCCCTTTTATATACATATGCTGGTCGAGGGCAAATATTCATCTTTATCTAAGAACACTAATGGATAGTCTTAAGGATAAGAAATATTTATCTGATTGAAAGGCAAAAAATTCTCACATGAAATAGAATTTTTCATGTCACAAGAATTAGTCACATTTCATGTCAGTCACATAAGCCTTTCAGACAAGTTCAATCATAAATGAAAGTTAACTATTAACTAAGCTGAACTGCTTCAATAATAGCACCTACCAACCTTCACATGAGAATTGATTATTGTGGCTCCCATTATGCATCTTGAAAGAATAGGTAGCTTCACTCTCTGGTTGATTACAGAACATATTAGCCATTGAGGAAGAACCTATCACCTTCTCCTGCACAGAATTTTGATATGATAAGACATTAAAACAGACAGAACATAATTCTCGTTATTTGGAACATACATTAAAAAGAGAGACCATAAGTCCAATCTACAAGAGATCTATTCACTTTTTTCTTCTTTTGATAAAAAATATGATGCTATTCATTATTTATAATTTGTTTTCGTAGACTAACCAAAACAAAAACAGAAAGTTGAAACAATTTCAAACTCAGCATGCTGATTTTAAAGAGCCCATATAGTGCAACCAAAAACAGAATAAAGATTATAAGAAGATCCTGATATTCTCTCTTTAAATTATATCCTCAGACTATAGTATTAATGTTGATCATAGAATCATCAACTAATTGAAGTTTTTGGGTGGAAATTACCTTCCTGTCTTTGGTTTTCTTCCCAGCATAATAGTCTTCAGGCTTTCGTCGTTTACCATTCTCCTTCTTCTATAAATAGGTCAAAAATATTAGCATAAATACAAGTTTCCTAGGACAAGTCATAATTACACTAATATATATTAGACAGTTAATAAAAAAATTACAAGGCAAATATCCTTTTAACTGCCCAAAAAGCACCATCATGTTATAAAGAAAAACTATCAGACAACTTAACATCCAAGTCTTTCACTGATGGGCAATCAAATTAAATTTCTAAAGAAGAAACCAATTTGGCAGTTTCTCATAACCATGTTGTTTCACTTTATGATGTTGAATAGATTCTGATTACACATGGTTTTAAGTGGCAGGTCTTGAAATGTGCCTGTAACCCTACATGTTGCCCTTGACCGTTTGTGTTCCTTTTGTATATTTTCATTTATATCTTTTTCTTTTTCTAGGTGCTCTGCAACAACAATTGGTTGAGAGTTTGGGCTCAAATGGCCAAAGAAACCAAAAGAGAAACAAATTATTATAACTAAGGAAGTTTATCAGGGTTTCCTAAGGCTTTCCAACTAAATCGACATGTAAGTAGGAAGTAGGGACACAGTCTCACCTTCAAGTAACTGTGTTAAAAACATTGTCAAGATGCCTACACAACTGCAACAAATTATGTTCTCATTCAAAACTTTTCATAGAAATCAAGATATAAGATCCCATAGAAACTCAACAACCTATTTCGAAAGTTTAAGCAAATTCACTTTTGTAAACTGCTCAAACACAAACTATGAAACAAATAACTGCGAGCATCATAAATAACAGATTATGCGAAATATAGTGGTTCTGCACGACAACCGTCCAGAAGGTATGTTGTGAAGAAACATAAGAGTATTCTGCATCCATGTTTAAAACTTGTAAAAACATACTCACAGTCATCCATCGGCACCTCATTGCAACATCCCTCACAGTCTTGTCAGGAAGCTTAGATGCAATCTTGATATACTTCATGATATTAGACTCACCAGCATATCTGAAATGTTAAGGTGTTACTACAAGTCAAGCAAAAAGGTATCAACAGCCTACTGTAGCAGACACCTACGGCAAGATCAGACTTCATAGAATCATAGTGCACTACCAGAAGAAAGAAAAATCAACAAAATAAAAAGCTTCGCTTTCAAAAGATTTTCAATTATTTACTTACAGATGATGGAAAATGATAAACTTGTATGGATTAAGCTAGAGATGATAATTTCAGGCCAAATGAAATATAAGCTACAGTAATGAGTAAATATATCTGCAATGGGCCAAACAGAGAAGTTGTCATCCAAAATCAAGTTGAAGGCATACCGCTTGTCATGTGAATGAAAATAGCAAATAAAAGATGCAATTTTCTCAGGTAGTATGTTCTGAATCAATGGAGGCCCAGAATCATTTTTACAAAAATACTAAGAACAATTAGATAGCGTGAAGCTGCAGCCAAATTTAGCATCAGCAAATTATGCAAGCTGCGATGTCTATGCAATAGTATTGGTGATTGCCTTCATCTAAAGCCATCTAATTACCTACAATAATATAAACTTCACAGCCAAAAGAAAGAAACTTGCTACATACGTGGCAAGGCCTCGCTTCAACACTTCCAATTCCTCGCACGACCAATCCACAGCGAATGATGTACGATGCTTACGCCCATGTAGTGGATCGAGGGGGATATTTCCGGGAGAATTAGTAGTCGATACCAAAGGAGAAATATTGTTCAGCGTGCCGGAATTTCCAGCCAATATCATCGCTGTCGTTCCATTTATTCCACCTGAAATGTTCATTCCACCGGGGAAAATACCGTGTGTGTTGTTTACAGTCCCTGAGTGAAAGGAAACTACATGTTGATTGCAAAAAGATTGTGGGAAAACTCCTCCAAGAGGGAAGTTGATGTTATGATCTGCGGCCATGCTCATAGCACCCGAAAGCACCAATCCAACAGAAAGAGACTGGAACGGGGCAGAACCTTTCGATCTGCTGCGATACCACCACACAAGTTTAAAGCCCTCGACAATCCTCAACGCAGGGGAGAATACTCTCGAATCACTTGATAACCACAGCTTCAAAAGCGCAAACTTACGACCTCAAGAACAGATGCAGCTGCTCGAAAGGCCTGAATCACATCGGCTCTGAGTGCATTCAACAGCAAGATTTCATCTTTATGTCCCTAATTGAAACCAACAACAGTTATGGACAAGGAGATCTCATCGTGCGGTCACCTAAAACCCACGAAACACAATGCAAAAAAGAGCATCTTTTTTTTCTGTTCAGAGAAACCCTAACGCGAGATTAGCTAACAATTAAAGAACCCAAATCGCCGTGTCATAACCATTTCCAAGAAGCAGAGAGAATCTCGATAGCAAACACCAAAAACAGAGGTAAGAGGTAGAATGAGACGGTGATTGAGGGAGAAGACAGAGAGTAAGAACCTGCTGTCAATCTCCGCAGTCTTCTTCGTGTGCTTCTCTGATAAGATAATGGGAGAGAGATAGAGGGAGGGGACGAAACCCTAACAAGATTCGGCTTCCTCTGCTCGTCCCTCCAATGGGAAAGCAAACGAAAGAGGGAAAGCCGCCCCTTTTCCGATATATACCGAGCGACGACAGCAGCAGCAACAGCAACAGCGATCGCTTGCAATTCAGCAAGGCCGCAGTGCGCGTCCCGATGCAGACATGGAATTGGATGCATGCATGCCAATTATTGTGGAGCCTCCCACGTTTCCACTTTCTGCTCGTCTCCTCTCCTCCTCCTCCTCCTTTCTGTTTTCTCTCTGCGCCCAAACCTTGTTTCTTATGCTTTCTCTCTCTCTCTCTCCCCCTCCTTTTACTGCCCATCCATATTTCGTCACCTCATGCGCATAAAATATTACCTGCACATCTCTCTTGCTCTCCTCGCCAGATTCTTCTCGCCGCAACTGCTTCAGTGCGCATCCCATCTCCACTTTTGGTCAAAGCAAATCTGCATTTATGCCCCTAAAACTTTGATGGACAAACAAATCAAAGATTACATGGCAAATTAAGATGAGAATTGAGATCGGGAGGAGTTGGGTAAGCTATGTAATGCTGCCAAAACAAAAAAAAAGTCAGCATAAAGAAGACAGCTTAACATGTAAACACAGCACGTGGGACTGGCAACGTTTCTCAACCAGATGCATGCATGCTTCCAAGTACTCCGAAGGAGACCACCACCATGACTTTTGTTCATGCCATCGCATCTCACATGATCCAAGGCAGAAGAAGATACGTCAATCCCATGCTTGCCATTACCATCATTCGGTGCTGAAAGTAACAAAACACTTGCTGTTTTAAGTGTGTTGCTGCAGAATTTGGCTAAGGAACAGAACTAGTGGGAGAATTAATGTATCATTAGTCATATCTCTGTCATCTGTCTTTCATAAACAGTAAATGTTAAAACTCTTTTCGGTAATAACAAAAGGGGCAAAACGAAGACGACGGCGACTCGTCCAACCTTGGATACGTCATGCGTGCTTGTCATGACCGTAGATTTGTCGTCCGGATCGGTGCAACCTGCCTTGCAGCAGATCCCGCCTCCGGCTGAGATCCGACCTGACGCAATCCTTCGCGCAAAAGGCCAACGCCCCCAAACCCATGCTTATCTGCAACCGCGATACGTGTCGACTGGGTAACCCACCCACGTCGGCCCATCTCGAATCTTTGCGCCGGCATCGGGGCGGCGGAAACGTGACCAAGCGGGGGCCGCCACACGCGACACGGCCAATGTGCGTCGGCCACGTTCTCGTCGGCGATTGGTCCGTAGTGGCGGCGGAGGTGGGTACGAGTTCCGAGGCCGCTCACCAAATGCGCGTATTAATCACGCGCGTTGTGATTGGACAGAGAGGATGCGCGGTCCAGTGATTCCAAGGCTGCTACTGTCTCGTGTTAGCCAAGGAAACAAAACTGGAATGCATCGAGTCCACGAGATGGAGAGGCTAAACAAGCTTTAAGAAGGAGATGGTTAAGTAAACTGTGGGCGTGGGGTAGCATCTTGTCTTTTGTTTTGGTAGTCTTGCATGGCCCCGGCACCATGCACTGCATCTCCAAAAGCAGAATCAAACCCACACACCCACACACACATATATATGAGAGAGAGGAGCAGTGCTGGTGGCCACTAGGAGCAGGTCCACCACATTGAGAATAGCATCACGCCCATTACATTCCAAGGCCAACTCACATACATATGTCGATTCTGACGCAGCGAACAAAATACCTTGTTCATATTGACATAGGACATGACAAGACCACTCGCCATCATGAGTCATCACCGCATGCAAAAGCTGCATGTGCATCCATGTTACGGATCAAATCAACAAGGCAACGAAAGCAGCCGGTGTTTCCACCCAGGCATTGATCAGTTGTGGAGTTGGAATAAGAGAGTTCTCAGGCTTGTGGATGTTGGCTGTAGATATGCATACACAAGCAATAAGTTCTTGTCAGATGGACAGCGGTAGATAAATGGGAAAAAGAATCACCTTTTCCATACAAAAAGCTCTCTCTCCACGGCGGTTCAAATGCATTCGTGCGGCACCAAAGAGATGTACGTACATTCAAGTGTTGCAAAATGCCAAGAGTGGAAGGCAGCTTTTATAAGATTCTCAGGAGAGGAAAAGAAGGTCTCGATGGTAAGCAACCAAAGAGATTCCATTCATCCTTGCTGGAAGGCAGCAAAGAGCTGTGTGCTTTCTGTTCATCAACAGCATTTTGTAGACACCGAGAAGTAGTCGGATCTGCAATGCATTTGATTCACATGGAAATGAAAGAAGGAAATCCAGTAAAAAGACACACGGAAAGGGTGACAGCAGAATAACTACACCAAGACATGACCGGGTGGAGGAACTACGAATAATGCACAAGAAACGGAAGCTTCCGTAAGGAGTAGAAGTGAAGGCCTTCGATTGTGACAGAGTTGGCTTGGATGTCATGTGATTTCGGTAATGGGGCAGCTTCTGATTGCACAACATATCACTAATACGCATCGAGTGCATGCTTTTATCATCCACACACGACTGCAACACTTCCCTAGTTTCTTCTTTGGTTGATCAGGCAACACCCAGATTTGAATTCCCCACCTTACCATTGGGAAACCAAATAAGATTATGAGCTTTGGCATTTAAACTCGTTCAAAGTAAAATGATACGAGAGAATATTCGCACAGACCAATTCTTGTATTAGAATAGTTTGGCATATCTTCTGGTCCAAATGCTTGATAGGTCAGCTTAAATGACCGTAGTACAACCCAGTCGAAGGGATTCGATAAACTCCGGCATATCTTAGAGTGACATTTAGCAAGCCAGAGATATATATATATGCATGCTCCATTATCAAGACTACGAAAGCCTCCACAAAGTCACGGCTTTCGATCTACAAACCGACTACGCTAGCTTATCAAGTCAAAGTCAGTGTGTAAATAAATTGAGAGGATCTTTTCCTATGGCACATCGATATTGTCTTCACACGATGACTTCATATGATAAGAAAAAGAAGAGATATGCACCAGTCAACCCACACACGGAGACCATTCCCCTCTCTCTCTCTCTCTCTCTAGAAACTTGAGCTCGAGTCCTCGACATTCACATGAAAAGATTTGGTAGGTTCTACTCTCTTCCTCAAATAAATTTGAAGTGAAAAACTGTGTGACAGATCTGTCTAGAAATTTGTTTCCAAGTGGAAATCAAAACCAACCAAGATAGCAGTCTACAATTTGGAGGTCCATATTAGATATTGAGCTGTTTGGCCTTCCGTCATCCGTCTACATTTGAGAAGCCATTGGCACAGCCGAGAGACGAGACGCCGGCGGGCCACACGGGCTTCCGGCAGGAAATCTTCTGCTCCCTCCGACGAACACCTGCGTTCGTGAATCACTTGTTTCACCTCCAACAAACACATGTAATCCGTGATCACCGTGCTCAATTTCTTCTTCTCCTGAAACAAGTGATGATGTTATACCCAAGTGAATAATGATCGAAACCGCGTGCTAGTCTTCGCATGCCAAGCCCAGCGACTCCAGAGCTCGCTTGCCGCGGTCCACAGCCGTGACTGCGAGTGTGAGTTCCTCGGTCGAATAAGGCAGCATATATCGCTCATTATTTTTTAATTGTGATCAAATTCAATCACAATTTAAAAAATAAATTAAGCTAATTTTATAATTGAAGATGTAAATAAAAAATTCTCAATTTCTTAGGAGAAAAAAAATATAATTTTATTGACAAGACATAAAGCGAAATTATAAGATTTATAAAGGGTAGAATTATCAAAAGAATTAAAATAGAATTAGGGAGATATGTAAGGGTAAAACTATAATTTTTTAAAAGAACCCTAATCTATTGGGTAATGATCGTTACCTGCATAGTTGTCACTTGTACATGGTCAACTCAGCATGTGGCCATCGCTTATGCGATAGTCACCTGTGTGATCGTCGCAATGCATAGCTAACGCAACGCATGAGTCGCTGCCTGTGCGGCCAACGCAACGTGCAGTTGCCTCTTACGTGTCCACGGGATGTGCAACCATCGCTGTGTGCAACTGCCTGCTACTACTATGATGTGCAGCCATCGTTGTGCATAGTTGCCTAGTACCGATAGATTTGTCGTAGCGACCACACATAGTGATGCTGTTACAATTGTTGCGGTTGCCATAGACAACGATGTTGCACAGCCACTGTCGCCGCCACGATCATCGAAGATCACAGTCATCAATAATACTATTACCGATAACAAACTATCGACGATAATACATTGATCTAATACAAAGAACCTTATGTCACTTTAATGCTATGATAGAATGTTAGATCAATAATATAATGTTAGATCAATAATATATACAGATCATTTAAGTATCAAAATAAAAAATAACAGATCTAAGGCATTTGGTTTTAAAAAATTGATACCAATTGTAAGAATAAAAAATTACATGAAAAAACTTTAATGCTATGATAGAAATTAAATAACAATAGATCATATTTATAATAACTACCTTTCAATATCCTCCAAAAAAATCTTTATTTAATCTGTAGATGCACCATCATCAGATTTGAAAATTACAATCGATTTGCAAGGAGACTACTACAATACATAAATTAGGAATAAAAGAGGATGAGAGAGGAACCTCAATCTCTATTTATTTATAAACGAGAACAAAAGATATATAATAAATAATTAAAAATTTTCTACTATCAAAATCATCAAATACTATCATAATTAATTTTTTTTATTTGACCTAATAATATAATCATCATTAAAATCTAATCAAATCTATAATATATCTTATAAATCTAATTAAATCTATAATATATCTTATGAATGATATTACACGTTGCATGCGTACAGCTCATGATTGATTATTTTAGGTGTATCAACTGTGGAAGAGGAGGCGGCAGTCGAACCCTCGAAACCTGGCTTTGCTACGACGTCTTGGCACTGATATACGATGCGTTGCAGTTCTTCAATTCAGTGACGTGGAAGATTTTCTTCGGACCAAAGCTAAGCAGATAACAAAGAGTCAATGTATGAAAAATACACCTTATTTATTATTCGATCGACCAAGCAGTTCCCGTGAATCCAGAGACCAATTTCAAAAGATGCTTACCGTTTTCCGCTTGCAAACCTGAGCATGTCGTTTGGTTAATACTGGAGATAATGCACCACATCATCCACCATGAATGTTAATGAACAAGTGATCAGAACCATATTAAAGTTGGTGACATTCCGTGAACTCTTGTAAAATGCTGTGTGCTGCCAGTATAAGCTCGTGAAATTATTGAAGCATTCAAAGTGTATCCATCTCTAGTAAATCCTTGACACGACAAACCTGACAGAGAAGCAGCGAGCAAAATTTACCTATCTCTGCAATCCGCTTCCTCGGGTACCCAATCCTGAAAAAAGCCAGTATCAGATGCATATTTCGAGGATTTCTCAAGGATCATCTCCTGTGATGCCCTTGTTCGTTCAGACCAACACAAGGAGACTTTAGGAAGATCGAGAACATCAAAATATGCAGATCGAGACTTACCGACACAACTTATACATGAGATATGCTATTAAATCAAGCACAATCTTGTGGTCAATGCATAATTCAGCAGATCCGGCAGCTAGGTAGCGGAAAAGGCTCTGCAACATGCAAATGAAAATTTATTTAGAATCCCCTTAACATTGTAAAACGAAATTAGAGACTTAACAATTGTTTGATATACTTACATAATAAAAGAAATGACAGAAAGCTCATAAGTTTACAAAATTAGTCAGTCGATTTAAACTTCATCAGAAACTTGGAATCCGGCATCCTGGTACACCTTTGCATGAGAAACTGTAGCTGATATCTAACTCACATCTGCCAGACAACTTGAACAAATCAATGAATAGTCAAGAATATAACAGAGATAATGTTAAGTGCATTTTTATATACTTCAAATTCACAAACAAAAACTACACTAAAAGGTCAAGGAAGATGATAAACAAATTTTTTTTATATATCTAGCACCTATTATCAAACAAGAAGAGTCTGAGAATATATTGTTCAAGGATTTAGATGAAGCAGAGAGGTGTTTCGTGTGTGGTATGCGAATCATTATATAAGCTGTTATTTTGAAAAGAAAATCGTACAAAATACACGACAAACTAGGAATACTCGATGCATCAAAAAATTGAGCAATTGAGAAACAAAATATCCAAGAGTTGGTACACTGCCTTTTAGCTCGAACAAATCGTCTGTAGAAAACTCCAGAGATGATTCCTCTCAGGATGTGTGCTTTCTACCAAGAGATTGGGATAAAAATCCTTGATTCTTGTGTTCCTTGTATGTTGGAAGTTGCTGCATTTGAGCAAAGGTATACAAGAAGGAAAGAGAGAAAAGAATATCTGTAGTTATTTAAGACATCCAAAAGTACCTGAGTGCAACATTCTGAAAACCTACTTGGTTAGAAATGCTGAACAAATATATCGACATGATTTGATGAATACATAGGATCAGAAGAATTCCTTCAAATCCTGCATCTTATTGATCCCCACAATAGTGGCTATTTATCCACCGCAATTTGACCTTAGTATTCCTGAAATTTCCCTTTGAACATGCCAACTAAAAATAGTTAATAAGAACCAACTAACAAAAACGTATATTGATTTCTATGAATGCCACTGATGATCATAAACTGGAGCACCAAGAAAAGAAGATACATGGAACATGATAAACAACTGCAAACTCAAGTTAACAAAGGATCTGAGCAATGAAGACTTGAGTTCCAAACAGATTGTCAGTAAGCAAACTAGTAAATCAACATGTTAAATCCTCTTCCACCATTTTTACAAGATCCATTTGCAATTTAATCAGAAGATACATGGCTCAAGCTACTCAACCGAAATCCCAGATGAATATGTATCACAGCATCTGTCAATTTGGTCCAACAGGTAACAAAGAAGTAATACCAGAACTATATAGAAGATTCAACCATCTTACCTGACCAAAGCTAAGCACTTTTCATCGTAGGTAAAACTCAATAGAAAACTATAAATTATATAAGAACAATTCAAATTCTACTTACGATGGAACTTTCTACATGCGTTATGAGGAACAACATAACATGGTGAAGGGTAGTCAGCTTTTCAGTTCCATCATACCAACAAAAAACTGTCCGACCGAACTAATAGCAAATATTACAATCCCTTTATAGACAATGTGTTAGTCTTCCCATCTCAGACTTCTTATCTATAAAATTCCTCTATAAACTGCACATATTCACAATGTCCATTTGAAGAAAAATTAGCATACCAAAATATGAAATAACTTGAATTGGCTAGAGTTCTTGCCATTGCTAACATAAATAGTCATAGAAAGCAAAAGCTATCGCCAAGAAGATGCAGCAGGAACAGAAACACTGAGGTAAACACGACATATGATCCTGTTAACAAAAGAGAAAAAAAAGTCGCACGCAAATAGACCAGCTTTTCAAGACAATTCCACAGACGACATTAGAACCAAATTAGCACCGGAAAGTCCACACACATACCCGCTGCAGAAATTATTATTACATACGGCCATCATAACATGTATACGTGTATTGCCCTAACGGCAATTCATAAATCCCTAACCCTAGTTTCCCTCATACCCTTCTTTGCCGGAGACTGGATCAGCGGGCGGGATCTTGACGTAGCCTGCCTTCTTGGCGCTCCCTTTCACATCCCCTTCCTCGTCGCTGTACCCATCGGAGCCGCAGATCTCGTGACGGTGGGCGACAAGGGACCAGGCCAGGTACATGGTGGCGGCGGTGAGGGCGCCGCACCCAACACCGAAGAGGAGGCCGATCACGACCACGAGGATGTCTTTGGCACGATCTCGGAGGGAGCTGAACCCGAAGGGGGCGGGCTCGGCGGGGGCGACCTCGCGGCGGGGGAGGAGGAGCCCCGGCCGCGGGATCATGGCCGAGCGAGGGTCGGAGTGGAAGGTGGTGCGGACGGGGGTGATGATGCGGTAGACGGAGACGAATCCGTTGGGACGGTTGTTACCGGAGAGGGCAGCGTCGGTTGTGGTGGAGATGGTGTAGGAGATGAAGACAGTGTTGCAAGGGTGGAAGGGGACCCCGGGGCGAGCAGCGGCGGAGGCAGCGAGGAGGGAGAGGACGATGAGGAGGAGGGGGAAGGCGGAGCCAGAGGAAGCCATCGCGGGATCAGCGGAGCGAATCGAGATGGAAGAATTGGAGTTACCGGTGCGGAAGACGGGAGACCACGAGGTGGCCCATTTATATAGGGCTTTGACTTTATTGGTCCGATGCCGTGTTTCTTTGGGGACCAAGTTGGGCTGGCAACGCGGTTTACCGGCCCGGTTCATGTCATTTGGACCCTAACGACCCTATTTCTCTGTCACAAGAGAAATAATGCAAATTTCTACGTTCAAAAAAACAAGAATATATATAAAAAAATAGACGATTTTCCTGAGTATTTCCCAACCGATATCTTTTTTGCTTTTTTTTTCAAATAATACTTTAAATTTAAAAAAAATCTAAAATGCCCCATCAAATTTTCTCTTCAAATCTTTTGGCTCATTTTTTTACTCGTTTTAGAGTGTTATCGTGTTTTTATTTAACTTGTTTACAGTATTTTTTTAAGTGTCAATATATTATGTCTCTTTAGTTGTCATTTAGACGTAGATCATTATGATATCATATTTTTAAGATTATAGTTAGTTTTATTAAACTTAAGAATTCATTTGAATCATTTACAGTATCTTCCAATATATCTTCTAGTGGTCATGCCTAAAATATTATAATAATAATTATTAAATTATTATAAATATTTATTTGAATCAAAGTGTTTTTTAATTATATATGATTCATTTATAATATTTTTAAATAAATTTTATGGTATCTTTGTTGTAGTGGGTAACAAACCAAATATGATATATATATATATATATATAGGGATAGTTTTAGGTATTTTATAAATCAAAGGTAATATTTGAGAAAAAGCAAAATGGGGATACTGAGAGATACCCAAAATATGAATCTATTTTCTTAAAATCACTCTAAAAAATTTGTATTAAAAAAATTATCATTTATTTGTTTAGAAAATACCCATATTTTTTGTATTTCCCCAATGGTACCCCTAATTTTATTTTTTTTCCTGAATAATACTCTTAATTTTAAAAAAAAACCTAAAGAATCTCAAAAAAATTTCTGTCTATTATAATGTCTTGACCTATTATGGTGTTTTTGACATGTTATAATGTTTTGGCTTACAAAAATAATATAAAACCTGCTAAAAAATTATAATTCTATAAATTATTTATACAAACTCTTAGTCTCAACTAAATTAATAATAAATCTAAAAATATGATATTATAATTATCTATGAACAATGACAATCAAAGAGACATAATATAATATCATTTTTTAATAATATATATAGTGTTTTGAGTACCTCAATAAAATATTGTAAATACTATCAAAAAGTGAAAAAGTCAAAAATAATTAAAATTTGATTAAAATCATAGTTGCTGAAAATATTAAAGATACTATTTGAGAAAAAAAAAATAAAAAAGGAGGTATCTTTTGAAAAATATTCAAAAATATAAATATTTTATAGAAAAATCATCCTTTACTTTTTATCTTAAAATTTAATGTTTATTGTATCAAAATTTTTAATAATAAAATAAAATTCTTCACTTGAAACTTCTTTGTAAAGATAAAAGTATATATCCTTAATTATTTAAATTTTTAGGCAATCTTAGCGACTAGTAATAAGATTTAGATTCTTAATTAAGCGAGCATATCCAAGTGAAAGAATCTAATTGAAACATAAACCCAACAAGCAATAGACCCAAACTATTATCACGTTCTTACAATAGACAACATTAACGTCGAACAAAAGTAGCATAAACCGTAATTACAAGGCTATTAGTACTTCACGAGGCAAGCAATGAACACCGAAACCAAAGCCGCTTATGACGTGATATGAATAGATTTGACCGTCTTGACTTCGTCCCCACCGACTCCGGTGGAACTACGACAACGTGGAGATATATGCATCGACTTTATCGTTCATCGTCCTCGACAGGAACTTCATGCATATCGGCGGCTTCACCTGAGCAAGCGCGAGCACCGCCTGCGGCAGCGTCCATATGCCGTCGCCGCATATCAACCCCGACGCCATCGCCGGAGCAAAGGCGTCCGCCTTGGCTTTATTTCTCCTCTCCCACACGTACAGTATCACGCTCCCGATGAACATGTCGATGGCGAAGTAGGAGCCGATGTAGAAGGGGATCGCCATCGCCATCGGAATCGGTATGAACCTCGCCACCTTCTTGCCCGCCAGGTCTCTCGCCAGGTTGATGACGATGGCGAGCGCGAAGAACACGTAGCAGAGGGTGAGGCAGTGCTTCGGCAGCGACGAGAAGCCCTCGACTCCGAGGATGGCCATGTTGCGGTAGATGATGGCGTACGGCGCCGGGTACTCGCTATCAGGCGTGCCGATGTCCTTGTAGGCCTTGAAGAACAACCAGAAGACGCAGGGAGCGATCACGCAGCCCATGCAAGTGCCGATGACTTGGCTCACGAACATTGACCTCGGAGAAGCCAGTGTGAGGTATCCGGTCTTGAAGTCTTGCATGAGATCAGATGCAGTGGAGACGATGCTCATCATGACGCCGCAGGCTGCGAGACCTACCAGCACGCCACCATTACCGGCGCCAACCCAAGCTCCGAAGATGAAGATGGCAAGCTTCCCGTAGGTGGAGGCGAGAGACCAGTCCGTGAGGCCGCAGCCGTAGGCGTTGCAGAAGGCAAGGATCGGGGCGATAACATAGGCGACCAACACGAAGTACCACTTGAGCGGATGGAAGATGTGAGGGAGCGTAACAATGGAGACGATGGCGACGGCGACGTAGCCTCCGTACGCTATCCATCTGGGGATCTGATCCTTGAGGAAGACCTCGGTTCGCCTTTCGTCGTCGAACGACAGCGCCGAAGTAGGGCGGTCGTCGCCGGAGACCGGAAGAGTGCCCGCGGGGCGTTTGCGCGCGGCAGTAATGAAAGCGGACGTCGTTCGATGCAGGACCTTGAGAAAGTTATAGAGGCCATCACCAAGGATCATGGCAATGCCGATGAAGACCTGCACAACGAATGAAAAGGAGAGGATAGAAGAAGAGTCATCGTTGATGTGATTCCACAACCCACGAAGAAAAGGGGAAACAGAGTTTACCCTGTAACCTTGCAGTCCATGAAGATTGCTCGGTGGAAGAGTTGCCGAATACCAGTTGCCTTTCTGGTTCTCTATGAGAGGCCACATGACTCCCCATGAAAGGATGGCTCCAAGGAGAACAGACACATTCACCAGATACGGGCAGATCATCCCGACTCCAACATAAGTCGCAGAAAAGTCAAAGAAGAACCTGAAAAGATTCATCAAAGATTAATGAACAATCATATACCACTCCTAAAGCCGAATCCAAGTAAGAGAAATCAGGATACTTGTGGTCAAAAGCTTGAAGACCAAGCGAAGGGAATGATGCAAAGCCACAGCCGTCACCGGCAGTATAAAACCACTGGAAGAATCCCCACAGGAAGCTGCCAGCAAAGTACTTGCCCAAAGTCCGTACTTGTTGCCTGGAACAAGTCAATCATCTCAGCAATCCGGCAATGGACAAAAGATGGAACTTTGTAGGGAATGCTAAGATCTTTACTTGGCTAGCTTTTCACCCTGAGGAGTGTGGAAGCCATTAATGAGGTATGCAGTGGCGGTACCACTTGGATATATCAGCTTGTAGTCGATGACCATTATCTGAAGAGCAAGTTAAACCATTTCAATTGATCACTGTAGTTAGAACAGACTCAGCTCAAGATTCGGACTCACCTTTCTCAGAGGAACAACAGAGAACAGTCCAAGGAAGCTAACGACAAACATAAATCCAATCATCCATCCAAGACGTGGATCCTTTATGTTCTGCGAGTCATCGTCATCTGTTGCTTGGGCAGCGACCCTTGAACTCATGCCGAAAAGATAGCTTCCGTAGCCCCCTGTTAGAAGGCTTTCTATCATATTATATTACAGAAAACAAGAAAAAAAAGAGCTAAACGAACAAATTACTGTAAGCAAAGGAATTCGAAATTTTAGATTGTGCATCGAATCTATTCAAGCATTCTCATCGTTGTTTCGTGATCCATCGTAATGACAAGAGCGCGGTGTTCATAGTGATCTACACACAACACGATCAAGAGATAAAACTATTTTCCTATCTTGATTAGGAAATCAGAGTAATCACAAATATAAATATAAATATATATATATATATATAGCTAAAAATATATATAGTTCCCGACAGTGACAATTTGAAGAAAGAGACAAACGTGGTTGGCCAGTGCAAATTCCCAATGGAACAGAGGATCATGGTTTTGTCTGCATCAAAATATCTTCATGTCCAAAATGGCAGTAGCGGACAAGGAAATTAAAGCAAGCTACTGTATAGTATATCATGATGACTCAATACAAATTGAATTCTGAATCAACCGCCATTCAGGACCAAAATCGCAGCTTAAGGGCCGGTCTTTACAAAGATTCAGTGCATTGATCACCGGTTTCCTAGAAATCAGTAGGCAACCACGGAGAGAGATGGAAACACAGAACAGGGAACAAACACCAGAAAGTACAGTAGCCTAGAGTTTGGGATTTGAAAGCATCCTATTGTTTGCTTACGATCTCTTTTCTTTCTCAGAGAAAAAACATCACCATGTTTATTACTTTTATTTTTCCCTTCCTTTTTCCCCTTCTTCCTCTCTGTTTCCAGCTTTATACTTCCATGAATGAAACACCCAAAAAAAAAATGAAACTCAAAAATCTAACACATCAAAGATTTGCTATGTGGTACACAACTTTATGGTTGATTGATACACCAAAACGTCAAGAGCAGCAATAGCAGTGCACAGCAAAAGGAAGGAAAAGAGGGGGGGAGGAAGGAAGAATCACGTGGGGAGTGGTGGTCATACCGCTGAAGGCGAGGCCATAGGCGGCGACGACGCAGGTCTGGATGACGGTGTTCTCCTGGCGGGTGAAGGGGGTGCGGAGGAGGCCGGTGCTCTCCAGGCCCTTGGTCCAGAGCTTGACGAAGAAGAAGCCGAGGAGGCCGGCGGCGACGTTGAGGGAGGGGATGATGCCGGTGGTCAGGTTCAGCTTCATCACGATCACGCTGAACATCACCGCCAGGAAGAAGCTCACCACGAACGCCCGCACCGTCAGCTGCTCCCGCCACGCCGGCACCCGCTGCCCCTCGAACACCCGCTCCACCGACATCGCCTCCTCCCCTCCCCCCTTCTCTTCCTTCTCCGGCACCATCACCTCCTCCGTCTCCTCCTTCCCCATGCCGGTTCTCAGTCTAGAGACGTTCGAGACTGTGGTCACGCTGTCTTTAAAGCAAGTAGAGAGAGAGAGAGAGAGAGAGAGAGAGAGAGTTATTTATGGACAGTGGTGATGAGAGAAGAGAGAGGGAATCGTAACAGCCAGATCACGGGAGCGATGCATGGGATTCGATGCAGATAAACGGAGGTGGTGATCGAGGGAAGGGACGAAGCTGGCGGAGTTGACAGCTGGCAATAGGCCGACCCTTGGATTTCAATTTGGAATCTGGTCTTGCAGAATCTCAACAAGATTCGCGTTCGTATCGAGTGGCAGATCCCCGAGTCTAAGGTCAAATCCGGGAGACTCGGTCGAATCTATTATACAATATTTATTTTTATTCAGACTAAGTTAAGCATAAATATCATGAAATTAATAAAAGCAAATATTTCCCTTTGTAATTTCTCACCTTAATTGCCTATCTGATCTCAGTAAATAAAAACAAATATCAGGATTCTGTTTAACTAAAATAGACCCTAAAATTAAGATTAAAAACTCCATCTTTATTCCATTTTTACACGTACTTACTCCGTCTGATACACAAATAACACATGAATTTGAAGGAGTCTTCAATACTGCACCGAACTTGCGTTCGATTAGTCTCCCACCCTCGGAAGAATCTCTAACAAGCAATTTCACCGGCTCAATATCTCCGTGGTTTAATGCAATTAAAGTTGCAGTTAATGTTTGCCTCATATGTAGCACAAACACACACACACACAAAGAACACACTATCGATCGACAAATCAATTATGGCTTTGTCGATTGACTTATGGAAATCCATGTTGAGTCATACAATTTTCTTGATCGATGCTTAGAACCCAAGCTGATGTGTTATGGATTTTTCAGGAAGATACGGACGCTGGAGAAGAATTAAAGATGGTGGTTGGAACTCACCTATCTTGCACCCAAAATATCGCAAAAAGGCCGCGGGATCAAAAGACGGTGCATGTGAGAGGTCATTATGTCCACGTATAGGATGATGAGTGAGAGGAGGTTGATCTCCGCCAACTAAACTAGTCTAATCTTTAGCCAAGGTCTTATTTCTTCGTAGCAAAATGAATTTTTGGTTGCTGAGAAGAGAGCAATATGAGGACATGAATCTCAGTTAATTTTTGCTGCTAAAACAGGATCATGTTTCTTAACAAAGACGAGAGGGGGAGCAGAGAAGACAAAGTGGCACTGAGAATTCAGATCACTTGCTTGGAGGAAAACTCTCAAAAATTGACCTCCTACGAGCAGTTCAAAAAGCTAGCATCAGCTTTCCAACAATAGTGCTGGTGAACCTTTATGTCGGCTTGGTTTAATCTCGGATGCACAATGTTACCTACGCGGATGCTCGAGTGGTGGAAGCGAGCATCAGATTGAGTTGAGTTCGAGTCTCATCTTCGAGTGTGGACTTTTCTTTTGGCAAGAGGCTTGTTTCTTTGTTGTTGAGATTCTACATATAAATCGAGGTCGGAAGGGGGATTTCTTGACACGATCCTTTCGAATATTAAGTTAGAATTGAGTGGAATGTAAGAGAGTTAAATGTTCGAAGTCCCCCCTGCATTGGTCGGGGGTTATCTTTATTACTTATGAAAGGGGGGTCGATCATATATGGTCTTTTAATGACTGTCAACTCGGGAGGATGACTTATACCATACAAACAAGCGTCGACCAACCTGTACAGGTCCTTGTCATGCGACACCGTTTCGAGCTTTCCAGAACAACATGGTGTTCAGCATCAAACAAAGCGATGGTCGTGTGATCCTCTCGTTCAGGTCCAAGGTGTCATGTTGTGTCAACCTGTTTGAACTGTGCCCTATCAAATAGCTAACCAGACTCGCCAATTCATTTGGCTAATGCCGCACTTAGAACTTGCACTGTAGTGATGAAAATTTCATATGATTAAACCCCTAGAAAATATAAAGCAGAACGACTAGAAAGTCCTTAGTTACCATGTCTTCCCCAGACATGGTAACTAAGAAACTCAAGGCATCCGAAGTATTCATGGAACTGGAATGCATAATTTTCTCATATTGAATCATGGTGTCTATCTCATGTTCTTTCTGATGCTATTAACATTAGGTTAGAATCCAGGATCTGGATGTTTTAATGGTCCCTTTCCTTTTGGAAGCTACTATCAATGTTTTATCAAGGCACTGAAGCTAATAGTTCTTGTTTGGAGGTGGCCTGTTGGGTTATGCTATATATATATGGCTGCACTCGCTACAAATCTGAAGGTGAGAATGACAACAATAAAAGACATATTACATTTGGAAGCTCCTTGATAGTTTCTTACTTTCTTTTTCTTGAAAATATGCATTTGGTTCTAAAAGGAGACCTTCTTGCCTATTGCAGCAGTATCATCTGAACCATCACTTCAGAATACAAGTTTGTGTCATTGCTGAGATGAAATGCATGTGTAGAGTTATTAATAAATGATAGGAAAAAAAATATTCTGTTTCTTGAACAATTACATAATAGAAGATAAATGAGAAAAAAATAATAAAAATAATATTTTTATTCGTGAATAATCAACAAGGTAGAGGATGAATGAGAAAATGAGAACATACATGCTGGATGAGTCAATCAGTAAGTATCAACTGAGAAAATTTCATCAGAAAATATAAATAAAGATTTAATCTTTTTATTTTTACTAAAGATATTACATATGTTGGATATTCCAATAACTAAGCATCTTTCATGGCAACAAATTTGGTAGGAAAGTATACTGAAACAATGATTTGAGAAAGAGAGCCAAGTGTGAGATGCTGATACGAACCTGTCCATGTCGGCATTCAAACCCTTGTTTGCCTTCACATCGGCTAGAACTACTTGTTGCTGCATGGCGTCTTCCATGAACTCACGAGGCTTTGCTTTGGTTTTCTTTCGAGGCTGAGTAGGTTTGGGACTTCGACACTGATACATCAAGAAACAAGTCAAAGTTGTACTACCAACCGACCTAACCATTGGCGGCTGTGTTGGCCTTCGAATTCCTACAAAGTTTGGTATCTGTGCAGCTCTCCGCCACCTGCGTTTACCACGTTTTGATCTGTCAAACGAGAGCATACATGAAAACGACACACTACCCATAACCTAACCAAGTCAAACTATCTATCTATCTATCAATCTTCCTGTGCTAGTTCTCACCAAGGCTGTTAAATTCTTGTTCTGGATCCTGAAGCTACAGCATTTTTCTATGTTTGTTCGAGTCAAGACCCTCCCAACCAAAGCAACACATACTTGGTTTATATTCCACTGCAAGCGAAAGAACTCTTTAAGCCACTCTGCGTTTGATCCTGACATGAGCTGATCTTTTTCGTTGCAGAGCTTCTTAGGATTAAAAAACTAGCTAACGAGGATCAAATTAAGAAGCCCAAACACCATGCAATTTGTGTGGTCAAAAGACCGTCTCTTCGATTACGCTTGGTGTATGATGTTATCACCGAGGGTTTGACAAAGCCCATGCAGCTGTGCCTGGAACGTTTCCTCCGCAATCATCGGCATGACTGAGGCAACACCAACAACTGCTCCGTGAAAACACGCAACGTATCAATGGCGTATCCCTTATTCTCGTAGCCTTCCTTCCGTCCGATGATCATATATTACGATTTAGAGTTTATTTATACATCGAAGCACAGGCTAATTATCTTATCAGACTTGACCAGTAAAGAACAAACCAACACAGACGTACCTATCAATCCAGTGGAGATTTTCTCGGTATCATCTTTAATGAGTTTGGCACCTCAAAAGGTGAGTGCATTGACTTATTTTATGAGCGAAGTGCTTCATTACCGAAGACAAAAAAAGTGAACTTTAGTTGCTTTTTCTTTACAGTACTCACGTTGCTATCATGGTCCCTCATCATTCTTTTACAGCAGCAAAGGGATCCTTACCAGTCTGATGCTGAAACATTTCTTATCACATGGAAGCTTTATCTGTCTCCAACATCATTGTTCTGTGTTTAGGAGCCTACCAGTCTGATGCTGACACAAGCACTAGCAAAACCGTGGTTAGGAGCCTACGCAGATACGAAGCATATCGTGGTCTGATTGGCTTTGTGTGTCCTAATTCAACATCAACACTCCCTCTTCTTCAAACCCTTGTTCTGTGTTTCAGCATACTGATTCCAGAGAAAGCAAGTGCAGAAAGGAACAAAAACATTATGCTGGATTTATTCCTTGACATACTCCTTGAGAATAATAAAAGCACACCAACCAAATGGAAGCTGGCAGACTAAAATTGATTTTAATGATGTCCCAACTAATTGATGTGGGATGCATGAATTCTTCTTTCTTCTCTCTCGCTCTCTCTCTCTCTCTCTTTTAGTCATCATAATCTTTTGAGGATAGTTTTGAACAGTGTGGTCTCTGATGACATCTCATTCCATCTCAGGGACCCATCCAAGTCTGCCAATGGGCAACTGCTTCCTTTGACATGGTCCTGACGGGAAGAAGTTGCCGGTGTGGCTTCGTCACTTCGGTGGAGAAAAATGTGGGTTAGGTAGACATCACCAGCAAACAAAAAGACAAGTCGTCCAATAATTGCAGTCGAGTGTTTCTGCCACCATGTCTACATTGTTCTTCTCTATCCCCCAAAATTTCAAGCAATAAAGATCTTTTTCTTTACGTTGTAATAATTGTCAAACATGCTACTATCCCCACCAGCTCACAGGGCTACCCGCCTAGTGGACCCACGGTGGTCCCATTATGTCCCCCAATCAACATACTGGTATGTGCGGCCGTTCTCTGTTCTGCGCTCGGATAGCAGAAATGCGTTTACGATTCACGGCCCGACACTTCGTCCACCTACGTGGTCTCTCTGCCCTGATGCGTCGGACCCACACGTCGGGTCACGCGAACGCGGGAGGAGGAGAAGCTTTGTGGGACGACTCCGTGGGATCCCAAAGCATTTGTTGGAAACGGCAAAGCTCCGAGAGAACATCGCCTGAGGTCGGGCCGAGTAAAATCTAATTCACCACTGGCGTGACTCCACGTGTCTCGTGCTCCCCGCAGCCGAGTCAAAGCCCATGTGAGCTTTACGAAGCCGACGTCCTTCTTCCTCCCTTCTTCTTCTCGCGTCGACCCTCCGCTCCTCTTTCCTCGCCGAGGTTCCGGACTTAGACGCCCCCGAATCGCGCCTCTCGCCATCGATTCGGTGATTTTTATCGGCGTTTCCGTCAAATCCTCGTCAAACACCAGTTCCCGAGCTCCAGATCCGCTGATCTAGGGTTTTTGCTGGGGGAATTCCCCGGAATTTGGATTCCATCTGGGATACTTTGGTTCCACCTGCCAAGATCTAGAAGGCGTTGAAGAGATCCCTCCCGTGTCGATCGATTGAGAATGGGAGGGGTTTGGTGAAGAAAAGATCCCATTTTTGTGGGCGTTTGAAGAGTTCTCGGGGTTTCTTGTTCACAGGGGAGGTTGATCGAAGCCTTCAGAGATGCAGATCCGGAGGAGCTCACAACTCTTCTCGGATGGTTTTATGGATGGGGCCGTCTCCCGCTCTCGAGAGAACGGCACGATTGCCACCATCCCCGCGTCCTCGTCCGTGTCATCCTTCTCTTCGTCTTCTTCCGATTCCCCCCCGAAAGTTAATTATATTGAGCACCGGGTGTCAAAGATGGATACACTTCCTGGTGTTGCCATAAAGTACGGTGTCGAGGTAATCGGAATCGAGTTTTTAGCCTTGTTTGGTCATTCCCCCCTCTTATTTTGGTTCCGGTTCTTCATTTGAGGTATATCTAACTTGGTCACCTTCGAAAATATATAGAAAGTGATAAAAGAAAGGCCCAATCTTGTGATGATTTGGCTCTGTGTATATTGTGGCTGTTAGATTTTAGATTTACTTGCTATTAATTAACATATGTTTTATCATTCTTTCATTTTGTAGATAGGAACTGAAATAGAAATAAACAACATAAACATAAGCGGGTCAATGAAAAGAGAAGAAATTGATTGGTAATCTGCTTATGTAGGGAAAACTTGGTCAAACTCAATAGACAGCTAAGCGAAAATTCTTTCCAAACAAAAATGTCGCGCTAGTGCACACACACACACACACAAAAGTAATTTTGGTCATTAAATAATTTAATTGTTTGTATTATGGAACATATATTTATCTTATGTTGCAACTGATGTGTGAAAACAATATCTGTTTTTGATGATTTAGGTCGAAGACATCAAACGGTTGAATGGCTTGACGACAGATATCCAGATGTTTGCTCATAAATCTTTGCAGATTCCCCTGCCAGGAAGGCATCCCCCATCGACTCGTTCCACTAATGGTTCAGCTGCTAATGGGTATTTCTTTCCTTATGCCTTTTATATGTTGCACTTGTTTTCTGCTTGTTCTAATCAGCAGTAGATGATTGCTACTTTAAGTCAGTGTTTAGCATAGTCAACAGATTTTTCACATAATTTACTTGTTATATATGGCATGCTTTGGGAAGCCTTTAGATTGTGTGATAAACATCATAGAAGAAAGGAACATAATGTATCATGGATTTAGGTCATGTTTCAGACGAGTTGCCGTTACAGAGCTTACAATAATAATTGATCTTTGAACCAATGATAAATTTTGCCAAATTCATTGTCAAGGTTTCTAGTAAACATACCCGTTTATGGAACTGATCTTGTAGCAAAGATGGTTGAGTTTGTAGTGGCAATGGATCTACGAAGCACAACTTTCCAGATTTCTTTGTTAAGCAACTAATGTATGTATATATATATATATATATATATATATATATATATATATATATATATATATATATATATATATATATATATATAGTTTATTGTAATCCTTTTCCCCCCTTTTCTTCACTCAAATCTTAGAATTTGTGAACCGTTGTGCTTGAGCAATTTTAAGCATTGTGTTCTACAGCATGCTATTTGGTGTATTCCATCTAAGGATAGCTTGTTTACAAATAAGTTTTTATCAGATGCATGTGTAAAGAATCATCTTTTAAATTTTTTGACTTGTGAAACATTATATTGATTGTGTGTTTTCTCTTATTATGATGGAAGTTTTTCCAAAGAACATACTCCACCCGGTCATCCTAGTAATGGAGTTTTGGATTTGTTGCAATCACTCAAGCTGAAAACTCCTTCGACTAAGGTTTCCTCAGCAATGAACAACTTACGGTCATACTATGGTCTGACACAATTTGAAAAGGATCCAGTTCTTGAAGGAACAGAGATGGCAGTGTACAGAATAGGTGATTGTTGCTTGGCTGATGAACTATTGCCTACAGAGGCACCATTTTCTTATTCACTTATTGGTCGGCATCAGAAATCTACAAGTTTGGTCAATGGGTTTTCACCGGAAAATGGCAAGACTGCCCAGGAAAAGACTATTTTAGATGCTGCAGAGAACAATGAGATCGAGAAAGCTGTCCGGAGGCGTCAAAAGAATGATTCAGTCCCATATTTGGGGACCCCAGAATTGTTGTTGGAGGATAACAACAGTGGGTTCTTGGGAAGAAGAGGAAAAGGTCTGTCAATGAGACCAAAACTGGGAAGCCGGACTGATGTGGATATGGTTCACCCAAATGCTGCTCCTAATGGAGAATCCTTCGAGACCAATGGGTCT